>VDFB02353493.1:346485370-346716754 GCA_007258455.2 Sequoia sempervirens | reverse complement strand
AAAAGCCATGTAAATAAAATTCACACAGAGAATTTCTTAACCAATTAGGGGCTGCCTGGTATGCATTGTAAAATTTTTTAGCAGTGTGAAGTATAGGATCTTGATTTCTGGAAATTCTCATTAGTTGGAACCATAAGAATTGTTCCTTAAGGCACAGAGCATAAACTTTGGGTGGTGGTCTACATTCCATAATCTGACCAGTTACTTTTAACATTTCATCCATTTTTTCTTTTAACTCAGAAATTTCCTGTTTCTGACTTTCAATTTCCTTTTTTAGTTTATTCCTTTCTACCTCCCACAGACTTTGTTGCATGTCAGTTTGGGCTAGGTACCGGAAAGTTAGGGTTTGCAATATTACTATTTCCTAGTTAGCTTTGACATATTCCAGAAACTCAATCAAAAACGTCTTCTTATAAACAACAATGGCTTTACAAGTTGCAGGGTGAAATATAGCTTCACTAGGCACATTCAATTATTTAGTCTATTCCTACTCTTGCTGCAAGATGAATTCTTGCTGCTGCAGTGGAGAAGACTGTGCTTCCTCTTAGAACTGCATTGCAGCGGTAGCCAAGTCATCAAGACTTGGTAACCCTTGCTCTATTTCCTTTGTCTCAAATTTTCCTCTTCAGGAATGAATGAACTCTGTGCAGCATTTTCAGACACATTCTGAGAAACATCAAATTCAGACCCTACAGACCCTTCTAAAATTACAATAACCTTTGGTTGAGGTGAAGCAGGGGAGGTCTTACACTGTTTCCTTGTGGAAACTCTTCTTGGCACTGGTGCAGCTAAAGGAGGTGTTTTGGTATCCTTCCTCTTTTTGGTCTGCTTAGAGGGCTCTGCCCTACTAGAGGATGATGGTGAACTTGTGTTAGCAACAGGTGTTGCTGTAGGAGAGACGGCTATAGGGGAAGGTGTTGCAGGAGAAGAGCATTTTCTTTTTCGAGAATGAGGGTCAGACTTTGGGGTTTGTTCTACCCCAGATGACTCACCTGCCTTTGTTTTTCCCTTCTCTCTCCTAGTGGCAGACCTAGTTTGTACCCGAGCAGAAGATTCTGGTGGGGGAGCTGTAGGACCAGGTGCTACAGGAGTAGATGACCCTTGCCCTGTTCTACTGATAGATGCAATTTCTTTCTTCTTTTTCTGATGCTGTGGGGTAAGTACCCTAGGGGGTTGTGTAATTTGCAAGCTCTTTTGGGCAACGAATTTTTTCCAGGAAAGAGGTGAGACATCTCTCAAAGAGCGTTCAATCAGTAATTTGATAAGGCCATGATGAGCAACAAAATTATCTTTCCCTTGTTGGGTTCCGTGGGCACTTTGTTCCAAAAATTTTAACAGGAAATTTGAAACATTTACAACTAACCCATGCCTCATATGACTTAATAATTTAAAATGATAAGAATGCAGGTAGGAGAAATGGCCTTCACAGGTTAAATACCTGATTATATAAGTGACATATTCTGAATAAGGAGGAGTCAACGATACCCACTTGCATCCCTGCTTGGAGACTTCCAAAGGTCCATCAGTGGGCATTGAAAACTCAGCCCTTACAGCGGCAGCATGTGAAGAAAAAATTTCTCCAACGGCTGGAAGCCTGGTTACTTCAGCAATTCTGTCTTCAATTGCAACAACCGTTAGACCCCACATAGTAGCTTCCCCTTCAGAAAGGGTTCTCAAAAATTCTCTAGAAGCCTCCTCATCAAAAGCATTTAAACTTAAGAAGTAGTTTAACCATCCACAGAGGCTGAATGCGTGGACTGTTTGAGGATTTTGCAATAATAATTCATGAGCTACAGGCTCATGTTGCACTAGATGGCCACCCATGCTCACAGTTTTCCCCTAGCTGAACTCAATTCCTTGCTGAAAATTCAAATTGTCTGTTTCCCTTTCTATTCTGGTTTTTCTTCTGTCGTGTCGTCACATTTATTTCTTTTCCAAAAATGAACTTTTTGAACAAGCAGTTTTAATCGTAGTTTACAAGAAAAACATGCAATAAAAAGGACATACAATCATATTTGGAAAGTACCAGAAAAATAATAAAGGTTATTTGCACAATTATGGTAGCGGCGAAAAGATAGGTTTTAAAAGGTGGATTACCCCGCCCCGTACTTAGAGTATGACATGTGTCCTCACATGTACTAAAGAATAGGCAGAGATTGGGTAATAATGACCAGTACAAGCATAGCAGTAAATGAATAGAATAAAATAAATCAAATATGAGATAACAAAAGATATGGCGTACCTTTGATAATTGTGTGTACATGTGAAGAAAGATGACGACGTCTTCATGAGGTGACAGTTGAGAATGGTATCATAATGAAGGGTGATGTAGATGGATGAGGTGGATGGGTGACGTGATGAATGGATAAAATGGATGGATGGGATGGATGGATGGAAGATAAAGAAGTGGGATGTGGTGACAAGTGAGAATGGAGAAAAAAGGTTTCCTTAAAAAGAAAACTTTTATTATGAGCATGCTTTTTCAAAATTATGGTGAAGCTGTAGGAGAAAGGATAAAGCCTTCGGCTGTAGGAAGAGTAGCGGGAGGAACCTGAACGAATTGCTGCATGAATTCTTCTTTTCATACTGGTTTATGGTACAACCAGAGTCGGTGGCCATTAACTAGCAATTTGAAACAGACTGGATCAATTGTTACTAGCTGTACAGCTCTATTGTCGAACACATTCTCAACTTCATAGGGACCAAGCCATCGTGTTGTAAGCTTACCTTGGTTTTCTTGATATCTGGAATCATATAACAAAGCCCAATCACCAGTAGAAAATTTCTTGGTTTTTATGTGTTGATCATGCCATTTCTTCCGTTGTTGTTGGACTGCTTCTATATGCTGCAGGGCAGTTTTTCTCATTTTGTCCAAAGCATTTAGCTGTAGGAGACGGTCCTTCTGTGCTTCAGATATTTCCATATTGAGTTCAAGAGCTGTCCTCAAGGTTTTATGCTCAAATTCTATAGGCAATATGGTTGTTTTCCCATAAAGCAGCTCAAAAGGTGTAAACCCAAATGTTGTCTTCCATGTAGTTCTGTAGGCCCAAACTGCTTTAGGAAGTCTATTGCTCCAATATTTTTTATGGAGCTACACTGTCTTTGTTAGGATTGCCTCAATTTTCCTATTTTTTACCTCCGCCTGACCATTGGTTTGAGGGTGATAGGGACTAGACTTCCTATGTTTTATTTTATAGTCATTCATTAGTGCAGTGATCAGATTCGATGTGAACTGAGCTCCCTGATCAGTTACAAGCTCTCTGGGCACTCCAAATCTAGTGAAAATTTGTTCATACAGAAATTCAGCAACCTTATTATCTTTAGCATGAGACATAGCTTTTACCTCAACCCATTTTGTTACATAATTCGTGCAAACTAGAATGTATGACTTGTCATTTGATGGTGGATCAATTGGTCCCACAAAATCCATTCCCCATTTATCAAAAGGGGTGACTATTACCTGTGGGTATAGTGGCATTTCATCTGACTTAATTGGTCTTCCCACACATTGACATTGGTCACATTTTCTCGTATAAGCCACAGCATCCTTGTGTAATGTTGGCCAATAGTATCTTGTTGTAAGAATATTCATTGATGTTCTCTTTGCTACAAAATGTCCCCCACTTGGTTCATCATAGCAAGCATGCAATATATCATAAGTCTCATCTTCTCTTACACATCTTCGCATTACTTGATTAGGTCCAGTACAAAACAGACAATTTGCAATCCATGAAAAGTTAAACTTTTCTCTATTAACAATTCTTTTTTCTTTTGGAGAAAAGTGGGCTGATATTCTGCTTGCGGCTAGATAATTGGCAATGTCTGCATACCATGTTGTATGTACAACAATAGAAAAAAAGTGCTCATCTAGGAACCTATCATCAATGACCTCGTGTTCAACAGGTGCAGCTAATTGAAGTCTTGATAAAAAGTTAGCTACAACATTAGCTCTTCCTGGTTTATCAATGATTGTAATGTCAAATTCTTGTAACAACAGGAGCTATCTTGCCAATCTACAAGAAATGGCAGGTTTGTTCATTAGATACTTGATTGCTACATGGTCAGTATGGATGAATATCTGATAACATGTGACATAATGCCTAAATTTATTCAAAGCATACACTACTGCGAGCAATTCCTTTTCTGTAACAGTATAGTTGAGTTTAGGACCTTGAAGGTTCTTGCTGATAAAGTAGATAGCATGCTCAATTGAATTTTCTTTTTGACTTAAGATTGCTCCTATACCAAAATCAGAGGCATCAGCATGTATATGAAAAGGAAAATTCCATTGTAGACCTTAAAGAATGGGGGCTTTAGTAAGCAAGTCATTTAGTTGCAGGAAGGATTTTTCACAAGCCTCTGTCCACTCGAATTGAGAATCCTTAGTTAACAAGGCATAAAGTGGGATGACAATTTTACTGAAATCTTTTATAAACCTTCTATAATACCCAGCATGGCCAAGGAAGCTTCTGACATCCTTTTGTTTTGTAGGAGTTTGTAAATTTTGAATAACTTCAATTTTAGCAGGGTCGACCTGAATTCCATTCTTTGAAATATGATGGCCTAGAACAATACCTTCTTCAGTCAGTAGAAAACATTTTTCATTGTTTAGAGACAAATTTTTCTCTCCGCACCTTTTTAATACTTTTTCTAAATTCATCAGTGCTTCTTCAAATGTGACTCCATAGGTAGTGAAATCATCCATATAAATCTCTATACAGTCATGAGATATATCAGCAAAAATACTAATTACTACTCTCTGAAATATTGCTGGCACATTACATAGAAAAAAAGGCAAGACTAAGTAAGCAAATGTTCTCCATGGACAGGTAAAAGTGGTCTTATCTTGATCTTCAGGGGCAATTTTTATCTGATTGTACCCACTGTAACCATCCAAAAAGGAAAAATATCTCTTGCCAGACAGTGAATCTAGTATTTGGTCTACAAAAGGTAGTGGAAAGTGATCTTTTTTAGTGGCATTGTTCAACTCTCTGTAATCTACACACACTCTCCATTTTCCACCTTTCTTGGGGACAATAACTAATGGAGAAACCCGTTGACTATCAGAGATTGGATAAATAAAACCAGCATCAAGCAACTTTTGAAGTTCATTTTTAACTATTTCTCTAAGTGCTGGATTTACTCTTCTTTGAGGCTACCTAACTGGTAAACAATCTTCTTTGATATAGATCCTGTGAGTACAAACTCGAGGATCTATTCCTTGCATGTCCCCATATTCCCATGCAAAAGCTTTATGCTGATCTTGTACCATTTTTAGTAAGTCAACCTGTTGAGACTATGCCATCTTGCTATTAATATTCAAACAGTGACCTGAAGACAATTCTATCTGCTTAGTGAGATTACTCATAGAATCTACAGGTGATGTTTGTGTAATCAAGGGAAAATCCTAAAATTATTATTAAAGTGGGTTAGCACAATAACAATCAAAATTCCTATGAAAATAACAAAGCACAATGGAAGTGAGGTGAAGACAAAAGGGATAGTGTTACCCTATGTCTCCACCTTCCATGATTAACCTCTGTTACACCTCCTAGCTTGCAGATAAATAACAATGCCCTCAAATTTGTATGAACAACTATGACAAAATGACTAAGCCCTATGCAAGTGTTGAAGGATTTGTATGAAAGAAAATGACCTCACAATAGACTAAAATGACAATGACCTAAGTTGACAGCAAATTGACATAGACTAAGAATGTAATGACCTAAAGACTGAGAGCTAAAGACTGAGAGAGAGAGAGAGAGAGAGAGCCTCCAAGAGCCAGAGAGATAAGAGACCAAGAGAGAGCCAAATGAGAACAAAATTGCCATTTTATAAAAACTGCAATTTTGAATGTGTGGCCAGGATGAGAAGATGACAAAAACCCTAGAATCAATGATCAAGATTGAATGTTGCAATAAGAATTAGGGTTAGGTCAAAATTAGGGCAAATGATAAGGATGAAGGGCCAAGATTGAATTATAAGATAATTCAATCAAGGGTCGAAATTAAATGAGATGTCAAAAGATAAGAATTAATTTGGAAGATAAGATGGCACGGACAAAGAGGTTGCTGGAGAAATTTAAATAATAAAATTTATTTACTCCAGGTGACCAATAAATAATTAAATAATAAAGATATTATTTAATTATGGAGGAATGTGACAAAAGGAATCATTTTGAATTAAATAATGATTTAATTCAAAAACTCAAGAGAGTGGACCAAATTTATTTAATTTATGAGAGAAGAGGCTAATGAATAATTAAATAATTAAAATAACTATTTAATTATAGTGGAAGGTGGATAAAAATTAAATAAATAAGAATTTATTTAATTTTAGAAAGAAGAGGACTTAATTAGTGACATAATTAAATAAATAAAATTTATTTAATTAATCAAGGAGAATAAAGATAAAAATGAATTAATTAAATAATTAAAATTATTTAATTAATAGAAGAATTATGACTTTAGAAAATAATCAAATAATTAAAAATTATTTAATTATTAAGAATGAAAGGGGCAATGTTGAATAATCTAAGAGTTGCAAGCCTAGGACAATTTTATGTGTCTACAGTTTGTACCTCTTGTGGAAGCAAATTATGAAAAATTGCTAGAAGTTTAGGCAGTGAACTCTCAGAATTTGGTTGCTATAGGAAACATTGTAGATGGCTGCCATTTAGATCAGATGAACTATCCGTATTAGAGTTAAATTGAAAAATTTGAAAAAGCAAAGCATCCTCATTCTGAAGTTGTGAGAATGGATCATTTTGAAGCATCATTAATTGAGCCAACGAATTAGCTTCTTCAGTTTCTTCCCCCATATCTAGCCAAACAGGTTGGGACAAATCTAGTTGAGGTCTAGCAGGCAGATACAAAGCCAATTTTTTTGTTGACTGTCCATAAGAAATGGTCATATCTCCAGAACGACATCCTATAAAAGCATCAGCAATTGCTAACCATGGTCTACCAAGGATAACTAGATACCCTCCTAAAGTTTCCTTAACTGATAATATTGTGAAATCAGCTAGATACTCCCAAGATTCAAGAGTGACAATTACATCTTCCACCATTCCATCAGGTTTAATTATGGAGCTATCTGCATGTTGGAGAACTATAGGTGTAGACCTAATGTTTGAAATATTCAAGGAGTCCATAGTATGCTTTGTCATGACATTAATGGCAGCACCTAAGTCAATCAAAATATTTTTCACAATTTGGCCATTTATATGTATTTGCACTACATGACTTCCAGGGTCAATATACTTTGGGATGATTACATTTCCCAACATTATATCAGCCAATTTTCCTAAGACATGAATTGTTTGGAGATCCTTTTTCTTTCATCCAGGCTTCTTCAAACAGGCCTCTTTAATAGCTTTTCCAAAAATGGGAACATCTTTAATAGCCTGAAATAAGGGGATTTGAATTTGTACATTTTTGAGCTGATCGAGAATGTCAAAAGTGGATTCTTCCATGGATTTAAATGCAGTACTATGCAACCTCTGAGGAAAATTTGGTTTGTCTTAGCTTCGCAAAATAGACTCCTTAGAAAGCGTATCAGTTATAGGCATATGCTTAGTAGGATCAGTAGGTGCAGTAGATTCTTCAAGGGGAGAATCTGGTATTTCAGTAATTAGAGGCAATTTTGGAGTAGGTAAAGTGGTTCCAGACCTCAAATGGATGTCATTAATGTTTAAGGCATAAGCTTGATATTAGTTGGCTTGGGCAAGATACATAGGCTCTTGTGGCTGTTGTTGTTGCTTATTATTGGGATTTGGCAATGGTTGGGCAGGCATAGGTGTTTGCTTTGGAGGGCCAGGATTTGTGGCAGTTGCTGCAGGACATGGCATGAGGGCCTATGGTTGTGGCTATGGAAACTGCAGGAATCCAGGGGACTAATTTTTCCATTGCTGAGGACCTCTCCATTGAGGATTCTATTGCCAATTACCTGGAGGTGGGGTCCATTGTCCTTGTGGCTGTTTCCAACCTCCTTGAGGAGATTTCCATTGCGAGGTCTGATAATTAGGCCAGCTTGGTTGAGGTGGATTCCATGGTGGTAGTGGTCCATATGCAGATTGCCATTGGTTATTATAGCCAAAATAGGGATTACCAAAAGTTAAAGGATCTTGAGGCATACCTTGTCTTCGGGCCCATGGTCTTCTTTGTGCAATAAAGAACACTTGATCATCATCACCTTCTACTAGCTTAAAGTTAGTAGGTAGTTGCTTAGCTTCCAAATTAGCCACCATCTTGCATCTACAGTCATGCTTCTTTTGTCTACAGTATGGACAGAACTCGGTCAAAACCGCCTCAGCTTCCTCATGTTTCTTTTGAGCTTGCATAGTGTTCAGCTGTGTAGCCATATTATTAATAATGTCCTGCTTGAAGTTAGACAACAAATTTGTTATCTCCATCTGAGAAACTCCACCAGAAAAGACTTCCCCACTGTAGCATGATGACCTCGACCTTTCTTAACTATTGCCCGAGAGTAGTTAAGACATATTTTCTTTATATCATCCCAAGGAAGTTGGGTTCTATCACCTCCTCCATCAGGTCCAGGGCATCTATACAGGCATCACTGATTCCCCTTAGAAAGAGTAATTTCTGAGAGTCTTCATTGAGAGTATGGTTTGAGTTCCTTTTTAGTGAAAACAAGAACCTTGAAATATAATCTTTTAGACTTTCATCCTCTTTCTGCTGAATTCAGAATATGTCATCACCTTTACTAGCACTCTTACAATATTCCTTATACTTCTCAAGGAATTCCATTTGCATGGCTGCCCAACTATCTACAACACCTCTTCCCAGACTCATGAACCATCTGAGAGCTCCTTCCTTCAAGGTGGAAGGAAACAATTTCAGTTTTTGAGCATCTGTATTGTAGTCATAACTGCGATAGAGGACATCAAACTCAAACAGAAAAGTTTTTGGGTCCTCCGTAACTAGGCCATAGAATTTTGGAAGTAGTGAAGAAGGTATATTCTTAAGATTGTCAGTATCTTGCTGGGGAACAATGAGAAACTCAAAAGCAGGAGGTGGATTATTTGCCATGTTTGGTTGCTAGAATAACAGAGCGAATGGGTTTTCCTCAGGTTCTTCGTCAGCTTGGTTAAATGGTAGTTCAACAAATAGGTTTTCAGGGAGGAACCTTCCCAGTGTGTCTCTTCTTCTTCTATGCATGCAATACAATGAATGGTGGCTTGAAAGATTTTGAAAATTTTGACTAACAAACTAAACTAATACTAAAAATGACTTCTGACAAATTCTTAGCTTGACGCCATCCCCAACAATGGCACAAAAAATGGTCGCACCCACAAAAGGATATGAAAATCATAGTAGAACCTTTCCTGGGAATTGGACATTCCAACAGGTGACTAATATCTCTCTATGCATGTTAATTTACTTTTCAAACTAGGGGACGTATACTTTAAATGGCGCAGCACAATATATGCACTAAGAACTAGTTTCAGTCAAAACTTAATAGAAATAAATACTTGAAAGGGATTCTATCTACGCTATAGGAAGGTAATGCAAAGTTCTTTTAACTCAACAATGATTTGATTAAAATAGAAACCATAACAACTACAACTAAAACACAAACTATGAACTGACCTTATGCTGTAGGAACAGGCACAGGGATGGATTCTCGATGCTGCAGGAGCAATACAAGACTGAGTTTGTATGAAAACTTCAAAGATGAAAGCTAACTAATGATCAACAGAAAAGAATAGCTAACTAACTAGCTAGAGATACTTACTAAGTGGCCCCCCTTAGCAAGCATCTACTGATTACACAGGTGCTGAACTTAGAACTTCATCAAACTTCATTCATGAAAACAAAATGGTATACATTGCTTTGTTGATATAGAAACTAACAAAAAACTCTGTCTCTTGTCAAACAGATTCTGATTTTCATTATCATACTGACTCTTACATGGTATCTGTTATATCTCTATCACCATGCTTCTATCTTACTCTTACTATCATCTCCTTCCTCACTCATGCAGGAGTACTTTATTTAAAATCAGGAGAGCAACTAACTAACTAGCCCTATCAAAGAAAGACGTGGAAGTAAAGTGTATCCCAGAATCAAGGAACAAACTTCATAAATGAATTTATGCTTTCAACCTGATTCAAAGAGAATCTAGCGCTCCACTCTTTCTAGATTGACTCTCATTAAAAATCTTTCCCAACGGTTTCGGTCAAAGAGTCTTTGCCAGAGCTTCCTCGAAGTCGTGCAGGAAATAGACTTTACTGCAAGGCCGAGATCGGCTATGCTTGACTCGATCATACTTCTTCAACAACCTGCGAAACAAAAGGTAACATATGCAAAAGAAAAGGTGTATGGCACATACACAATATTCATTCATTAATCACATATTTAAATCTATTTCATAATTCAAAAACTGTATGCGATATACCAGTCATTTAGGGAGTCAACTGGGTAATAAATGTAGTCAAGTCAACACAATAAGCTGTAGGAATATGAAAATGTTTTGCTGCATGATATCCCCATAAAAGGTTTCAAAAGAGTTTTAAACAACCACGAATAACAAAAGTAAAAGGAATTAAAAGTTCATCATAATATCCAAACTATGAGCACATTTTGGGCTCATCACTATTTACAAACAATGATTGTAAGTGAAACAAAAAGACTAAAAGATGGCACTGTAAGCTTGAGAATACAATAAACTACATCCTCCACAAAACACAATAAGAACTTCAATCCATTAAAGCTCTATTATGAAGCAAAAATTAGAAATAACCCACAAAACATTATTTTTCTTTCAATTAACATAATGTTTCCACAATACCAATACTTCCAACCCTGCTCTCAAGTCAAGGCACACCTTAAATATGTTTCCTCAATCAGTTATGCTCCCTTGGTCGGACACATTAGTTACAAAATGGCAAGAGTTGTAAAATGCACCATGTTTTTCAACTTTTGCCAATTTTTAGAAAACTAAGTAAGATGAGTTTCTAAACTCTTCCATCCTTTCACAACTTCTATCCTAGAGATAAAACACACCCCTAAGCTATCTCCTCAACTCAATGGTCAACATGACCCTCATGATAGCAAAACAAAATTTCATTCTAGATTTTCTAATTGCTTAGTGAAACTGCCTGTTGTTCCTTAGGTGCTCCTGCACTGGTGAGCCTCCAGGGGAAGAAGGTCATGTTCACCCCATTCCAAAGAATAATTCACCCAATAATTTGTGAAAAATTTATCCATCCTATTCCCATCTTTATACAGATGTGAGATGTAACATTGATTGAAGGAGTCCAAAATATTTAAGGCATCATTAATGATAGCCTCCACCATCCACGGAGGACGAGACAACTTCCTAAGGTTATTAATGATATTGAGGGAATCACCCTTGAGCCACACCTTATCATACCCTGTAGTTTGAGTTAACTTCAAACCATGATAGGAATAAAATATTGCATGTTTTAATAGGTTGAAATTTACCAATATGCATTTGCAGTGTTTTTGACACCAATTTTTTTCATCTTTAGATTTGGGTATTGGATTTTGGAAATTTTTAATTAATGAATTGTAAGATCCTATATAATGAGCACTTTCATTTTTTATTATTTAGTTGTTTCTTGTTGAAGTACCATATACTGTACCACAATTACTCCAGAATCTTGAAGAAGTGTGAAAGATCCTATTAATGAGCTTGATGTTGATATTATATTGTACTATATTTTGATTAGTGATAATACAAAGTACTGCTCTTTTTAGAGTCTAAAATTTTTCTCCTAAAAGGGTTTTATCCATTAAATTATGCGTTATGTTTTTATTTTTTATTTGTTTATGATATGTATGTGCATCTAAATTTATAATTATTTAAAGTTTTAAAAGAAAATTTTGCAACCCTCACATGCTTAGATTGATGTAGGAAGATTTATCTAGACACTAGACTTCATTTCAAGGAGATCTAGTAATCACCACTCTTAGGGGTTGGGTGGCCAATTAGGTTCCAAGCATTATTTCAAAGGGGAGTTCTAGAGGCTTAACAAGGACATAGATGAGGATGTCATTGTTTTTCAAAGAGGAAAAATTGGGTTTAACAGGGACCTGAAACCACAAAGTTTACAAAAAAAAGATAGGATCGTTAAAGATAACAAGAGAAGAAAAGCTGTAAAAACAATAAAAAATTCCATAGCCACAAAAAATGCTAGTGAAGACCACATAACCAAAAAACAAAACAAAACACCATCAATAGTTAAATTTGGGTATTTAATAAATCCATAATCTCAAATTCTAGCTCGTTCATATCCTAAACCCCCCTCTTTAAGATCTGAACCATCTAGGTAGTAGGGGGTGCTTTCCTTTTAAGGTTGGCATGGGTCCTTTTTGAATTCCCTTGGTCCTTGTTCTTGTTGTCCTTGTTCTCTTCTAGATTAACAACCAGCAAACCCTATTGCATTTTTTCTAGCTTTTCAGACATAACATTGACGATGATAGCATTGTGCCTAGCAATTTTATGGTTTTGTTTCACAATGGTTTTCATTTTGTTTTTAATTTTGACCATTTCAGCTTCAAGATACTTGTACTTATCCTCAATTTCACCTTCTCCCATACTAGTACTATTCTTTTTTCATTCTCCTTCTTCATTGCTGAGAGCGGCCAGCTTTAGCTCCAACTCTTCCAACTTACTATACAAAGCATTATTTCTTTGATTAAGATAATTAATTTCTTGATAGGCCCATTTTGAAACCCTAAAAATGTCACTAATGCCACTTCTTGCAGAGTAGGAAACCAAGTTATTGGCAGGGGAGCCCTTGAGAATAAGATTCTTTAAGGGGATAGGGCAGTCGGGGTAGGCCTTAGGGTTAGCTTTAGTAGGCTAGGGTTTTTTAGGATGGTTCTTCTTACCAGACATTTCAAACAATGGTTGGGATTCAACAATTCTCTCCTAGTAAGGTTGATAACCCCCACTGTCCATATCATAGTCCTCAAATGCCATGGAGGAAATAGGTTTGGATAAAGATGACATTCTTTGATAGTGTTCATCTATTAACCTAATAAGACCAAGATGAAGAATAGGGTATCTCCTGGGATTTTTCTTATGGTCCTTAAGGCTATTACTCAATGATCATAATAGGTAGTGAGGTAGAGAAATATGTACCTTATGGCGGAAGTGGTTAAGAATGGAAAAATGATGACCATCCACTCTGGTAAATCTCTCATCTATGGTGATGTACTCCATTATAACACGAAGCACCTTTCTCCACAACACCTTGATGGTATCAATTTCAAAATAGTTGTTGAAAATTTTCACTAGTTTCAATTTCTCCTTATCCTTCTTAGGAAATCTGATGACCGCCTCATAAGAAAACCTTCTATCACGATAAAACTTCACACCCTCATTAGAGATTCCAATAACCTCCCCTATAATTTTCTCATCCAGCTTCACCTTTCTGCCAAAAATAATTATTTTGCCATTGTTCCAATTCTTCTTGAAGTAGTTTGTGGCCATAGTTTCAAGCCCATGAAGTTTTTCCAGAAATGGAACTAGCCCACCTCTAACAATCTACTTCCATACCTTATCATTCCTCATATGCACCTCATAGCTCTTTGGCTTAACTCTTTTCCTATCCCTCCCCATTTTTGTTTGCACCTTTCTACAAACTCTACTAGTCCCGAACACCTATTGGAAAATAACTCAGCTATTCCAATGCACCCACAAAACATGCCGCTTTTTCTTCCCTTCTAAGTAATATGATGTGGCCCCATAAAATCTCTTGATTTTGATGTACTTGGCCCCTTTCCCTTTAATCATTAAATGTATCTGCTTCTTTCCCATGCATAACATCATAATCTAGTAAGGCCCTGACTTCAGTTCTCAAGTCCCTACAATTCTACCATGTGTTCAATCCATGCTTCCTAACCCCTTCATTCGCAAAGTAGTTCGCCCCACTGTTAGCTTCCCTATAGATGTGCAAAAATTTTACTTTTTCAAACTTGTCTAGAATATATTTTGCTTCATCAATCCAATTCTTTATCGACCAAGAGGGTGGGGTCCTTCCAAAGAGAAAATCAATGATATTCTTAGAATCCCCTTCTAGCCATAAATTTTTTATATTCAAATTATGAGCTAACTTTAAAACCTGAAAAGCTCCTATAGCCTCTGCCACATGGTTTGTTTGATGACATAGGGATATGAACACAACCGCCATAAAATTACCATTTGAATCCCTTAACACACCTCCAGTTCTGGCCATGCCCAGATTACCCTTCACAGTGCCATCAAATTTTGCCTTACAACAACTGTTTGGTGGAAAGGTCGAACACACACCCTCCCTACTTTTCTTGGATGGCTTGGAAGCTAAAGAAATTTCCAATTTAAAATTCCAATCCTTTGCTATGATTAAATCATAGGGATTGCACACCATTTCTTCAAGGTTAAGAGCTTTCTAAGGAATCACATTGAAGTTTTCCTTTATAAGCCTACATTTTCTCTCAAATACATTATTCTCTAACATCTCCTTGTCCCTGGAAAGTCTATTATTGTGTTCTTTCAACACTCCCTAGACAACATAAGGGAATATGAAAGCCCATAACCTTTGAATGAAAGGATTTTGTGTAGGGGTTTTCCATTGTAAAAAGAAATCTTCAATGTTCTAGGGGAACACCCAAGAGATATTCTAGAGGGCTAATAAATTTCCCCAGATTAAGGAAACAAACAAATAGTGGAGAAATAGGTGGTTGGATGACTCTAGCTCACTCTTGCAGAGGTAACATTTGTTGGGAATTTGAAATCCCCGTTTAGAAAGTTTGTCCACCGTGAGCACCTTATTCTGAAGCATAATCTAGAAGAAGATATTGAATTTAGGATTCAAGTGTTTAATCCGTGCTTTTGAACAAAAGGGAGTGGAAGCTTGAGAAAGGGACAACAAAGAGAAAACTGAAGAGACATAGTAGTTACCCAAAGGGTTGTCCATCCAAACAATAATATCATCTTGCTGAGTTTGTCCCAACCTGACAGCCTGTAAGGAGGATTGAAGTTGAGCCAACTCCTGACTAATCACACTTAAGTTTACCTAGTCTCCTTCATACCAATAATCTTTGACAAGTTCCTTGAAAGCAGCTTTACAAAGCTCAGCACATCTATTGAATCTTTCAATTTTGATAAGGGTTTCCTTAAGAAGCCATTTATCCTCCCAAAATCTAGCTTGATTGCCACTTCTAATGTACCATCCTATCCTTGATTCCATAATTTTCCTACCAAAAATCTTATCATTCCAACAAGCTGAGTGATAAGGGAGGATAGGACAGTCCAACAAAGATTTGAGGGACATTCAGTCAACCATATATTTACTTCTTAGAATGTCTTTCCATTCTCCACCAAATGAGAAATATCTCCATATTTGTTTGGCTAGAAGAGTATTATTAATAATTCTAATTTTTCTGAGACCTAAACCCCCTAAGGTTTTTGGTCTACTAACCAGATCCCATCCTATAAGAGGCATTCTCTTTCTTTCCTCCACTCTAGACCAAAGGAATCATTTTTGGATCTTTTCAATGGCCTCAGTGTATTTAGCAAGAATTTTGAAAAGTCTTAAAGCATAAACTGGGAGGTTCTGAAGAGAAGCTTTAAGAAGTTCAATTTTTCTAGCTTGGCTCAAAAGAGCTCATTTCCAACCTACAAACTTCTTTCTAAACCTGTCAACCAATGAACACCAAAAATAATCCAGAGGTTTAAGGCATAACGAAAGTTCAAGATAAAAAGAAGGTAATGATTCCACTCTGCAACCAAGAATTCTTGCAATCTTGACTTGTCTATGCTCAGAGGTATTGAAGAAAAAAAGGGAGATATGTTTTCTTTTGACCATTTGCTCAGTCGCCTTCTCATACCCTATCTTAAACCTCTAGAATTTTGAAAGAATCTAGGAGAACCATTCACAATAATAGATGTGGAAACCATAGTAACCAACTGGTTCACCAATTGAATGACTTTGCTACTAAACCAAAACCCCCTTATAATTGTTAATAAAAACTCCCAATCAACATGGTCATAAGCTTTGGAAATATCTAGTTTAAGAGGAAACCTTTTAGTTTTAGATTCCATAAGTGAATGAATATTCTCATGGACTGTGACTATAGAATCTAAGATTTTCCTTCTAGGAACAAAACCATTCTGCTGAGGGGAAATCAAAGAAGCAAGGATAGAAAGGATCCTTGAATTCAAACCTTTGATATGATTTTATAGAGAGAGTTGCATAGATTAATGGGTCTAAACACCTCAAACTCCATTGCACCTAGTTTCTTAGGAATAAGGAGCAAAAAAGTAGCATTTAATTCCTTAAGAAGCCTTCTGGATCTAAATATTTCATTAACAACATTCACAACATCATTTTCAACAATATCCCAAAACCATTGAAAAATAAACATAGGAAATCCATCAGACCTAGGGGTCTTATTTCCTTCAAAAGAAAAGATAGCTTTCCTAATTTCCTCCTTAGAGGGGATGGCCGCAATATTTTCATTATCATCCCTATCAACAACCTAAGGGATAGAATCTAATAAAAAGTCTTGGTCATTTTGATTGATTTCCCCATTCACTGAAAGAAGAGGACAACTTTCTTTTTGATGTCTTCCTCTTCCTCAAATCTCATACCATTCACTTCTATGAGATAAATTCTATTGGTAGCCCTATGTTTAGAAGTAGATAAATGGATGTACCTTGTATTTATATCTCCAGCTGAGAACAAAAACACCCTCGATCTTTGCCTCCATAACTCCTCCTCTTTTGCTATTATGTATGCAATTTCACCAACAACTCATTTTTTTTATCCTTAGAATTTTCAATGTATCCTTCCTTCTGTATTTTGTCCTAGATCTTTGCAAGCTCCATTTGATGTTAGGATTTGATACTAAAAATGTTTCCAAAGGATTCTTTTTTCCATCTTCTTATATTGTGTTTGAATTCTCTCCATTTTTTAGCCATTTTGAACATAGCAGTACCCAAAACATCAATATTCCACCATTTCCTGATTTCATCAAAAATAAGGGGGTGGGATAGCCACATTCTCTCGAATCTAAAGGGAGAGTTTTTCTTCACCTTTATAGGATCTGCCATAAAAATTATGGGAAAGTGATCGGACGTTACTCCAGAGAGTTCTTTAAGAGAGCAAAAATAGCTTAAAATCCATTGATGAGGAATTAGAGTTCTATCTAACCTTACTTGAATAAGTTCCTTACCAATTGTTCTATTTGACCAAGTATACTGAGCCCCTTGCAATTCCATGTCAATCAATTCCTTATTGTTGATGAAGTCAAAAAGATCAAATTTACTCTCTTGATTCACCTGAGAGCCTCCAAATTTCTCCTCATTTAGAAGGGGAGTATTAAAATCACCCATTACTACCTAGTGGTCATTATCAAAAATCCTACATAAAGCAAAGAGCTCGGTCCACAAATATTTTCTAGCTCCTTTCCCATTGGGAGCATAGATATTCGACTAAATCCAACTAAAGTTGTCTTTGATATGTGTAAAATTAGTAGCCACATGATTGATGCTTTCCAGCAAAGGTTCACCTTTAATGAGATTCTGGTTCCAAAAGGTAGCAATACCTCCTAATGCACCATCTGAACTATTCCCTTGAATCCCATAGTTTTGAAATATTTTGATCTTCTCCACCTTTTCTTTGGAAATTTTAGTTTCTTAGATGAGGAGAGTATCTAGTTTATGATCCCTAACAAAATTGTGCAAAACATCCCTCTTGTGAAGGCTATTGAGCCCTCTTATATTCCAAGAAATAATCTTCATATCTTACCATAGGATTGGAGAATCTCTGGAATGGTATTTTGAACACCATCTGCTATGTCCTAAAAGCTTTCATGGTCTCTCTACCATTTTCCCGATCTTCTGCCTTGGCTAAGCTTAGTAGCTCCACAATCTACCTTTGCTCTTGTTTTGGTAACAACTCCACTCAAAGTATTCTAATGGTTGATTTTCTCTTTCTTTTTCTTATAATGAGAGAGGACTTCTTCCTAATCAGTATCTTCTTGGATCTCCATCTCTCTGCTAGATTCCCATTCCTTATCATACATTCTTCTTTGTTCGCAAGGGAGGGTATCCATCTGGCCATTCCTAAGCTGATTAAGATTATCACTCGAAAGTTTGGTGTTCTGGCTCAGATCCTCAAAGGTATCCTTGACAAAATCCAAGGTTGTATTTTCCCTGAGGTTAAGAGGATCACTCAAAGGGGAGCATTCATCAGAGGGGTATGTGTAGGATCTTGATGGGCCAAAAAGTGGTGATATGATGGCTATTTGTAGGGTATGTGGCTAACGACTTTTTATTTGCCCAAAATTAATGAAATGAAAAGGGTTTTTAAAGGAGATTCTCAACTTTCCACCAATATAAATTATGCTTCACTTTGAATTTAATAAATAATTATTATTCATTTTCTATTTGAATTATGACTAAAGTCCTAATTGATAGGTTGATTGAAAAATACTTATAGCTTTCAAACGGTATCATATTTTTTGAATCAAAAAGATGTGTCACATTCCATGCTTCACATACTATAGGATAAAAAAAAGAAAAATTAAATTTCATGAAGTTTTGACCAAGTTAAGGTGGTTAGACATATGATTTTTTATATTTTTTAAAAGTTGTAATAAAAAATTCATAATTAATTATTTACTTGGAAAAAATTACAAAAAATATGCATCACATCCGAACATGAGTCCTCTAATTATTTCTAAAATATTATAAAAAAATATTATCATTTTATTGTGTTACAGAATACTTCTTATTTTTTCCCTAAAATTTAAGTACTACTACATTGAAATTTCAAATTTTCACTAAATAGATTTTTTTTTAAATCTAGTAGTTTACAAACTACATTCAATTTGCTACAGATTCTATTCTTACATATTTTTGAAATAATGTAGATAACTTATTTAATTTTTTATGTCAAGTTGCCTAACTTTGATTTTTCTGAATTTTTTGCCACTTAAGGGCCTATTTTTTCCATGACGATCCTGCACATACCCAGAGGTAGTATTTAGAATAGGAATGCTAATATCTAGAGACATACCCTAGATAGGAATGTCCTCTAATCTAGGATACCCATTTTCTTTTCCTTCTGATAAGATCTTAAGAGTAGAGGAAACAAATTCCTCATCCCTTTTACCTTCCTCCACACTCTCCAATTTTTTTTCATCAACTTCCTTAGGACCAACATTATCTTTTGCCCCTGTTTGGTGATTCTTCTGCACATTAGGATCCTTAGGTTCTATTTCAACATTCAGGTCAGAGGTATTCCTTTGAGTTTCATGTTTTCTTCTAGCCTCCTCATTGAGGGTATTGGTATTGCGTGCTTTTCCTTCCCCATCAGATTATTTTCTCCAGACAGTCTTAGGGTTGACTGGTTGATCTCTTTTTCTTTACTAGTATTTAATGAACATTTCTTAGCTCAATGCCCCATTTTTTTGCATTTAAAGAAGGAAAAGGAAATGGACTCAAACTCTATAGTTTGCATCTAGGTTCCCAACTTAGATTGAATATCTATTGAAGAAGGAGGGTCAACATTTTGTAAGACTCCCACATAGGTTCTAGCAAACACCAACCGCTTTGTAGTTGCTGTCATAGGGTCAATAGACAGGAGCTCTCCAAAAGAACTAGCAATGTCATTGAAAATTTCCTCATTCCAGTATTCCAGATGGAGACTCAGGAGTCTAGCCCAAGCTAGAATGTTCTCAAAAATAGAGTTAGAGAGATCTAGAAGAGAGGTCCACTTCTTGAGGGCCAGGGAATATTTTCCTATGACTCAAGGTCCACAACTTCTCACAACCAAGATATCCTCCTTACAGGTGAACTTAAAGGGAAAGAAACCTCTAGGAAGAGAAACCATCATGACCTTCCCATTGGTTCTCCATTTATTTTTGACAAACTCCCTAGCCACCTCAACATTTGGTCTAGGACCCATGAACTTTCCAACCAAGAATTTTTCCATCAAAGCAATATTATGATCAATAATAGGATTAGGCATAGAGATGGAAAAATTACCTTTCACTATGTTAGAAATATTATTCACTAGAGGGAAAATTGATTTACCATTTGGCTTGACACCAAACAGTGATGACCAAGGTTTGCACTTTGCTCCTTCCCTATCAGCGATCCCTACCACTTCATTGGAAATTTATCCTTTTTCGCCTTTTCATCCTTCAAGGGAGCCCCCTAGATTTTTATTTCCTCTTGGGTCCACCAGATTTTTTTTTTGTTATCCTTCTCATCAGATTCATCTTTACCTTTCTCCACACTCAGAACATGAGCCGAGTTTTCCTGGGATTCCTTAGATTATGCTCCACGACCTACTCCATTTCTCAAAGATTTGAAATCCTACTTTCCCACTCATGCTCCACAGTCCCACCCATCATGTTCATATAATTCATATATGAAATTAAATAGGATGTCATTGTTATGGAGGTTGTTCATCTGAAGGAGGAGCAAGAAATTATTGATAGAGAACTTGAGGACATGTAGAGGTGTTTTTCATCATAGAGAGAATGCCTTAGTAAATTATTTAATTTCTCCAAAAACTCATCCACAATCTAAATTCCAATGTTCAAAAATTTCTCTAAATTAGTTAGCTTGATCATGGTAAAAGGAGGAAACTATTGGCAATGCCACATAACAACAACAAGAAAATAAGGCCTAAATTAGGCATGGACTACCCAAGTATAAATTATTTGATAAAACATGGGTTTTTGGATCCTAGGATGAGTAGAAATTTATTGATTATGGATGGGATTGAAAATTTTATGCCATCGATAGAGTCTAGAGTTAGGGTAGGACTTCTATATAAGGAGTTAATGGCTACGTGTTCACTTGGAAACAAGAGATTAGAGAAATGGATTAAGAGTTCTGATTTTGAGGTGGATGTGGAGTTTTGAAAATACCATGAGTGTGTAAGTAATGTGGAGTAAATGCTTTTTAGGTATCAAGTAATCATTGAGGAAGCCTAATTCATCAACTACAAAGTCCTTTCAGAAATGCTAGGTCCTCATATCAACAAATCAAAAGATTCGAAGTGAAAAAGGTGTGATGGATCTCCTTTTAGAGTATCCAATGACTTAGAAAAGGAATAATTATATTTTCTTGATGGAATAATCACTAGTTTATTTTTAAAAATCATTTACTTTAATTAATTGTTAAAGGTTAAAATTTTAGTCATAAAAAATAAGATGATTATTTATTATTTTTTTATTTGTGAGGGTTTGAAATTATTATTTGTGTCTTTCATCCTTCTATGGTATATTTCCCATTGATCTTAGTTTTTTTCAGCCTTCTTTCTTCCATGGTGATTTCCATTTCCAACTTAATTCTTTTAACAATCTCCACTTCCCTTTTGTTATCTCCTTCTTCTATGGGTTTATTTGGTCTAGGTTTCTATTAATCCTTATCTATCCTATAGTTAGTTTAAATGGTTGAATAGTTACATATTTTTAGGAATATTTTTATATTCCTCCCCCTTTCCATTTTTCATCCCTTATGTGCCTACCCCCCTCTCATAGAGGTGGCACCTAGTAATAGTGTTTGCTAAAAAATTTCCCCTTCTTGTTGTTATCTTCTTTTCTACCACTATTGCTCTATTCCTTTACTTTGTATTTTTTCACTATTCACTCTACAGTCTATGCAACAAAGCCATTATTGGCAAGAGGAAATGGGTATTTACAAACTAGAGATCCATACTTGAATATCCATTATGTAGTTTTCTATACGCCAGATCACATCATGAGAGAAAAGAGTAACTGTGATAAGAATCTATATCTATCAACCTTTCATATATACCTTAAATAAGAAAAAAAATCATCCATAAAATATGTATCAAACCATTATAACTCCTATATATTAATGTTAACCTATTTTAACAAAGTATTCCAAATAGTTTTGATTGTAAGGGAAAAACAAGTTTTGAAGGGACTTGAAACACTTTACAACAAAAGATACAAAATGCTACTAAAAAACTACTTCAGAGCAAGAACAACAACATACCATTAGCCAAAAAATAAGACAATAAAGTGTGTTGAATGTGAGATGAAACAGTAAGGTAACAACAACACCCAATAGCATCAAACCAACAAAAAGGTAGTAAGAAAACCATGACCCAGTAGGAAAGAGATAGTAACAAAGAGGGAAACCAAACCCTAATTCATGTTGCTCAAGGTGTTGGCCACCTCAATCTCCTAGCTTTTGTGCAATTCAATCATGTCCAACAACTCCTTCTTAACCTTAAAGGAATTTTTCCATTTATTCAACCATCTAATAGTAGGGCCGTTATTATCATCTTTTGCACCTTTTTTTCCTTTTCCTTTGACTGAATGCTTTTTCTCCATTAACTTAGAAAAATAAACTTGGTCCTCCTTGAGCTCACTTATCTTCTAAAATAGGACCTCCAAATAGTCCACACTATTCTTCACAGAGATGTGACATGCATGAAGAAACTTTTTTATATCCACATTCGTTCCCAATACCTTATATTTTGAACCAACCAATCAATCTTCACACAAATTTGAAATCAAGGAAAGAACCCTTAAGGTCCACAATTATGTCAATCAGAATGTCTGATGCCAATCCTTTCAAAACATTCTTTAGATTCTCCTTCAAACCTCTAATTTTAATGTTAATCTTATTAAACTCCTAAAGAGTCCACTTTGTTAACTTAAAAGTTTGAGTGGCCCCATCCCTAGACATAGGGTGCCGCCACAACAATGGGTTACACTTTTTGGGACATCCTTACTTTTTCTTGAAATCACATGTTTTTAGAAAATACTATGATTTATGACTTTAAAGGTTCCATTTAAATTATTTTAATTAAAGAGGGATTTATCAAATCCCCTTAGATCAAACCCCCTTGGATAGAACCTTGTTAGATTTAAACCATACCTATAATCAGTTCTCCTCTACACCTATCAAAATACTGATAAAAAACCACTTTTGATTTACCTTTTGGGTGATCAAATGAGTTCATTTAAAATTTATGTTTTGTAAGCCTGCAACCCTTATTATAAGCTTCCCAAAAAGTATAATTTTAAATATATTTAATTTGATTATTATATTTATTTTTTATTTCTTGTGAATGTAGGATTTTCATTGAACATCAAGTTCTTTATTTCACACATACAAAAAAAAGAAAAATAGAGAAAAAAATTCTAAAAAATACATGTGCACTAGGTATTGATGTCCTTATTCCAACAAAAAGAGAATAATTTAATTCAAATGAATACAAAAAAAGTTATGCGGGCCGAAGTAAACCTCTATCCAAATTATAATTAAGCTGAATTGGAAAATTAATTAAAAAAATATGTAACAAAAAATTATGAAAGAATATCCATCCCATAGATATTGGTGTGAAAATTTTGTATTTTAAAAATTAGAATTGTATCCTATATATAAAAAAAAAGTTACGTGGACTGAAGTAAACATCACTTTTTAAAAATGTTGATTAGTAGAAAAAATAAGTTATTAAAAATTATATAAAATGATTCACAATTTATTTTTTAATATTTTTTTAAAAATATAATTAGATCTACAAAAAATATCTAACAACTAACTAGTTTGATTCATCTTCAAAATATTAATGGTTTAGCTGCTATAGGTGTAAGAAAGTGAATGTTAGGTGAAGAATCTAGATTTTAATGTCAAGTTTGGCCAAAAGCTGTAACCCATTATTGTGGGATCACCCCATATCCAGCTACTCAAACATAAAGGTAGAATCATTATTGAGGTAAGAGAAGTCCTCGAACAGGGGATTTACCTTTAGAGGCTCTAGATTAGCTCTCTTCTTCTCAGTATCCTCCTCATCTTGACCATTATTCTCTTCTTTGAGCTCCACATTAGGTGAGTCTTGATTCGGGGAGTCATCAATAGCCACTACCTTTTCAACAAAATCCTTCCCATCACATAACACTTTTGGGTCCTTTGTTTACACTTTCGAGGCCTTGTTCATCATGTTGGAAATACACTTGGATGACCTTCTCGACCTATCCTTTTCCAAATAGTTACTTGTTACATCAAGTTGATATTTAATACTTTTAGTGTTAAAATATTAAGGAGTGAAAGTGCTCAAGCAAAGTGTATTTTGTCTAATTAGGAGTCCTATATTACTCATATTGCATAAAAGGGGAAGGTATTCTTAACTAAAATCATGATGCAATTTGGTGAATTTAGTTTGAGCATATTAGGGTTTTATCATTTTGAAGTTGCTCTTTCAATTGGAAGCTTTAATGATGGTCAATTTTGCATTAAGCAACAATTGAAGTTACCAAGGAGAGTTATGATATTTTCAATAGCCTCATACATAGTCTCAATAATGAGGATCACATATGTAGATTGTATTCACTACTATTTTTTTTAGATTCTAAGTGCCATGGAAGTCTTTATAGAGAAGTTAGACAAAGAAATACATTTATTGTGACAAAGGGAAAGTTTTAAAAGATTGAATTGTTCTTGAAGATCATGATCTCCATCCATTTAATTGCATTCAAACACATACATGTGAGTCTCGAGAAAGAAGAAGGGTCAGCAAAAGGTTGTATCTATTTTAAAATGATGCAATATTTAATGTTGTTGATCATGGATGAAAGAAATAGAGGAACTGTATGAAAAAAAAATGTTTGAATTATAGTATAAGGGATGAGATTGTTGGTAATATGCATGCAATAATGAGGGTAAGTCTGTGACTAATAGAAAAGATAAATCTAAAATATCACGTGCATGATAATGAGAAGAAGGTTGAATATGTGCAAAATTAACCAAGAGTATCAAAATAGTATTTTTATTGTCTACTAATCAACAACAAATAGTTCAATTTTTAGGAAATCGACGTGGAAACCATTTGAAGAGATAGCTCGATTGGCATGAGAAAGATTAGATGAAAAAATATACAAGGCTCATGAAAAGGTTTTAAAATAATATGATGGGATGATCATTCATAAAATAGAGGCTACAACTAATTCTTCAAGGACACTTGGAACAAAGGAGTTTATGTTTGAAGTGGATTCACTGTAAGAGTGGGGGGGTTAATTAGAGTGATATAATTTTTAACTCATAGAGCAAAAGATAAACTTTTGACTTTTAACTCAATGCAACTTTGTTTATGCAAGTGCAACTTGAGACTTGAATTAACATTTAACACATATTAAAATAATCATATGATATGTTCATTTAATCTTTATGAACAATCTTCTTGTGCTTTTCGAAACAAAACTTAAAGACTCGACAAAATATAACATTGATTTACTTTTGACATACTTTTAAACATTCACACATGGAGTATAAAATGAAGATTTCAATTTGCATTATAAAATAATTTTAATGATCAGATTTGCACAATTTATAGACTTGAGAAAATTGATGTTAATCTTTTGAACAGACTTAAAGTACTAGAGCATTGACCAACTGAACGAGCACACTAACATGAAACAAAATGAGAGACAAAAATAACATCACATAACACGAAGATTTCTTGACTAGAAAAACCCTCTTGGGGTATAAAAAACCACTTGCAAAATTATCCTTTTACTCATTCAAAAAAGAGCACCAACTGGGTATGTGCAGGATCATTATGGAAAAAATAGGCCCTTAAGTGGCAAAATTTTTAGAAAAATCAGTGTTAGGAAACTTGACATTAAAATTTGAATAAGTTATCTATACTATTTCAAAAATATGTAAGAATAGAATCTGTAGCAAATTGAATGTAGTTTCTAAACTACTAGATTTGTTTAAAAAATAAATAAATCTATTTGGTGAAAATTTGAAATTTCAATGTAGTGGTACTTAAATTTTAGGGAAAAAATAAGTAGGTGTTTGTTTGACCACCCTAACCAAAATAAAATGATAATATTTTTTTATAATATTTTAGATATAAATAGAGGACTCATGCCACCTAAACTGCATATTTTTTTGTAATTATGTTTTGAGTAAATAATTAATTATGAATTTTTAATTGCAAATTTTTAAAAACTATAAAAACCTCGTATGTCTGACCACCTTAACTTGGTCAAAACTTCATGAAATTTAATTTTTGTTTTTTTAATCCTATAGTATGCAAAGAATAGAATGTGATGCATGTTTTGGATTCAAAACATGTGATATCATTTGAAAGCTATAGATTTTTTTAGTCAGCCTATCAATCAAGACTTTAGTAGTAATTTGAATAGAAAATGAATAATAATTACTTATTAAATTCAAATTAAAGCATAATTTATATCAGTGGAAAGCTGAGAATATCCTTTAGAAACCCTTTTCATTTCATCAATTTTGGGTAAAAAAATAGTCGTCAGCTACATACCCATCATATTACCACTTTTTGGCCCATCATGATTCTGCACATACCCAACTTCAATAAATTTCTTGAAGCACCAAATTCATAGAAGAAAAAAATCCTCTTGTTTAGAATTTTAGATAATAATATATGATGTTCAACAATGCCCACTAAATGTGTACTGAATGAAATAGTACAATAAAATTTTATGAAATCTCTATGATCAAATCAGAGATATAGAACTCTCAAAGCCTCTTTTCATTTTTTTTTATAATTTCAAAAATAACACATTAATAGCAACAAAACCCTTCTTCTCAACCCAAATCTCTCAAAATTGACAAATGGCTTTCAACCATATTTATATAATGTAATATAGTTAAAAATGTATTCCAATAATAGAAGAACCTTTTCATAACCATTTTTGAACAATGAGTCTTTATTCATTAATCAAATAGCTTTCTAAAATTGGTACTCAAAGTTATGAAAATGTAGTTAGGGTTTCATTCCATTTCAATCTCAAAATAACCCTTCAGAAGAGATTAAGAACTCTCAAATCATAATTATAGAATAATGCATTTTAAATCTAAGCAGTTTATAAACAAAAAATAACTAAAGCTATAAATATTTGAGCCTGATAACAAACTAATCTTGCTTGAAACAAAGCATAAAGGCTCAATAATACCTATTAACAAATGCAAAGAACCAGAAATAGAATACCGGACTTTGAGTTCTTCAAAACTGTCGATCAAACCTCTCTTCCATGTCGGTTGTAGGTGGCTAGGGTTTTTCCTTTAGCAAAATGTTAGTTGCAAAACCCATTTTTACCTATTAAATACAAAACTCAAGTGAATAATTTTGTCAAATCTATGAAAGTAATGATATTCAATATAATTTGAAGTCCAAAAAGAAACATCATAATGAAGTTTGAAGTCTACCAACAATCACTCCCAAGTCAACCCCATAATGATAATGTTACTACCAAGTCATCCTTAATGATGTTATGTCAACAACATGATAAGGCTGACAAATAATAAGTCTGGTGTTCTAGTGTTAAGGCTGATAGTCATGTGATACATGAATTTAAAGCAATACAAATGCTAATAGCAAATCAAGGTAAAAGAGCTATATGTCATATATGATATGGTAGATGCCCGATTACATTTGACTTCCTTTAAATTAAACACTTTCCATTACAAACAATAGAAACCTGATAACTATCAAGGGAAAATAAACAATATACTGAAACCAAGTTGATTCCATGTAAAATGCAAGTGTCCATATTTAAATCATAAAATGTTACTTTGAAGAATCCAAATATTAACAATGCCATGTCAAATCCATGTATCAAATAATGTATCATAACCGTTGACAACAAAAAATTATGTGACAACCATGAAGATCATCAATAAAATGCCATGAAGACATAATTAAATGAATCTTGTCAATGATGCCATGATCAACCTGATAATGAGAAATTGAAATAATATACCTGTTGTGCAATAATGAAGAGCCAACCTATCCAAATGAAACAATTGTTCCATGATATCACTTGTATATGCAAGAAAATCTGCATATGAGGCTCAATATGATCAGTAACACAAATACATCAAATCTGAATGTAAGCAAAATGTTGTCCAAATGAATCAACTATACCAAGTGAAACCAACTATGTATTCCATGTAACCAATACCAATCACCAAGATACCAAGCCAAGCCTGTGAATTTTGAAGCATGATAGGAAACAACCATCAACCTAGACCTATACTCTATATACCAAAACACCATTTGTGTCTTTGTCATCAAGGACAAACAATTGAAAGATGAGATCAACAGTTTCATCATTTTTCTAATAAAGTTGGTAACTTAGAGCAACCATTTCTGAAGGGTTTTCTTTCCTCATTGGATAAAGTCTTTTGGCTATCCAATTTTTGAGGATGGGTTTGTCATACAACAAGCATCAAAATTTGTTTTAGTCAGCTACCAGTGAGTTATAGAGCATTGGAACTTGTCCTCAAACACCTAGGTCAAACATCATTTCTTTTCTTAGAGATGTGCACACTCCAGTCAATACCAATCACTATGATAGTTCTCTTGGATTGTTGAAAGTTAGGTTCATTGGTAAGATGAAGAATGTGGACAATGGTATGCTCGATCTCAATAAAGAAGTAGGTACTTTGGATGCTTGATATGAAGATTCATGGGATGAACATGGATATTCGACATATGATGTTTCTTGTAGATATTACGAAATTCAAGGTTTGGAATTGAAGAATCTAAAACTAGGCCTAATTCCCACACAAACTAGTTATGAAAGATAACAATAGAAAGAAAAGAAAAGAAAACTTAACTTAGATAAGAAGAATAGAACATAGACCAATTTTTTCAAGCTATATAACAATTGTTTTATTTATGAGTATATATAAAAGAATATCCCTAATACAAAGATAGTAGAAACAAAATATAGATAAAATGTATGCACATTACATGCATTAAAAGTTGTGTTGGAAGATAGCAAACAATAGTGAAACCAAAAATAGTCTAAACATCTAAAACAAACGTTGCATGCATTATGTTGATGATTGACAACAATTAAAAAGAAATTGTAATGTGTGTTGTGCAAATAAATAAAAGATCTACATGCATAAACTATCAACATACTCCCCCTTCATGTTGCAAGGGATCAGAATCTAATCTCTGAGTGTCATAAACTAATCTTTTGCAACTACCTTGGTGAAGATATCTGCTAATTATTTTTTCATGTTGATGTATTTCAATTCTACTACTTTCTTCTGCACCAAATCTCTTATAAAATGGTGTTTTAAATCAAAATATGTTGTCTTTCTATGATGAACATGAGTCTTGGCCAATTTAATGCCACTAATGTTGTCAAAAAAAATCATTGTAGGTTGAACTTATATCTTTGCAATTTCTTCAAGAATTTTTCTAAGCCATAATGCTTCCGTGGCTACTAAAGTGATTCCAACATACTCTGCTTCTCTAGAAGAGAGGGAAACAATACTTTGATTCTTTGAACTCCAAGTAATTAAACCGGAACCCAAAGAAAAGCAATTACTAGATGTAGACTTTCGGTCATCGAAACTACCTCCCCAATCTGAATCACTAAAGCCAACAAGATTGAACTTTTTAGAAGAGTAGTAATGAATACCAAAATTTAGAGTGCCTTTCACATACCTAAAAATTCTCTTGGCTACCTTAATGTGTATTTCTAATGGATTTTCTATGTACCTTGAAATAAGTGAAATTGAATAAGAAATCTTAGGTCTTCTGTGAGTTAAAAACATCAAAATCCTAACAATACTCTTATAAGTTGTCTCATCAACTATATCAACACCATCATCTCTACACAACACAACTCCATGAGCAATTGGAGTGGAGAGAGGTTTAAAATCAACCATATCAAATTTATTCAACATATCTTTGGCGTACTTTGATTGAAAAATGAAAATTTCATTCCCACTTTGATAACCTCCATTTCTAACAAATATTTCATGAGACCTAAATCTTTCATCTAAAATTCATTCATCATAGCAACCTTCAATTCATCCTTCATCTTAGAGCTGCTACCCATATACAACAAATCATCAACATACAAACTTATAATAATAATGTCATTTCCTTCTTGTTTGTAGTAAAGGGTAGGTTCACTTTTACTTCTTTAAAAGCCATTCTCTTGAAAATATCCATCAATCCTAGCATACCATGCTTGTGGTTCTTGCTTGAGGACATACAAATATTTATTCAACTTGCATACTTGATCTTCTTTTCCTTGCACTTCAAAACCCTGTGGCTATTCCACATACACTTCCTCTTCTAATTACCTATTCAAGAAGGAAATTTTCACATCCATATGATGTATACTCCAACTCTTTTGAGTTGTTAATAAAATCAACATTCTGATGGTCTCTTGTCTTGCAACTGGTGCAAATATCTCTTCATAATCAATCCCATACTTTTGTGTGGAGCCTTTAGCAACTAATCTTTCCTTATTCATTTCAATACTCCCATCACTATTAAACTTGGTCTTGTACACCCGTTTGGTGCCAATATTCTTCTTGTCATGTGGAAGCTTTATAAGCTCCCAAGTATCATTCCTATGAATGAAATCCATCTCTTCTTTCATTTCTTGCATCCAAACCTCATTAATACATGCTTCTTCAAATCATGATGGTTCAAAATAAGCCTTGGTAAATACAACAAAATTAACTATCTCACTTATTGGATTTTCTTCATGTGCTTGTTTTGCACTCCTTTGATACATATCTCTCAAACTTCTTACCTTCCTTCTAGAACTTGGAGTTGAAGCTAGACTTGCAAACAACTAGAGGAGCACCAACTTGATGGATTTGTAGAACTTGGAATAGAAAAACTAATGAGGTATGTGTGGGATCATCATGGAAAAAAGAGGCCCTTAAGTGGCAAAAATTTAGAAAAATTGGAGTTAGGCAACTTGACTTAAAAATTTGAATAAGTTATCTATATTATTTGAAAAATGTGTGAGAATAGAATCTGTAGCAAATTGAATGTAGTTTCTAAAACACTAGGTCTATTTTAAAATAAATAAATCTATTTAGTGAAAATTTGAAATTTCAATGTAGTAGTACTTAAATTGGGAAAAATAAGTAGGTGTCATCCACCCTAACCACAATAAACTGATACTATTTTATGTTATTTTAGATATAAGTAGAGGATCATGTCCCAATGTGATGCATATTTTTTTGTAATTTTTTCCTAGTATATAATTAATTATGAATTTTTATTACAAATTTTAAAAATATAAAACTTGTATGTTTGACCACCTTAACTTGGTCAAAACTTCATAATTTTTTTAAATGCTATAGTATGCGAAGCATATAATGTGCATGTTTTGATTAAAAAATGTGATACTATTTGAAAGCTATAGATTTTTTGAATCAACCTATCAATCACAACTTTAGTCAATTCAAATAAAAATGAATAATAATTATTTATTAAATCAAAGTAAAGCATAGTTTATATTGGTGGAAAGCTGAGAATATCCTCTAAAAACCCTTTTCATTTCATCAATTTGGGGTAAAAACAAATTTTCCAACCACATGGGCCATCATATCAGTTACAAATTGCCACTTTTTGTCCCATCATGATCAATATCATCAACAATAATATAATTTAAAATAGATTTTGACTTCTCCATATGGCCTTTTTGATGACCATAAACTCCCCCTTCATCAAAAAACACTTCTCTTGACACAATAAGGCTATTAGTGAGATGATTATAAAATATATAAGCCTTGCTTTCCTCACTATATCCAACAAAAATACATGACTCAATTTTTGCATCTAAATTTTGTCTATTCTGATTAGGTACATGGAAATAAGCCAAACAACCAAAAACTCTAAAATGATTAACATTAGGACTTTTCTCATACCATGCTTCATAATGAGTCATCTTCTCAAGTGCACTGGTGGGACTTCAATTGAGAATGCATACTACTGTAGCAACTGCTTCACCCCAAAAGGAATTTCTTAATCCCTTGGTTTGTAACATGCTCCTTGCCATTTCTACCATTGTTCAGTTTTTTCTTTCAACTACTCCATTTTATTGAGGTGTGCATGTAGTGGTGAGTTTCCTCTTGATGCCATTCATATCACAATAATCTTGAAAGGATCTTGAACATAATTATCCTCCATGATTAGTCCTTCAACATTTTATTTTTCACCCTTTCCCATTTTCCACAAGTGCTTTAAACCTATTGAATGTATCAAGGGCTTCATCTTTGGCCTTCAAAAGGTACACCCAACATTTTTGTGAGTAATCATCTATAAAAGTGATAAAATATGATGACTTACCCAAACTCTTTGTTTGCATAGGACCACAAATATCAGAATGAATAAGATGAAGTGTATGATAGGCCCTCCATACATTTCCTTTTGAAAATTTCTCCCTTGCATGCTTTCCTTTAGCACATCCTTCAAAAACCTCCTTGTCCTCTTCAACCTTAGGTAAACTAGAAACTAACACATTTGATGTGAGAATCTTCAAACTGTGAAAATTTAAATGTGCATACCTGAGATGTCATAACCAATTGATATCCTCATATGCCATATTGGCAAGGCTTTTGTTATGCTCACCAAATTTCAAAGAGAACATTCTATTCTTTGTCATAGGCACAATAGTCACAACCCTATTTCCCTGATTCTTATCATAAATTGTACATTTCTTATTCTAAAAAAAACTTTATAATTCTTCTCACATAGTTGTCCAACACTTAACAAATTATGCTTTAATTGTGGAGTGTAATAAATATAATTGACACTCTTTATACCTTCTTTTGTGTGGAATTCCATAGCTCCTTTTGCAGCAACCTCTAATGATTTTTTATCACCAAGCTAAATCTTGGAGTTGAAACTCTCATCCTTTGTTGATAAAAAGTTATCATTCCATGTCATATGGTTAGAGCATCTAGAATCTAGATACCAAACTTCTTTACTAATAGTTTCATCTTTAGAGTAAGATAAAAATAAATGATTTAGAGGATTTTCATCACTTTCTTTAGCATAATTAACACTTTTACCTTGTTTAAATATGAAATATCTTTCAAAGTTTCCATACCTATATTACAAGGGTAACATTTAACATTTCTCTTATCAAAACTTCCTCTACCCCGTCCTCTAGAACCACCTCTATCTCTATTTCCTCTTGCATTATTCTAATTTTGTCATCTACCTTGACCTTCATTGTTTTCAATGTTGTTATTGGCATCCTCTTTCTTTTTGATTTACAATTTGGATGAAAAGGATTTCACATCACTTTCATCAAATGAATCTTTCAATCTCTCTTCATGAGACACAAGACATCCAGCCAAGTGATCAAACTAAAAGGTTGTCAAATCTTTTCTTTCTTCTATTGTAATGGGAGAATGGTTCCACTTTGGGGCAAGAGTCTGCAATACCTAATTCTATCAGAACATCACTTTTCACAATTTCCCCAAGTGTGGACATCTTGTTGACCACATCTTTAACTCTGACACAATAGCCACTCACACATTCTATCTATTGCATCTTTAAATTCTCAAATTCTTGCTTCAATGTTTGTAACTTTACAACCTTCACTTGATCATTGCCTTGGTAAGCTTCTTTTAGAGTCTTCTAGGAATCTTCTACTCTTTGCACCCACAATCCTTGGAAATAAGCTCCTATCAAGAGCCATTTGAATATGAAACAAAGCTTGATAATTCTCCTTCTTAGCCTCCATTTTAGTTGTTCTATGCTTGGCTGTGAGGGAATTCCATTCAGGTGGCTCTACATAACTTGATTCAACAATTTCCCACAAATCCGTTTCTATCAAAAAGGTCATCATTTTGATGCACCAATAGTCATACTCATTTCCATCAAATTCTAGAATGGGCAAGAAGTTAGAATTCGATATAATAAACCTTTGGTGAAATTACAACCACTAAATATTTAACCCAAAAGAAAATACTTGTTCTGATACTAAATGAAGAATATAAGACTAGGCCTAATTCCTACATTAACTGGTTATGAAATATAATAGCAAAATAAAATAAAAACAAACACTTAACTCAAAAAAGAAGAACAAAACAATGACCAATTTTTTTAGCCTATATAAAAATTGTTTTATTTATGAGTATATATAAAAGACTATCCACAATACAAAGATAGAAAAAATAAAATGAAGAAAAAAAATATAGGAAAAATGCATGCACATGACATGCATTAAAAGTTGCATTGGAAGATAGGCAGCAACAATTAAACCAAAAATAGTCTAAACATTTTTAAAAAAATTTGCATGCATTATGTTGATGACTGGAAACAATAAAAAAGAAATTGTAACACATTTTGTGCAGAAAAATTAAAGATTCACATGCATCAACTATCAATAGGTATCACCAAAAAGAAGGACAATGCCTTAATGCTAACATCATCTAAAATGATCATTGATCACCTCTTTGATGCTATTCATGGTGGAATTGATTAAGATGAAGGCGTAGGTGAGTGCATTATCATGGAAATAGTGATACCAATAGTAGCAAAGTCTATTCACCATCAAAGTGTGCAAGAAGATCATGATCTATGTAGAGATAGTAACAATAGATATAATTGCAAGAATATTGTGCAATATTAAGTGAATATAAGGGAAAAGCTTTGAGGGATTGTCATATAGGGTCTTGAAGGATAGGAGTCTCAAAAATGGAGAAGAGAAGACTTTTTTTATCTCAACAATACTTTGAGAAATTTTAGATATGAGCACTAAGCATGAATAAACAAGGGTAGTTTTTAGGGTTTCAAAGATCATCAAGCAATCAAGTTCAAGTATGAAAAAGTTGATAGGTCTATAGTGACCTTAAATACTCTTTAAAATAGTCATCACTATGAGGAAAAACACATACCCAAGAGCAATAGACAAAGTATGTGCTCTTAGCATTGAACATTCACTATGAACTTTTTAAGGGGCAATCAATCAAGAGAGGAATTCAGAGTTCTAAAAAGATAGTGTATTGTCATCAATATTAAAGAAAAAATCCATGAACAATCATTCTTACTCAGTCATTATGAGAGTCAAGGGTATGTGCAGGATCATCATGGAAAAAATAGGCCCTTAAGTGGCAAAAAAATTAGAAAAATCAGAGTTAGGCATCTTGACATAAAAAATTGAATAATTTATCTATATTATTTAAAAAATATGTAAGAATAGAATATATAGAAAATTGAATGTAGTTTCTAAACTACTAGGTTTTTTTATAAAAAAAATCTATTTGGTGAAAATATGAAATTTCAATGCGAGTACTTAAATTTTGGGGAAAAATAAGTAGGTGTCATTCGACCACCCCAACCATAATAAAATGATAATATTTTTTATAAGATTTTAGATGTAAGTATAGGACTCATGTCCCAATGTGATGCATATTTGTTTGTAATTTTTTTCCAAGTAAATAATTAATTATGAATTTTTATTGCAACTTTTTAAAAATATAAAAAACTTGTATGTCTAACCACCTTAACTTTGTGAAAACTTCATAAAATTCAGTTTTCTCTTTTTCATCCTATATTATGCAAAGCATAGAATGTGACACATTTTTGGATTCAAAAAGTGATACCATTTGAAAGCTATAAATTTTTTCAATGAGTCTATAAATCAGGACTTTAGTCATAATTTGAATAGAAAATGAATAATAATTACTTGTTAAATTCAAAGTAAAGCATAATTTATATTGGTGGAAAGCTAATAATCTCCTTTAGAAACCCTTTTCATTTCATCAATTTTGGGTAAAAAAAAGTCATCAGCCACATACCCATCATATTGTCACTTTTTGGCCCATCATGATCCTACATATACCCTCAACAAAGGTCACAATAGTTTAAGGGAAGTCATATGGTGATCTCTTGTCTACTCTCAGGGAAACCATTTCAAAAGCATGTGTTGCACTCAATAAAGAATCACAATTAGTGGCAACATATAAAATTTCCCTTTGAAAACCATCAAAAGAACATCATTCAAGGGCATGCAAAGGTCTTCTAGTTCTAAGAGGGGACTTTCAATCAGTCCTACCCCTATTTCTAGGGAGGAAGAGCAGTTGTCAGTCAAGTTCAATTGGAAAAATAGGAGATGGGAGAGAAAAGGACAGATCCATATTTTTAGGAGAATTTTAAGGCTCAAAGGATAGTCCTACAATAGTTTTGAAACCCCACATGGTTTGACCATCACTCAAGGATATCTATGCATGAAAAATCAGTTGGTTTGGAGCACTTTCAACCTCTTTTTTGCATGCTTTTCAAAATTGCATGACCAAAGAAGCATCTTTCACATGCATAGATCAAGGAGATCAACTTCTTCAATAAGAAAGAGAAAAGTAGTTCAACAAGGAGACTTCCACTTCACTAAAGATCACCTTCTAGCCTTATTTCTCTTGTTTTTCTCTTTATATGCAGAGGCCTAAACCTAATTCTAGAGGTTATTTTCTTCTTGCTTGTTGCACACAAGAAATGTATGGTATTGTAACTTAGTTTTAGCTATTTGAAAGCATTTCTCAATGCTCTTTGTACAAAATTCCTTTATGATTCAATAAAGCACAACAATTCCTTATAGATCTATTCTTAGTTCTCATTTTTATTGTATGATTGTAAAGAAATTACTATGATTTAATCAAGTAAATCCTTTGATTCTTGTCCATATTTGCAATGATTGAACAATTTATTTCATGTTATGTTCATGATTATATAGGTGCATTCAGATGTGTTCTTTTCATTTTTTTTGTAGTAGTTTGAAACTTTGCTTTTCTTTCTTTCATACAAATGCTAGGGTCACCTACCTCCATATGAAATATTCATGCACTTCATCTCCTGAATCACTAAATCAAGTGTGATAGCAAGTTATCTCCTTTGTTGAAGAAGCAAAAGTGTAGTGAGTTTAGTGTAGTAGTCTCTAAACATCTCATACCATTAATGGTGTATAACCTTTCCTTTAGCTTTTCTTTTTTCCTGATTCATTAGCCTTCTTCCCTTTTCTAAAAAATATATTAATTAAAAAATATATTATTTCTAAGGAGGGACCCAACACATACCTCCATATGAAATATTCATGCACTTCATCTCCTGAATCAAGTTCAGGTTAATCTCTTTGTTGACAATAAGTTAACCTCACATTAGCTATCCTGGAGTTTGAGGTTCCTCACAATGTTGAGTTTGATTCCATGTTGCAAGATTTCTGAGTTTCACACTTAGCTAAAGGGTGTAGTCCTTCATGACAATAGTTTTTGGCACACTCGATGGGACTCTTTGAACTCTCCTAGTTTAAAATTCCTACCGATTTTTTTGGTTTTGGTGTTTTATGTCAAAAATTCATACATTTGGAGGAAAGTTTCTTCAAACACATCCAGTGACTCCAAATCCATATCCACTAGTTTCAATAGTCTAGGTGTTGGTATGTTTCAAATTTTTGGTAGAAGATCTGATTTATCATTGATTTTCAAGCTTATTGAATGAAAAAGAATGTCAAGTTTTCAAGAACATATTTTTCCAATCCCATATCATGAAAATGTTGTTCCTATACTTTCCTATTAGCCATACAAAGATGGTTATTTTCCAAATTCTAATACAATACAAAAAAATACCCAGTAGGTTTAATATTCTTACCACTCACCCACCCCTGCTCAACCTTTATGGAACCCTTCTCATTTTTTGAATCAACCTCAAGTAACCATTGTTGTGTCATTGAACCAAAACTATTATATTCCCAATCAACTTCAAAATGAAAAGGAAATGACTAACATCAAGAACATATTGCTTGATTTCCCAAAAAGGTTGGATGGCATTTAATAATAAGAAGAGTTTGATTCACAATAGGAAGAGTTGGCTTATTAGGCCTATCTTCAAGAGGAAGATTTGGAGGTGCATAGAAGATAGTATGAAGAATATCTTGTACGAGAAAAAATAGCAGTAGAGTAACAAATGGAGTTTTTTCTTGCTCAAGCTTAGAGGTTGGAGGCTTAATCAGCTCTTTCCATTCATTGCTTCAATCAAGTTCCCTCTACTTCATTAGATCAACCAACAGAGGAAGAGATTCCCAAGGTTTCAATTCCAAGTTTTAAGCTAAGTGATTATATTCAATCTCTAAGTAAGTCTTCTAGGTTTGAGATTCTAAGTTTTAGGGGTAATAGTCATGCTAATGTTAAAGATTAACCCCTACAAGAGCCCATAAATGAACAAAATCAGTGAAATCAGTCCATTATTTCTCAAGCATGCCCTTTGAACAACTCCTTACACCTTAGGAAACTCCCAAAATTCATCTTCCCTATCTAAGTATTATTCATCTTTTTTTATGAGGTCCTATTGTTTATAAAAAGATTTGGTTTGATGAGCCAAAATTTGAGTTTTCTAAGATAGATGAGGGGTTATCAGCTACTAATGTACCTATTTGTGAAGCCCAAATGGATGCATTAGATTTATTGCAAGAAAATGATGAACATGAACAAATAGAACAATAGAAATATTTTAAGGATCTTGATGATTTCATCCTTCAAAAGGGATATCAAGAGGTTAAAATATGTCCTCCTACATCATAAAGTAATGAAGATCATGAAGAAGCCCTATTTTGGAATGATCTTGAGTCCTTTGTCTCAAACTTAGAGGGAAAACAAGATCAGGTTGAACATGTTTTTGTGAAGGAAATAGAAATTGAATCTCAACATTTTCTAACTTGTTTGATGAAATTCCCAAATTTGTGGATGAAAATGAAGATACCACATGCATACTAACATCTATGAATATTATTGAACAACAAAATGATAAAACTCATCTAGATTCAATGCAAGAATATGAGTTAGATGAGAACACGTTTTCAGGCATCAAAGAAGTTTTTTGTTCTAATATTGATGATAAGCTAGTATCATATGAGTCAACAGTATGTGATCAGCCTATTTAGGTCAAAGAGGGAAGCATTCATTCATTCCATTTATGTGAGATAACTCTTTCAAATCAGGTTGAAATTGTAGGTGACAACAAGACAACATATCCTAAGCAAGAAACTAGCAATATCAGCAAAAAGTTCATCCTTTCAAGAGGATGTCCAATCAAAGATTTGGTCGTGAAAGTGTTAAAAGAGATAGCAAGTGTTATCTTTGGACCAACATAAGAGATCCCAAGTGAAGGATAACATGTCAAACTTACTTATCCACCCCAAATCAACAGTGTGCATGATCAGATCCAAAGGGTAAATGAGTTTGTTTTTTTATCTTCAAGGAGTTTTTCATTGTCTTATTAGATGTGTACTTGTTTTTTCTCTCTTATCAAGAGTTGATGAGCATGCAAGTCATCCTGTTTTAGTTAGGAAGGGGAGTTATTTCTCCAAGACATTTAATGGGTTCATTTGAGCATCACCATTGTTGGTTGGAGTAGGTTAGAATAGTTTTTCTTTTAGTTAATAGGTGCTTCGAACACCTTTTTTAGTTCAATTTTATTTTTCCATGAAGTGTTGTTACACAATTTTTTGGCCCTATTCAAAGCCATTGTAGTTTGCTTTCAATTTTATTTTGCTACTATTCAAATTCTAATAGTTGAGTTACAAAGATATTTCTATGTTGCACAAGACAACGATTGACTCCTATTCCCAAAGGATAGGTTCATGCTATTGGTCTAAAATTCTTAGAATGAAAGCATATAATATATGTCACCAAAATGTTAACCTATTTTGATAAAGTAGTCCAAATAGTTACTTGTTACTTCAGGTCAATATTTAATACTTTTAGTGTTAAAATATTAATGAGTGAAAGGGCTCAAAAAAAGTGCATTTTATCTAAGTAGTACTATACTAATATTTAAAAGGGGAAGGCATTTGTAATGGTGGAAAATATCATCCTTCCCAAATGTAAGAAAATGAGAAGGATCACTTAATTTTTCCAAGCCAAAATCACTTCAAAATATATGGTCAAAAGAAGATGCTAATATAAAACTCAAAAATCAACCCTAATTGATAGGCTGATTATGGCACATTTTTTGAATCTAAAACGTCACATTCTATGGCATATGATTAAAAAAAATCTAAGTTTGACCAAGTTAAGGTGGTCAGAAAAAGTTGTTGTACCTATCCAACAAGACATATATAAAATATTATAAAAAAATGAGTGGTATGGAGGACTACTACATTCACAACTTATAGTGGGCGAATGGGTACCATTTCTAGGGTTATCAAACTAAACTTAATTTTAGGAGCCTATTGTACTTTTTTAGGGGCAAATGCCTATCAACTTTGTTTGACAATGCTTGACAACTGTGACAACTGTAAATCTTTCTCTCTAACCTATAAATGTACAATCACACACTCAAGGAAATAAAAATTTGATTGTTTAGTGAATGGGGCTTTTCCTTATTCAAACCCCTTGTAGGTAATTAAACCAAATGATGAAATACAATAATGAAACATGAATATGAAATGATGCAATTAGAACCTTCACATGATGATACATATGATATTTGAATTTCTGCAATAATGACTTGAAATCTACCTTGTAATTCATTATGAATATTCTTAAAATGCTCTAGTAGACTCCAATTTTCTATAAGGATGCCCTTTTAAACTTGATAGATGAAAATTATGTGAATTAACCCCTTATCTATACTAAATTAAGAGATTAACCCCAAAATTCAAAGAATTAAGGCCAACTCCAGATTTGGAAAGAAAGATAACTAAATTCCTACTAGAATGAAATTCAATAATTAAGGTCCCATTAAGGGAGGACCTATTCACCACCAAAGGATAATGGGTCCTGGCTAATTTTCCAAGACTAAGCTTTAGGGAATTGAAAGAAGGCCAAAAAACCATTCAAGATCAACTAAGAAAGGGGGTCTTGTTAAGAGAGGACCCATTCACCATCAAGGGTGAATGGGTCCTAGATTAGCTTACCAAGACCAAAATTTTCCCAATGAAGTAATTTGATATTTAATTTATGATTATCGAGAAAGATCCTTGGGAGGTGTCAAAATGAAGGCCTAAAAGGGCAGTTAATAACTCCACTTAACCTTAATGAATTAAGACCACCTAGATAAATGTGAAAGTTCTTTAAAAATATTTACAACACTTAAAAAAGTTAAAAATTATGCATATTTTATTCAGGAAGGGGCCCATAAGGCTTAATTAAGCAAATAAGTCCTAGAAAAATGTGAAAGTGTATTACAACACTTCACAACACCTTTGCATAGGAAAATTTAAAGCATGATTTAGTTAAATAAAGGTCTTAAAATAGTGTGAATGTTTACAATACATTACAAAACTAGTCCAAGATGCCATTAGTCCAGTTTTAATGTCAATTATCCAAGCAAGCAAGGAAAAGGTTACATTTTCCATTACTATATTTTCCCCCCAATTTAGTGAGAGGATGACCCCATGTCAAACTCACACTTAACTATGAAACAATAATAAATATTGATGATCATACCCTATGAAAGGCCAAGAAAAATAAACAAAAAAGGGATCAAGCACAATTGATTCTACACAATGTGAGGTGACGGTTGTTTGTCCATAACAAACACTACTCACTCTGGGCCATAGAACTTAAGGTCATTCGTGGGGTGAGTTTGTCCCAAAATATGTATGCTCACTTTAGGCTAGTGGAACCTCAGTCTATCAACTAAACGAGTTGTCCAAATGAGGTGGGAAATGAGAGAATCAAATTAGCCTCTCATACCATATCAAAATCATCCTCTTAACAACTTCGATAAGGCACCACAATGTAAATGTGTTTGTATAATGCTTTTGAATTTCATTTAAAAAAAAATATTAAAGGGGATTTTTCTTTGTTCATGTAATGGACTTCCTCTTAGGGATCATTGTGCCTAATGTATCCAAAAGAGCAAAAATCAAGGTGTTAGATCACCCATTAGATGCCCCATTCACATCATGTCATGGCAGTGGATCGTACACTCTTGGACAAAATCAAACCTAAAGACACCACCAAGAAGAGGACACATCACAAGAAGAAAGAAAAATAACACTATGAAATTTTCCAAATGATGTCATCATTTTATGCCTGCACTTTAAAGTGGTTGCTACACCATCATTGTAAGAAATTTCTTTAAAGTAGCCAAATAATTTTATCCTAATACATGAGATCTTTCATTGAAAAAACCCTATGCCAATTCATATGTTTCTGAAGCAAGTTGTGTCATGAAATAGGAAGGGTTTCCCCCACAAACACACAAGGGATCTATGGATTTGGGGTCAGTATGTATGTGCTATAATGTTGTTATAGAGCATGAAACTATCACCATTCCCCAAATACTCATAGAACTAGAAGAATGACACAAAGAAAGTGAAGAAAAAGATAAACCTTTCAGGTCAACATGGAAGAAGCATGAATGTCTCAATGTCTTATGTCATCCCTGAAAGGAAAACACAAGAAAAATGAAAAATGATTACGACATGAGAAGAATGAAGGTAGATATATAAGAGTGCACATAAGAGAGAGGAACATCAAATGAAATGTCACTAGGGATCACATTACACACATGTAATCAAAGAAAAAGAAAAATGAAAATACAAAAGACTAGTAAGGCATAGGTGAGTCAACTTAAAGCAAGTCATTTTCCTCCCAATCTCAGTCAGTGTAAATGGAAGGTAGGCAACTGGCCAAAGGGAAAACATCAAGTGCTAAACTAGGACACGCACCAAGTTCAACACTCTTTTTATGATATTTTTCGTTTAAGCTCATGGAAGAAGAAAACAATGTATTCAACTAATCATGCACTTATTAATTATTTTTTTCAATTTCAATGTCATCATCTAAGTCAATCATAGTAGGAGGTCGAATAAAAATTTCCATATAATTTTCTTGTTTTTGTTGTAGTGAGGGTTAAGAGTGATCATGCATTGCTTTAGGTAGGTTTGTATTTTGATTTTCTATGTTATTATTTATTTCTTGGCTTTTCAATCTATGAGCAATAACACAACTTCTACATCTACACTCCCTAGCACTTCAATTTATTTTTATTTTATTATCAATTTTCTTTTGTGTAAGATTAGGTTTTTCAATCATAGGTTCCTTCTCTTCCTTGGGAGGACTAGAAGAAATGGCAGGAGGTTGTTCAACTACTTTTTCTTTGAATTTGTAAACTTGTTTGAATCTAGGAGGGACAACGGGATTGTTTGTAATATCTTGTGGTCTCTTGTGGGAAATTGTAGGATGTTGTTCTATAGATTGTTCTTGTATGCTTGAAATTATTTTTGGTTTAATCATTGTATCATCAAGAATAGTTGGTTTAGTCATAGGTTGAGGAATATTGTGAAGGGATAGTTATGATATTTTCTTTGCCTTGAATTTTTTATATGATAAGAAAATGAAATATTCTCTAGGATTGATAGGTTCAATAGGCTTGGGAAAAAAGTAATCTAGTGAAAATTTTCATTTTTCCAAGGCTAGATGAAGTCCTCTATGATGCATAGTGAAGATGTTATTTCCAAATGGAGAATTTAGAAATTTATGCACAATCGAAGGGATGATATTCATGGAGCAAAGCAATGGATAGCCTAGCTTCACACAAAATTGGTGTGATTATGGAATGATGTGGAATGAGACTAATAATGCTTTTGGTCCCACTTTTAAAGGGAGATATATCAATCCTATTGTAGGGTAAGAAAATCTATTATGTGTCTTGATCCATGATTTTGAATTTCCATACATGTCTTAATATGGATCATGCACATATAAGAATTCTTCTATGATCACATTATCTCCACAAATGGGATCAATCAATATCTGATTAGTGGGCTTGTCATTGATTTGGCCAGCTATGTAAAGAATACCATCAGGTGCATGTTTAGGTATGTCATTTGTGAGAAAGCAATGTCAAGAGGATTTCTAGTCAATCCCTTACAAGGTTTAGATTCGATAAATGCTACTAATTTATCTGTTGGAGGTAATGTCATATGATCATGATCCATGTTAACATTGTTCTTAGTTTCAGTCTGAGGATTGGTTGTGGTATGTATGTTTTTGTTGTCTTTTTATTTCAAGTATGCCTGAAGGAAGTAACTAAGGCTATAGATGATTTTTGTTTCATTTCTTGTTTTAAGAACTTACCTTAGATTTTGTATTTGATAGGTACCAAGCTAATGTCACAACATTCACTAAGGATATAGGCTTGTAAGTTTTCTATTTTTTCATATAACTTGTCAATGACATCATGCACATTGATTATAGAAGGTGAAGCTATAGGAAATGAAGTAGGAAAACTATATGAGCCATGGAGGGTTGATTCACAACACTGTCACAAAGAGAGTTAGAGCACCCAAGATCTGTTGGCATATGGATTTAGGAGATTGTTCTTCATTGCTAGTGTTGTAATTGATGGCAAATGGAGTTAGTAGTATGGTCTGCAATTTAGAAGAAATTCATACCAAAAAGGAAAGTAGAAGACAATACTCTACCAGCAAAATGCATAAAGAATAAAGTATACAGTTGGTAAGTTCTAGATACTTCACCAAATTATTTTTTTGTTGTGTGGATCCCCAAGGATGATTTTCAATCATGTATGATATTTTTTTGATATTTTCTTATGATATTACATTGATCCATGTATGAGTTTGGAGATTCAATAGAATAATTTAATGCCTATTTTCTCATTGTGGCCGACCTGTTGTGTATGGCATGTTCCAGATGTATGGGGAGTATATGTTTAACTATTTATTATGTTGAGAATTTTGATTTGGATCCCTACTATAGTCTAGCCAACTTGTGTAGGTACACATTAGCTCTAATTGGTGATTGGAGTCAACTTTTCAAAGAATATTATATTTTTTCTCTAGTCAACATACAAAAATAAAATTCTTGTTAATGGATATATAAGTGAGATCAATAATTCATTTTAGATGTGATGTGGAGTGATATATGAAGTGGTGAGAAAATGTGTGTGTGAAAAAAGTGTATAATAGTTGCATGAGGTATTATTAGAGGATCTGTCAAGAGAATTTTTTTTGCAACATAGTGGTTTTTGCTGAGTAGAGAAAAGCATAACAAAGCAGAAGTGTGAATTGGGTAGAAGGTCCAGAGTTAGTCTTCATGGCTTCATTCAAACTGAATCCAGGGATTTAGAGATGTTATTTTTTGATTTCATATTTTTGAATAGCTTTAATCCAAAATTCTTTTGGACAATGAGTCCTCTTTTCTATGTTGAGCAGTGAGCTCTAGGCAGTGTTCCTGAATGCAAGTGCATTCCCCTTTTTATCATACTTTTTAATAGATTATAATTTATGGATTAATCTCCACTATGGCTTTTCCTCTAACAATTTTTCCATGTAAAATTTTTGGTGTTATGGTGTTCACATTGTCTTATTAATGTGCATGCATGTTTCCTTCTATTTATTTGTTGCAAATGCTATTAGAAGTTAAATATTGTTGTTGATAGTTTAAGATCCGATTTGAGATTCAAAATTGTGGAACATTGATTCACCCCTCCCCCCTCTTAGTTTTCTTAGTGTCCAACAAGATCTATGAAAAGTGAGAGATCATCGAATAACATGAGCCTCAAACTACATCTTATAATAGTATTATGAGTAAGACACCAAGTTGTAAAGCTCATGGAAGTTTTACAAACCTAGTGTGCAAACCCTAGAATGGAAAAGGGACAATGTAATAATCTAGAATGAAATACAATTTTTAGATTCTAAGAAATGCAATTTACTGATTAAACAATGCAATAATAAGCTGAAAATGAATTTTTTTTATGCAATTTTGAATTTTCACAATGCACTAAAATGAAACAATTTAAGCCAAATTCAATGAATTTCATGAAACAACAAATCTAGAAACTAAAACAACAAGATGAATGCACCCAAAAAAATCTAGAAACTAAGATTTTAATGTTTTAAAATTACAGATCTATAGCTAATAGGTACTCATTCGCTAATAAGGACGAATGGGTTATGGTTAGGTCTTTCTAGGATCTTTCTATGGAATTTAGAGTCAATTTTAATGCATTTTTAGATGTTAGAAGCTTTGAGTTAGACTTGATCAGGACTTATTCACCAATAAGGGTGAATGGATCTTGGTAAGGCCTTTTTATACTACTTTTTAATGGTTTGCAAGATTTTAGATATATCTTTCAATTTTAGGTTGTAAACAGTGAAACACAGCTTCAAATTTTCCAAAAATTCAATGCAAAAATGCAATAGAAAGGTGAAATGTAAGACCTAGTTTGAAATGAAATATTTTTTTAATTTTTAAATAAAATTGAATGAAATGTAAATGATATGCAAAGTGAATACCTTATTTTTGTAAAATGCAGATTTAGAAAGATGCAAAACAATGCAAATGTAAACCCTATATGATATATAAAATTTTAATGTAAAAGAAGAAACCCTAGTTCAACGCAAATCTAAATGCAATGAATGCAATATTTTAACTTAAAATGCAATGAAAAACTCCAAAATTCAGAAAATTTCAATGTTGAATAAGTTGGGTTCACCAAAAATGTAATGGTGGAAAATATGATCCTTCACAAATGTAAGAAAATGAGAAGGATCACTTGATTTTTCCAAGCCCATATCACTTAAAATTATGCAAAATAAGATTCTAATAACAACCATAAATCAACCCTAACTATTATAGAAACTATAAGGAATTTTTTTAGAGTATAAAAATTTATGTACCTATCCAGAAAGTTGATGTTTTTGAGCTATGGAGGACTCATTCACCTTCAAGGGTGAATGGGTCCTTTTAGGGTTTTACAAAACTAATTTCAGGATCTTGTACTTTGATGTCTACACTCTTGAAATCCTTTTTTATTTAAATATGGAAGGAATTATTATGTTAGATAGGGTTCTTTCCATGATATTACACCTTGAATGACAACTTTGTAACTTTGACAATTTTGACAACTTTGATAATCTTGCTCTCCAACCTATAAATCTACAATCACACACTCAAGGATAGAAAACCTATTGATATTTTAGTGAATTGAGGTTTGTCTCAATCAAACCCCTTGTAGGTAATTAAACCAAATAGTGAAATAATATAATGAAACATGAACATGAAATGATGCAATTAGAACCTTAACATGATGATATATGATCTTTGAACTGCTGCAATAATGACTTGAAATCTGCCTTGTAATTCCTTATGAATTATCTTGAAATGCTCTAGTAGACTCCAATTTTCTATAACGATACTCTTGTAAACTTTCCAGATGAAAATGATGTGAATTAACCCCTTATTTATACTAAATTAGGAGATTAACTCTGAAATTCAAAGAACAAAGGCTGAGAAACATATATGGAAAGAAATATAATTAAATTCCTTCTAGAATGAAATTCAATAATTAAGGTCTCATTAAGGGAGGACCCATTCACCACCAAAGGTGAATGGGTCCTGGATAAGTTTCCAGGACCAAGCTTTAGGGAGCTGAAAGAAGGCCAAAAACCCATTCTAGATCAACTAAAAAAAGGGTGTCATGTTAAGAGAGGACCCATTAGTCATCAAGGGCGAATGAGTCCTTGCTCAACTTACCAGGACCAAACTTTTCCCAATGAAATAAATTGATATTTAAATTTTGATTGTTGATATTCACATATTTTATTTAGGAAGGCGCCCATAAGGCTTAATTAAGAAAATAAGTAATCGAAAAATGTGAAAGTGTGTTACAAAACTTCACAACACCTTTGAAAAGGAAAAATTAAAGTATGATTTAGTTAAATAAAGGTCTTAACATAGTGTGAATGTTTACAAGATATTACAACACTAGTCTAAGACACCATTAGTCCAGTTTTAATGTCAATTATCCAAGTAAGCAAGGAGAAGGCTACTTTTTTCATTACTATAGTATTCTTGACTAAATTCATGATGTAATTTGGTGAGTTTAGTTTAAGCATATTAGGGTTTCATCATTTTGAAGTTGCTCTTTTGGTTTGGAAGCTTTAATGATAGTGAAGTTTGCATTAAGCGGTAATGGAATTTACCAAGGAGAGTTAATATATTTTAAATAGCCTCATATTTAATCTCAATAATGGAGGAATGCATATGCATTGTATCCACTACTATTATTTTTAGATTCTAAGTGCCACAGAAGTCTTATAGAGTAGTTAGACAAAGAAATGCATTTATTGCGATAAAGGAGAATTTTTAAAAGAGTGCACTATTCCTGAAGGTCGTGATCTCCATCTATGCAATTGCATTAAAAAACATACATGTGAGTCTTGAGAAAGAACAAGGGTTAGTAGAAGGTTGTCTCTATTTTAAAATGATCCAAGATTTAATGTTGTTGATCATGGAAGAAGGAAATAGAGGAAATCTTTGAAAATAATTTGTTTGAATTATAGTCCAAGGAAGGGATGACATTGTTGGTAATATGAATGAAATAATGAAGGTAAGCCCGTGATCAATAGCAGAGATAAATCTAAGATCTCATACACAGGAATGTGTAGGATCATCATGGAAAAAATAGGCCCTTAAGTGGCAAAAAAATCAGAAAAATCAGATTTAGGAAACTTGACGTAAAAATTTGAATAAGTTACCTATATTATTTTAAAAATATGTAAGAATAGAATATATAGATATTGAATGTAGTTTCTATACTATTAGGTTTTTTTAATAAGAAAAAATATCTATTTGGTGAAAATTTGAAATTTCAATACAGTAGTACTTCAATTTTAGGGAAAAAATAAGAAGTACCATGTCTGACCACCCTAACCACAATAAAATGATAATATTTTTTTATAAGATTTTAGATATAATTAGAGGACTCATATCCCAATGTGATGGATTTTTTTTGTAATTTTTTTCCAAGTAAATAATTAATTATGAATTTTTTATTACAACTTTTAAAAAATATCAAAAACTCATATGTCTGACCACCTTAACTTGGTCAAAACTTCATGAAATTCAATTTTTCTTTTTTTAATCCTATAATATGTGAAGTGTAGAATGTGACGCATGTTTTGGATTCAAAAAATGTGATATCGTTTGAAACCTATAGGTTTTTTTCAATCAGTCTATCAATTAGGACATTATTCATAATTTGAATAGAAAATGAATAATAATTACTTATTAAATTCAAAGTAAAGAATAATTTATATAGGTGGAAAGCTGAGAATCTCCTTTAAAAACACTTTTCATTTCATCAATTTTGGGTAAAAAAAAATTCGTTAGCCACATACCCATATTGCCACTTTTTGGCCCATCATGATCCTGCACATAGCCACACATGATAATGAGAAAATGATTGAATATGTGTAGAAGAAACCAATAGTATCACAACAATATTTTTATTGTATACTAATCAACAACAAATAGTTCATTTTTTGGGCAATCCACATGGAAACCATCTAAAGAGATAGCTCAATTAGCATGAGAAATATCAGATGGAAAAAATTGTAAGGATCATGAAAAGGCTTTAAAATAATATGATTGAAGGATCATTAATAAAATAGAGGCCACAACTAATTCTTGAAGGACACTTGGAACAAAGGAGTTTCATTGTTTTTCTAATAAATTTGGTAACTTAGAGTGACCATTTCTAAAGGGTTTTCTTTCCTCGCCAGATAAAGTCTTTTGGCTATCCAAGTTTTGAGTATGGGTTTTCCATGCAACAAGTGGAAAAATGTGTTTTAGTCAGCTACTAGTGATTTATAGAGTGTGAGTACTTATCCTCAAACACCTAGTTCAAACATCATCTATTTTCCTAGTGATGTGCATACTCCGGTCAATACCAATTTCTATGACAATTCTATTGGATTATTGAAAATGAGGTTCATTGGTGTGATAAAGAACACGAACAATGGTGTGATCAATCTCAATAAAGTTGCAAATACTTTGGATATTTGATATGAAGAGTCATGGGATGAACATGGATATTGGACATATGATGTTTCTTGCAAATATATGACATTCAAGGTTTGGCATCACCAAAATGAAGGACAATGGCTTGCTGCTAACATCATCTATGAAGATCACTGATGCTTTTATTCATGGTGGAATTGACCAAGTTGAAGGCCTAAGTGAGTTCATTATCATGGAGATAGTGATTCCAATAGTAGTGGATTCTATTCACCATTGAAGTGTGTAAGAAGATCATGATCTATGTAGAGATAGTAACAATAGGTATCACTACAAGAATATTATGCAATATCAAGTGCATATAAGGGAAGAGCTTCAAGGGAATATCATACATGGTCTTGAAGGATATTATTTTCAAATATGGAGAAGAGAATACTTTCTTGATCTCAACAATACTCTGAGAAATGTTAGATATGAGAACTAAGCATGAATCAACAAGGGTAATTTTAAGGGTTTCAAATATCATCAAGCAATCAAATTTGAATATCAAAAACTTGATAGGTCTACTGTGACCTTAACCACTCTTTGAAATAGTCATCACTATAAGGAAAGAATGTACCTAGGAGCAATAGACAAAGTATGTGCTCTTAGTAATGAACATTCACTATGAAACTATTGAGGGACAACCAATCAAGAGGGGCATTCATAGTTCTGAAAAGATAGTGTATTTCCATCAAGAATAAAGTCAAATCCATGAATAATCATTCTAACTTAATCATTATGATAGTCAAGAAAGTTCACAATAGTTTTAAGCACAGTCATATAGTGATCTCTTGTCTACTATGTCTATGGGCAGCCATTTCAAAAGAATGTGTTAACCTCAATAAGGAATCACAATTAGTTGTAGCATATAATAATTTCCCTTTGAGAACCATCAAAAGAACATCAATCAAGGGTAGCAAAAGATCTTCTAATTCTAAGACAGGACTTTCAATCGGTCCTACCCCTGTTTCTACAGAGGAAGAGCAACTATCATTCAAGTTCAATTAGAAAAAAAAAGCAGATGAGTGAGAAAAGGATAGATCCACCTTTTTAGGAGGATTTAAAGGGTCAAAGGACAGTCCTACAACATTTTTGAAACCCCACATGGTTTGAACATCACTCAAGGAGTTCATTGCATGTAAAATCGATCAGTTTCAAGCACTTTCAACCCCTTTCTTGCATAATTTTCAATCTTGCACAACCAAAGAAGCATCTTTCATATGCATAGATAAAGGATATCATCTTCTTCAACAATAAAGGGACAAGGAGTTCAATAAGGAGACTCTTCCACTTCACTAAAGTTCACCTTCTAGACTTCTTTCTCTTATTTCTTTCTTTATATGCAAAGGCCTAAACCTAATTCTAGAGGTTCTTTTCTTCTTTCTTGTTGCACACAAGCAATATATGTTATTGAAACTCAATTTTAGCTATTTTAAAGCATTTCTCAATGCTCTTTATACAAAATTCCTTTATGATTCAAAATAGTACAACAGTTCCTTCTAGTTTTATTCTTATTTATCATTTTTATTGTATGATTGTAAATCAATTAATGTGATTTAATCAAGTAAATCATTTGATTTGTGTCCATATTTGAAATGATTGAACAAGTTATTTCATGATTAGTGTAGGTTATATTTTGTGCTTATATGCCTTTCAGTAGTTTGTAGATGTGAAACTTTTCTTTCCTCCATACAAACTCTAGGGTCAACTACCTCGAAATATTCATGCACTTCATGTCTTCAATCAAGTTGTGAATAGGTTAAACTCCTTGTTGAAGAAAATTGTGAGTTATTGTAGTAGTTTAAACTCTCATCCATTAGTGGTGCATCACCTCCTAGAATTAGCTTTTCCTTTCATTAGCTATCCTTCTTCCCTTTTCCAACAAAATTTATTAATTTCTAGAAGATCTAAAGGGGAACCAACCCGTAATCTAGATGTTCATTCTCACAATAGGTCACCCACAACCTAAGTTTGATTACATGTTGTATAGGATTGTTTAGTTTCACACTAAGTGAAAGGGTGCAGTCCTTTGTGACAATAGTTATTGTAAGATAGGGGGACTAACCATGTCAAGGCCCTAGGTCACGAAGAGAGAGGAGTGGAAGGCTGCCCTAACTTACCTCACTCTAAAGGGATGTTTCAAATGATGAACAAGAATGATGAGGACTATAAGGCCCTGCAACCACTCTTCAGACCTAAAATCCAAATTGGGGCTAGGTGTGCTAATTTTCGGGTTCAACACTATACCTCAGTTAGCTCTCTGCCCAAGGATGGAAGAATGGTTTGGGGATGATAGCATGGCACCCTGACATCTCTCAGGTGTGTTCTCATCCATACAACTAGAGGACCAAAAAAATAGTGTGAACCACCATAAAAAAAAGTTGACAGCCTGGCTAGTCACTTCTACAAGAACAAAATAGAACTATGAAGTAGGAAATATACCAACATATATGATAAAACAAATATATGAAGGTTAAAGTGACAAAGCTAATCTCACAAAGATGATAATTCACCAACTATCTCCAAATGCATGTCCACCTGCACACAAAAAAGAGGGAAAATTATTGGGGGGTTGTATAGGGGTCTGCTTTAGTCAGAACCCCATTTTGGTGTTTCCACCTCCATGGAAAACCAAGATAGCAATGATAGATAAATGTATGATAAAGAAGTAGAGAAGGAGAAAAAGAAAGTAACACTACAAAAAGTAAAGAGCTACCCAATCAAATCGTAAAGGAGAGGGGTGAAAATGTTACCACCTCCACCAATAGATCAATAGCCAATGATGGAGAAATAAGGCTTGAAAAATCACCACAACCTCCACTATGTTGAAGGGAGGTGTTGCAAAACTTCTAGCCCTTGTTGCAATGGCTTGTTCCACACTTGCTTTATAGAGTTGATGGAGTGTTGTTGTTGCTACAAAGTGCCAAAGTGTTACTTAGAGGGAAGAATGCAAAAAGAATGAAGTTGAACTACTTGAGAATGCCAAAAGAGATTGAGTTGCATGAAGAATGGGAGAATTTTAAGGAAGAAGGAGATAATTTTCCATTTTTTGGGTTAGTTGGTTGAAGAGGGATGTTACAAACTGATGCTAATGGGAAGTGTAACACCTCTTCTAGCTTTAGATGTAGGAATCTATCAAGGATGAAGCACACCACATGGACATTTGTGTGTCATGTGGAAATCTCTAAAAAATATTCTTCCACTGACATAAAGGACATATGCTAATTGAAACTAAGTCAAAAAGCTTATGTGGAATTTCACCTTTGGATTTGGTTTTCTAAGGTGAGGAAGTGTAAAAAGGGAATTTGCATAAGGGGTGTAAATTCATTCCTATACATTGTTCCTTCACTTTAGAGAGCATGAAAACTAATGAGTGCTTTAGTAAGGTAGATTGAAGAGTGAATAGGGCGAGAAATTTATACTTGAACCATTGAGGAAGCAGACCATAATCAAGCGAGCTCAAAGTGTAAGGTAAGCAGAGGACTTCTTATCCCTTCAAAACTATGAAGTTGTAGATCAAAAGCATCTTATAGGCTTGAAGACCTACAAGGAGGCAACCCCCAAGATATCTAACATGATGGAATCCCCGAGTGGTAAGCACCTCACAGGCTCACAAACTTGCAAGGAAGGCATCCTTCAAGATCTCTCACATGAAGTATACCCAAAAAAGCACCTTACAGACTCCTAGGCCTACAAGGAAGCATTCCCCAAGATATCTCACATGAAGGAAGCTGAGAAAGTGCCTTACAGACTTGTAGAACTACAAGGAAGGTGTCCTTCAAGATCTCTCACATGAAGGGAATTGAAAAAGTTCCTTACAAACCCATAAATATGTACGGAAGTGACCCCTAAAATCTCTCACATGGAGGAAGCTCAGAAAATGTACCCTATAGACCCACATACCTAGAAGGAGGTATCCCTCAAGATCTACCACATGGAGGAAAGAAAAGGAAGGGGACTGTATAGAGTCAAAAAGAATCTTGACAAGTGCACTTACAAAGCGACATGTTTACCCATAGATAGAACATATCTGAAACCACCCACTTAGGCAAGTAAGTAGACTATCACATAGATTGTCGATAGATTGGAAAGCTTTCAAAGGGATCCCTTGCATACTTGATGAAATGGGTCCACTCAAGGGACACATTGTTTGAAAGTGTGGAAGAGATATTTCTTTCTCGAATCGATTTGTCATCAATTAATCCTTTCAAAAGATGTTCACGACATCAAGGTATTCAAAAGGAAGAAAATGCCCCCTTGTGAGGGCAAGGTCGAACTTGCTCCCACCTTGAAGGAAAGGTTCTCAAGTTATTTCTTTACAAACCCATGATGAAGGAAACACGTTCCATTAGGGTTTCAAGTCAAGAATTCAATTCTTTGAAAATAAGTCTATGAAGATTTTCAAGAAAATATTCATTCGAAATGAATATATTTTCTAAAAATTGAAGTGTCATAGAAATGGCCTTGACACACATGAGAGGGAAAACTAAAGCAAGGAAGAGATAAAGATAAGGACAGTGAAAAAGAGAAATGAATATAAACACAGGGCACAGGGGTAGCCTAATATTTCAAGGTTAGAATTGCTCATAAATATATATAAGTATGATAATAGTATATAAAATGAACTGTCATCAACCCCCTACTATATCAGATCATTTGAAGAATGAAAAAGAAGACAAAGTAAAAATAAAAAATTGGGTCAACATGGAAGAGAAGCCTAAATGCCCCCAACACTTTGCATCATCCCCAATTTTGTCAAAAATCAATCACAAACATGGAAGAATGATGATACAAATAGAAGAAGGTTTACAACACAAAAACCATGCCTATATTTGAACACCAAGAAGGGTGACAAGGGTCATCCACGCACAGATAGTGTGATCAAGGGGGAACACATCACAACACACACACATCTATTATAAAGATAAAGAAGGGGCCTCCCCTTAACATTGATCAACCAAGAGGAAATTCACTTCACACTCTAGATCATCATAGGGGAAGGGGGATGAGCCTGTAGTGGTGGAATGTTAAGAGGAGGAGAATTCAACCCTCCCAAAATAAGGGCTAAGGAAGAAGCCCCTGCAACGTCTCCTTCCTTCGGTTGTTGTGGAGCTATTGTCAACGATTTCACAAAGATCACTAACAAGGGAAAAACTTCATCTAGAGAGTTAAACGTGCACCTTGTTGGAGTTCCATGTCATACTTCAATAAACAGGGAAAGTTCTGCCTGAGATTCACTGCTAGGCTCACCGAGTGAATCAGGAGTAGTGACGAACTTAGGAGAAGTTGGAACTGGTTCCATCACAAGGAAAAAAAAAGTTAATGTGGGACCACCTTTTAGGAGAGGTGGAATCCTCTTACATCCTCCATTGCTAGAAGGACCACTCTCCACCTTCTACTCCATCGAGGTATGTGAAATCCCCATAGACAAGGCAAGAGGTGTAGAGTAAGAGGAGGAAGAGAAAACTACAACAGATACCACTATAGTGTTCAACAAATCTATAGGTTTCAAGAAAAGTGAGACTTCTAGAAGGGACATCAACAATGGTGGCTCCACTTCAGGAGTGATGAGAACCTACACCATTTTAGGGTCAGACACATTTGTACTCACAACAGAAGCCATAAGTGATACAGAGCTAGATTGAATGAAAGCACAGGGGAGGAGAGAGGAGGGTGTGTCAGGAGACCCTAGTAAAGGGGTGTTCATCTCCTCTTCCTTCCTTTATAAGGAGGCCTACTCAGCTACGAGAGCCTTATGTTAGTGCTTGTGCTCACACGCAAGGCAGTTTCTATGACTCTTCAAGCTAGAGGCTAGAGGTTGCGAAGGAGCATAAGTCTCTTGCTTAGTGATGGGAGTGTCCTCCATAGCTATTTATAGTAGAGGGACAAGCTCTTGAATGGGAGCAGGAGGAGAAAGTTGAAAAAAATGGGGGAAGTTGGCTATAATTCCTTGGCAGTAGGCCTCTTCCCATTTACTGCTTTGGGAGCAGAAGCAATATGAGGAAGCAAAAGTCAAGACATAGAATATTCCTCATGTGGGCCATTTCCTCTACCATCCAAATAGTACCAAGGTTAAGTCAGTTTAGTAGGAAGGTTTGATATCCCGATCTTAGGTTTATGCCAAGGTGGTATCATCAAACTTAATAGATAAAAAATAGGAATATTCAATCCAAAACTATTCTCTAGAAAGGGGAGGAGGAGATCCATCACAGGAATGAGGGAGATTCTCTTTCCCTTTTTGAGAAGAGGAGGTAGTTGACTGTTGTACTACTGGAATGGCCAATTTTGGCTATCCATTGTGCCTGGTATTATACTTCATGTAGTTTTTATAAAGTAGGTATGTTCTTGGAAGAATCAAACCAACCAGGGTGGAACAAAAATGGTCTAATGAATATCCCCCACGAGATACTAGAGGCTAGTATCTAGTGTCATTCATTACATGCACAACACCTTCATCGGAGAAATTTAAACATTTGTGAATAATGGAGGTGATTCCATTCATGGAAGCCAACCAAGGTATGCCTAGCTTCATCGTGAACAAATTTGACTCTAGAATGACATAAAAAACTATGTCAACAGCCCTAGGTCTAGCTAGGATGGAAAAAGTTATTGAGCCATATGGTTTAATAAAAATACCATCATGCATATGTATGGTGGATTTTGTTTCTTTGTACTCCTCTTTGTACACCAAATTTAGCAATAGTTTTTCTTCTATAATTACATTCACATGGCTCGTGGGGTCCACTAGGACTCCTCTCACAATGTTGCCATTGAGAAGAGTGGGAATGTAGAGAGGAGAAGGTTTGTTGTTCACAAACACATCTTGTGAAGTGAATGTCACATTTGGTGAACTAGTCATGGGCTGCTTTGTAGGAGTAACTATTCCCATGTTGACATAGGCCTCAGGTTGAGTGATATAATCGAAGGGATCATAAATAATGTTGGAAAAATGTGACAGAAATGGGTTCATGTATATCTGCAATTCACTATTTTCTTTCACCACCAATTTATTCATATTTTTATTACTTCCATCAAGATGAATAGTACCATCCTCAATGTGATCCTATATCTCATGACGTAGGTGTATACAACATTCGATATCATTTTTCATTGACTCGATGGTATTGCTAGTAGTTGTTTTCCTCATACCAACTAGGGTAAGGCTCCTTAAGAGGCTTAGGGTTCTCCAAGGTTATGATCTTATCTTTCAACAACTTTTGCAAGATGGAAGAGAAATATTTTTCTAACTTTGTGAACTTTTAGTTGCATTTGAGGCCATTATTAGTCATAGTGGCTAATAAATTTGTAATAGCCTTTCCTTTCCCATAGATTGATACAATGGATTTTTCTTTAGAATGGGAGCACAAGGAAGATCCCTTGAATTGAACTACCATTTGTTGATACTCTCATAGTGTTGCACACAAATGCATGAAAGAAGGGTACTTCATAAGGGAAAAAATCTCTTGCTAAGGCCTTTATAAGTTCCCTATGAATACCTTATGCACATCAGAGTCGGGAAATAGGTATGAGATTTGTGAAAAAAACACTTGATACCGCATGATGAAGTTAGTAATATCTTCATTATCTCCCTATTTGCACTAGATGAAATCCAAAAAGTTCATCTTCAATCTGGTGTTAGCTTGAAAATGTCAGAGAAACTAGTTCGCCAGTTGATCAAATGAGAAAATGGAATTATTGAGCAAGGAACAGTACCATTCAAGCGTTTAATCCTTGAGAGATTGAGGGAATATTTTTTCCATCAATGCATCATGATGGAAGAAATTTGTACATGGGGTATTAAAGGTAGACACGTGTGTTTGTGGGTTACCTTTTCCACCACATTTATCAAATTTAGGAATCTCCATTCCTTGAGGGAAGGGAGTGTTTAAGATTGCTATTGATAATGGGCTATGTCAAAAAAAGGGTTGAAAGATAGGCAGGGTAGAAGCCTAGGAGAGACTCACTAGCTAGCTTTCCATCTTACCCATATTCCAAAGAAGAGCATTTAGAATAGGGTTGTTAGAATACATGGATCTAGAGGGAACCCCTCTAGAACCACCACCAACGCCACTACGAACCATTTCCAGAGCCACTTCCACTAGCAAGGCCTCCACTAGAGCCACCTTCACTTCCAAAGTCACCAGCATGATCTCCACCAGAACCAGTTTCACTCAGCCTTCCAAAACCTCCAATTCTAGAGGTGATAGGGAGTGAAGATGAAGCCCAAAGGGACCCTATTCACTTTGATAGTATTAGAGGCAAAGGGGATGTTGATCAATGAAACAATATCGACCACATACATAGATGTAGGAGGCATCAAAATTCCTAGGTGTCTTTCATGATATTCAAAAGTGGCCCCTTGCATAATGCTAGGATTGTTTAAGGGAGCACAGGCTTTAGTCAAACTAGAGAGACTAGCCAGGAGTTCTATGCCTATTCAATCTTTTCCCACCATATACTTTAATTTGTTGATAACCCGAGCAGCCTTAGCCAACTTTAGGTTTCTTTCCAAGTGGTTTTATGAGTCACCCAACCCTTTGCTAAGGGTGGAGACATATTTTGAAGGAATATGAAAAACCTCATGCTTGTCTACTGACAATGGTGTGGGAGAGGCTGGAGGAGTGGGGACGTGTTTGGTCTCATGAAAGAATCCCACCTCACCCCTTGACAATTGTTCTTGAGTTAAAAGACCCATCATAGGTATGGAGAAAAGGCATGCAGAGAAACTAGAGGTGACCTTCATCTTCTCCATGGGAAGGTGTCATACACTTCTCCTAGCAATATACCTAGAGGTTTCAAGAACTGGGTTGTGATGCTCATAAACCTTCACCACACTCAAGGGCACAACAATCACAAGGTACAAGGGGAAAACCCTTAACACCCACGAATGAACAAACATTGGTTCACGTCAAGTTCACCAAAAATGTAAGAGAGTGGGACCAACATGTCAAGGCCCTAGGTAATGAAGAGCCAAGAGAAAAAGGCTTCCCTAGCTTACCTCACTCTAAAAGGATGTTTTGAATGAGGGATGAGAATGATGAGGACTATAAGACCCTACAACCACTCTTCAAACCTAAAATCCAAATTGGGGCTAGGTGAGCCAGTTTTCAGGTTCAACACTATACCTTAGGTAGCTCTCTACCTGAGGATGCATGGTTTTAGGATGACAGTACGGTGCACTGGTGTCTCTCAGGTGTGCTAGAATCCATAAGACCAAAGGACCAAAAACATAGTATGAACCACCAGAAAACAAGCTGATGACCTAGCTAGTCACTTCTAAAGGAACAAAACATAACTATGAAGTAGGAAAGATACCAACGGATATGATAAAGTAAATATATGAATTTTAAGGTGACAAAGATAATATCACAAATATTCTTGTTCACTAGCTAGCTCCAAATGCATGTCCACCTACACATAAGAAAGAGGGAAAATTGTTGGGGGGCTATATAGGGGTCTACCTCAATCAGACCCCTTTTTTGGTGTTTCCACCTCCACGGACAACCAAGATAGCAATAATAGAGAAATGTATGATAAAGAAGTAGAGAAGGAGAAAAAGAAAGTAACACTACAAAATAGTAAAGAGCTACTCAACCAAATCATAAAGGACAAGTGTGAGAGCGTTACCACCTCCACCAAGAGCTCACTAGCCAATGACGAAGAAAGAATGCTTGAATAGTCACCGTAGCCTCAACTATGATGAAGGGAGGTGTTGCAAAACCTCAAGCCCCTATTGTAGTGGATTGTTCCATAGTTTCTTTACAGAGTTGATGGAGTGTTGTTGTTGCTACTTTGAAGTGCCAAAGTGCTGCTTAGAGTGAAGAATGAAAAAATAATGGAGTTGAAGTGCTTGAGAATGCTGAAAGAGATTGAGTTGCATGAAGAATGGGAGAATTTGAGGAAGGAGATAATCTACCATTTTCAGGGTCAGTTAGTCGAAGAGGGATGCTACAAACCAACCCCAATGGGAAGTGTAATGCCTCTACCAGCTTCAGACGTAGGAATCCATGAGGGACGTAAACATGTTGTGTGGACATTTGTGTGTTGTGTGGGCATCCCCAACAAATATTATTCCATTGACACAAAGAACAAATACCAAGTGGAATGAAGTCAATAGGTTTATGTAGAATTTTTCCTTCAGATTTGATTTTCTAAGGCAAGGAAGTGTAAAAGGGGAATTTGCATAATGGGTTCAAATTCACACCTATATAATTATATATATAGATTCATATAATAGTTACAATATTAGGTCTTAGTCTTTGCTCTATATTACAATATATTCTTATCATACACACACCCTCTTACTCCACAATCTAATTTACATACATATATTAAATGTTTATCTCTTACAGATATGTGACCCTTATAAGGCACCCCTTACTCTATGTTCCTTTTTAGACTAAATTTTCTCATGTCCTATGTGTTAGGTTCTAGTAGCTTTCACTCCCTACCCTATATCCTCCTAAGAACAAGATTGGGTATAGGATTTTCAATCCCTATTTAATAGTTCAAAAGAAATCTAAAAGTACAGTTGAAGTGAAGAAGAATGATCTTGTCTTACATTTCTGTAGATGAAACTTATCAGTTTATTTGAACTTCTAGATTATTTTTATGTATGCTAATCTTGGTGATACAAATATTGGAAAAATATGAGGTCTCATAGGATACTAATACACTCTGACCATAGTAAAATTCCCATGCAAGTACCAATATCCCCAATTATTCTTGATTCTGAATTTTGATGTGGATTATCTTTTGACCTTAGGAGATTGAGTATTTCCTTAGGAAATCTTTGTTGATCAACACCTATGTATATTATAATTGTTTTATTGAATCAATCCTAAGAAACCAAATAATTTGTAATGTATAGATTCATGTCTAAAATATATTTCCAACACTAAACTAGGATATGGGTTCCCAGAATAATCTATAAGTCATTACCCCAAATATTTCTTGCACCATACAAAAATTATGGCATAGCAGCCTAGAATACCATCTCAATTGAACCACACTCCCACCATTCTTGGTTGTAACTATTTTTTTATGTATTTTGTCTACAATGAGTGTTGTAAAATCAATTTCCCTATTTATTTCAATGTTTTGAATGTCTACAACTATCATCATTAAAGGGATGATGATATTTTCCTTGACATTCATGCCCAAAAATTGACACAAGGCATGATAATTTTTTATGAATTAGTCCTAAAGAGGTTTTCACTAAATTGCTCCATCTATATATGAATAAACCTAATAGGTCTCATATTAATACCTAAAACTCTATGTTTTGGCAACCAATTCACTCTATAAATAACCCTATCCTTTTGAGTTTATTTATTTAGCACATTGAAACTTATGAGTTTGTTGGTATCTAGATTTTGGTTAAAACATCTATTATAAAGATCTTGTCAATTCTTATCAATTCACCCCAATTGATTTCAATCATTTTTCTAGTATTCTCACTATAACTTTATGCTAGAGATATGAGAAAATCCACATTAATGAAGAAAATTTAGGAAAATGACTTTCCCTAGATCAAACTACCATACATGTGAAATAGGTATTTTAGACAATCCTCTAGAATAACAATATTCAAATAAAGACCATCTATTCACTTGAAATTTTGCATCTCTCCAACCAATAGCATAACCCCTTAAATATTTTGACAAAAAATTACTCCTTTGCAGCAATTTAACCTTCCTTGAGGATTTAGGAAATTAAACAATAAGGTATTCATCTAAATGTATCTTTTCTTTTGTGGACTTTGAGCTAGTTTGACTCATTTTGATTTGTAATATTGGGAGAAAAAGTAAATTCAAGAATTTAGCAAAATTCTATGGTTTTTGAGATATTGATAGATGAACATGGAAATACTCATGGCCAACTACCACACTGAATTGCAAAAGATTTAAATATATTAGGGAAAAAATACTTGATTTCAAAATGAAAATCCTATAATTTATTTTGGTATGCTAGAAAGCTACAACTCTGAAACATATTAGCCCCAAATCTTCTTATGTCATTGTGAAAGTTGTTAGATTTCCAAAAATCTATTGCTAGACTAAAATGCTTCCACACAAGAGAGAGATAATGGCGAGAATGTTGTCTATCAATATGCAAGATTGATTCATGATTAATTGATGCAAATGTACAAGATGAGGCTTGCTTATAAAAGGAAAGCATGCAACAACCAAATCTTATCTTGAGCAACAAGATAGCTCGATAAGATAAGGATAAGATCCTATACCTTAGGAATTAAAGATTGCCTAAGTAAACTTATGAAGATGTAATTAAATAGTTAATTACACCAACACCCCCCCATAAGTGCAACTTAGGGAGAAGATTTTAATGTAAACTACTATGGGTCCCAGCAACTAGGCCATGTTAGGTACCCATTTATAGATGCAAATGAAATGCAATCTCTCATAAAGCAGAGAAAAGGGGAAAACCCAGTGGGAAGAAAACCCCTCTCCAAAAGAGAGAAAACAAAAAAAAGGCATGACGAATGTAAACATGATGTATGGAGGACTCAATGATACCCCCCAAGGACTGCATCCATCATGAATATACAATAAAGTACCCCCCATAAGAGGGAAGTAATGAGATAAGATATCCCATGCATGCTGAAGAAGCTCCAAAGCCAATGAAGAATGCCTGAAAACAAAACATGACCCAATGTGTACAAGCAACACATCTCCCCTTAGGAAGAAACAAATCCATAAGCTGATGAAGAAGCCACTCCATATCCAACTGAAAAGAGGAAGAATGAACGCTCAACATGTATGCCTCTGAAAACTGAGTAGGAGCCTCCAAGCTTGAATGAGCCAAAACATAATCATGGTCAAACTCAACCAAGAAAAATGACAAATCAAGGGATGGAGGAGACTCGTGAATAGCAATCTCCAAAGACAAAGAAGATGGAATAATAGTTGTGCTCAAACTATCATCAAAGAGGAGAGAAATACCCTCAAGTGTGTCCTCCAAATCTATAATATGAGACTCTAGGAACAAGGTAGAAATCCATGTCAAATAATCATCCCACAAAGCAAGATCTGAAAAACTATGATTATCCTGCTGAACAGAAGCAACAATGGCTGAAGAAGCAGGAGGTGGAGGTGTAGGAAGCTCAGCACTGGTCTCTAAAATACCAAGGTGTAGATGACCAAACTTCTCCTCACTAATATGGGTCACACTCAATGGAGTGTGTGATGCAGTCAAAGGAACATTATCAGGTTCTGAAGCAAAATGTGAAAAAGAATATACTCAAGATGAATGACCAACCATCCCGATTGCAATAATATCCCTAGTCTCCAAGTCCCTTATATACACCCTATCAGGAGTGAACTCAACTGTTTTACCTTGACCCCCATGAGTAATTTGATAAATAGAAAGAATATTTGTGGTCAAAGAAGGAACACAAAGAACATCATTGAAAGTCCCTTCCCCAATACCAATAGAACCCTTCCCACTTACCTTCATGAATGTATTGTTACCCATTAGAATGTGAGGTGAATTACAAGGCTCAAAAGAAGAGAACATTTCCTATGAAGATGCCATATGATGAGATGCCCCTGAATCAAGAAGCCATCCTTGAGAATTAGGACCTATAGAGGCCAAGAGTGCATGCCCTTTCATATGTAGCCCAGAAGTGGATTTTGTGTTCTCTGACTGTGATGATGATGGAGCTACCGAATGTGATGGTGAAGAAGAAGTAGAAGACAGTGATGAGGGTAGCTGAATGTTATTCTTTTGAAGAACATGGGTGAGTTCATCAATATTCTTATTATAACATCTATGCTCATCATGTCCTAACCTTTTGCAATATGCACATTTGGACTTCTTCTTTTTTGATGATTCCTCTTTTGAAGAGGATGAGGACTCAGGAGTGCCATGTGAAGGAGAATCTTTACCTTGCTCATTTGACTTGGTTTCCTTTTTGTGCTTCTTTCCTTTGCCACTTGAAGCCTTTGGATCATTTGCAATAAGAGCTTGAGATGTTGAAGACTTCAATGTACCCATGCGCAGCAACTTTGCTTGTTCCCTTGTGAGCTGTGCAGAAAATTCATCAAGAGAAGGCATTTTATATGTATCGCCAAGAGCATCCATTGTAGCATAGAAAGTAGAGACAAACACAGAATATGAAGAACCAAGCTTAGCAAGAATAGAAAGTATCATTTGTTCATCCTCTTTAGTTACCCCACAATTAGATAATTGTAATCTAAGAGAATTGAGCTTAGAGAAAAAGTCTTGGACATTGTCAAAATCTGATGGATTAAGACCCATGAGTTCATTCTCCAACTTAAATTTCCTCATCTTATCTGGCTTACCAAAGAGACTCTCTAAAGTATTCCAAGCTTCATTAGGATGAGTACAAGATGCAACATGATATCTAAGATCTGGAGAAATGGACAACTTCAAAGTACCAAGAGCTTCATCTCTTCTATCAAGCCATTTTCTTTTCTCTTTTGCTCCCTGTGGTTTTGGATCTTGACCAAATGTGATTCGTTGCAACTTTGATTTTAACAATAATAACTCCATTTGAGATTTCCACTCATGATAGTTATATGAAGTTAGAAGTACAATTTTTGGAAAATCCATGATACAATGAGATAAACAACAAATTTCCCTCACAATACAAGAAATCAACCCCTTTGTCCCAACAAGATTTGCACTTAATTTGCAAATTTACAATAATGTGTCCCAAAATATCAAATCAGTTACAAACTGAAAATATGAAAATATGGAACCAAATCTACAAAAAATGCATGATTAGATCTGAAGTACTCCTGAATACCTTCCAAATGCTACAAGTTTGGAGAAGATTGAAGATCAGAGCACAAAGATATGAGCTCGGAAGCAGAAAATGATGATCGGGCTTCAACCTGGAAAAAGAGGCACACAACTGCAAAATCTCTGCAAAATGTCTCCACCGCAGCCAATGCAAACCCAGTGATAATTGTACCCGCTGATAGAGGAAGATAGAAAAAGCGCTGCCAATGATGAGATCCGCAGTATCCGCTGATAAGGATGGGAAGTACAAGCAACAGATGGCTTGACCAGTCGGTACCTGTAGATGCCGATGATTAAGTTGTGGACGCCGATCTTTAGAGAAATATGTTGCCGATGGAAGAATCAATGTCCACCATTGAAGCTTTCATACCACCGATGGAAGACCCTATATGCCCGACACCTGATGGAAAGACATCAGATTTGACCGGTGAGGGCAATATGCAAGGTACCCGCCGAAGACTGAGCAAGTACCAACTGAAGGTACGGGTTTGCAGATCTGACCCAGAATATGCCAATGCTGATAGAAAATAATGTGGGGAAGCCGGCCGATACAAAGTTTGAAGATAGAGCTCGTACCCCCGCTAGCTGCAAATCTGACAGATCTTGTACAAACACAAGCCGATGTACCGCAAATGTCAGCTAGGCATGTCCACCAAACTCTACGAAATACAGTATGACGCCAGGATATACGCAGACAAGAGTACAGAATATTCTTCCCAACAAATTAATAATTTTTGCCCAAAAAAATTATATGAAAACCATAGCCCGAAATACAAAAATTTGCCCCAAATTTTTAACACAATGCCCACAGAAAATATTTTGAAAATATTTTTTTGCGAAAATGAAATAATCATACCGTACAGGGGTTGTTCTAGCAAAAAAATTTTGCCTCAAAAACAACTTTACCCAAAATGGACGAATTTACAGTCAAAATTCGTCTGCGGAGCCTTCTGATCTCAACTGTGAGGTTATTGAAACCCCAATCTGCACCCAGCAAAAAAATTCAAGCCAAAATGAAACCCTCAGATCTGGGAAGGAGTCCGCAACCCTGGATGCTCTGATACCATGTTAGATTTCCAGAAATCTATTGCTAGACTAAAACGCTTCCACACAAGAGAGAGATAATGGCGAGAATGCTTGCTATCAATATGCAAGATTGATTCATGATTAATTGATGCAAATGTACAAGATGAGGCTTGCTTATAAAAGGAAAGCATGCAACAACCAAATCTTATCTTGAGCAACAAGATAGCTCGATAAGATAAGGATAAGATCCTATAACTTAGGAATTAAAGATTGCCTAAGTAAACTTATGAAGATGTAATTAAATAGTTAATTACACCAACAAAAGTCCCATGCCATGTATTTATAATGGATAAAATTAATTATTGTTGAAATATAACCATCACTTTTCACTATTACTTATTCTATGAATAAATAAAGAGTTCACATGTATAATATTTTACAAGTCAAATTTTTGGTTGTTGATCATCAAGTGGCATAGGGTGAATCAATGGCTCTCACAAAATGAAATTATTTTAAAATAATCAACTAGGCCCCCATCAAACATTGAGTAATAGCTAGGAATTTTTTTTGAGGCCACATGTCAATTTACCACAATCTCATAAACTCACCTCCTGATAGACTCTATGAGCTTGCAGGGAAGAGAAATATTGCATGGAACAAAAACCTAGAGATAATTGGATGACTACAAAGTGGTAGAGAATCTTAGAACTCCTTTAAAGTTGAAAACACGTCGCCACCCCGCATCCACATAAGATTTACCCCATAGTAGAACTTGGAGCTCACAATGTAAGAAAAGGGCATGGGAAAAATAGAAATAGGCCATAAAATGCCAGCTAAGATGCAAGTGGGACCACCAAGAGGGTGTGAGAAGAAAATAACTTAAGGTACCAATTAAGTATATATGTAAAAGTTGTTTTAATGGATACTAGGGAATAAGGCTAAACATGGGGCTATAACCTAACATGCTTTAATGTGAGGGATAGTCACCAAACAATGGTGAAGAAATAATGATATAAATTAAAGGACTTCAATGGGCTAAATGGTTCAACCAAAAACAATAATGCAAAGCACCAAAAAATAGGAAAAATAAAAAGAATATTTAAGATTTTGGAAAAGCTTAGAAAGCATGTAAATAAAAAAATAACCTAAAATTTATAATACTCATCACATATGCTAGTGTTTTTCAACACTCTATTTGTTATCATATCCAAAATATCCAATTCAGATTCTATCCAATCCAATCAATAATAGGTTCACAATAAATATTAAACTATTCATAGTAAAAATCTAAAATACATTCATCTTTTTCAACCTCCACTGGAACTACATGGGTTCTCAAAGTTCTAATTTTCAATAGAGTAAGTCTAATGTAACTTTTTTCTATACTTCATGCTCATATTTAAGTAATCTATCAAAAATTCCTTAATATAAGGCTCATGCATGATGATTGTTGATAACTTACTCTCCGATTTATCAAATGGATCATATTTATTTTGAGCTAGTTCAAACACTTCCAGAACATGGTTTTATAAGTCATGTTATGAAGCTTTGGCATAATTCATAATTTCACACTTAAACTAGATAATTCTTCTAGGAAATTAAACTCCAAATCTATACTTGGACTCCAATAAGTAATGGGAGTCAATTATCTGATTGGTATACTTGAGAAAATTGATTTTATCTATAGGGTATTTGGTCAATTTATAAGGTTTTCCAATGAAAATTTCCTTTTTTAACTATAAAAGTTTAGGAAACTATATGAAATTCTTCATCTATCACAGCCTTTTACTTTTGGAGATAATGTTTTATTCTTATCTCAAACTATTGATTGCATCATCCAACTAGAAAAGCTATCACACTCTCCTATAATGCTCCATAGATTTGTGTACTTCTAGCTAAGGATAATGATCATATACCAACACTCTTCCTAGACCAACACCTAATACTCAAACCTTGTATAAGCCATAAAAATCTCCCATAGCCACTAATGCATAAAACAAATAAGTTCCCATATAAAAGTATTTTACTATTGAAAATTGAAATTTTGGACAATAGGGTATCACTGATGAACTTAGGCCAATGAAGCATTTTCCATCCCAATTGATTTTTTTCAATGTATAAGTACATCAACCCCTCAAATATGGTTGAATGAGGAATTCCAAATACCCTACTTATCAAAGTTATCTTATAACTAATTTATTCAATAAAATTTCTTATGCATAGCATTTTTAGTAACTTTAACAATGATTTGTATGACATTTTCAGCTATTCAATATTAATTGTCCTCTTATAATATTCATCTAAGGATTACAAAGAAATAATTTCTCTATTAATTGTGACTCAAGTGTAGAAAGGGACATCCAACATCTCCCTAATAACATCTTCACTCAAGTTTTCATACACTCAATCATCCACCTTAATCTTCCTTTCCACTTTAGCAATGCTCTTCATGCATTACAAAACTAATTATGGGAAATTCATGGCCATAAGAAATATTGCACCTTTATCCAATCCATTCAATATAATTTTCTTAGCTCACTTAGTTTTGTCTAGACTCTTCAATATTTCATGGAAATTCATCATGTTTGCAAATCCAAAGTTTGTATCTATTATTTCACCATAACTAACCTTAATTTGAGATGGAAATGCCATTCCTTTGATTTCTTATTTATCTTTTCTAATTATTTTAGTTGTTGGTATTGCAAGAATATACAGTACCTTCCATTACCAAATGCTAGGGTTTCTCTTTTTTGATAAATTAGACGTCTCTCAAATTATGCCCTACATTTCATTGGATTTAACTTGAACAACAAAAAAAGAGATAATTACATTATTTATTACCACAATTTAAACTTCAATATAATATTAGCGCCTAATACTTCAATTCATTCACAAAATTGCATATATTTGTAAGAATGTATACTTGAATTTTTGTAGGTCAGACAAGCTCAAGTGGAAATTTTGTGAAACTTCACTTTGAAACTACACTAAATGGGATTTGAAATCACATTGGGACATGCAGGTTTTTACCCTTTATTAGATACTAGAGGACGACTTTCATAAAATTTGAATTTAAAACCCTCATTTCCCACTCAAAACCCTAAAAAGGGGCCTAATAGGACTCATATGCCACCCCTAGAATATGGGTCCCATGTGGGTAGGACTCATATGTCCAAGGTGGTGTATGGATCCCACAAGGCCTTTTTGGAGAGATAAAGTGTCAAGGAGTTTAGAAATTAATTCTATTTGTTGATCTTATTAGGATTTCAGTTGAAATAAGCCTAGGTATGTAGAATATAGGGTCTTAGGGGCCTACTAATAATGATATAAAGGTCATAAATGGAAGAGAGCCTAATAATCAATGTTAAAGTGTAAATAAATATACTTTACAACATCAAATTAAGCAAAAAATGGGTATATTTAGCTTAAAAGGGCCCTAAATCCAATGTGAATGTGTTCAACACATTACAACACTAGATTAAGAAAAAACTAGGTACAAGGACCCTAAATTTAATGTGAAGGTGTAAATGAATACACTTTACAACATTAAATCAAGGAAATTTTAGGTTTATTTAGCTTATAAAGGGTCGAAGACCTAATGTGGATGTGTAAAACACATCACAACACTAGATCAAGGTGACGTTTAATTCATTTTAACATTAATCATCCCTAAATTAAGTGTGAAAATGTGAATGGTGACATTTTTTGAAACTACATTTAGCCCCCACTTTAGTGAGAGGAGGAACTTACTTCAAACTCACACTAAAGTAGACATTCAAGAGGGGTCCAGTTGTACCAATGTGGATGGTCTAGGATGACAAAGATCAAGGGAGTGGTCAATCCCATAGGATCCGAGATCCTATGTCAAATCAACATAAGAACAAAAGGACACACACAAGGTGTATGATATGCAGCAAAACGAGATACACAAACATACAATTTTGATGACTAAGAAAGAAAAATAAAAAATAAAAAATTAACAAGAGGTGGATCAAGCATTGACCATTTTTCCAACATGATGTCGATCTGATCTAAGTTGTTTTTCCAAAAATGCATGCTTACACTGAGGAAACAAAACTTTTTAAAGATTGTTTGTTGGGTGAGTATGCAAAAAGGGTGGCTTAGTGAGAAATCCATTCCTCTATGTTGGCCTCTCATTGTATAATGAGGAAGTCATGCCCATGTTTAGGCTTCTCATCATATGTTAACCATACTGAAGCTATACCTCTTGATACCTTTCACAAGATGCTACTTAATAATGAACTTCTAGCTTCATGAGGCAAGCAAAGCTTCATATGCATGACACCCATAAAAAATCACAATGGTTACAAACACAAGAAAAGTGTGTTATGCAAGGTGTCCATATAACATATATTGTAAATGTGAAGGGTATACATGCAGGGTCATCATAAAAAAAATAGGCCCTTAAGTGGAAAAAAATTGAAAAAAATCAGAGTTAGGAAAATTGACGTAAAAATTTGAATAAGTTATCTATATTATTTCAAAAATATGTAAGAATAGAATTTTTACAAAATTGAATTTAGCTTCTAAACTACTATGTTTATTTAAAAAATAAGAAAATCTATTTGGTGAAAATTTGAAATTTCAATGCAGTGGTACTTATATTTTAGGGAAAACATAAAAAGTAGGTGTCTGTCTGACCACCCTATCCACAATAAAATGATAATATTTTTTTATAAGATTTTAGATATAAGTATAGGAATCATGTCCCAATGTGACAAATATTTTTTGTAATTTTTTTCCAAGTAAATAATTAATTATAATTTTTTTATTAGAACTTTTAAAAAGTATAAAAAACTCGTATGTTTGACCACCTTAACTTGGTCAAAACTTCATGAAATTCAATTTTTTAATCCTATAGAATTATGCAAAGCATAAAATGTGACACAGGTTTCATATTCAAAAAATGTGATACCATTTGAAAGCTATAGATGTTTTTCAATCAACCTATCAATTAGGACTTTAGTCATAATTCTAATAGAAAATGAATAATAATTATTTATTAAATTTAAAGTAAAAAATAATTTATATTGGTGGAAAGCTAAGAACCTCCTTTAAAAACCCTTTTCATTTCATCAATTTTGGGTTAAAAAAAGTCGTCAACCACATACCCTACACATACCCATCATATCATCACTTTTTGGCCCATCATGATCCTGCACATATGTTGAAATAGTGTAAACTATGTTCAAGGGGGTTTTTCTTAGTTCATGTAAGGTCTCTTCTTAGGGAACATTGTGCCTAATGTCTCCAAAAATTGAAAAGTTAAAGAAATATCATGCGCTTGGAGGAAATCAAACCCAATGACACCACAATGAAATGAACGCATTGTAGGAAGAAAGAAAATCACATAATGAAACATGAATGTCGATGTGTGCCCCCACTTTAAAGTGGTTGCTAACATGCTTACTGTGAGTAATTTATTTAAAGTAGAAGAAGATATGAGAGCTTACTCAAAAATCCCTATTCCAAGTCATATGTTTTGAATAGGCTATGTCATGAATAAGAATGTCACATGCGATCCAACTTAAGGCATGTCATTCACATCCAAAGCTTGCTCTTATATATATATATACATGGAAGGTGATAAAATAACCAAAGGAGACAATGGCAAGTGACATATGTGGACAAGGCTAACTAACCCCTTGCCCCCACTTGTGTAGGACAAGGATGAGCTAGATAGGATGAAAATAAGTAACAAATACAAGAACTAGGTACTTCAACACAAGGAAGAGCACCATGAACCTTAAGATGTTGAATTCAATTACTTAAAGCCTTGCATTAATTAGTAGCATGACCATGAACTCTATGATATGCACAAAATGAACTCTTGTAGTAAAATTTATTTCATGTTCTTGGAGGGAGAGATATCAAACGATCTTGGAGGAATCTCGACAAGACACTCTCTTGATGAAAAGTAGAATATGTTGTTTTATTTTGTAGCAAAGATATTTCTTGCTTAGTATTAGGTGTCATACTTACAAAAGACTCTTTTAAATTTTGAGATTTTGTACTCTCCTTTACAGGAGTGTGTAAAATCTATCAAATTTGAATCATGTGTTTTGCATGATGACATTAATATTAAGCAATGACTTCTCTATTTCCTTCAATAGATAACAATCAAGACTACTAGTGTCTATCAATTTAGGATGCACTACTATTAAATTAAGCTTAGAAGAATCTTTTGTAAGAGTGTTGATATTGAGTGAAAGCTTGTTTGTTTCTTTCAAGGGACAATAACCAAGACCATTAGTATTTTCCTGCATGTGAGGCTCTGAAGGGTTATAAATACCTTTTTCTCTAGCACCGCATCCTTTTCCACTATATCCAAGATGTTTCATAAGCTCATAACCTCTTCCATAAATATTTTTCATTTCTTTTGGATTTAGTAGTTGTTGATAGACTTCGATCTCATCAATTTTTTTTTGTATAAATTGCTTCTACTTCTAAAGTGGTTGAGGGGTATGTGTAGGATCATGATGGGCCAAAAGGCGGCAATATGATAGGTATGTGGCTGATGATTTTTTTTACCCAAAATTGATGAAACGAAAAAGGGTTTTTAAAGGAGATTCTCAGCTTTCTACCAATATAAATTATGCTTTATTTTGAATTTAATAAATAATTATTATTCATTTTCTATTCAAATTATGACTAAAGTCCTGATTGATAGGCTAATTGAAAAACACCTATACCTCTCAAATGGTATCACATTTATTGAATCCAAAACATGCATCACATTATACACTTTGTATACTATAGGATTAAAAAAATAAAAATTGAATTTCATGAAGTTTTGATCAAGTTAAGGTGGTTAGACATACAAGTTTTATATATTTTTTAAAAGTTGTAATAAAAAATTCATAATTAATTATTTACTTGGAAAAAAATTACAAAAAAATATGCATCACATCGGGACATGAGTCTAATTATATCTAAAATATTATAAAAAAATTATATCATTGTTTTGTTTAGGGTGGTCAGACAAACACCTACTTCTTTTTTTTCCCTGAAATTAAAGTACTACTACATCAAAATTTCAAATTTTCACCAAATAGATTTCTTTATTTTTTTAACAAACCTAGTAGTTTAAAAACTAAACTCAATTTTCTACAAATTCTATTCTTACATATTTTTTAAATAATATAGATAACTTATTCAAATTTTTATGTCAAGTTGCCTAACTCTGATTTTTCTAATTTTTTTGCCACTTAAGGGCCTATTTTTTCCATGATGATCTTGCACATACCATGAGGTGGATGCTTTTGAAGCATCTTCCAAATTTTGTGTTGACATTACCAATTTTTCTTTTCCCTTGTTAGAATCTTTGTTTATAATCTTGTATTCTCCCATGAATGTTGGTTCCAAATCTAAGGAAACCCATTCATCATCTAATAGCTTCATGATTTCCACAATATGTTTTTCTTTGTCTTTCTATTTCATGGGTTCTACTTGTGTAGTTGGTGTTAATATTTTCAATGGATTTATTTATCTTTCTCAATGTTCAAACAATTTTTTTGGGTCAAGGTAAGCTTTGAGTTTATACACTTTGTTGTTATAGAAATACTTCATTACATAAAGAAGAGTAGAAGGTACCCCATTCATTGAATGAACCCACGATATTCCTAAAAGGAGATTATATGAAAGATCATGAGGCATAACATGGATCAATGTTTCTAATGTGGCCTTTCCGGCTATAATAGGTAAAGTGATCACACCAAGCAGTTGCTTTCCTACACTGTCAAATCTCTTAATAGATAAAGAGTTAGGTTGAATTTTTGATTTATCCATGCCAAGCTTATCCAAAAGGGATACACTACACACATTAATGGTGGAGCCATTTTCAATGAGGGTTCTTTTTATTCCCAACCTATTATGGATAACTATTATCATGAGAGGATCATTTTTTTTTTCACTTCCAAAGGAGGGAGCTCACTTCACTGGAAAACAATGTCAGCATTTATCCCTTGAATTAGGGTTGGTATGTCATTTGGTTGTGCATTAGAAGGGATAGGAACTTTTTGTAGGGTATTTTGAATCATGTTATGATAATTAGGGGAGGATTGAATAAGGTCCCATAATAATATCTCAGCACGAGTGTTCTTAAGTTATTCAACAAGATCATACTCCTTTCTACTTTGTGAAGGCAAACGAAGAGGACTTGGTAAGATAGGGTTAGGAAGTGGGAGGGATTTTGAAGGTGTTTTTCTTGGTTGAGGATTACTTCTAGTGCTATATGTATGAGAAACAATATTATGACTTGATTGTTGTGAAACATTATTCTTAGGTTGGTAAAGGATAAGTTTGGTTTTGTTTTGAGTTTGAGGGTTTTGTGAAGGTGGGGAAAGAATTGGAGGGTTCAAAGGATGTCCCACAAGGTATGTAGGAGGTCCATTAATCAAGTGTGATCTAATGGACATTTGTGAATTCATAGCCTCAATGGTCTTGGTTTGATGTATTTCTAATAAAGGGCAATCTAGTGTCATCTCTTCACCATCATCTAAGGAAGCTGAAATATTGTCATTTTCTTCTACCATGATATTTTCCCTAAGAGGATTTTTTTAGGAGAACTACAAGCTAAATGTTCTTAACATTCAAAGATTGGTTCTTCTAAATTGAATTCATTGCAAGTAGGGGAATGATCACTAGTTGGATTATCTTTTTCAATAAGGTGTTCCCTAGGGCAAGAAAGGAAACTAAGCTTCTCATGACTTTAATCAATTGTATTTTATAACATTGAAGTGTCTTCTTCACAACTAGGAGAGATACTCAAAGAAGAACAAATGTTATTGCCATGATTATCCATAATTTCATTCCTTTTTCACATAATGTCTTCTAAAATAGGATAGGTAAGGGAAGAAACATAAAGAGGGTTGCAATAGATCTTAAATATTTGATCATCTAACAGCAATATATCTTCCTCACTTACAATTTCATCTTCTAAAACATTATCACATGAGGGGAATGTGTTGGGAGATGAATGTAGACTAGTTGACATTTCAATTGATTCTTGTTATGTTATGTGAGGGTATGTGTAGGATCATGATGGGCCAAAAAGTGGCGATATGATGGGTATGTGGCTGACGACTTTTTTTAACCAAAATTGATGAAAAAAAGGATTTTAAAGGATATTCTTAGCTTTCCACCAATATAAATTATGGTTTAATTTGAATTTAATAAATAAATATTATTCATTTTCTATTTGAATTAAGACTAAAGTCCTGATTGATAGGGTGATTGAAAAACATCTATAGTTTTCAAACAGTATCACATTTTTTGAATCCAAAAAATATGTCACATTCTATGCTTCACATACTATAGGATTAAAAAAATAAAATTGAATTTCATGAATTTTTGACCAAGTTAAGGTGGTCAAACATATAGGTTTTTTATATTTTCTCAAAGTTGTAATAAAAAATTCATAATTAATTATTTACATGGAAAAAATTACAAAAAAATATGCACCACATTGAGACATGAGTCCTCTACTTATATCTAAAATCTTATGAAAAAATATTATCATTTTATTGTGGTTAGGGTGGTCAGACAAACACCTACTTTTTTTTCCCTAAAATTTAAGTACTATTGCATTGAAATTTAAAATTTTCACCAAATAGATTTTAAAAAAAATAAACCTAGTAGTTTAGAAACTACATTTAATTTTCTATAGATTCTATTCTTACATATTTTTGAAATAATATAGATAACTTATTTTAATTTTTACGTCAAGTTTCCTAACTTTGATTTTTCTAAATTTTTCGCCACTTAAGGGCCTATTTTTTCCACAATGATCCTACACATACCTATGATCATCTATTGTTATGTCCTCTTGTTCATCAATGTCCTATCCACTAAGAGAGGTAGAGGAAGATAAACAACTAGCACTCTCAAAACTCTCATTTATTGGTTCTTCTAACACTAAAATATCTTCTTCACAACTAGGAGAGATATTAGGAGAAGAACAAATATAATTGTTATGATTATCCACTATTTAATTCTTTTTCACTAAAACATTCTCATAGGGAGGGGAGATGAAATTTTCTTAGCATGCCTAGATAGATAGGATACTAACATTGTCTGACTAAGAATGAAAAGTACTTCTAACCATCTCATGCAATGCTTTAATAATATAAACAGTGTATATCCAAAGATGAACAATACTTTTATCCAATGTATGCAAAACTTTGAGAATGCAAATAATGTGTATCTGAAAATGAAAAGGACTTTTATCAAACTTATGTAAAACTTTATGAATGTAAACATTGTGTATGCAAAAGTGAAAAGTACTTTTATCCATATTATGCAAAGTTTCAGAAATGTGAATAATTTCACATCTAATGATTGTTGTTATTGGAATGATTTCAAAAATGACTACCCTAAATCAATGTTTTTGACCTAAATGCATAAAATAGAAGTTACCAAAACTTTCTAGACTGATACTATGTGTTACCAATAGGCTTAAGAAGTATAGAACCAAGGTTTTGAGTGCTATAAAATGTAGTTTCAAATCTGCAATGATACTAAATTTCCCAGAGGAATGTATGAGTCCTAGTTAGGGTATTTTTCATAATTTTTAATGAACAATTAACTAGTGCAAACCATAATCCAAAGTTAATGCGAGAAATATATAGGATGATGATGCACTCCAAATTAGAATTATGATATTCTAAATGTAGGTTCACCAAAATGAAAGGTTGAATTTTTTTGCTTCTATGCTTTGGAGATAGAATAACAATCTTCCACACTCTCATTCAAGGAAACCCTAGAAATCTCAATCCAATGTAGAAAGGGGAAAGAGATATTGCAATAGGGTACATCCTAGGGTATAATTATAAACTAAAGAGGGGTTCACCACCAACCTAGGGCTTGAAAAAAATAATGAGATGCAAGAGTTAATTATGAAACTAAATTATATGCAAGACTTGAATGAAACAGCTAGAAATGCAACCAAATAAGAACATAAAGGCCCAAGAGATCAAAGGTGTGCACCTAGGAACCTAAAAGAGATTGAATGAAGTATTGGAATCTTGAAAACATTGAATTTAATGTTAAGTGGGACTCATAAGCCAGTTCGAATGATTTAGTCCTAGACTAGGTTTTTTGTACAAAAATTGGAATTTGATAGTGCATGATCTGAATCTCTAGAAACCCTAAAAATTGGTAGTACTGGGACTCACTAGCCCAAGGCGGCGTATGAGTCCCAATATGATTTTTTAGAGAGTTATGACTTGATTCTACCCTCCAATCTTTTCTCTTTCTGCTCCACTTTGTTTTTGTATCTGAAACTCTAATTTCCAACCTATAAAAGACCTTCCGAGATCTTGAAAATGAGGAGACAACTCTAACAACTTTCTTCAATCCTATAACCTAGTACTCAAATATTATTCATGCTCCAAGAAACCTAGATCTGAATTACACATGTAAAGATAAGAAAAACTTGTTGATTGTTAGTGAATAAGGGTTTTCCTAAGTCAAACCCTTTGTAGGTAGTTAAACCAAATGATGAGATAATGAAACAAGGACATGAAAAGTGATACTTCAGTGATGTCTTGTAACATGAATCAATAATCTAACATGAAGTGCCCATGTAGAATGTAAATCTTGGTCTTGAAAATAAATGTAGAACAATGCTTGATCTTAGATCTTCAATGCTACATCACAACACTAGCTCAACAAAATGCTTGATGCCTTATGATATTGACATCATAATGGATCTTGAATTTCTGCAACAATTGATGAAGAATTCTGCTCTTGAATACCTTAAAAGTGATCTTGTAAACTCTCTTGATTCTCATGTGAATTATTGGAATGCTTAACCCTTGAGTACTTGACTTGATATCATGAAGGATTTATGAAATAATTTTTTGAGACCTTGTTTATATAGAAAATCCATCCAAGTTACTATTTGTTAGATCCCAGAGGCCAAGATTCATAAAATTTGAATTTAAAACCCTGATTTCCCACTCAAAACCCTAAAAAAAGGGGCCAAATGGGACTCATATGCCACCCTTGGAATATGGGTTCCACCTGGGTTAGACTCATATGCCTAAGGTGGCATATGGGTCCAACAAGAGGGTATGTATATGATCATCATGGAAAAAACAAGCCCTTAAGTGGCAAAAAATTCAAAAAAATCAGAGTTAGGCAACTTGATGTAAAAATTTGAATAAGTTATCTATATTATTTCAAAAATATGTAAGAATAGAATCTGTAGAAAATTGAATTTAGTTTCTAAAATACTAGTATTTTTTTTTTTTAAATCTATTTGGTAAAATTTTGAAATTTCAATGAAGTAGTACTTAAATTTCAAGGAAAAATTAAGAAGTAGGTGTCTGTTTGACCACCCTAACCACAAAAAAAATGATCATATTTTTTTGGAATATTTTAGATATAAGTAGAGAAATCATGTCCAAATGTGATGCATGTTTTTTGTAATTTTTTTCCAAGTAAATAATTAATTATGAATTTTTTGTTACAACTTTTAAAAAATTTAAAACTTGTATGTCTGACCACCTTAACTTGGTCAAAACTTCATGAAAGTCATTTTTTTTTAATCCTATAGTATGCGAATCATAGAATGTGATGCAAGTTTCAGATTCAAAAAATGTAATACCATTTGAAAGCTATAGATGTTTTTCAATTAGCCTATCAATTAGAACCTTAGTCGTAATTCTAATAGAAAATGAATAATAACTATTAATTAAATTCAAAGTAAAGCATAATTTATATTGGTGGAAAGATGAGAATCTCCTTTAAAAACCCTTTTCATTTTATCAATTTTGGGTAAAAAAGGTTGTCAGCCACATACCCTACACATACCCATCATATCACCACCTTTTGGCCCATCATGATCCTGCACATGTACCCAAGACCTTTTTGGAGAGAGAAAGTGTCAGATATTTAAGAAATTAATTCTATTTGTTGATCTTGTCAAAATTTTGGTTGAAATAAGCCTTGAGATGCACAATATAAGGTCTTAGGGGCCCAAAACTCAATGTGAAAGTTTAAATAAATAAACTTTACAACATCAAATTAAGGAAAAAATAGGTCTATTTAACTTAAAGGGGCCCTAAATCTAATGCGAATGTTTTCAACACATTACAACACTTGATTAAGGAAGTATTAGGTCCAAGGGCCCTAAATTTAGTGTGAAGGTATAAATGAATATACGTTATAACATTAAATCAAGGAAACATTATTTTTATTTAGCTTAAAATGGGCCCAAGACCTAATGTGGATGTATGAAACACATCACAACACTAGATCAAGGTGACATTAAGTTAATTTTAACATTAGTCATCTCCAAATTAAGTTTCAAAATGTAAATGATGACATTTTTTGACACAACACTTGTATTGGGAGATATGGGTGGACTAGACCAAAGTCCACTTTGTTTGTTGAATAGTTCCAATGCACCTTGTGGGATGGATAGGTCCAAGTGCACATTGTGGGTTAGATAGGTCCAAGTGCACTTTGTAAATCAGATAAGTTCAAGTACACCCTTGTAGACTATATAGGTCCATGTGAACCTTTAGGGCTCAAACAAGTTCAAGTTCACCATAGACGGTTGGATAAGAAACTCATTTGAAAACATATATTAAAAGAAGATAATTTTTGTAAATATTAATTATGAGATTTATATTTAAATAACAATGTTATCCCCATCCCAATATTCTCAATCTCTATTGGAATTCTACCATTTTATTTGGGATTTCCAATGTCTTGTGGAAGTGTTTTATGTATTGTTGGTTTAAAAGGTAAGAGAAGGTGGAGGTTATGAACTTAAATTTAATATTGACTGATACTTTCCCAATCTAGATTTTATTTTGGTTAAGTTGATTATATCCACAAATTTTTATCTTATAGATTATTGTGAATTTTAGGCTACCAAAGTCTATTGTTTTATATAGAGATGACACAATTTTGATGGTGTTTTAATAAAGTGCGTGCAACAAACAAGTACTATACCTATTAATATACCTTTCTGATGTAGCTTTTATTGTGCTTAAGTTGATTATATACATAAATTGACAACCTATATATTATCATAGATTTTAATGGAATGAAACATCTACCATATGGACATCAATATGTATATATCAAGTAGGTATAGTTTGTACTATGTTGACAATCTCTACATGAAAGACAGTGCATAAAGGAAATTTATGGAAATGTATTGCTACACATATGAGGTATTACTAGAGGGTATGTGTAAGATCATGATGGGCCAAAAAGTGGCAATATGATGGGTATGTGGCTAAAAAAAAAATTTTAACCCAAAATTGATGAAATGAAAAGGGTTTTTAGAAGATATTCTCAGCTTTCCACCAATATAAATTATGCTTTACTTTGAATTTAATAAGTAATTATTATTCACTTTCTATTCAAATTATGACTAAAGTCTTAATTGATAGGCTAATTGAAAAACATCTATAACTTTCAAACGGTATCACATTTTTTGAATCCAAAATATTTGTCACATTCTATGCTTCACATACTATAGGATTAAAAAAAGAAAAATTGAATTTCATGAATTTTTGACAAAGTTAAGGTGGTCAAACATATGAGTTTTATCATTTTTAAAAGTTGTAATAAAAAATTCATAATTAATTATTTTCTTGAAAAAACTTACAAAAAAATATGCATCACATCGAGACATGAGTCCTCTACTTATATCTAAAATATTATAAAAAAATATTATCATTTTATTGTGGTTAGGGTGGTTAGACGGACACCTACCTTTTTTTCCTGAAAATTTAAGTAATACTGCATTGAAATTTCAAATTTTCACCAAATAGATTTTTTTTTTTAAACAAACCTAGTTTTTTAGAAACTACATTCAATTTTCTAAAAATTCTATTCTTACATATTTTTGAAATAATATAGATAACTTATTCAAATTTTTATGTCAAGTTGCCTAACTCTATTTTTTCTGATTTTTTGCCACTTAAAGGCTTGTTTTTTCCATGATGATCCTGCACATACACTAGACATGTGAGCTATTTAATGGTGGTAATTTTCAGTTTAAACCTTTTCTATTATGTCATCTGATTAATCTTGTACAAAAGAAATTGTATATAGTTACATAAATCTCTATTGTAATTACAGATAGTGAGATAAAATCCAACATGAAAATAACCCACAATGGTCTTTATAAATGAAGCCAAATGAAAATGGTAATGGAATTTATATTTAATTTTTTGCATTCAACTCCAATTAAATTTTATACAATTAAGAAAATAAATATTTTAGTAGTTTATTTTTTCCTATAGATAATGTTATTCATTTTGACTAAAAACATAAAGAATTGGAGAATTTTGTGAATTCAAATATTTCAAGTGGATGTGGATTCCCAAGTGCAAATAGTGCCATTAAGATTTAGGATAATTAGGAAGATGGTATTAGAAAAGCCACCATTGAAGACTCAAATCTTGAAGTCAATAGAGTAACTGGTAACAACCTTGGAGAAGAGGAAACACTACAGGATGAGATTCAAACCATAGATGTGGGAAAAACTCAAGAAAATCTATGTGAATAAAATGTTGCATCTACTCAACATCCTCAACAAGGATGCCTTCACTTGTTGATAATATTCTAGTGATTTTTCTAATTGTATTGGGGATAATGGTGGCAAACCAATTGCTATCATGACCCATTTCCCAAAACACCAACTCTAGTTAAACATGGAAATTAGGAAATAACCACATATGAGTATATTATGTAGGAAGACATGTAAAATACCCTCAACTTCCTAAAATCTATCATATGCTCATTTATAGAATCACTGATAGTCTAGTCGTAGTGAATCTTTCCTTCAACACATTGAAACAAGTGTGTGAAATTTGTACATAATTGAATTAAAAAAAAACATAAGGGTATGTGTAGGATCATCATGGAGAAAATAGGCCCTTAAGTGGCAAAAAGTTCAAAAAAATAGAGTTAGACAACTTGACGTAAAAATTTGAATAAGATAACTATATTATTTCAAAAATATGTAGGAATAGAATATGTAGAAAATTGATTGTAGTTTCTAAACTACTAGGTTTATTTGAAAAAAGTTATCTATTTGGTGAAAATTTGAAATTTCAATGTAGTAGTACTTAAATTTTAGGAAAAAAATAAGAAGTAGGTGTCTATCTAACCACCCTAAGTGTCTGTCTAACCACCCTAACCACAATAAAATGATAAAAAAAATTTTATAATATTTTAGACATAAGTAGAGGACTAATGTTTGAATGTGATGCATATGTTTTTGTAACTTTTTACCAAGTAAATAATTAATTATGAATTTTTTATTACAAATTTTAAAAAATATAAAAATCTTGTATGTCTGACTAGCTTAACTTGGTCAAAACTTTATGAAATTCAATTTTCATTTTTTTAATCCTATAGTATGTGAATCATAGAATGTGATGCATGTTTTGGATTCAAAAAATGTGATACAATTTGAAAGATATAGATGTTTTTCAATTAACCTATCAATTAGGACTTTAGTCAATAGAAAATGAATAATAATTATTTATTAAATTCAAAGTAAAGGATAATTTTTATTGGTGGAAAGCTGACAATCTCCTTTAAAAACCTTTTTCATTTTATCAATTTTGGGTAAAAGAAAATTTGTCAGCCACATACCCTGCAAATAACCATCATATCACCACTTTTTGGCCCATCATCATTCAACACATACCCATAATGAAACTTATACAAAAGATAATAGAAACATATAAGCTACTATTGTTAGGGAAACAAGAACTATTTGGGAACAAGGTATGTAATATTTGTTATCATGAATTTCAATAAAAAACCTTTATGTGCTACAACAAAATAGATCAAAACAAACAAGTTTTTATAATATAACTTGAGGAAAAACTATTGTCTCTTCAAATTTCCTTTGCTCAAATTTGTCAACATTGTACAAATAATATTTCCATGGTCATCTGATGAAACATGGATAATTTCTATTGCATTGAAGAGATGCTTACAATATACAAATGCATATAAAAATAGAAGAGTACAACCCAATAATATTATGAATGCTCTAAGTGATTTGTGTAAAAAAAAAATTATACAAAATAGAAAATGTTGAATTGAACATAAATTTGCATGAGCATTTGTATCCTTTACAAGAATGTAGATGCTAAGTATTGACTCTTTATCAAGTGAGAGTGACAATGATGGTGACAATCCCATGGAAGTTGAAATAGAAACCTCAAGTGATACATGATTTTACAGCTCATTAAGAACTATACATTCTATCTAAGACAAAGTAATAGAGATTGCACTAACAAAAGAAAAATAACCCCTCAAAATCCTTCAAGACAAATATGTAGAAGAGATGAAATTTTTGACATTATATTTTAGAGAAATTTGTGACAAAAATATTGTGAGAAAACTTTCATGCAAAAATATTTCTATGATTCTATGTTTAACAATGAAATTATTTTGGAAGCCCTTGAACATTATGACAACACAGGATATATACCAATTGGGGGTATTTTTTCTTGCTTGCTACTACCCACTAATGAATAAAATTTTATCTTTAATTCTCTCTCTTGTAGTCTTCAAAATAATTGTAGTCTTGTGGTTAAGTGTGGTCTTCAATCTTGTGGGCACCAATTTGAGGAAAAATTCAAGACAAAAGTTAATCTAAAGTTTAAGGTTCTTTTTCTACTTCTAAACCACTACCCTCTAGTCTCCATCAAAGATTTAAATATTGCAAGGAATTTGGGTTTGCATTGTGTTGAAAGAGCTCATCACACTAAGTTTGAAGAGATGGAAAGAAGAAAAATGTGTCACCTACCAATATCCACAACAACAACTGATCATGAATGTAGATGTTTTTTTTATTTTTTTTGTTCCATTTTCCAACTTATTTTTCTTAGGAGGAATAATCTATAGCTAAAGTATTATGTTATTGTTCTATTAATTTACTTGTTCTAAGACTTTTGTGTCTTTGATTTTGTCTAATATATATGTAATTACTTGTTTATTAATAGAATTTATAGGTGCTTCGTCACCTTTTATACAATTTTTTTTTAAATAATGGATATGATAAAATTTTATGTTTGTAATTTGACCAAAGTCTGACCATTTTATTTGAGGAACTTTAAACTAGGTTTATACACTCTATTGACATCCTATGATTTATAATCCTTTAGCTTTTAGATTTTAGTGATGACTAAAAAGTAATATTGGATTTATAATTTGTTTTACCTATATTTTTGTATGGAAAAGAACAGTACTGGGAGCATGTATGAATGTTTGATAAATGCTTAAGAATTTTATGTATATGATTTTTTAAATCCCTTGGTTATATGTTGGTATTAATAAATGAAACCTAACTTTTGTAAATGATTAACTAGTTGTGCAATGGACATGAATCAATACTTGAGTACAATTCTAGCATGCCCCTACACCAAGTTTAGCATGCACAATTCTACTTTTTTTTTCACAATTGTTCTTTGACATAGTCAACCAATGATACTATCCCTTCAATCACATTACCATTATTACAAGAAATTACACAAAATTTGCAAACCAATACATTGCATGGAGCAATGAAAATAATATATCAATGTCTTTATAATTATCTCTATTCTTAATTTTAAGCATTAAAGTAGATTCAACGATAAGATTGTAACTTTTCCAAAAAGAAAAATATAACACATGTAAGATTCCAACTTAGATAATGGTATTGACACAAACCATTTATGATATAATAATCAAATTTACCTTTGTGATAAGTTTCCATTATCATAATCAACCTAATGAATAATGTTCTTATAATCCTAAAGTATCCCTCCTTTATATGGCTATAACCACCAATATAAGAAATTGATCACATAGATTGAATAATAACAAAAGGTAATGTCTCCAAAAGAACAAGTATAACACAAGTTCTTACAAATCCTATCTCTATTTGTGAGGAAGTTGGAGAGATGTGACCTACAATTGTGGGAAATTTGGAGCCATCTAACCCAATAAAGGTGTAATTGTACAAAGTTATTAGTTACTCTAGTTAGCATTGATTTTCCTATTAGAGTGGGTATTTTGGTTATTACCAGAACTTAGTGGGAATTTTGAATGTTACTGCACTTTCTAACCTAACATCCAATTCGATTAAGGTGAAAGTCCCCACAAGTAAGATTTTACCATTTAAGTGGAACTTAGTGGGTAATCCAAGTGCTACTTCACCTTCCAACTTATTTGATTCATTAGAGGTTTGAAATTCCAAACAAAAATTGCATTGCGTTATGCAAATTTTACCATTGTATATGGATATGTGGACTTTCACATTGCATCTAAATCTTAGCACTTCATAGACTTTACTATTGCAAGTGAACATTTTTAGGATTTCATCTTGGAATTACACCTGCAGGTCAGATAAACCTTAGTCAACCTTTTGTGTAGTTTCACTTTTCAAGTGTAGCTTCTATGGGTTAGATAGATCTAATTTCCCTCAAAAGAAAAAGGTGATGTTAGCATGACATGCACATTATATAGTGTGCAGGTCAAATAGGTCCAAATGCAATTGGAGCTTCACTATTTGGTCATGTTTTGTTCATTTGGGATGGAAATTCCCTCAAATCGAGAAGCCAACAAACAAGTGCATGTGAAAATTACATTAAGGGGGGTCCACTTTCCCTATGAAAATGTGGATTGAAAGAGGATAACTTCTTTGCAAATTTGAAATTTGTTTATGCAACTTCCTTGTGGAACTTCATATGAAAAGTAAACCTTTTAGCAGGTTAGGTGGCTCAAACATGCCCGCAAATTTAGGTCAAATTGCTCTAGCCAGATGAGTCACAAAATCAGGCAAGAGAATAACTTGGGCAACTTTGAGTATTTTGAAAAATCCCAAAATGCAACCCATGTCATTTTTCCATGTTTTACCCATCCATGGTGACATTTCACGTAGTTGGAATATGAAATTTTAAGGTTTAGGATTTGACCATTTACTAAGTTATGAAAACCATTGATAAAGTTGATTTTGATACTAAAATACTAGAAGAAGAGTGCTAATCAACTCAATCTTCACAACAATTCAATGCACCAAAAAGTGTAGTTCACATGGGTTATGAATGTTTGCATTAGTTAAACTAACTATATACACTCAAATGCACCTACAATTTGATATATGCTTGAAAAAAACTAAAAAAAACCAAAACTATTTGACCACTCATTGACATAAACTTCCCTCCTACAACCCTTGTTTGTAATTGACATTCCCAATACATAAATATAATACTATTTTGTATAGTCACTATTTTCTTATGGACATACTATCTTGAACTAATATATATATGAATGTAGTAATATGTGAGTGAGTGATTGGTTGTTGACGTTTCCCCACACTTCGAAAATAGTTTTCTCATTCCTAAATTGGTTTACAAAAAAAAATTATAATCGTTCGTAAATTAAGATTAGACATCTTGAGTGTACGCAAATCGTCTTCCATCAACTAACCCATCGACTTTACCGACTTTAAACGTTAATTAAATGTGTGAAGTCGACAGGCTACAGAAGTCGGGAAATACACACAAAAGAAAAGAAACAGAATAGCTTTTATTCAACATAAAACGAGAATGGAAGGAAATAGAGCAGAGCCATTTCTAACAAAGATATACGCCATTGTTGACAATCCATCGACAGACAATGTTGTGTCATGGAGCGCAGGAAATAACAGCTTCCTAGTGAAGGATTCCCACCATTTCTCTACCCATTTACTCCCTCGCTACTTCAAACACTACAACTTTTCTAGCTTTGTTCGATAGCTCAACACATATGTCAGTATTCCTTAATCTAATTCTTTTATACTATCATTTTCCCTCATTTTATTGACTATTGATTCTAATCGTACAGGGATTTTGTAAAGTGGATCCTAATAAATGGGAATTTGCACACGAATGCTTTCTGTGAGGGTGAAAGAAGGTACTCAACAACATTCATCGAAGGAGATCTAGTCATCACCACTCTCAAGGCTAGGTAGTCAATTGGGTGCCAAATTTGATCTGGAAGGGGAATCCCAAACGCTTAATGAGGACGAGGACACTATTGCTATCGAGGTTGCTGACCTGAGGAAGGAGCAGGAAAGTACCGATTGTAAGTGTAGGAATGAGGAAACTAAAGTAAACATGCTTCTACACTTCTAAATAATACATTGCATCTAAGATTTAAGAAATTTAAACTAATTTAAACTATAAATCTTCAGAAATCTATCTTATTGCTCTCTAACTCTAAAGATTTCTCTAATCTACTTAGCTCTCAGATTTGTAAGCTAATTAAACTATTGAAATGGCACTTAGAGAATGAGAATTAAACTATTATGATTCTATAATGCAACTAAGATGATTCTATAGTAAAATTCATGAGAAATAAACTACTGTAAACAGCCATGATTGTAAACTATGAAATACTAAAGAAAGCTTGATGGATGCTTGATAGATTGATCCTAAAACTAGAATGCTTGAATGCTTGAATGTCTGGAAAACCTACAGAGTAAGATTGCACAAGTTAGGATCCATTTCCTGTAGCCCAAAAGTTGTATTTATAGCCTTCACGACAACACAATTGCACAGGGATACAGGATAAGGGGCTGTGATTCAATATGGAGAATTGAATGGCATGGGATGAGAAGATGGAGCTGATCATGGAGGATGGTTTCTCCCCATGAAAACACCAGGCAAGATAAGAGGGAAGGTGGGTGGAAGGTTGTTGAGAGAACTTCCTGCAGGTTTGTCTCGGAAGCTCTTCCCGTGAATGACAGTGCCATTAATTAAATTCTGAAAATTTAATTTTATTGGTGAGTGAATAGTGGTATAAAATTTATGCATAGATTTAAATAATTTTAATTTATTTAAATTTAGCAAAAAAGAAGATTGAATAATTTAATAAATCAAACTATAGTGTTTGTTTATTAAATTAAAACAAAAGGAGAATGATAATTAAATAAAAGATTTTAGAATATCTTTATTTAATTAAGAAGAAATGTGATGAGGTAATTAAATAACACAAATTATTTAAGTTGTGTATTTAATTTATGATAGAAGTGTAAAAGAAGTAATAATGATAATAATTAAATAAAATAAAGTTTTTAATTTTGTTTATTTAATTAAGAGAGAAATAATATGATGATAATAATTAAATAAAACAAAGTTTTTAATTTTGTTTATTTAATTAGGAGAGAAATAGAAGAATTAATAATGAGCTTAATATAAATAAATATTTCTATTTATTTACTAAGTAGATGAATTTAAGATAAATTAATCAAATAAGTCATATTTAATTAATTAGATTCTCCAGACCATTATTAGGTGTCTACACTGATAGATAAATTGAGGACATGCAAAGGAGAGTCACCTTCATAGAGCGCAGCCTTCAGTAGCTGATGTTGTACCTCCAAACAGTCAATCACAATCCGAATTTCATTGCTCGAACGCTTCAAAACAGGCACCTTGGTGGTGGTAAAAAGAGGAAACTATTGTCAAGCAACATAACGAGGAGAGAAAATCCAGGCCTGAATTGGGCTTGGATTGTGCAAGTACAAAGGCTTTGAGTACACATGGGTTTGTGGATCCTGGGATGGGTATAATTTCACTGATGGCAGGTGGGTTTGACGATTCTACGCCTCTAACACCAGGTGTGGACTGCTTTCCAAAGAAGTAATTGGAAATCAGAGCTCAAAGAAGTGTATTGATAAGTCTGATTCTGAAATGGATTATGTGGGTGTGAATACTATGAGTGAAATGCTTTGGTGGGATCTTGTAATCGCTAAGGAAACCCAATTCATCAACTACAAAATCCTTTCAGAAATGAGGGGAAATCACCAGATTCCAAGTGAAGCAGTAGCTGTGATGGAAATTCAATGAGTTAGCAAGGCTTCACTGATTTTTTCTTTGGAGATTCCTCTATGTCTGTTTGAAGAAATAATTGTCTAATCCATTCTAGTGGGAAAGGCCCCACCTACTTTTTCCTTAGTTATATATGTTTGGTCGAATGGGTAGTACAGCTATATAACTGCGTCTATTATCTATATTGTTAGAAATGTCCATTTCTCAAATATAACCTAGCCATACCTGCACCAACTCAAATATGATGTTATCCGTGCAAAATATTGAATGCATATACTGGATTTCTATTAATATTTAGTCGATGTAGCTATCGACTGCATTTAATTGTTAGAATTGTTTTAAATTTTTGGAGAAATAAGGCATTGAATAGACTGGAAATATGCACGTTTATTATAAAAAAAAGGTAATATACAGTATATGAAAAACAAAAGGATAAAAGAAAAATACAATGCGAGAGCAACAATTTATTATTTATTTGGTAATGAGCATTATCTATAGTCTAAATATTTGTGAATGCATTTTATATTAATACAATAGTTTGTTCATTAATAATTTAAAATAAAGAATTTCATTAAATATTGTGTATATATTTTTTTTTCAAATTGATATCAAAATAAAAGTGATATAGTAAAATATTGGATCTTTATAGAGCTAATTTGTAATGGTTATTATATGCAATGATTGCATTCAATTGTTATTTCCACAATTCAATAGTAAAAATTATGAATATTGGAGTGTCTAGATAAAGATTTTGTTTATCTTGCAAGAGATATATAGTTTAGTAAATAATGGGTATGCATAATCTTTAGATTCAACAATATCTAATGTCATCATGTAATTTTAGAAGGTATTGTTGAATGAAAGCCACATGAAGTTAAAAAGCTATATTCTTCATAATACAAGTAATCAATAAATTTGTCTTTCTAAGGATTGTGCCAATAGCTAACTCAAAACAAGCATAAGAGATATTACAAAATTCTTATCAAGGTATGTGGAAAGTGAAATGAGCAAGACAACAAATTTGAAGTAAGTTTAAAAAATAGTAAATTGGGGATTATGAATCTATGAATGATTTCTTCACAAGCACACTAAGTGTTGTTAATTAGATTAAATGAATGGAGAAAAATTTGATAAAATAATACTAGGGTAGATATTAAGTATTCTACCAATAAAATTCAACCCCTTTGCTATTACTATTAAAGAATTGACACATCTATCAAAATTATACATGGATAAATTAAGTGGATTTTTACAAACTCATGAGAAGAGGTTGAATTAGATAACCAATTCCTCCCCTAAACAAACATTTAAATCATAAGTACCATTCAAGAAAAAGGGTAAAAGTGTTGGATCTCAGTTGTGTTTATAGTTTGTCCTTGATGTCAAAATCCCTTTCAGTTGGTTCTTTTTGATGATTAGTCTTAGTTTTGATCTTTATGCTTTATTATGGCACTTCTTTAATGCATCTTGGCTATTACAGACAGTTACTTGTTATGATTCAAATTCATGGTGATGAGGTCTTTGGTTCATGTTATGAATGTTATTTCTTTGACTGATAGAGTTTGACAGATGGTTTCTTTGTCAGGATGGTTCTTCTTGCATACCACAGGTGTATTTCACATGATTACAAGCCATTTGATTACATTCCTTGAACTCACATTTTTAAAGGCATTATAGTTACCTTGATTCTGACATCTCATTTGTCTAATGGTATTGGTTGTTTCTCTTTCGGGCTTTCACTTATAGACATGAGAATGGCAGGGTCTCCCCAATCCATTTTGAAATGTTTGTGTTGCCTTTTAGCAAGACATTTCTGATGTCATAATGATTTGATTTTACATACAGGTAGCTTTCGGTGCGACATTGATCGTTGTCTTAGCGATAGAAGAAAATTCTATCAGCATGAGGTTTGTTCACCACTGAGAGGTCTTACCAAATGCGTCGGTCTTGCCGACTAAAACATGAGGTGGTTCATCGGCATAAGTAAACCCTATTGGCATGTTGTTTCATCAAGCACTTTGTGTCTTGGCGACCAGCACAAGAAATTTTATATCAAAAAGACTTATTTTATGTCACATCGATTGAGATCCATCTCCAGGCATCTATCGGCATGTTGTTTCATGTAGCGCTTTGTGTCTTGGCAACCGGCACAAGAAAGTTCACATCAACATAAGTTATACCCATTAGAATGATGTCTTAGTGAAGACATATTGTCTCACCGACCGAAGGAAGATGAACTTATCGGTAGGAGTTTTGTTATCGTGGTAGTGTCTCATTAAACATGAAATGTCTCCCCAACTAGTGCATGTGGAAGTCTATCAGCGAGAGTTGTGGCATCGTTATATGGTCATAGCGAACTCTTTTGGTCTCACCGACGGGCGCATTAAAAGATTCACTTTGGCCAAACTTGGAGTATTCGGTTTAGTATCTAAGAAAATTCAAGTGTGTCTCACCGATCATATGCATATGGAGACTTATCGATAAAACTAATGGCTATCGATATAATGTCTTGGAAAGGTTTTCTTGTTTTGCCAACTGACAACGTAGAGGTATGCATCTCAGTAAGAGTTTCTGCATTGAAGAAAGGTCTTGGCGAATTTTATTTGTTACACCAACTGAAAACATAAAGGTAGTCTCTTTGGTAAGAGCTAGGGTTTTCAGCGAGAGGTCTCAGCGAGTGACCTTTGGTCTTGCCGATGGAACATAAGGGGACTTCGTTGGCATAAGATCTAGATTGTCTTAGCAACACCGGATGAAAGGATGACTTTCAGTATGACTCAAGCATTCTACGAGAGGTCTCCCCAATGACGGTATGCTATAGCGACTCTCATAAGGTAGAAGGATGCATCGACGAGAGAATCATAATGTCATAGCGACACACAAGTGGATGAACACTTTCAGAAAGACAAGGTATGCTCTATAAGAGGTCTCCTCGACTTTGATATGTGATGCAGGAGCATCCAATGGTGTGAGGGCAATCTTGCATCACCCAAAAAGATGTTTTCCATTTATGTTCCTGTTGTTTTCTTTTTATAGATGTTTTTGCATTTCTGGATACCCTTTTTGTCAAATAAGAGTTTCCAACTTTCAAAACTACTTTTCTACTTTTTCTGCTCAATTGCTAATTTTAGCAGGTTTGAATTTGAAGGCGTGGGAAGACATAAATTTATGGTAAGGTTTAGGATGGAAAAATACATAGTTTGGTGAAAGAATCAGGTAAAGATCATTCATGGTCTGAAAGTTATTCGAGTTCCAATTTTTGATTTTTGCCCTAAAAAACCTGTTGAGCTTAGTTTGAGGCACTAAACGGTCCCGGATGGGCCTAAAAATTTGTGGAAAAACCAAAGTTGAAGCCATAGGCTCTACTTTGGGGAAAATTTTCTTCTCGAGAGCTTTCCAAAAAGGTATTATCATTGAAGATCCAACGGTCAGATGAAAAGTTATGGCTTCTGGAAGTTGGTGCATATTTTAGAAATGTGCTAATTTTTTACCGTGAATTTAAACTTGAATTTATAATTGTAATTTTAGCACCAAACCACCAAAAAATCTTATGTCGAAGGCTATTTTTGGTTCCAAACCGAAATGGGTCTATTTATGGGCTTGTTTCTGATTTTTGAGTAACTTTTTGGGAAAAGAAGTTCGCATATTGTAAAAGGGGATCTGGGTAATTTTCTGTAAGTCTATAATTTGCATGTATCACAAAGCTCGAGGATTTGAGATCCTTTGCATGTAAGAGTTCTATATTTTTGAATAAAATATTATTCTCTATTTTGTGTGTTATTCTGTGTCTCGGGTTTGCTCCCTCGTCAATATGTCTCACTGATGGAATTCAAAAGGACTTTATTGGTGTGAGATTTGTTCTCTCTTGGTGATCTGAGGTGAATTTGGGGTGTTTCAGTATGACATGAAATGATCTACAAGATGTCTCCCCGATGGTTTGAAGTTATAGCGACACTCATAAGATAGAAGGCTCATCGGCAAGCAAAACCATGTGTCACGGTGACCAATGTGTATCATGTGGACTTTCGGTGAAACGTGGGGCAATCTACATAACATCTCCCTAACAATAGGATGTCACAGTGACTCAGAATGACTTTTGGTAAATGAAAGACCTGTCTACAAGATGTCTCTCCGATATCAAAAGGCTATAGCGATAGTGAATGGAACAAAAGGGAATCTTGGTGAGAAAGACTATTGTGTCTCAGTGACTGAAACAAATTTAATAGAAATGTGATCTCGGGGAAACATAAAGATCTTTGATATGGTTTCTCCCCGACGGCAGAAGGTCATGGCGACGCACAGGGACCAAAGGAGCGATCAAAGTTATAATTTCCTTTGGCAGAAGTATCTGGATGTCTCGGCGAATGATTAATAGACTCATACACTATGGCCGACATGGTGAATTTCTAAAGATAGTGGCAGGTCAACATCATTGATTGGCATCAAATCTCACAATTGTTACATGGTAGAATATTCATTGAGTTTCCTTTTTGAGCAGTTGCATTTTTGAAATAATGAATGATTTGTAGTTCTTTGGATAAGCATTACTATTGATTTTTACCATCATCTATAGTCTGTCATTATTTAGCTTCATATTCAAAAATCAGCAAGAGTATTTCAGAACTTGGTGAAAAATGCTTTTTGAAGATTTCTTCATAACTGACATACTTGAAATGTATATATAAACTTGTGTTGAAAACAGTAAAGGTTGGTGATTGTAATTCTGGGATATTGTCCTTAATGTTTTCTATAGATGAGAAAATAGAGAAATATGTGCTTAACTGAAAATAGAGAGATCCTCTGATATTATGAATGTAATTCTAAAATCTAAGTAAGGGGTTGATGCTCCTTGAGATTGGTGTCTCTAAATGAGGGGTTGGTGCTCCTTGAGTTGGTGCTCAAAAATTAGCCTATAAGGCATTGTTAACAGTGGTTTTGAAGATTAAGCCAGTAAGGCAGTTTAGGAGTGATTTTTATATGCTAGGAGGGTTTTCCACTTGGAAAAATCTTTTGTCTCTTTGTTCTTCTGTGTGCTCTCTGCTTTACAATCTTGTTATTTCTGTTCACTGATTATTACTTTTCTCAACTCTATTTATGAATGATTACATTCAACTAATGAATGCTTTAATCAGAGTAATATTGAGATCAAATCTGAGCTATGTTTTTGAATTAGTGAAGATTGGTCAAATCTGTTAAGACACTGATTCACCCCCCCTCTCAGTGTCATTTTAACTCCAACAAAAAGAAGAGAAATTTTCCAACATATGAGCCAAACTTTGAAAGAGGCAAAGGAAGCCATAAAATTAGAGAAGGAAGAGGATTAGCAAGAGGTAGGACCAATATTTATAATGGAGGAAAGAACAATTGCAACTAATATGAAGCAATCAAAAAAGGGAGGATAATAAATATAAATAAGGAAGAAATCAAAGAAAAACTTAGTAAATCACCTAAATTTGTGCTATCAAGTAGATGATAAATAAATATATTTATGTTCCTACCAATAAAGTAGAAGACATTTATATTTTTGGATTTATCATGTGAAATTATAGCTAACAAAGCTATAAATATTTGTATCTATTAGTCATTTTCTACTACCTTTAGGTGTTGTCCTTATTGTTTAATTATGTCATATACATATAGTGTTATGTCTTGAAAGGAAATTTTGTAGCAATAGAAATAAATCCACATAACTCTAAAAGAGAAAAATACGAATACAAGGATTCATAATCCACCGAACCATAGAATAAAAATCTATACCATTAGTGTGACACATGATATACCATAGATAAATCCTCCTTGAGTAGAAAAATAGCCTCCAAAGGTATTCAAACTCAATTTTTTATTCATTAAAATACACATTGAATATTTATAAATACTTCAAAAATAATCAAGCTCCTCCAACGCATCCTCCATGTGTCCAAGCTTAATGGGAAATTGTGAAACCACACATCTTATTTCATGATTTGCATATGCACTCTACAAGAGAGCTTAATACAAATAAAAATGAACCTCAACCACTAAATATGCACTTGTTTTTATAGATCCAAGCTCACACAAAACCATTATGGGATATTACATAAAACATGTGTCTTAAAGCCATGAGAGTAAATAACATTGACCCCCTTATTTACTATTTGGTACTAGAATTTTTTCCAATCTTAAATATTTATTTGATGTGAAACCCAGGAATAAAATATCTAACTAATGTTATAATACAACTTTACAAGTGGACACAAATAAATATTTAATGCGGTTAAACACAACTCCAAAGAGCACCAAAAATAAATTTTTATTTTACATGAATAAATTTTTTATTTTCTTAGCACTCTCTCACTTGTTGTATACATTGCATAATTAGTCATCCATGAAACCATATGAATCTCTATATTTCTCTCATGTTCCATAAAGTTACATATGATAACCTCCATCATGACCATCATGGTAAGCAATAACTCCTGTTTTCCTCAAAAATGTCACATATGGAAGAAAAGGAACAAGCCAAGGTGAAAACACATTGATCCAAGGAACACAAGCATCAAATCCAAGTGATAAAAAAGGATTCAAGATACTACCAAGGAAAAAAGCTACATGAATTTAGAAATAAAAAACCAAAAAAAATCTATTATATCTAATCATCCATAACTCTAAGGGTATTAAAATGTTAGTATAATCAAGCTAACATATCCTACCCATAAACTAGATGATCACAAGTTCCTTGTGTAAAACACATCCAAATCCAAGAATTTCCATTCGATGGATGATGTCAAATTTAAAATATAGATCATGGAATAGTAATCCTACCAATCAACAATTTTAAAAACCTAGTAGAATTAGTAGTCACTAAAACCTAGTTAAGGTATGAATAATAATAAAAACCTAGTACAAATAATAGTCACTATGATTCACACATGCAATATAAACTACAAAATACTCTCTAAAAACTAATCTCCATACCTCTCCTAATTTCTCCAACATAATAAAATAAAAATATTAAATACCCCCAAGTTGTTACTATTAATTCTTTTTCTTACTACCTCAATTCTAAGAGATGAAACGACACCTAGATATAGGTATCAAGTCAATCCAAGTAAGATGATAGCCTTATGGTCAAACCAATGATAGTAAGAAGAGAAATAGACAATATAAGGCCTTGTCTCCTACACTTAAATCTCTATAGGACACAATAGGGTAATCCAAATGATGGTTTTAAAGAATTATAAATATCTAAGTTCATAGACAATGCTACAACGATAATTTAACAATCTCCCGCCAACACATTGTATAAGACCAATAAACTATAACTAACACATATTTCACTACATTCATACTAGTTTATGGTTATAGATGCTTGATAAGAGGATAATTAACACACTCACAAATATGTAAAAAATAATTTTATATTTATAAAGTGGAGGCATGATCCTTTATACCTTTACCATGAAAAAATAACTTACACAAACTAATTTGTCTTTATATCAAATAGTCAAAGGGGTGGTAAATGAGTAAGAAATTAGGCCTATTATTTGTATCTATTAAAATTCATTAAGATAACCATACTCTAATAAGTTATACCATCCTACAAATGTTCACTATTTAAAAATTTTAGGCGTTGGGTTAGCTAAAACCATCATAGAATAGTACATTATCATGTAGGAATAGATTCAATTAAATAATAATAATAATGATAGATAATATCACAATTTAGATGAGCCTATATACATTTCTCTACCTTAAAAAACCTACAATCTCAAATGCCTCCATATCTTAAACAACACATCCCATTCAAAATAACTTATTCCCAACACATAAACCCACATATTAGGCTAGAAAGGATAATAATTAAAAAAATAATAATATAAACTTTTATTATATCCCTTGAGTAAGAAATAACCAAACCCTAATACAATTATAAAATGTGTGTACCTAGAAAGCTCTTAAATCCCCTAAATCATATAGGTAGTAATGGATATAAGTTGCAGGACAAAACAAGAATGAGTCTTTTATTAATTTACTAAATGAACATTACAATTCCAATGTAGTAATTAGATAATAAAATATATCACAGGCCTATATTAAGAAATTTTATACTAATTTAGAATCATAAAGATTTCCCAAATAATCATAAACATGAACCTGATGGAGCCTCCAAAATTCCTACTTTATTACTAGGGATCCCATGGATTTGGTCAACACTTTAAACCCTCATCTCCATGCTTGGATAGGGTTTTTCCTTCAAAAAAACCTTAGCCATTTTAATTTCATGTTGACTTTCCCTACTTGTCTCTCATTTTTTAAGTCATTACTTGAGCCATCATATGCATCTATATACCGCCCCCCCTAACTTAGAATGCTGATCACCTAGTGGCCATTGATTTTAATGTTTTCCTAAGGTCAAGTTTTAATATTTCCCAAATAACTTAAGCTTAAGTCATTCATCTGCAATGGTCAAATCACCATTGGCCTAACAATGACCCCTTATTTAATACTACCCTTGTGTGTGCAAGTTTTGAGATTCAAGACTATAGGAAAGGATCCTAGCCGTACCCCATCGATTCAGAGATATAAGGTGCTAGCCGGTTATGCAGTGCAAGGACAACAAGATGAAGACACATGTCCTTATACAGATGTGGAGCCCATTCTCCACTGACTGGCTTATTGCTCATGGTTTTGAACCGACGACAAAGATTAAACATTAGGATCCATCTCCACCATTCCCCGCTAGCTCGCAGGGAAAAATTGAATGCTTGTTAGAGGTTGCAAGATCAATGAGATCCGGACACATGGATTAATCCACCAAGTCATGAGATGGGAAAAACTAGCCGACAAAGGAGTTATTAGCTGATTTGGATCAATGCTATTGGCCAGAGACAAATGGACGAAGCACTGTTGGAATTCAAACTTAGTTAGCACAATGTGAGATCTTTGATATACCACCTCATGAAAATATTAATGACTGGCATTCAAAATTGATAAACAGGCACATGATAGTTGTTTCATTTTGCAACTAATGGGCATTAATGATCTTCTCTCTAGAGGTGCGATCAAATTGATCTACGTGCATGTGGAGACTTAATTGCTAGTAATCATAAAGTATGATATACAAATTTCCATGCACTTGGGAAATAAACGGTAAAAATATGCATGCCAATGAATTGCCTAGTTTGTGCATGTGTTTTCATTAAGCATTGATGATTGCCATCATCACATTGTTTAATAAATAAAATATGAGAGTTTCTATTTTCACCAACACAAGTAGTTGTCAAGTCTTTTATTTTTTGCAAAACATCAAGGTCACGAGTGTATATTTTCTAGTGACAGGATGAATAAGTTTTGTGTTTCATCTGTTCCAATGCAGAATTCCTCACGATTCAATTTGTAGAAGTCCCATGGTGAGGACCCCCAGCAAGGACAAAGCGCTCACAAGAATATCCATGGAAAGGGATCTGCACCTATCGTTACCAGATGTAGTCACCAACTGAAGGGTCAAGCTGTGAGCTTGGAGGCAATGAGAAAAAAAGGAGAAGAATGTGTTGGGCCCTCCAGTAGAATTCAACAAAAAATTTGATATGGATGTAGTTCTTTTGGATGAAAAAACCCACCCATTGACATCACGCACAACTCATCTAAGACTGAAACAGAGATGGATTCCATCTATTTCTAGTACCTCACAACTCTGGGCCAAGCTCCATCCCTTGAAGTGGAGGTATTGTTTGTCCCTCCTTTAGCTATCAGGACTCCTAGCAGGTGAGATGGTGATGTGCCGAAAGTAGATAAGGACAAGGATGGAGTTGAGGTTTCATCTCCAACTCTCTCCACGATGTAAAGTGGGAGTGTGTACCGTGGGTTGTGTACTGGTGGTGGAAGGTCTTATATTTGCTGAAAAAGGTGGTGAGTGAAATGAATTTTTTTGTGCTATTTGATCATTTATGTGATGGTTTCTTTCACTTTGTGTGTGTGTTGTAATTTGGGCATGTTCAAGACCATCATGGAAAAAATAGGCTCTTAAGTGGCAAAAAATTCAGAAAAATCAAAGTTAGGAAACTTGATGTAAAAATTTGAATAAGTTATCTATATTATTTTAAAAATATGTATGAATAGAATCTGTAGCAAATTGAATGTAGTTTCTAAACTACTAGGTTAGTTTAAAAAAATAAATTATTTGGTGAAAATTTTAAATTTCAATGCAATAGTACTTAAATTTCAGGGAAAAAATAAGTAGGTGTATGTCTTACAACCCTAACCACAACAAAATGATAATAATTTTTTTATAAGATTTTAGATATAAGTAGAGGACTCATGTCCTGATGAGATGCATATTTTTTTGTAATTTTTTCCAATTAAATAATTAATTATGAATTTTTTATTACAACTTTTAAAAAATATAAAAACTCGTATGTCTGACCACCTTAACTTGGTCAAAACTTCATGAAATACAATTTTTCATTTTTTAATCCTATAGTATGCAAATCATAGAATGTGATGCATGTTTTTGGTTCAAAAAATGTGATACCATTTGAAAGTTATAGATGTTTAAATTCAATTAGCCTATCTATCAGGAGTTTAGTCTTAATTTGAATAGAAAATGAATAATAATTACTTATTAAATTCAAAGTAAAACATAATTTATATTGGTGGAAAGTTGAGAATCTCTTTTAAAAACCCTTTTTGTTTCATCAATTTTGGGTAAAAAAAAAGTCATCACCCGCATACCCATCATATTGCCACTTTTTGGCCCATTATGATCCTGCACATACCCATTTTTGAGGTTATGGATGTTGACTATGTGCTCTTTTAGCAATGTGAATGCCAAGAAATGTGTCACCTACCTAGTGGCTGAATGAATCTTTGGTGGCTATTGCAATTGTGGTTTCCCCGTTTCAATGTGCTAGTGTAGAATCAACATGTGGGGAATTTTGAAATGTAGTTGAAGTTTGAAATGAAATTAAATTTGGTAATGTGGTATGCATTTTGAGCTGGAAATTTGTTGGCTCCCTTACAATATAAAATGGAATTCATTGCTCATTTGCAAGGGGTTCTATTCATTTGAGTCTCTAGGTCTTATATGCTAAAAGGGTAGAAATTAGAAGAATACCAGAAGTAGATGGGTTGAATTGTCTTGGTTTTTGAATTGTGCATATGAAAATATTAAATAGTTTTATAGAAATTACTAATATCAAAATAGACTTCATTCATAATTCATAGACTCTTCTTTGTACATCTCTTGCAAATCTTGAATATAATATCAAGCATATTTTGTTTGTCTTTACATACTTCATTTGAATGCATGTCTTTATTTCTGCTTTGGTTCAAGGAATCAATTAAACGCTTAAATGAGGCCATGGATTTTGTTAGAGTTTATAGAGGATTGGGTAAGAAGTGATGTGTTATGTATAGTGAGTTTTCATAAAGCAAAGCCTTATGGAAATGGCCCAGAACTATCAGATTTAAAGAATTTCTATATGACTAATTGTAAGATGGATGACTTCATTTCCCAATTGATGAAGACACTAGTCTATTTGTCATGGTATTCATTATTCGAATGTTAATGATAGTATGTCAGGTCATGGACTAAGGGTTAGAATACAAATTTCTTAAAATTCATTTTCCATGAGGCATGTATGTGAAATATTCTCCTTGTTCCTAGTGAATTGATGGTTATTTGCTTAAAAATTAGCCCTCCTTTGAGTGAATCACATTATTTACTCTTGATAGGAACTGATATGTGATTTTCTATGTAATTAATTGATATAGTCAAATGAAATGTTGAAAGGAGCACCCTCCTAGGTTCCATGGAGCCTAAAGTGTAGAAGATTTCAATCTTCAACTGAATCTTGTCAGTTGGCCATTCACTTTAAGGGTCTTGAGTATAGGAGTTGGCTACTCTTTAGAGATTCCTTAGCTGTACTGGAAAAACACCAAAAAATGGTTACTCTACTGGGGAAAATTATCATTCTCTAAATGCAGATAAATGCAGAGTCAAGTGATGAAGTGAATCTGAACATCTTGTTCAAATGTTGATAGATTCTTGAGCCTGGTAAACAATTGGAGTATGGAAAAGATTGAAGGATCTAACCGCAACTCTGTTGTGGAAGATAGCCCGGAACATGTATTGTTTGTAGAGAAACTTCATCTCATTTGAAGTTCAATCCTCTTTAAAGGAGGTGGTGACTTTGACTCAGAACTTGAAAAAGCATACGTCTATTTCTTGGATTTTCATTGTAAAAGACAAAGGATAGTTAGCCACTACAAATTACTAGGTATTTTCATAGAATTTGAAGAAATTAGAGCATATTATGGGTAAATCAAGATAAATTTCACATGTTCGAGATGTAAATGATTCCCTAATAGGTGAATTAGCACTATATGAGGGAAAATTAGTAAGGATTTAGCATTCCTTTGTGTATAAGTTGAAATTTATGCATTATGATAGTAGAATCATGTTAGATTGTTAGATCTTAGGAAACATCTATAAGGAATATACATGCTAAAAGCCCTAGGATAATATTTGAAAAAGGAATTAAAGTAATATTGTATAATTGCATAATCTATTTGCAATTACTTTTCAAGACTAAGGGTAAGTTGTCCATTTATGTCTTTTGGTGTAAATATGGAAAAAAGTATGCAAGGTGAACAATCCTTTTCACACCAAGGTAGTTTTAGTACTAATAACTATAGGGCCCTCAACTTTGACAATATTTGTGGATATCCAAATATTGTATCACCTAAGATCAGGGACAAAATATTGAAATTTAGTGGTGACAAGTTAGAATTAGTTGGAAAGCATGTGCAAGAATTTTTTGACACGATGGGTGATTACGAGATAGATTCTGAAGATGTGGTTATGAAGTTATTTGTTCAATCACTGAAAGGAGATGCAAGAGAATGGTTCTCTTTCTTTCCAATGTCCTCTGTACCTTGTTGGAATGAAATTAAGATAGTTTTCATGGAGCAATTTGGTGAAAGGATAAATCCAAGTGTTTCAAGGAGGAACTTCATGGAGATTTCCAGGGATAAGGAAGAATTAATCCCTACCTTCAACCTTAGATTTGCAAAGGTTATAAGGGAAATACCTAAACATATGAGACAAAATGATGTTGAAAGTTTGGTTGTATATTTGGGAGCATTTGATAGTAAGATGAGCTTCTTATTAAGGGATAAATAGCCTGCTACCTTCCAACAAGCTTACAAAGAGGCTATGAATATTGAGAACAATTTGAAGTACTCAATCATGAGGGGACTTGTGATTGCTAGCATGAGTAGTTCTAAGAGAATTCAGGCTATTGAGCCAAACCAATCAGGAATTACAAGTGTTTGTCAAGAAAAGGAGCCCATAGATGTCACATCTGCATTACTCCCACAAGATGCAAAACATGAGCAAGCATCAACTTCACATCAACCAAGGTTAGGAAGGACTGATTTAATTCTCTCTATTAGAAAGTTGTATGAGATGGAGAGACATACAAACAAGTCACCATACAACTTGTTTTCAATATTTTTGGATGTTCTAATGGAGATACCCAAGAGTTTTAGGCCTAGTGATTTAATGTACATTAATTTTTTTTATGAAGCTTACAAATCAGGAGCAAGCCAATGGCTTGAGAATCTTAAGCCTTGTAGCCTTCATCAAGTAGTGGATTGGATAAACACTATGGAGGATATCAAGTATAATTATATGCCCCGAGCTATTTCCCAGAATGGGGGTAATAATGGCCATGGTGAGGAAAATAAAAAGCTAAGATTGATAGATCAAGGAGGAGTATCAGAGTTTGAACAATTGACTATTGAATGTTGTTATTTTACAAGCAATATAGAACTAGATTCATATAGTAGTGATGAGGATGAAGATACAAGGTGTGAGGACCAGAAAATAATGCCCAATTATCTTCCTTGGGATGTCATAGGCTACAAGAAAACACAAGAGGTACATATTGAAACCTCACAAATTGACTTAGCTAGGAGTAATGATGCATCAATTAGTGATGAAAATGCACTTGGCCTCAATCATATCGCACAAATGAGGAATCAAGGGGATGAGATAAAACTTGGTCAATCTTCTATTGAATATGACTCTTCTTATGAAATGGTGATGGAATCCCTAGCTTCCAGTAGGGTACATGTTAATAGCCTTGAAGGGGTATGTTTCTTAGGTAGTGAGAAATTCTCTTCATGTGAAGAATTTTCTGAATGTGGATCAATTGTTATAAGTGCAAGTGATGAAGAGGATATTGAAATTTTTTCTCTCTACTCTTCAAGTGATAACACTAATTTTGAATGCATTGATGATCAAAATGATTGGGATCCTGAAATTAAGAAAGATGAGGTACATGTGACTATCATGAAGGTATGGAAAAATCCTTTGTTTGATGAACATGCATTGGACAATAAGGTCATAAATGATAATTTGTATTGGTGTAGAAGAAATCTTCTAGTTGAAGAAAATTCAGATGAGTACTTAGCCAGTACTACCAATGAATATGTTGTGGATGGTACAAATAAGAATCAAGCTGATGTCAAGGTAGGTAATTTTTCCTTTGAAGATGTTATGTTCCCTAACTTCACATTTTCATAATTGAATGATAGATGTGATGACACAAGCATTGATGAATTAGTTTACCAACATGTAATTGAACAAATGATACAAGACAAGCATCAAGAGAATGAATTAGACTTGATCACATCTACTTGTGACATTGGCTCACATGGTAAAGAAGTCCAGCATGGTAAGGGAAGTTTTGAATGTAGTATTACTATCAAAAGGAATGTGAATGATTATGTTGATTTCCCTATGGTAACTGGACATGTTCTTGAAAAGATGGTTGAAGTGTCAACCACTTAGGTTCCATGTGTTGATATGTGCCTAGACATTAAAGTAAGTCTATTCTTGGATGACCAAAGGGGAAACTAGGATGAATACATGAGTGATTAGGAAACATCATTTTATGTCGAGGAGAAGGAATTATTTGTTCCATATGAAAGAATGTTCAAAGGTATGGACAACCAAAGGAATGATGTTGGTCAGTATGAAGCTGCATTGCAATTTTTTGCACATGTACCATACCTTATGAATCTTGTTATAGAACTTCTTTCACCCCCTGAGGACAACACTTGTGACAAGTAGATGGAAGGTATGCCTGATTCTATGTTTCTTTTCCTCGATCTTGTAAAGGATTGGACAAGTATGAGCCAGAGTGTCTATGAAGTTTTTAATTTGATGAACAAATGGGATGTGATCCTACACTTCATGACTATGTATAATATGAGGGTTTTTCCTTCTCATGTCAATTTGATGAGCCTATGGTTGAGAAGGTGAATGAATGGGGCAGACTAGCATTAATAAATGGTCCCAATCATGATCATTTAAATGTTAGGAACTACACAAGGTCCATGTGGACCCACTGCCAAAAGAACAAGATAGAGTCTTTGATAGAGGAAAGAATTGTTTATGAAGTTTTCGAGGACAGGGGCCTACAATTTATAGATCGAAGCCAAGTGTTTAAAAGTGGCTTCTCATAGAAATAAACTACAATGTAAATTTTGTGAATAACGTACATATGGTTTGGTGTGTTTATTTTATGTTGCCTCTGCTTTCCTTGTCGAGGAAGGCTCCTAGGTTTTGTTCTTCTACCCTAGTTTGTTTCAACCTGAGATCTAAATTCTTGCTATACCCACTGGGGGTATATGTCCCTAAGCGTGAGCCACCAATGGAGCCTCCAAAATTTGTACAATTAATAGGGATTCCATGGATTTGGTCAGCACTTTAAACCCTCATCACCATGCTTGGATAGGGTTTTTCCTTTAAAAAACCCTTATCCATTTTTATTTCTCATTGAATTGCCCTGCCAATCTCCCATTCTTTAAGTCATTACTTGAGTCATCATATGTGTCTATATATTGGCCCCTCTGCCTTAGAACGCTGGTCACCCAATGGCCATTGATTTTAATATTTTCCTAAGGTTGAGTTTTAATATTTCCCAAATGACTTAAGCTTAAGTCATTCATCCACAAGGGTCAAATCACCATTAGAATAAAAATGGACCCTTATTTAATACTAACCTTTCCATGTGTGCAGGTTTTGAGATTCGAGACTATAGGAAAGGATCCTAGCCATACCCTGCTAGTTCACAGATATAAGGTGCCAGTTCGTTATGTAGTGTGAGGACAACAAGATGAAGACACATGTCCTTATATGGATGTGGGGCCCATTTTGAACTGACTGGCTTATTGCTTGTGATTCTAAATCGACGACAAAGATTAAACATTGGGATCCATCTTCATCGTTCCCCACTGGATTGCAAGGAAAAAGTGAATGCTTTTTAGAGGCTATGAGATCAACGAGATCCTAACACATGGATTAATCCACCAAGTCATGAGATGGGAAAAACTAGCCGACAAAGGAGTTACCAACTAATTTGGATCGATGCCATTGGATGGAGACAAATGGATGAAGCACTGTTGGAATTCAAACTTAGTTAGCCCAATGTGAGTTGTTGGATCTAATACCTCATCAAAAGATTGACGATTGACATTCAAAATTGATAAAAAGGCATGTGATAGTCATTTCATTTTGCAACTAGTGGGAATTAATGATCTACTCTATATAGGTGTGATCAAATTCATCTTCATCCATTTGGAGACTTAATTGCCAGTAATCATGAACTATGATATGCAGATTTCCATGTACTTGGGAAATAAACGTTGACAATATGCATGCCAAAAAATTGTCCAATTTGCACGTGTGTTTTCATTGAGCATTGATGATTGCCATCCTCACATTGTTCAATAAATAGAAGTTGAGAGTTGCTATGTTTGCCAACGTAACTTGTTGTCAAGTCTTTAGAGTTTTGGAAGAAAGCTAAGGTTATGAGTGTATATTTTCTAGTGATAAGATGAATAAATCTGGTGTTTCATCCATTCTAGTACGGAAGTCCTCCCGATTCAATTTGTAGAAGTCCCATGGTGAGGACCCAGAGCAAGGAAAAAAGCACTCATAAGAATATCCATGGCAAGGGATCTACACCTATTGTTACCAAATGTAGTCACCAACTGAAGGGTCAAGCTACAAGCTCAGAGGAAATGGGAACAAAAGGAGAATAATCTATTGGGCCCTCCAACAAAATTCAGCTAAAAATTTGATATGGTCATGGTTCTTCTGGATGACAAAACTCACCCATTGACATCACAAAAAGCTCATCTAATACTGAAATAGAGATAGATTCTAGCTATCACCAGTACCTCATGACTCTGGGCTGAGCTCCATCCCCTAGAGTGGAGGTATTGTTCGTCCCACCTTTAGCTATCAGGACTCCTAGCGAGCGAGATTGTGTTGTGCTAAAACGAGATAAGGATGAGGATGTAGTTGAGGTTTCATCTCCAACTCTTGCGAGAATGCAAAGTGGGTGCATGTACCATGGGCTGTGTGTTGGTGGTGGAAGGTCTTCTGGTTGCTGAAAAAGGTGGTGTGTGAAATGAAATGTTTTGTGCTATTCGATAATTTTTGTGACAGTTGCTTTCTCTCTATGTGTGTGGTTGGTAGTTTTTGAGGTGTTGGATGTTGACTGTGTGCTCTCATGACAATATGAATGTCATATGTGTCACCTACCTGGTAGCTAAAGGAATCTTTGGTAGCTGTTACAATTGTGGATTCCCCATTTCAATGTGTTAGTGCAGAATCAACATGTGGGGAATTTTGAAATGTAGTTGAAATTTGAAATGAAATGAAATTTGGTAATTTTGTATGCATTTCGAGCTGAAAGGTTGTTGGCTCCCTTACATTATAAAAGGAAGTTCATGGCTCGTTTGCAAGTTCTAGTCTTGTGAGTCTCTAGGTCTTATATGATAAAAGGGTAGAAATTAGAAGAATACTAGAAGTACGTGGCTTTTGTCTTGGTTTTTGAATTGTGCATAGGAAAATCTTAAATAGTTTTGTAGAAATTATTGATATTGAAACAAACTTCATGCATAATTAACATACTCTTCTCTGTACATCTCTTGCAAATCTTGAATATAATATCAAGCATATTTTTTTCATCTTTGCATACTTCATTGGAATGTCTATCTTTATTTTTGCTTTGGTTCAAGGAATCAATTAAATTCTTAAATGAGGCCATGGATTTGTGATAGTTTATAAAGGATTTGGTAAGAAGTGACGTGTTATGTATAGTGATTTTTCATAATGCAAATCCTTATGGAAATGACCTAGAACTATCAGATTTAAATAATTTTTATATGACTGATTGTAAGATGCATGACTCTATTGCCCAATTGATGAAGAAACTAGTCTATTTGTCATGGTATTCTTTATTTGGATGTCAATGATAGTATATCATGCTATGAACCTAGGGTTAGAATACAAATTTCTTAAAATTCATTTACCATGAGGCATGTATGTGAAATATTCTCCTTGTTCCTGATGAATTGATGGTTATTTGATTAAATATTAGCCAACCTTTGAGTGAATCACATTGTTTACTCTTGATAGGAACTAATCCTTGATTTTCTATGCCATTCATTGATATAGTCAAATGAAATGTTGAAAGGAGCACCCTCCTAGATCCCACAGAGCCTAAATTGTAGAAGATTTTAATCTTCAACTGAATCTTGTTAGTTGGCCATTCTGTCTATGGGTCTTGAGTGTAGGAGTGGGCTACTCTTTATAGATTCCTTAGGTGTACTAGGAAAACACCAACAAAACCTACATGCATGGAAATTTTTAGTAGCATTTACCCCAAAACTCAAAAACTCTTCTAAACAATAGATAGAAACTGTAATATAATGAGAGCAAGGAGACTGTTGTGCCCTCAGCACACACGCCCTGTTCAGAATGGGGACCATCTTTTCTTACGCCTTGTCAAGGAATTTTGTCACTGCCTCATTTTCTGTGCCCCATTTTAGTTTCCTAAATGGTCAAACGTGCCTCCAAAGTCTCATCTTAAGTTGACTATTTTTCATCCCCTCAATTTTTTCTAAGTCCTAGTTCCTTGTAGAGTCTCCTTGGTAGTTTACTTCTGACAATGGCCTTGAGGCCTGGCGGGCCCACCTCATTGGGTTTCCCTAGCCGAGTTTCCTCCATGCATTCGCTATTCAAAATAGTGGAAGACTTCCGCCTTCTTGAGCCTTGGGACCCGGCTCCTTCTTTGCTGACCTCATTTTACTTATGATGAAATTAGACTTCTTTTACCCCTATCAGGACCACCCTTTCAGACTTCCGTCCCTAGAACTACTTGTTGTCTTCATTATTTTTGAAGGCCAAACTGCAGCGGTGCTCTGTCCTCCAGACCTCAGGTTCCCTATCACTGATGATTTGCAAAATGAACTTTGAAGCGACCATCTAACCACATCCTTCCAGCCCCCAGACCCTAGACCTCCTACTGCCGTCTGAGATTTAAACCCACCAACCCTCCTATCATCCATATGGGCATTAAATGGGCATATTAAATACTAATTGGTGTATAAATATCTAGTTCAACTTATAATTTTCATATGTTAGGTTAGCCAGAGGAAGTCAGAGAGATTTTGAGGAGCCTAGTGCCTTCATCGCCCACCACCTTTACACCCATTGCCTTCGTTTGTTGATTATTAGTGGATTCAACAACTTCTTTCATTAGGCTTCTGAGGAGGGTTTGTCATCTGCCCTCCTGTGAGGCTTTTCATGATTTTATGCTTAAAATAATGAAAAAAAAGGGCTAACAATGCTTTAATAAGGTAAAACATGACAACATTTGAAACATCCATGTGTCCAAATTTAATGAAACCTCCAAAAAATCTTCTAATATCAAGTCAGAACTTGGCCTTACCACTGCCATTCTTTGCACAGGGCATTCGTGCCCTCTAGGCCTGCGCTGACTCATCTCTATTAAACTTAGCAAATAGAAAACAATCAAAAACGAAATGGCAGGATGCCCTATCATGCCCGCTACCCTGGACTTCCATCGGTACATCTCTGTCGGACTTAAAACTCGACAAAATTTTTAGTTCAGCCTCCATTTTGACTTCCCAGACCCACTCCCGTGAGACTCCATCCCCAGGACTCCGTGTCATTTCCATCATTCCAAATAGTTAGGTAGCCCCATCCACCCGAGATCCAAGGCGCACCTTTCCTTTCACTGTTCAGGGTTGAATTCTCAAATGAACTGATCAAACATGTCCCTGGGCCTTGGTTCACAAAGTTCCATTCGCAGATTTCCCTTGCGTCTTCATAGTTTCAAATGGCTATCTATTGATGTATTTTCATCTCCCAGGTCCTGACCCTCCATTTTCCGCGAAGACCAAGTAGAAAGAAAACTTTGGCACCATTGCCCTTGTTAGGCCCCATCCACCTGGTATTTCATCCCATCTTAGCTAGTTCAAAAGGGAAAAGCAGATCTATCTTCACAACCTTCAAGACCCGCCATCCAGATTGCCGAAAGAAACTTAAGAGAAAACCTGGTAGCCAAGCTTAGTGTTGGGTCTAGTCCACTGGGTCACTCCCACCGGATTTTTTCCCAATGATCGCTATTCTAAAGGGCGAAACCCTGACAGCTTCCCATCACTTCAAGCCTAAATTCGTTGAAGTTTAAAATTACATTGGCCGTCCTTTGAACTCCCAGGTTCCAAATCTCAGAATTCTAACCCCAAGATTTTGTTTCCTTCTAGCTATTCCAAACAACAAAGCCTTGATAGCTTTCTGCCTTTATATCTCTGGGTGCTTCAAAATTGATCCAAATGACCTTCAAATTGAAAACCAATCTCGACCCACATGATCAAATTCAGCCTTCTCCTACATAAGCCTTTCAAACCATCAAAATTTGAAGTCAGGAGAAATCACATGGATTGCCCTACCATGTTCACCCTTCAAAACAACATTTCTATAGGGAAGTCTGACCCTCTTGACCCGGGTTGTCCAAAATCTCTCTAGTAAATGACTAATTACATCTGAAAGTAAAAGTTTGATTTCATGAATGATATATTGTCTATTGGATTTCATCCATGGGATTTCAACTAATGTTCATGCTTTCATGATCAGTTGTGCTCATTATTCCCTTGCTTGCAAGATAAATGTATTCAGGTGCAGGACCCTCAGGGGCAACTGCAGAAAAGGACAAAGGGAAAAAGGTAGGAAAGGCTCCTAGTGGAAAGGAGGATAAAGACCAAATGAAGTACTAGTTCTAGGGAGAGCCTTTGCATTCAAAGATTATCAGAGACTGGAAAGAAATCATAGATACCAATATTGTCCATGTCAATATTGAAGAATTCAAGCAAAGGGTCAAAATCCAACCTAAGACTGACAATGCTAGACTTATAAGGAAAAGTGGAATTTCTAAAATTGTAGGCTTCCCTTCATCCCTCATAGCCCCCGAATTGGTCATGGATTGCACGTAGGCATATTAGCCATGTTAAGTAGGGTGATGGGCCTCGCTACTGCTGCATTTTTTTAGGAATGGATGGTGTATTTCATAGAGCAAATCCTCTGTGGGGATGAAGATGTCACCACAAAAGCTTCGTTCTACTAGGGAGGCATAATAAGGGACTACTTTCACAAGTAGTTTATGAATGTAAAGAAAACCTCCAAGTTCTACATGACCTCCTATCTTGTGTACTCACTGGCTGAGCAGACACAGTACAGTGGATTGTTTGTGGCACCTGATGAGGAACGAAGTCATGCATTTCATATGACCGATATCCCCAACTCTAGTTCAGGAACTTCAAGAAAGAGTATTACAGGGTGAACGACACCTTCATTGGCCACATCATGATTTTGTTTGGAGGGGATTTTGAAAGAAGGGTCTGTCATAGTGGTCAGTCTTTTTTGAAGGAATACACCTTCTTATTCATACAATAGGTACCCCAAGTTCACATATATTCATGCCCAAGGTTTTACAGAGAGGCTAAATAAGTTGCCTCGGTACCCCACTAATCAGATCATACTATTAGAGATCTCCTGATAGTTGTAGCATGCGCATCCAGTCCTCGGCAACGGACATTTGGTAGGGATCCCTTATCCCTTCACTTTCAGCTAAGGGATGTATAAATTACAAAACTCCTAGTGCGCTGGGAATTCTAAGAAAGAATTGGAAGAGTATCATTTTTGCTTACACATTACTTGCCCATGGATGGACCCATATGGGCATGTAAGGAAAGCACTAGGACCAAGGTACACCCATTTGCATCACGTCAAAGAATTTTGGGTAGATTTCTAGGATGACAAGGAGGTGCACGCAAGGCACTAAATGTGAATGATTATGTACTTCATAAAATGAGTACAATTGTTTCCTATACATGATCAAGTTGAATTGGATGAAAGCACCATCATGGACCCTAGGTATAATGTAGTAGCTAACTTTCCACTGCCAGTAATAGATTGGGATGAGTAGGAGTTTGATGACCTCGACATTATAACCAAGCCAATTCAACCTCGTACCAAAGAATGGGTTGATGGACAAGTAGGTTGATTGAAACAAAAAGGGGTTGTCCTAACATATGAGGGAATCAAGAGTGAGCCTAGTGCTATGGAGGATGTTTTTGCACAAATTCAATAGGAGGGACATCCAAATCTCCTCCACTCACAAGATTAAAGAAGAGGAAAGGGATTGAAGCGGAGCAGTCCCTAGATCCAAATTTTTATTCCAGAAAATATTCAGGAGGTTCACCCTCTAAGAAACCCAAATGGATAGGAAGCCTCATGAGGTAGCCAATAATTCAAGAAGATCCCCTTCAAGAGGGTGAGGAAGGGAAAAAATATTAGCAAAAACCTCCTCCAACTCTCCTTGTTTCTGCCGCCCTTCCATCTGTTTCATAGGCCACAATTGCCACATCCCCACTAGTGGTGGACATCTCGGTCCATTTCGCTTCCTCTCCGCCAACTGGGCCCATAATAATGGTTGACTCCTCCTTTGTTGTAACTTCTCTGATTTCCTCCACCTCTATGTCACCCACCACATCACTTCCATTGGCAATAGTGACAATTCCAATGCTTGCACTCACATTGCTAGAGGCTTTCTCGAGGCATATGCAAAATGTCCCCTTTGAGATTTCTCAAATCTTTTTGGATCCCACCATCCAAGGTGCCTTAGCACAGGTCCTCACTAGTGCTTCACTCTCGCAACCACCAATGGGACCACCAGTAATGGAGGCCACGATGCTAATCTCATAAGAATGGGAAAAGTGGGAGATGGATACTTCAAAGGCAGTGGAAGAAGAAGTCGATGAGTACCACAAACACCCAGAGTATGAATGCTAGAAAATTGACAAGGTGGTGCATGAAGAAGGAGAAATAGGATCTTCCAAAAGTGGAGATGAATAGAAGGGTGCAGGTGGTAGAGTTATTGTACAAACCTTCGATGGTGATTTCAAGGAGGAAATGGCCTGACAATTGAGGGACGATAAAGAAGAGGCAGAAAGGTCACCTCCTAGAGAAGAAAGGCAGGAAGATGAGAAGGCAGCATAAAATGTAGAACTCCCTACAAGGGAATAGTAGGAGAATGTATCACCTCCTTATAGAGAAGAAGAAAATGTAGAAGAAGACAAACCTAAGGGTGAGGTTCCAGCCGAAAAAAGTCTCAAGATTGAGCAACCCAAGGAGCATGAGCATAAGGGTGAACAAGATGAAGAAAAGAAAGGGAAGGAGGCTGAGAAAGAAGAAATTCCTCAGGAGAAATTTCCTACTAAGCTTCCCATCAAGCGCCTTGTGTTCATCCAAGAATCCTATGAGGAAGACGAAGAAGACACTAAAATGGAAGAAAAGGCTCCCAGAGATAAAGAAATAGAGATATGAACAAAGGAGGGTGAGGGTGATCGAGAATTGCCTAAGGGAAAATCTGCTATGCCCGAATGGTTGGAAAGATAGCTTGAAAAGAAAAATCTTTCCCAAAAGGATCCAAGAGCAAGACTGGAGGCTATCTTAGCTCGAGTGCAGATCACAACTAGGAAAGAGAAGAAGCCCAAAATAAGATCCAAGGTAACCATGGATGCTTCTGGATCTCAAACTATGCAGGTAGAAACTCTAGTGGTGGGCAAAGAAGGGGTGAGCTATAATATCTCCACCATTGACTTGGGAACAACTACTAGAGAGTAGAAGGTGGAGCACCTCGAGGAATTTGTTTCCACGGTAGTGCATTTGATACAATATGATAAAGTTTCAAAGGACGAGCTTAAAGCACAAGTAGTTGATCTGACAACTTACATTCGACAATGGTCGTCAACTGAAGAAATGCATACCACATCCATTACTCCCCCACAACTATTGTCCAAGGAATAAATTGATAAGGTGGAAAAGAGAAAGAATTTGGAAAAGACTACAAAAGGTTGGTTCTGATAGTTTCTATACATCAGAAATATGGGTATCAACCGAGCTATTCAAATAGCCAACAAGTTCCTAGACTTACAAAAATCTCTGTAAAGCATGAAGAAACTTTGCTCTGACTTCCTGGCAAGATACGAGTCCACCTATCCAAATATTGAGGCTATCCTCAACCTGCCAAGCATGACATGGGAAAAGGAGCTCGAGCTCAAAAGGGAAGATCACTGGCTAATGGATGTATGGGAATGAGACTTTGAGAGCATAAGAGAAAGATTGGAGTAGGTGATTGACAAAGTAGATCCAGATATTGAGTGGGTCTAAGAGATTAGGATGGATTGCGTCTGATATTTGAAGCTAATGACAGGCTATGAGACGCCCATCATACAAATGGACCCAGATAAAGTAAGGCCTCATTTCTAGAAAAATATGGAGGATGGGATGTCAGATGAGATAACCATGAATTTCATGAGTTTTTCCGCTCGAGCCTTCGCCTAGTCAGAGCTATTCCAGGACCACGCTGCTAAGTATGATGAAGACTAGACAAGGGTTGAGGACAACTCCAAGGAGTGAAGTTATCAAGTATTGCGGTCCGAGGTCATAGAGGTAACAAACTCCAACTAGTAATTTTGAATTTCATGGATTATGTAGCTTTGAAGAAGCAGGAAGGTGATCCTATTATTAGTGAAGAGCTTCTAAAGGAATAGCTACAGTGAAAAGGCTACAGTGTTGTCACTAGAGGACAAAATAAGGAAAAGAAAAAGTTGTATTTTAAATTGTAATATATTGGGGGGTAGGTAGAACCCTAGTTTGTAGTGAATCTTGGCCACACAATGAGATTAAATCTTGGCCATTCGTTCTACTTTTTGGGAAGTATAAACGGGGGGTTCTCCTCTCATTTTTTGAGAGAGTTGAGTTGTAAAGACATGTAGAAATTTCTAATGAAAATACATTGACTTGGTGCATTTTCTGAGTTCTTCACATGTTTCATGAGTCAATCTCCCATTGTTAGATGCTTTATTTAGATTTACACTACTATTCTAGTTAACTTTAAATTTCTTAGATAGATTTCGGTAATATTCTTCTGTGATTGTAGAAATTTTTGCTGTGTTGATGCCTTCCAATCCATACTTTTTGCTATTTGTTGTTGGTAAATTGTCTTGTAAATTTAGTCTAGGCTAAAACTTGAAGCTTCTTTTAAAATTTTATCTTCATTCCTGCATGTATGTGGAGGATGAATGGTAAAATATCTACAGACCTTTGAAGATGGCACATATTTCATGATACTGTAGGTTTCTTATTTAAATGGAATCTTGTTCGAAGCAAGATGTCCATAGAAAAACCTCCATGATCACTGTTCACAATTAGTTGCAGATCCAAGAACCTTCCCTCTTCCTTATTCTTTCCTTTTTTCTAGAAACAACCTATGCTAAGGTTCATTAAGCATTGTAAAGCCAAAACTTAAGGAAAACATTGAAGTTTTGGATTGTTGTTCGAACCTACAACAAAGTGCACCTTAACTCCCATTTCAGAAACTTCATATTTTAAGATCCACCTTGCATCCAACTACGTAAGTCTTCCCTATGATTACCAGAAAAATCACATCAAACATTAACTGAGGAGTTCCATGCAAGTCATGACCTGACACTCGAGAGACCTTGGGGTGATTATAAACAACTTGTTGTTGGAAGTCTCCTTTCAAGAGAGGTATTGCATCTACACACTGCCTATGTTGAGAAAGTGTGCAAAACACCCATAAAAAAAAACTCAAATTAAATTTTAGAGTGACACATTCCACTAGGTGAGACTCTTAATTTAAAACTAAATTGAGCACAAAGGAACATTCATAGCATCTTTTAATTTCTCTTATCTTTCTCCCACTCAGGTAACCTGAGAATTAATTAGATACAATTGATTATCCTTGGGTAATAATTTTTTTTCCTTAGTAAAAAATATAACCCTCTAATAGTTTCCCCTTGTCCTACAAGTAATGAAGAATTATTTATGATAAATTTTAGCACCCAAAAGTCATTATTTATAATTGAAGCCAATTGAGAAATTTAATCAAATAGTTTCCTTGCAATCATTATGTCTTTATATTTTACCTACATTGGCATTTGTTATAGTTTTTCTCCAATATATTGGAAATATATATGCATACGAAGGTTGAAGAATCATCTTAATGGTCACTCAAGCTCCTTGTATTACATTTTAATCACTAAAATGTACCTTTACTTTAACACATAGTGGATCTCTACCTTGTAGGAAAAATAACACTTGGAGGAAAGTTTTTCTAAAAATTCATATATATTATTTGATCTTTTATTTATCCTCCCATAGCCATCCATGCTTTCGACATGTTTGTAAAATATCTCCACTTCAATGTTTTTATTAAGACTTAGAATAATATTTAATATAGATAACATCATACATAAGGATTATGATTTAATATCTAACATCATACATAAGTATTATTATGTAGATGTAATGTCATAGTATAATATATGATACTTTTAGGAAAATAAATTTGGCATTCTCCTTCATTTATTGTTCCTTTTATATTTACTTTGAAGGCTAGACATGGCTAAAACTAGTAATTTGTCTATCTTACAAAGATATTTTTTAAATAGGATCCACTTGAAGTATCTCCCCTACCCACACTCCACAACTTGTTATTTTTGTTGCTACATATTTTTGTATAAATAATACATAATTATGGAGAATTATTTTGTATTTTATTGATGCACATTCTATGCAATATATTTGTTCCTCTCCTCTTGTTCAGTAAAATCAATGTCACTTTTTTGTAAATATTTATATTTGTAAGGTGTTTTATCAACTCTAGGGTAAGTTTCTATTCATTGATTACTTAATTAATTTTTCTAGGCATGATTTACACCCTCTTAGTAGTTTTGAAAAAAAATTGGGGTATTTTTGACATGCCTAGGGCATTCCCAACCTTGTTGGGCATATTTGTTTCATGGTTAGATATTCTTATTTGTTATTGTGGAGAATATAAGTTATAATTTATTCAGTTTCATGTTAAAATGCATAAAAAATATCACATTCATTTGTTTCTCATTTATTAGAGAGTCCAAATAAGTTATCACAGTGTAAGAGTTGGTATAGAATACTCTACACCATAGAGGATTTGGCTAAATATTATAGCAACCCAAGATCTAGGAGCTTCATTAAAGCACAAGAGAGATAAGATATGAGATAATAATTCTATTCTATGAAAGGTTGTAAATGATATATTATTAAATTATTGTTTATCTATACATGAGACCACTTGGCTATATAGCCAATTTGAGAAATAGGATTAGAAAGGGTCATGAAAATTTTCTTAATCCTATGTCATGAGACAACACATTTTAAATGACTTAGGACACAATCATTAAATTCGAAAAGATAGGATAAGATCTTATTTACAACTAACAAACTTCTAGAAAGCTTCCCTAGGGCCTAGAAGTAAACTTAACATGTAAATAGGTCCCACTAGTAAACTAGTTAGATAAAATACCTATTTACACCAATACCCACCCTTAAGTGCAACTTAGGGGGTAGAATATTATTCAAATGAGGAAAGTTTGGTATTGGATATGAGGACATATGAGGTACCCATGTACAAATTTAATCTCTCACAAATGGAGGAAAGAAGAAAACCTAGTGGGACAAAACTCCTCCCAAAAAGAGAGCTAAAAACAAAATTCTCTCAGGGAAGAATGAGAAGGAAAAAGCCTCATGAGAGTAAAAATACACCCCATAAGAGATAAGAATAAAGGTACCATGCAAACCCTCCTGCCCTCCTTAATTTATATTCTCCTAAAATTATGGTAGATGCTTGACATTGAATGTTGAAGATGATCTAATACCACCAAACAACATTCCTCCCCTTTAGAAGAAACAAAACCAAGATGGTATGAAAGATGTCTTCCCATTCATAAAAGGAATATAATGCAAGAAGGATGATGTGTAATGCCTCAAAAATATGATCAAGTTTCTCCATATTGATGTCCAAAGTTGTCACCCTCAAAACATATTTTCTAGGCCACACTGTAAAAGATGACAACCTAGAATCTCCCACAAATTATTTTAGGAGAAAACCCAAAGACAAAGAAGAATCCTCTCAATGATGTCAAAATGTATCCACACTCATTTTAAATTGTCTATGAAGAATGAACATGTAGAGAATGAACAAAGGGTCACAATGTTCCCTCATAATAGGTGAAGAAGGATCATATCCACCAAAGAGAAGATGAATACAATTAATGATGTCTCCCAAATCTAAAATGTGTGACTCATGAAACAAGCCTCCAATTTCTGTCAAGTACTCATCCCAAGTAGTCATTTTTGGAAGAAAATGAATTTCTTGCTACACTAAATCAAAAGGATCAAAATTATGGCAACACAAGCATCATGAGATACAACAGTAGATAAAGGAGATGAAATATCAACAAATGTCTCTATAACCTCAATGGATGAAAGAATACCAAGATTCAAATGAGAATATTGAATCTCTTCAAAAGTTTACACACTAGATTCCTAAGTGTGAACATCAATCAAAGGAATAATATGAGAAAAATGTGAGAAGTTGTTGACTAAAGATTGATGATCAAGCTCTCCAACTGCAACTATATCTTTTCTATGTAAATATTGAATTATGAAAAAAATTGGTGTGAGCTCAACACTCTTTCCTACTCCACCATGTGCGATATGATAGATAGAAAGGATATTGGTTGAGAATTAAGGTACACATAAAACATTATTAAATTATCTATCATCCATGTCAATGAATCCTTTCCCCTAAACATACATATATGCATTATTAACCATCAGGATGTGTGGTGATTAACAAGAGTCAAACCAAGTGAATATAATATTTGATGAAGAAATGTGATGTGAGGCTCCTAAATCAAGTATTCACCTCTTTGACTCAAAATATGCATATACAATTCAATTTATTTCCCCTTATTTCTCTTGAACTTTGATGATGAAGAAGATGAAGATGATCCCTTTTATGTTGAAGGAAAATTGTTTGGATTCTTCTTAAGAAGATACTTCAACTCATCAAGTTGTTTTAAGTAACATTGATACTCATCATGCCCTATTTTCTTCCAATATGCCCATTTATGCTTCTCCTTCTTAGATGATTCCCTTGAGAGGGAGAGTATTGGAGACTTGACTTGTTAAGGGAGATTCTTGGCAACATGAGCAGGATAATGATGATCATGATAGTGCATGTGGTGTTGTCATTCATGGAAACCCATGGTAGAAATGCAGAAGTATTGATCTAGTGAAGAACAAGTGGGTCAGTGCAGGATCATGGGGGTCCAAACTAGGCCTCTAAGTGGCGATAAAAATTTAGAAAATCAGAGTTAAGCAACTTGACATAAAAATTTGAATAGGTTATTAACATAATTTGAAAAATATGTAAGAACAAAAGTTGTATCAAATTGAATGTAGTTACTAGGATACTAGTCCTTTTTTGAAAAAAGTAAATATGTTTTGCAAAGAATTGAAATTTCAATGCAGTGGTACTAAATTTTTAGGAAAAAGATAAGAAGCAGGTGTATGTCTAACCACCTTAAGTACACAAATTTTTATTTATTTATTTTTAATATTTCAACATAAGTAGAGGACACATGCCTAGATGTGCCACATTCTTTTTGTAATTCTTTTCCATGTAAATAATTAGTTATGATTTTTTTAATAGAACTTTTTGGAATTATTAAAATGTCTATGTCTGACCACCATAACTTGGTCAAAACATTATGAATTTTTTTTTTTTTTGTGAAGATTCTGAACACTGGAAAATATAATGTCAAGGCTAATTGGGACTCATTCTTCAATCTAGGTGAATTAGTCTAGTTTCTGGGAAAATGTGCAAGAACATGTTTATGTCAAAAGGGTATCTAGATCTATAAAAATATCTATTAGGCCTATATAGTGGGACTCATTCACCACTTGTGGTGAATCAGTCCACTTCTAGTTTTCTAGAAGTTTTGAACCTGATTCTATTCCTCTTAGTTTTCTCTACTATTCTTGAATAGTTTTCAGATCTGAAATTATAAATTGTCACATGTAGGTCTTCTCCAAGTCTCTCCAAGGCTTGATGAAAAATCTAGCATATGTGCAAGATCATCATTGAAAAAACAAACCCTTAAGTGGCAAAAAATTCAGAAAAATCTGAGTTAGGCAACTTGACATAAAATTTTGAATAAGTTATCTATATTATTTCAAAAATATGTAAGAATATAATTTGTAACAAATTGAATGTAGTTTCTAAAATACTAGGTTTATTTTAAAAAAAAATCTATTTGGTAAAAATTTGAAATTTCAATGCAGTAGTACTTAAATTTCAAGGAAAAAATAAGAAGTAGGTGTCTATCTAACCACCCTAACCACAATAAAATGATAATATTTTTATAATATTTTATATATAAGTAGAGGAATCATGTCCCAATGTGATGGATTTTTTTTGTACTTTTTTTCTAAGTAAATAATTAATTATGTATTTTTTATTACAAATTTTTTAAAAAATAGAAACTCGTATGTATGACCACCTTAACTTGGTCAAAAATTCATGAAATTCAATTTTTTTTATAATCCTATAGTATGCAAAGCATAGAATGTGACACATGTTTTTGATTCAAAAAATGTGATACTGTTTGAAAGCTATAGATTTTTTTCAATCTTCCTATCAATCAAGACATTAGTCGTAATTCAAATAGAAAATGAATAATAATTATTTATTAAATTCAAAGTAAAGCATAATTTATATTGGTGGGAAGTTGAGAATATCTTTTAAAAACCCTTTTCATTTCATTAATTTTTGGTAAAAAAAAGTCGTCAGCTACATACCCTACACATACCCATCATATCGCCACTTTTTGGCCCATGATGATCCTGCACATGCCGTTTAGCTACTTTGATTATTTGAAATTTTTTCTGCAATCTTTCTCCTTATGAAATATGCAACCTAAACGTACAAATCACACACAAAGGAGAGGGGAAAATGTTATGGGGTTTGTGAATAGGGGTTTGCCTTTGTCAAACCCCTTGTTGGTAATTAAACCTTCAAATAAATGAAAATATGACTGGAGAATGATGAATGAACAAAAAATAATGTTGCAACTCACCAACCCCTAGCAATAAGGTGCTGCAATTATGCTTGAAATGGTTGCAATGGATGTGTTCTTGACTCTTACTTGAATGATGTTGATCTTGAAACACTATCTTGGATCATGAACTCTGCATCACAATTTTTTTTTATTAGATATGCAGGGGAAGGGCTCCAATCCGTTATAAAATTAAAAACAAAGCCAAACAACTCAGCAAAATAGACTGACCAAACATACCCAACCAGAGAGAAACAACTACTTAGAACTACAAATAGTGTAAAACTATTCAAGGAGCAACACTTGAACCAAGTAGAGCCTCTAAGGGTGTGTTAAATGAAACTATAACCTTCTTAGAAGGATTTTTCTTCTTTCTATGAACCATAGTCCAAAAAGAATTAGAAATTAAAACCAAGAAATTTTGATTAAAGGGGGAAGACTCCCATCTAGAGTAGCAGACCAGAGGAACAAGTGATACTTCAGGTAAAATGTTTGAAACCAAGCTTGAATCAGTAGGACTTACTAAAAATTTTCTAATACATGGACCTCAATGGAAGCATAACAAACAACATTAGGGATAACCAAATCCAAAGACTGCATAGTATTTTCCATAGATGGAGCAGCACACACCTCAACCAAATCAGGTGGAGCAGAATAAAATTGCACTTGAGGAGAAACATCCATCAAAACACTCATATCAAGCCTCACAAAAGGAGAAGTGAACCTAGAGTCATCATCAGAAGAAGAAGCAGATTCAGTAGTAGGGTGAACTGTTAAGTGCTCATGCGATGAATTCTTCCACTAGGTAGAAGAAGAAACAAGGTAGGAGCCTTTAGAGAAATCACAAACCTGGTGGCCAACAACAAAACAACATCTAGAAAAAAAGAGGGAATACCTTTGTAATCCGCAAGTTGAGACCAATACCAACCATAATTAATCTGTAGCACAACCTCTCTAGGTAAATCTTTTGACAGATCAACCTCCACCAAAATCCTAGCCAAGGAAATATGAGTGAAATTTTTTGAAGCCATATCCACTTTCAAAAATCAACCAATATTATTAGCAATACCCTCAAAGGAAAAGGAATAGGAGGACTATAAGGAAAGATAGGGAACTCTTACCCAAATAGGTATCACATCCAAAGGTTCTTTAAAATGGTTAAAAGAAAGAACCCAAGGCCTAAAGGAAAGGGGATGAGAATCCCAAACCCATAGACTGTGATCTAGAATACCTTGTCTATCCTCAAGAGAACTAAAACCAACAACAAAAACCCCTTGTAGAAGGGTAAATATCCATTGGTCCATTAGCCAAAGGAGACCAATGATTGGTGATCCAAAGGTGAAAATTAGGAAGAGAAGGACACAAGCAGAACAATCTACAAATAAGAGCATTTTGGGAATAGAAATCAATATTATCAACAACTTCCTTACCAAGAAAAAGAATAGGAGCAACCACAGAACAATGCTTAGGCTGCACAACACCTTCTCGAGGTCTCTTAGACTTCACAACATCATCATAAGGTAGAGGGTGAGAAAACTACCCCATAGGAGAGGATGGGGAGAACCTAGAATCACACACACTAGTGCTAGAAACCACATCAACCATAGGAGGTGAAGAAAACACAACACCCACATCATTAGTAAGTGAGATCCACTATGTGCTCACATTTAGGCGGATATAGGGGCAGTGCCACAGAGCAAATCAAGTTATCACTAGGATGAGAATAGATCAAGTTCTCATTAGGTTGGGAGAAATAGGAGTAGCTAGGAGAGGGTGCTACCACAAATCCATTCAAAATAACACCTACATGGGATAATCTAGAGTGGGTGAGAGAAAATGTAGCCATAATGGGAAAAAGATACTAGTAATATATTCTACATCACAATTGTTAGCACAATAATGAACATGACATATGGAATCCTTGACATGAAATTGGAACTTGAATGTTGCTCTAAAATGATTGATAATCTTCCCTTGAAATGCTCTTGTGAACTCTCTTGAATGCTAGGTGAGAATATGAGTGAAAGAACCTTCTATTATATTCAATTATGGAAGAATTCCTGAAATTACAACACTACAAGCCGACATTAGATATAGGAGAATAAAATACTATCATAAATTTTAATTAAATTTGAATTTCGGCCACACAAGACTCATTCGTCCAAGGTTGAAAATGAGTCCCATTAAGCATAATGTATAGGACCAAAAATGAAAAGTGCTTATTAATGCGTTGAAATCGGTTCAGGGAAAAAAGATCCAGGTGGGACTCCTTCACCCAAGGTGGAAAATGAGTCCTAGATCCATAAATCTAGGCCACACAAGCTAGAAACACCTAAATTATGATTGGCTATTGATTGGTATTGGGAGTATCCTTGAAAAAATGCAATAAATGATGCTTGCGGATGTAAAACAGGACCAAATAGAGAATAAGAAAGCCCAATTATTAATGACAAGCCTAGAGAAGTGTGAATGTGTTACAACACTTTACAACACTTCAAATAAGGTGAGATTAATGTTGATTTTGATAAAATAATAGGTTTATTATGTTTAATTATGTGATAAAACCCTAGGAAAGTGTGAAAGTGAGTTACAACACTTTAGCAAGGTACCATTTATTTTCTTTAATTCAAAAGGGCCCAAGACCTAATGTGAATGTGTCATCCACATTACAACACTAAATTATGGAAACATTAACCCAAAATCTAGAAGTTGGGCCCAAACAAGTGTGAAAATGTAAAGGGTTCCATTTTTCTACACTACATTTAGCCCCCACTTTAGTGAGTGGATGAATTTGCTTTAAACTCACACTAAAGTAGACAATCATGCATCCAGAGGGGTTCAAATGCACTAATGCTAGTAAGATGGGACAACAATGATCAAGAGGGGGTGATCAAGCCCCCAAGATCAAGATCCTACAGAAAACCAACATAGGAACTATTGTGCCCTTAGCACACATGCCCCGTTCGGAATGGCGACCCTCTTTTCTTTCACCTTGTCGGGTCATTTTTGTCTCTACCTCGTTTTGCGTGCCCCCCCTTTTTTTTTTGACATCTCGAATGGTCAATGTTTCTTCAAAGTCCCATCATAAATTGACCATGCCTTCCCCTTTTGGTTTTGCTGCGTTCTGGCACCTCGCGGAGCCCCTTTGGCTATTTGGCCCTGCCAATGGCCCTGGGCCCTACCGGGCCCAGGCGTCCAGGATTCACTTTCCAGATTTCCCTTATGGAACTGCCATTCCCGGCGGCATTCGTCGGGCATCCCTCCAGACCTCGGGGTCCGAAACCCCGTCTGCCATCTAAAACTTGTTGAATTTTTTTTTGCGGCGCTCCGCCCTCCAGGCCCCTGACCCCGGAAGTCTGTTTCTGGGGTTCCGTTTGAGTTTCGCCGTCCGCGACGGCGGACTCCCGGCGGCGTCCCACCCCCCGGTTCCCACCAACCTTTTTGGCGATTCACACTCTTCAAATTTACCTGTCTGTTGTGGGGCGTTCCAGGCCCGACCATCTGGAATTCCGTTTCTGGAATTCCGTGACGGTTCTGCCATCCCTAACGGCGGATCACTGGAGGCATCCCACCCTCTGGGCCCTGACCTGCTTCCCGCCACCACCGTTCAACTGCATAAAACTTCAAATGACCACTGTTTTGCTCCTCCCTAGTCATCGAGCCCTGGTTCTCCCGCCGCTGCCGACCTATTTTCAAATCCACCAACCTTTTTTTGTCGTCATACCTGTAATAAATGCTCATATTCATGGTAGTTGGGGGTATAAAATTCCCACTCTGATCGGTCATTTTCACAAACTGGATTGCAGAAAACTGAACCAACTGCCATTTGGAGCCCACCATCTTCTGCATCGTCACGATCATAGCCCTCAGCGTCATTCTATCGACCGTTGGTGGATCCCACGTCTTGCCACTTAGCGTGTTTGGGGTAGGCCATCTGTTTGCCCTCTTAAGTGTCATTTTCATGATTTTTAAAGATTTAAATCAATGAACAAATTATTAGGAGGGTATAATATGATAGAACACAAAATTACGTACCAAACCCATATATTCAAAAATCGAGAAAACCTTTAGGATGCTCTCCTTGCCGATTCGGAGTTTCTCCCTGTCGCGGTTGTTCTTCGCATAGGGAAAACATCCTCCTCGGGCCCGAGAGCCGCCTTCGCCATCAGTTGATAAACTTTGAACACCTGCTGACAGCAGCGTCACTCTCTGAGCCCGACCTGTCAGGCTTCCTGTCTCAGAGTTCCTCTTGCATTTTGTCGTGCTTAAACTACAAACCTCCCCATGCCTCCCAGCTGTCGGATCCCGACATGCTCCTCACCATGGAAACTTCGAACTAAACATGTGTCCTTTGGTCCTTTTGGGCCCGGAACCCTGAAGTTCTGTCTCTGAAATTCCGCGGGTGATTTGCCATCTTCAAATGACAAAATTTGTCATGCGTTCCGCTCTTTAGATCCCACCATCGCTTTATGTTTTCGCATCGACAACCTTTGGTCCTCTCGGGCCCTGGTGTTAGGACTTCTTATCCCCGAAGTCCACGCTTCTCCCGCTATTGGGGAGATTTCACCCGTCTGTCTGCTCGCTGGGGCTCGAACCACCATCTACTGCTAGATCTCGCCGAAACTCTGAACTGCCTTCTGCTTGCCAGGCCTCGCGACCCGGGATTCCTGTCCTCGCCCACCGTTGCTAACATAAATCACCATCTGGCATCCTGGCCACTGGGCTCTGCCCTACCAATTTCCGCCGTTGAACTCAAAATGTAAAACCCTACCACCAGACTCCTGCTCTTAGACTTCCTCTCTCGAACTTTAGTCTAGCATTGGCCATCTCAAATGGCAAAGCTCATGCGTCTTTCCGGTGTCGCCGGCCCGAGCCCTCAAAAATGAAATAACACATGTCGGCTACCCTTTGGCCCTCCGGGCCTCGGACCTCAGACTTCTATCATCAGATTTTTGTCAGTTGTCTGCCCCTCCAAACTGCCATCTCCCGATAGCTTTCTGGCCTGAGACTTCCGAGCCCCCTTAAATCCATCCAAACGATCCCAAATTTGGAATCTAATTTCGACCCACATCCTGAATTTTGGTCCTCTTCATCATGAACTTCTTGAAATATTAAAATTTGACCAAAGAAAGTCTTCAGGGGATTTTCGCTGCATTTTCCCTTCCAGACAACATTCCTACTAGGGAAGTCCGGCCCTGCGGGCCTGGATTGTCCAAATGCCCTAAATCAAAGATCAATTACAAAAGTTCATGATATGCTTGATTGATTATTTGAAATGAATATTTTTTTTGAGATATGGACTAACATGAATGCTTTCCTAGCCCATTTTGCTAACTTTGCCCTTGCTTGCAGAATATATAAAATCGGGTGAAGGAACTTCAGGGGCATCCGCTGAAGGGGACAAGGGTAAGAAATTAGGAAGGACCCCTCGAGGGAAAGAAGACAAACACCAGATGAAGTATGAATTCTAGGGAAAGCCACTCCACTCATAGGTCACCACAGACGGGAAGAAAATTACAAACACCAACATTGGCCAAGTGGATATTGATGAATTCACACAAAGGGTCAGGGTTAACCCAACAACAAAGAATGCCAGATTGATAAGGCGGAGTGGAATAGCTAAGGCTTCCAATTTCCCTCCATCTCTCATGGCGCCTGAATTAGTCATGGCTTGCCGAGAAGCCTACCAAACCGATAATAGAACAATTGTTGATAAGGAGGGAAACATCCTCGCAGACATGTCACCAGAGGGGATCACCAAGACCTTTCATATTCCCACATTCTAACAAATGGAGGTGCCCACATTAGAAGAATGTCAGGCGGCGTGGGATGATAACCCGACAGGATGCAAAAAGTCGATAAACCTCTATTGGCTTAAGGAAAGATGAGGAAACATTGTGAAAGTTCCTCAAGAGCTTTTCCGTAGTGATTTGCATGAGCATTACCAAAACCTGGTAACCATGTTGAGCAGGGTTATGGGTCTTCCAATGGCTGCCTACTTCCATGAATGGATGGCCTATTTCATTGAATAGATCTTGAGGGGAAATGAGGACGTCACAATGAAGGTTTCATTCTATTGGGGAGGAATCATAAACAACTGCTTCCATTAGCAGTTTGTTAACGTAAAAAAGAGTTCCAAATTCTATATGACCTCCTACCTTGTATACTCCCTAGCAGATCAAAGACAATACAGTGGGTTGTTTGTGGCACCTTATTAGGGGCAGAAGTGAGGACTTAAGGCCTATGACAAATACCCGCATCTCCAGTACCACAACTTCAAAAGAGATTATTACAGGGTAAACGATGTCTTCATTGGCCCATCAATATCACATTAAGGACTTCTAGGCCGACTGCCAAGATGACAAAGAAGTACGCGCAAGGCACAATATGCGCATGAGTGTGCAGTTCCTAAGAACGGTACAACCGTTCCAGGTGCCAAACCAAGTAGAGGAGGATGAGTCCACAATCATGCATCTGATGTACCCCATGGTTGTCAACCTGCCAATACCCTTGATTGACTGGGATGAACAGGAGGTCGATGACTTGGACACCATCACCCAGCCGATCTTAACTCATACCAGGGAGTGGATCGATGGGCAGGTGGCTCATTTAAAGCAGCAGGGAGTAGTCCTGACCTATGAGGGGCTCAAAAGTGAGCCAAGTGCCACGGAAGATGTTGCTGCTACCACGTCCACTAGCGGGACCTCCAAGTCTCCTCCCGTTACCAGGTCCTAGAAAATAAAAGGAATAGAGAGGGTAGTCCCCGGACCCTAGGCCCATACCAAGAAAGAAACGGGAGGCTCATCCCCAAAAGGCTTAAACAAGCAGTGGGTGTGATAGAATTGTAGCCTCCATTGGCTCTCCCTAACCCTCCTATTGCACTACCCACCTCCCTGGCTGTGGTCACGGTATCTCTTCCAGTAGTGGACATTTCGGTCCATCTTGCCTGTTTGCCTCTAGCCGAGTCAATAATAGTCGTTCACTCATCTTCAGCTATGACTTCTCCCCCTCGTTTGCTATGATGTCACCAATCACATCACTTCCTCTAGCAACCATAACATCACCTATTTCCACTGCCACTATGCCCGAGGCTCTTACAAGGCATATGCAAAACCTTGCCTCAGAGCTCTCATAGATCTTAATGGATCCAACTCTCCAAGCAACCCTTGCCCAGGTCCTTGCAACTGCTCAACCTTCACAACCGCCAATAGGGCCACCATCTATGGAGGCCACAATGCAAATCTCAAAGGAGTTGGAGGAGTAAGAACAGGAAGCCTCAAAGTCTATCGAGGAGGAAGCTGATGAGTATCATGAACACCTAGAGTACGAGCACTGAACCATCGATAGGGTGGTTTATGAGGAGGAAGAGGCAGGCTCTTCCGAGAGTGGGGATGAGGAGGATGGCTCGGGTGCTAAGGAAATCATCCAAACATTCGATGATGACCTTGAAGAAGAAATGGCACAACAGCTGAAGGACGTTGGGTAGGAAACAGAAAGGTCACCCCATGATGAAGAGGGGCAGCCACCAGAAGAGCAACAGATAAATGATTTGACTGAGGCTGAGACCCATGTTGCCAAAAACTCCGAGGCTGAGGGTACTGAGGAGAAGAAAGAAGAAGAAGCAACAAAAGAAGATACTCCCATCCAGCAAACATCCACCAGGCTACCTGTCAAACACCTCGTGTTTGTTCATGACTCCGATGAGGAGGAGGAGGACACTGCCAAAGAGAAAGGAGAATCCCAAAAGGAAAAAGGTATAGAAATCTTGCCCTTGACTGAGAAGGGCGAAGGCAGCCATGATTCACCCAAGGGGAAGTCTACTATGCCCAAATAGTTAGAGAAGCAATTTGAAAGAACAACCCCTGTGCTGAAGGACCCAAGGGCGAGGTTAGAGGCCATCTTGGCTCAACCTCAAATTATGACAAAGAAGGAGAAGAAGCCCAAGGTCTGATCCAAAGTAACGATGGATGCTTCCGGCTTTCGAGTAGCACAAATTGCAATGCCCACAATGGGCCAAGCTGGGGTAAGCTATACCATCTCCACCATTGACTTGGGGACCGCAACCAGAGAGTAGAAGGTTGATCACCTTGAGGAGTTAGTGGCTACAGTGGTGCACCTGATAAAGTAGGATAAAATCTAAAAAGATGAGCTCAAGGCTTAGGTTGTAGCCTTGATAGATTACATACAGCAATGGTCCTCAGTGGATGACCTACCTACCACCTTCACGACCGCACCTCAGCTACTCTCCAAAGAGTAGATGAACAAAATAGAGAGAAGAAAGAACTTGGAGAAGACTACCAAGGACTGGATCCGACAAGTCTCCTACATTGGAAACATGGGAATCAGCAAGGTTGTGCAAACAACCAACAAGTTCTTGGACCTGATACAGTCTCTTAAGAGCACAAAAAGGCTCTGCACTAATTTCCCCGCAACCTACGACTCCACCTTTCCAAGGATTGAAGCTATCTTTCGAATGCCTAAAGCCACATGGGAGGAGAAGCTTGCAGTTAAAAAAGAAGATCACTGGCTAATGGATGTATGGCGTCGGGACTTCGACAACCAAAAGGAGAGGTTGGAGAAAATCTTGAGTAGGGTGGATCCTGACATTGAGTGGATCAAGGAAATCTAGGCAGAATGTGCCCGATATCTTAAGCTTATGATGGGCTATGATATGCCCACTATGCAAATGGATCTAGAAAAGATAAAACCATATTTCTAAGAGAAGATGAAGGATGGGATGGCTGGAGAAATCACAACGGAGTTCCTAAGTTTTGCTACCTATGCCTTCGATCAATCAGAGCTGTTTAGAGACCAAGGCTCAAAATATGATGAGGATTACAAAAGGCTGGAAGAAAATGTGAAGGAGTTTAGCTATCAAGCATTGCGATGTGAAATCCTCAAAATAGACAAGCTCCAGGCGGTCATCCTCAAATACATAGAATGCACAGCATCTGAGGAAAAGGAGGACAGCCCAGCCAAAGAAGAACTTCCTGAAGAGTAGTTACAGAAAAATAACAATCAGCTATATGACGAAAGAGCTACAGTGCCATCAGCTAGAAGATGAAATAGGGAAGAGAAGAAAATGTAATTTTAAATTGTGATCTATTTGAGGGTAGGTGAAACCCTATTTTGTAATGAATCTTGGCCACACAATAAGAATGAATCTTGGCCATTCATTTGACTTTTGGGAAACTATAAATAGGGCTCCCCTCTCATTTGTAAAGGGAGAGTTGAGTTGTTATAAAGACATGCTGTAGAAATTTGTAAAGAAAAGGCATTGACTTGGTGCATTTTCTTAGTTTCTTCCATGTTACTTGATTCAATCTCTGATGTTAGATGTTAGATGTTTGACTTAGATTTCATTATTGTTTAGTTAGCTATCTTATTTCTTTGGATAGATCTTAGAAATGCTGTTGGGTGATTATAAAAATTCTTGCCATGTTGATGATTTCTTTGTCCATACTTTTTATTGTTTGCTGATGGTAGATAACTATGCAACGTTAGCCTAGACTTGATTTCAAAGCTACTCTAAACATTTATCTTTGATTCATGCATGTATGTGGTAGATGAAAGATAAAATATCTACTGACCTTAGAAGATAGCACAATTTTGATGATACTATGAAATCCCTGGTTAAGTGGTATATTGTTTTAAGAAATTGTCCATTGCAGGAACTCCATTGTCACTATTCATATGTAGTTGTAGACTTAGGAAATTTTCCTTCCCTTTTCCTTTTTCCTTCATTTCTTTAATGACTAACCTATGTTAAGGTTTATTGCACATTGCAAAGCCAAATCTAACCACAAAATGGTGTCCAAGACTGTTGTTTGAACCTATAGCCGATGCACAGTAACTTCCCATCCTAAGAACTCCATTTCAAGATCCAACTTCCATGCTTTGTATTTCCTGTAAGACCACCTTGTGATTCCAACAAATCACATCAAACTACTGAGGTATCTAAGCACTGTCATGATCTGACATCTGAGAGACCTTGGGATAGTGTTCTGCAATCTGATTGTGAAAGATTGTCTTTCAAGAGAGGTAGTGCATTTACGCATTGCCTGTCTTGAGAAGTGCATAAAAACACCATCAACAAAACTGGCGCTAGAAGGAGGGCCACGATGGAAATACCAAGTTAAGGGATAAAAGTGAAGTTAGATTGAATCGGATCATTCTCCCCGAAAATATTTCAAAGAGTTCTACAGTCAACACCAAACAAGGAAGAATTTAAAGAATTATAGCCTCCTATGAGGGCAAAGTGAGCACAAGAAAGTAGCGTTGCCACTTCCTCTTCCTCCATTCCATCTACCTCCATTCCACCCTCACCTCCATTTGGCTGGCCTTCGTCTTTCACCCAATCATCTACATTTGCACCTCCTATCTCTGCCAGCCAGGGAATTGCTCCTCTCCCGGCCCTTCCAGCCCAAGGCACAGTCCAATCAGCCATAGTCCAAGTGCAGTCCCAGATTGCTGTTGTATTGCAAATACAACCCCAAATTCCTATTTTCCAATAGCAAGCACCACCTCTACCACCCTCTATGGCTTGGTTAGCGCATAACCCTTCGTCGATACATTTTGCGGCCTACAATGATATGTCCAAGAATCTGGAGGGCTTTTGTTCAAAGTTCCATCCACGCGATCTGCAAAGAACAGCTAAGGAGCATATCAAAATATTTGAGACAGCGATCATCGAAATGCAAGTTGACCATGAGGACGTTGCATGCCGCCTCTTTCTGTATTCATTAGGGGAAGAGGCCTTCTATTGGTACATTAATCTGTCGGGGGATCCATTACCTCATGGAACCTGATGAAGAATACTTTCCTACAGAAATACAAGATCCCCATCATCCCTTCAGAGCTTTACCAATAGTTCATGTCTGTTAGGAGGGAAGTTAACGAACCTATTGACTCCTTCAATGACCACTTCCATTGGGCCTACACCAAGTTTCAGGACCTGTACCTCCATAATGATGTGGTGGCTCTCCCGGTCTATTATGCAGCACTAGACAACTTCATGTCAGCCTTGGTAAAAAGGATGCACCCACTGCTCACTACCCTGGTAACCGCCTATGCAGAAGTCGTTGTCGCCAGTGCAAACTTGGGGTAGAATATCTCTGGCTCACTGCCTTCTTTGGGGCCAGTAGTTCACCCAGTGCAGATTCAGGAGCTTAATCAGGCATTTGCTCACCAAACCCCCCTTATGAACCAAGTACCTCAATTGCCTATGGTATCACATCCGGGACAGCCATTGAATTATGCGGCCCTCACGCCTTCCTATTTGCAGTCCCATCAATAGTATAACTATTCTCAGGTTGCTCCACAATAGCAAGCGTATCCCCAATAGCCCCAAACACCATTGTACCTATCGGGACTGGAGTTTCCTTCAGCCTATCAGAATCAGCTGGCAGCCCCACCTACTTTTCTCCAAAATCTGGTGCTGTTGCCTAGAAGCGCGACTGAGAAAGACAAGTTAGAGGAACTGACTGAGATGATAAAGAAAATGTCTATGGAAATGATGCACCTAAAGAACCAGAATAACTAGTTGTAGGCCACCCAACATAATTTCTAGGCCAACCTTAACTGGGACAATCGAGACAATAGGGATAGCAGAGATAATCGAGAAGTAGGCACTTCCTCTGGGCAGAATTATGAGAGGGGGAAAAAAACCAATCAAAATGTAGAAAGGAGACCTTCTCAGAGGCAGAATCACTCATGGAATACTAGGCCCAATAATGGTGGTATCCCTACACCTTTCGATCAACCGGAAAGCAACAAAAAAATGTCCAGCAGTGTATAACTGGCTGAGGCAACCTTGTCCAGATGGTGTCGAATTCACAATACTAGCAGACATTCTGAGTTGGATTGTCCCGAGTTCTAGAAAGCTACTGAAATCTTTCGGGTGGAGGTGCAAAATGCAGTCAACAATGTCGGCTGTAGGGACATTGTCCCATCTGAGCCCTATGATTCCTCCTGTCTTGTAGTTAATCAAGTGTCATTCCCACGAGGTGATCGCAATGAGCCCAAAGTCGAACCTGCTCCTGTCAAGGGTGAGGAAGCGCAAGAGGTAAGTAATGAACAAACCTTGGCTCAGCTCTTTGATTTAGTAGATAATGGTCTGATAGATGAAGAAGAACCATTTGTAGATGAGGTCCACATGTTCCATCAGAGATCGACTCCCTATTTTCTTAGGAATAGATAGGCCGGTGGACCCTTTACAACTTCTACCCCACCAAATAATTTTGCCACTCCGCCTGATCCTAATGCCAGTAATAACCCTGGGCTTCCTTACATACCTACCCAATACCTCAACAAGAATGGATCTTAAAACTAGTCACAAAATCAGCCTCAGGGCTAATCCCAAAATCCATCTAGTCAAGTGAAGGTCCAACTTCCTAGTTCTGCCATAGGCCAAGCTTTTAGTTTGGAAATCGAGCAAATGGGTGAATATGTAGCAAAAAAGTTTAGGAAGGTAAAAATCAGCTTGTCAACCTTCAAATTACTCAAAGTCCCTGCTATATGGCATGCCTTCTTTAGGGTTCTTAATGGGACTCCACCCTCTAATACAACATAAGAAACACTAGCTAAGAGGGTTACCTTCGAAGAGCTTAGGAAAGAACTGGAGATATAGGAGAATACCAAAAAAATGAAGGATGTTACCGTGAATCAGTCCGCAAGTAAACAAGTTGAAAAGAAGCCAGAAAGGGCTAATAGGCAGCTTTCCAAGGACCAGCTATTTAGGAAAACTAGGGATATGGACAATGAAAATAACAAAGGTCAGATAGTTCATATGGACACGCCTACGGGCATCCTCCAGGGGAGACCAGAAACTCCCCCGTTCTTGACCACCATTAGGGTCTTTGGAAAAAACTTGCATAACTGCCTGCTCGACTCAAGAGAATCTATCAATGTCATGCCCTTGGCAGTTTGCAAAGTTCTTGGCATCACCCCCATGCCTTCAAAGAGGAAGGTGTCTCAGCTAGACAAAAAAGAAATCAACATTGTGGGTGAAATAAACTGTATCCCGATGCAGATTGCTATAGACCCGCGGATACAACAGGTCATTGATATTCAAGTGGATGACATTCTCGATGCATATGGAATCATCTTGGGAAGGGAATTCACTAAGGCACTAAATGGATAGACCGCCACATACCTTTCTCACATGTGGCTACTATGGAAGGGACTGCCAAATCAGATCCGTATCAACCGTGAACCCCGTATGAAGTACATGATCACAGAGTACAATAATCTCAATGAAGTGTTGTTTGCCAAGATAGACTTGGGGAATTATTGCCCTTTTGCCCACCAAAATGAGGTCAAGTTTCAAAAAAAAGGTGCAAACAAAGTGTTATTGGTGTTGTGTAGTCCCTCGACCAATTCTACACGAATGCCCCCAGACATAGAAGTGTTGATAGAAGCCGATGATGAACCTGATAAGGACGATGACTGGAGGCTACTCAATGGCTTCTAGAAATTCATTGAAAAGTGTGCAAAGGATCAGCTCAGCCTAGGGGCCCGAATGAATTTACAGGATCTCTTGTTGCCATACTAGTGCAGGGTTCATAATGCTACACACTCTGAGTTTGATTGTTGCTTGTGTCAAGCAGCAGTTGTGCATGTTAAAAAAATAGTTGTTCTTCAGATAGAAACACCAAAGGAGGCACCCGTAGAACCACCTGTTGATCATTGTGTTGAACCAAAAAAATTTCCTAATGTCACAAGGCTAGCTGTCCAGCTGAAAGGGAACAAAAGCTTAATCAGACATGAAAAAAAAGAATCTTCTGCGTGCTAGATGCTCTGATTTGATGGATCAAAATCCAAGCAAAGAGCTGGAGCTAGGTTCGAACTCATTAGCCCAATGGGTAAGACGTTTCTAGCTGCCCATAGATTGCAGTTTTATTGCACCAACAATGTAGGGGAATATGAGGCCTTAGTCCTTGTCCTTCTTATGGCCTTGAAGAAAAATGTTAAAATACTGAGAGTTTTGGGGGATTCTGAGCTTGTGGTTAAACAAGTCAGGAAGTTGTATTCTTGTCATGATCGGAGACTTACAAACTATAGGCATAGGGTTTGGGATCTCTTGGAGGGCTTAGATGCATTCAATATACAGTTGATCCCTCCTGCTCAGAATCGTATAGTTGATGCCTTGGCTTAAGCCACCAACATTTTACAACCCCTCTTTGTCTGGGCTCAAGAAATTCACTGTTGAGCTAACATCCATGCCATCAGTTCCAGATAATGTTACCCACTTGCAAGTCTTCAATGACGACAAGCATATCCTTCAATTCATCACAAGTTCCGATGTCTTTGCAGCCCAAATAATTGATGAAGCTGACCCACAGGAGGCCGAACTAGACATAGAGGGGGTTATTAACCTCAAAACCAACACAATCCCCAGAGGCATGGTTCAGCTAAAATGCATATTTGACTTGGATTAGATCAGAGATCAAAATCAACAAATGAAAAAGGAGGCCATAAGCAACCAGTGCAATGCTCATAACCTTGGGATAGCTAAGGAGATCAGGATTGTTTTTATCGGCAAGGTGTGCATGCCAAAGGAAAAGAAGGGGATCACAGATGCATTGTGAAGGTACCATGATGTGGTGGCATGGAGCTACGAAGATTTAAAAATTTATGACACTTCTTTCATTACACATACTATCCCTCTTAAGACAGAAGTGAGGCCATTCCGCCAGCGGCAGTGCCCTATCAATGCCTTGTTGGAACCTGTCATTTACAAGGAGGTGCAAAAGTTGCTCTCAGCAAGAATCATTTTTCTAGTCAGGCACTCCACATGGGTGGCCAATTTGGTCCTGGTCAGAAAAAGGAATGGAGAGATTAGATTGTGTGTAGATTTTCGCAATCTGAACTGTGCCTCGGAGAAAGACAACTATCCAGTACCTTCATTGGATGAGGTACTACAGATCGTCAATGACTCCCAGATGATGTATTTCCTTGATGGATACTCAGGGTATAATCAGGTAATGGTGCAGCACGAGGATCGTCATAAGATGGCGTTCACCACTAAGTGGGGGATGTTCGCATACAGAAGAATGTTTTTTGGGCTCATCAACACTGTCGCCACTTTCCAACATGACATGGATATTGCCTTCAAGGACCTAATTGACAAATGTATAATCATCTACATGGATGATTTAACTATGTTTTCTAAAAGGCGAGGCAATCACGTATTTGATTTATGAAAGGTATTTCAGAGATGCAGGGAGTTCAAGGTTTCCCTTAACCCTAAGAAGTGCATTTTTAGAGTGACTGAAGGAAGATTGCTTGGGCATATCATCTCAGAACAGGGAATATCCATAGATCCTAAGCGCATCGAGTCCTTACTCAAAATCCCACCCCAGGCAGCAAGAAAGAATTAAAATCTTTCTTTAGAAAGATCAACTTCATTCGGAAATTCATCACGGGCTTCACAGAGATCGTTAAACCTCTCAATGCTATGCTCAAACAAGATGCCAAAGTTGAATGGACACCCGATGCCAAACAATCCTTCGAAGAAATCAAACGGGCCATCACTAAGGCACCTGTGTTAGTTAGCCTAGATTATCTGAAGCCTTTCTATATCTACTCATTTGCTTCAGAGCATTCTTGTGCTAGCATGTTGACCCAGAAGGATGATGAAGGAAATGAGCATCCAATCACCTTTATGAGTGCTCCCCTCAAGGATGCTGAATTGCGATGTCACAATATTAAAAAGTAGGCGTATGCCATCATTAGGGGAGTGAAGAAATTTAGACATTATATCCTACGCAATAAGGTGTTTTCCATTATCCCTGACTCAACAGTAAAAATACTGCTCATGCAGAATGAATTGGGTGAAAGAAGAGCTAAATGGGTTACCCTGCTCCAAGAGTATGATATGGAGATCCAACCGATGAAGCTGGTGAGAGGACAAGCACTCACCCGCACAATTGTCAAAACAACAGCAGAAGCTAGACCTGAACTCACTATGCAGCAGTACTAGCTTGAGGACGTCTCCCCCAGAGAATGGTACCAGAATGTCATCTACTATCTGCTGAACTATAAATGTCTATCGCACCTGCAAGGGTTCCAAAAATAGGCCCTAAAATTGAAAAGTAATGGCTACATGCTGGAGGGTTCCATTCTCTACAAGAAGAATCATGAAGGCATTTATTTGAGATGCCTTGGCAAGGAAGAAGCGGATCGAGTCTTGAAAGAATTTCACAACAAATTTGGCACGGGCCATGGTTCTGGTTCTTCCACAGTATATCAAATATTGAGAGTAGGATATTATTGGCCAACCGTCTTTAAGGATGCCCATTGCCATGTTCGTTCATGTCACACATGCCAGACCGCTGCCACTAGGGAAAAGAATGTTGTTGTCCCACTGCAGCCTATTCTGGAGGTAAGGCCGTTTGCGCAATGGGGTCTCGACTTCATCGGTCCGATAAGCCCTCCATCATCTATGGGACACAGGTACATTCTTATCGCTACTGATTACTGTACTAGGTGGATAGAAGTAATAGTATGTAAGCAATGCATAACTTAAGTAGTTACTAATTTCCTAGAAAGTTTCATTTTAAATCTCTTTAGTTGTCCTTATGCTTTGGTATGTGATAATGGACCTGTATTTGCTTCATTGAAATTTCCTAGTTGGGAGTTTGACTTTGGGGTTGCCCTTAAATTTTCATCCAATTACTACACTCAAGGCAACGGCCTCGCTGAGTCTACAAATAAAAACTTAATTACTATGATCAAAAAGCTGCTAGATAGGAATCCCAAGGACTGGCATACCCAGCTCCATTTTTTCTTTTGGGTTGATCGCACTCACCACAAGGTTGCCCTTGGCGATTCCCCATTCCACCCAGTTTATGGCCTAGAGTCTATATTTCCCATCCATCTAAAGATTCCTACGCTTCAATTCATTAATGATTTTTATGAAGGAGGAGATCGTAGGGAAGCTCGATTAGCTGAGCTCTTACATTTAGAGGAAGTCTAAAACCGTGCAATAGAAAATTTTTCCAAACATCAGGGCGTAGTTAAGAGATGGTTCTACTACCGAGCTAAGATCAAGGCTTTTAAGATTGTAGATTTTGTCCTGTATTGGAACAAGGCCCATGAAAAGAAAGGGGGACACAACAAATTCAACAAGCTTTGGCTTGGCCCCTTTCAAATAGCTGAGATTTTGAAAGATAATGCCTTCCACCTAAAGACCTTAACTGGTGAGTGCGTCCCATTGCCAGTCAATGGGCAACACCTGAAGCATTACTTCCAGGCTTGAGCTCGTTCGAGCTCACCATTGTGAATACTTGTACATAGGTTAGGGTAGTTTGCTTTCTGGCTTGCTTGCGTTTTGTTTGCATCACTTTTTTATTTTCTCCCTCCTAGCAGTTGTGATTCGAAAGTTGTTTCCAGCTCCTTTGTAGTGGTCGTGCTTGCTTGACAAGCAACTCACTTTGCTATCCGTTCTTTGTATTCTTTGGCTAAACATTCACTCTCAATTATCGATCTTTGAAAGCTTCCTGTGAATGATTTCCTTCTTTGAACTCTACTTAGAACTTGACCCTTGGCTAGATCTTCTTACACACATCTCGGATCTCGCACAAAGACATAATAAATAATTTCTAAAGGACCATACCATGGTTTTCATGACACCCCAGCAAGCGAAAAATCTTAAGTTTTCTCTAGTGACCACTACAGTCTCAAACCCATTGTAGGCTTCAATGCTTACCCAATCGAACTAAATGATAAAAGAGAAGTGAAACATCAAAGCAAAAAATGAGAAAAATGAATTCTGAAAAAAAAAGAAATAAATGACCGTATGGGTGTTTAGATAACTCTACCTAGGCTATGGACGTCCGGCTAGCAGTGGAGCAATATCCATGAGATTGTAGCGACAACTTCGTTGGAGCTATGGACGCCTGACTGGCAGCAGAGCAATGTCCAGGTTACTTTTGGTGTTAGACGATTCATGTAGCTCGCTTGGTTGAATTGGTAACCCTAGTTATTATCCCGAGGAAAGGAATGAACTCACTACACACACACTTCTAAGATGTCCTGTAAGTTGACTCAATTAAGGATCTCGTTCTCCCAGCTTCATCTTTGGAAGCCACTCCTGGGCTACGAAACCAGAGATTTTGGGTCCTAAATGAATATTTATCCCTAGAACGCTTGGGAGCGTTCTCTAGCAGAGTCACCATTTGTTGTGCTCTTAGCACACACGCCCCGTTCGGAATGGAGACCCTCTTTTCTTTTTCCTTGTCAGGTCATTTTCATCTCTGTCTTGTTTCGCGTGCCCCCCCCTTTTTTTTTTGATGTCTCGGATAGTCGATGTTGCTTGAAAGTCCCATCATAAATCAACCATGCCTTCCCCTTTTGGTTTTGCTGTGTTCCGGCCCTGCCAGGCCTTGCTGTTTAGGATTCACTTTCCATATTTCCCTTCTGGAACCGCTGTTCCTGGCGGTGTCCACCGGGCGTCCCTCCGGACCTCGGGGTCCGAAACCCGGTCCGCTGTCTAAAACTTGTTGAATTTTTTTTTGCGGCGCTCCGCCCTCTGGGCCCCGGACCTCGGAAGTCCGTTTCTGCGATTTTGTTTGAGTTTCGCCATCCGCGACGGTGGACTCCCAACAACGTCCCGCCCCCCGGTACCCGCCAACCTTTTCAGCGATCGACACTCTTCAAATTTACTTGTCTGCCATTCCGGGCTTGACTGTCTAGAATTCCATTTCTGGAATTTCGTGACGGTTTCGCCCTCCCTGACGGTGGATCCATGGAGGCATCTCGCCCTCCAGGCCCCGACCCGCTTCTCGCCACCACTGTTCAACTGCATAAAACTTCAAACGGCCGTTGTTTTGCGCCTCCCCGACTGTCGGGCCCTGATTCTCCCACCACCGCCGACCTATTTTCAAATCCACCAACCTTTCTTTACTGCCATACCTACAATAAATGCTCATATTCATGGCAGTTGGGGGTATAAAATGCCCACTCTAGCCAGTCATTTTCACAAATAGGATTGCAGCGAACTGAACCAACTACCATTTGGATCCCACCATCTTCAACATCATCACGATCATAGCCCTCAGTGTCATTCCATCGACCATTGGTGGATCCCACGTCTTGGCACTTAGCGTGTTTGGGGTAGGCCATCTGTTTGCCCTCCCAAGCGTCGTTTTCATGATTTTGAAAGATTTAAATCAATGAACAAATTATTAGGAGGGTATAATATGATAGAATAGAAAACTACACACCAAACCCATATGTTAGAAAATTGAGAAAAAGTTTAGGATACTCTCATCATCGATTCAGAGTTTCTCCCTATCGCGACTGTTCTTCACACGGGGAAAACATCCTCCTCGGGCTCGAGACCCGCCTTCGCCATCAGTTGATAAACTTTGAACACCTGCCGATGGCAATGTCACTCTCTGGGCCTGCCCCGTCGGGCTTTCTATCTCGGAGTTCTACTTGCATTTCGCCATCCTTAAACTGCAAACCTCCCCTGCCTCCCAGCTGCCAGATCTCGGCATGCTCCTCACCATGGAAACTTTGAACTAAAAATGCGTCCTTTGGTCCTCTCGTGCTCGAAACCCTGGAGTTCCATCTCCGGAATTCCACGAGTGATTTTCCATCTTCAAACGACAAAATTTATCTTGCGTTCCGCTCTCCGGACCCCGCCGTCGCTTTGTGCTTTTGCATTGGCGACCTTTGGTCCTCTCGGGCCCCAGTATGAGGACTTCTGTTCCTGAAAGTCCACCCTTCTCCCACTGTTGGGGAGATTTCACCTATCTGTCTGCTCGTTCTGGCCCGAACCGCCATCCGCCGCTGAATCTCACTGAAACTCTGAACTGCCTTTTGCTTGTTGGGCCCCATGGCCTGGGATTCCCGTCCTCGCCTGCCATTGCTAACATAAATCACCGTCCGGTGTCCCAGCCACTGGGCTCCACCCTGCCAATTGATGCCGTTGAACTCAAAACGTAAAACCCTGCCACCAGACTCCTACTCCTAGACTTCCTCTTCTGGACTTCCGTCCGGCGTTGGCCGTCTCAAACAGCGAAGCTAGTGCATCTTTCTGGTGCCGCTGGCCCGAGCGTTCAAAAATGAAATAACACATGCCAGCAGCCCTTTGGCCCTCCGGGCCTCGGACCTTGGACTTCCATCCTCGAATTTCCGTCAGCTGTCTGCCCCTCCAAACTACCATCTTACGACAGTTTTTTGGCCTGAGACTTTTGAGCCCCCTTAAATCCATCTAAACGATCCCAAATTTGGAATCTAATTTCAACCCACATCCTAAATTTTGGTCCTCTTCATCATGAACTTCTTGACATATTAAAATTTGACCAAAGAAAGTCTCTGGGGGCTTTCCGCTGTGTTTTCCCTTCCAGACAACATTCCTACCAGGGAAGTCCAGCCCTCCAGGCCCGGATTGTCCAAATGCCCTAAATCAAAGATCAATAACGAAAGTTCATGATATGCTTGATTGATTATTTGAAATGAATATTGTTTTTAAGATATGGAATAACATAAATGCTTTCATGGCCCATTTTGCTAACTTTTCCCTTGCTTGCAGAATATATGGAATCAGGTGCAGGTACTTCAGGGAGGGAAAGAAGACAAATACCAGATGAAGTATCAATTCCAGGGTGAGCCACTCCACTCAAAGGTCACCACAGACTAGAAGGAAATTGCAGACACCAACATTGGCCAAGTGGATATTGATGAATTCACACAGAGGGTTAGGGTCAACCTGACAACAAAGAATGCCAGATTGATAAGGCAGAGTGGAATAGCTAAGGCTACTAGTTTCCCTCCATCTCTCGTGGTGCCTGAATTAGTCATGGCTTTCCAAGAAGCCTACCAAACTGATACCAGAACAATTATTGATAAGGAGGGAATCATCCTCACAGAAATGTCGCTAGAGGGGATCACCAAGACCTTTCATATCCCCACATTTCAATAGATGGAGATCCCCACATTAGAAGAATGTCAGGCAGTGTGGGATGATAATCCAATAGGATGCAAGAAGTCAATAAACCTCCATTGGCTTAAGGAAAGATGAGGCAGCGCTGCGAAAGTTCCTCAAGAGCTTTTCTATAGTGATTTCCATGAGAGTTACCATGACTTGGTAACCATGTTGAGTAGGGTTATGGGTCTTCCAATGGCCGCCTACTTCCAGGAATGGATGGCTTATTTCATTGAAAATATCATGCGGGAAAACGAGGACGTCACAACGAAGGTTTCATTCTATTGGAGAGGATTCATAAGCAACTGCTTCCATGAGCAGTTTCTTAATGTAAAAAAGAGTTCTAAATTCTATATGACCTCCTACCTTGTATACTCCATGGCAGATCAAAGACAATACAATGGGTTGTTTATGGCACCTAATCAGGGGCAGAAGCGAGGACTCAAGGCCTATGAGAAATACCCGTAGCTCTAGTACCGCAACTTTAAAAGAGATTACTGTAGGGTAAACGATGCCTTCATTAGCCACATCATCAGATTGATTGCCAAATACTTTGAGAGGAGAGTCTCCTATAGTGCCAGAGTGCTTCTGAAGAAATACGCCTTCCTCTATATCCAATACCCAAACTTTACGTACATCCAGGCCCAAGGCTTCACCGAAAGGCCGAATAGATTGCCTCGCTACCCCAATGACAGAATCATCCTCTTGGAGCTTTCTTGGCAACTCCAACACCTATAGGAAATCTTCATCAGCAAACACATAGTAGGGATCTCCTATCCCATGACCCTTGGCTAGGGCATGTACCGATTGCAGACCTCCCAGTGTGCTGGTAATTCTGAGAAAGAACTAAAGGAGTACCATTTCGACTGGGACAACGCTCACCCATGGATGGACTAGCATGGCCACGTTAAGAAAGCATTGGGGCCAGCATATGGCCATCAATATCACATTGAGGACTTCTGGGCTGACTACCAAGATGACAAAGAAGTACGTGCAAGGCACTATATGCGCATGACTGTGCAGTTCCTAAGAACGGTGCAACCGTTCATGGTGCCGGACCAAGTAGAGGAGGATGAGTCCACAATCATGCATCTGAGGTAACTCACGGTTACCAACCTGCCAATACCCTCGATTGACTGGGATGAACAGGAGGTCGATGACCTAGACACCATCACCTAGCCGATCTTAACTCGTACCAAGGAGTGGATCGATGGGCAGGTGGCTCATTTAAAGGAGCAAAGAGTAGTCCTGACCTATGAGGGGCTCAAAAGTGAGCCAAGTGCCATGGAAGATGTTGCTGCTACCACGTCCACTAGCGGGACCTCCAAGTCTCCTCCTATTACCAGGTTTCAGAAAAGAAAAGGAACAGAGACTGGGCAGTCCCCAAACCCCAAGGCCCATACCAAGAAAGAAACGAGAGGCTCATCCCCCAAAAGGCTTGAACAAGTAGTGGGTGCGATAGAATTGTAGCTTCCATTGGCTCTCCCTACCCCTCCTATTGCACTGCCCACTTCCCTGGTTGTGGTAGCCGCATCTCCACCAGCAGTGGACATTTCGGTCCATCTTGCCCCTTTTCCTCTGGCCGAGTAAGTAATAGTCATTGACTCATCTTCCGCTATGACTTCTCCCCCCTCTGCTACTATGTCACCAATCACATCACTTCCTCTGGCAACCATAACATCGCCTATTCCCACTACCACTATGCCCGAGGCTCTTTCAAGGCATATGCAAAACCTTTCCCCAGAGCTCTCCCAGATCTTAATGGATCCAACTCTCCAAGTAGCCCTTACCCAGGTCCTTACAACTGCTCAACCTTCACAACCGCTAATAGGGCTGCCAGCTATGGAGGCCACAATGAAAATCTCAAAGGAGTTGGAGGAGCGAGAATAGGAAGCCTTGAAGTCTGTCGAGGAGGAATTTGATGAGTATCATGAACACCCAAAGTATGAGCACCGAACCATCGATAGGGTGGTTTATGAGGAGGAGGAGACAGGCTCTTCCGAGAGTGGGGATGAGGAGGATGGCTCGAGTGCTAAGGAAATCATCCAAACATTTGATGATGACCTTGAAGAACAAATGGCACAATAGTTAAAGGACGTTGGGGAGGAAACATAAAGGTCACCCCATGATGAAGAGGGGTAGCCACTAGAAAAGCAGCAGATAAAGGATTTGACTGAGGGTGAGACCCATGTTTCCAAAAGCCCCGAGGCTGAGGGTACTGAGGAGAAGAAAGAACAAGAAGTAGTAAAAGAAGATACTCCCATCCAGCAATCATCCACCAGGCTGCCTGTCAAACGCCTCATGTTCGTTCATGACTCCGATGAGGAGGAGGAGGACATTGCCAAAGAGAAAGGAGAATCCCAAAAGGAAAAAGGGGCAGAAATCTTGCCCTTGACTGAGAAGGGTGAAGGTAGCCATGATTCGCCCAAGGGGAAGTCTACTGTGCCCGAATGGTTAGAGAAGGAACTTGAAAGAATGACCCCTATGCTGAAGGACCCAAGGGCGAGGTTAGAGGCCATCTTGGCTCGAGCTCAAATTACGACAAAGAAGGAGAAGAAGCCCAAGGTCCGATCTAAAGTAACAATGGATGCTTCTGGCTCCCAAGCAGCACAAATTGCAACACCCACAATGGGCCAAGCTGGGGTAAGCTATAATATCTCCACCATTGACTTGAGGACCACAACTAGAGAGCAGAAGGTCAAGCACCTTGAGGAGTCAGTGGCTACAGTGGTGCACCTGATAAGGCAAGATAAAATCTCAAAGGATGAGCTCAAGGCATAGGTTGTAGCCTTGATGGATTACATACAGCAATGGTCCTTAGTGGAGGACCTGCCTACCACCTCCACGGCCGTACCTCACCTGTTCTCCAAAGAGAAGATCGACAAAATGGAAAGAAGAAAGAAATTGGAGAAGACTATCAAGGACTGGTTCTGACAAGTCTCCTACATCGAAAACATTGGAATCAGCAGGGCTATGTGAACAGCCAACAAGTTCTTGGACCTGATACAGTCTCTAGAGAGCACAAAAAGGCTCTACACTAATTTCTCCACAACCTACAACTCCACCTTCCCAAGGATTGAAGCTATCCTTTGGATGCATGAAGCCATGTGGGAGGAGAAGCTTGCATTTAAAAAAGAAGATCATTGGCTAATGGATGTATGGCGCTAGGACTTCGACAACCGGAAGGAGAGGTTGGAGCAAATTTTGAGCAGGGTGGATCCTGACATTGAGTGGATCAAGGAAATCTGGGCGGAATGTGCCCGATATCTTAAGCTGATGACGGGCTATGATATGCCCACTGTGCCAATGGATCCAGAAAAGATAAAACTATACTTCCAAGAGAAGATGAAGGACGGGATGGTCGGAGAAATCACAATGGAGTTCTTGAGTTTTGCTACTCGTGCCCTCGATCAATCAGAGCTGTTTAGAGACCGAAGCTTGAAATATGATGAGGATTGGAAAAGGCCGAAAGAAAATGCAAAGGAGTGGAGCTATCAAGCGTTGCGATGTGAAATCCTCGAAATAGACAAGCTCCAGGCGGTCATCCTCAAATACATAGAATGCACAGCTTCTGAGGAAAAGGAGGATAGCCCAGCCAAAGATGAACTTCCTGAAGAGTAGCTACAACAAAACAACAATCAGCTACATGTCAAAAGAGCTACAGTGCCATCAGCTAGAAGATGAAATAGGGAAGAGACGAAAATGTAATTTTAAATTGTGATCTATTTGGGGTAGGTGAAACCCTATTTTTTAATGAATCTTGGCCACACAATAAGAATGAATCTTGGCCATTCATTTGACTTTTGGGAAACTATAAATAGGGCTCCCCTCTCATTTGTAAAGGGAGAGTTGAGTTGTTGTAAAGACATGCTGCAAAAACTTATAAGGAAAAGGCATTGACTTGGTGTATTTTCTTGGTTTCTTCCATGTTACTTGATTTAATCTCCGATGTTTGATGTTAGATGTTTGACTTAGATTTCATTGTTGTTTAGTTAGCTATCTTATTTGTTTGGATAGATCTTAGAAATGCTATTGGGTGACTATGAAAATTCATGCCATGTTGATGATTTCTTTGTCCATACTTTTTGCTATTTGCTGATGGTAGATAGCTATGCAAAGTTAGCTTGGACTTGATTTCAAAGCTGCTCTAAACATTTATCTTTGATTCATGCATGTATGTGGTAGATGAAAGATAAAATATCTGCTGACCTTAGAAGATAGCACAATTTCCATGATATTGTGAAATCCCTGGTTAAGTGGGATATTGTTTTAAGAAATTGTCCATTGCAGGAACTTCATTGTCACTATTCATAGGTAGTTGCAGACTTAGGAACTTTTCCTTCCCTTTTCCTTTTTCCTTCATTTATTTAATGACTGACCTATGTTAAGTTTCATTGCACATTGCAAAGCCAAATCTAACCACAAAATGGAGTCCAAGACTGCTGTTTGAACCTACAGCCGATGCACAATAGCTTCCCATCCTAAGAACTCCATTTCAAGATCCAACTTCCATGTTTTGTGTCCATGCTTTGTATTTCCTATAAGACCGCCTTGTGATTCTAGAAAATCACATCAAACTACTGAGGTATCTAAGCACTGTCATGACCTGACATCTGAGAGACCTTGGGATAGTGTTTTGCAATCCGATTGTCGAAGATTATCTTTCAAGAGAGGTAGTGCACCTACACACTGCCTCTGTTGAGAAGTGCATAAAAACACCATCAACAAGAAAAAAAGAAAGCACATTAGAATAATGTAAATAACAACAAGGCACAAGCATGTACTGTCAAAGATGAAAATGAGAATAGGTAAAAAGATAAAAGAGAATCAGCTCAAGATTCAATCATTTTTCCATCTAGATGTGGATTAGATCTAGGTTGTTTTTCAAAAAAATGTATACTCACTCTAAGGAAATGGAACTCCTAGTTGTCTATTGGGTGAGAATTCCTAAAAGGTGAGAAACATACACTCATGGTTGGTATGCACTCACACACATGCAAGTGGATTTGGGGAAATTCATGCCTTAGGTGGGCTTCCCGATCAAACCATACCAAAGTTATAGACCCTTATAAATTTAATAAGGTGCCACACAAAAATTATTTTCAAGCTTCATGAGGCAAGAAACACTTCATATGCTTTGAGCTCATGAACAAATAGGATGGCTCTATAGGCATGCAAGCTATGTTATGCAAGGTGGCCATGTAACAACAAATGCAAAAATGCAACATGCAAAGAATGTTCAAAGGAGTCTTTCTTAGTTCATTCAAGGTCTTTAACTTAGGGAACATTGTGCCCAATGTCTCCAAGGGAGGACCAATCAAAGAATAGAAAATTCACAACTTAGGGGATGTAGTGTTTCATATCAAGCCATTGAGAGGAATGTAATATGCTAAGAGAGATCATGCTATTGAAGGACAACATACCCAATGTCATCCACAAAGTGAAAAAAAACATTGTATGAAGTAATAAAACTGCATCAATAACCAAGAAAAAGAATAATGCCAATGTATATCCCACTTTAAAGGAATTGATAAACACCATATTGTGAGAAATTACTTTAAAGTAGAAAATAAAAAATGAAAACAAAGAAGACATAAGAGCTAACATGGAAAGTCCTATGCCAAGTAATATGTTTTCAAGGAAACTTGTGTCATGCAAAAGAAATGAGAAAGAGAAGGGTTGTCCCCAAAAATGAGAACACCAAACACATAAGGGGTCTATGGATTCGGGGTTACTATGTTCTTTGCTACAATGTTTTTAAGAGAGTTTAGACTATCAGCATCTCCCAAATACATAGAATTGGAAGAATGATACAAAGAGAGTGAAAACAAAGAAAAACCTTTAGGGTCAACATGGAAGACACATGAATGTCTTGAAGCCTTGTGTCATTCCCAGAAGGAAAACAAAAGAAAAAGAAAATAGGAAATGAAAAGGAAAAATAAAAAGAAAGCTTTTTGGTTCAACATGGAAGAGATTTAAATGTCTCAATGCCTTGTGTCCTCCCCAAAAGGAAAACACAAGATAAATAAAATAGGATAAGAAGTGAAAAGATAAAAGATTTATGACATAAAGAAGAATTAAGGTACAAATAGAGGAATGTGACAAAGAGAGAGAACAAAAAAAATACAGGGGATCACATTACGCACATGCAATCAAAAAAAGAAAAAGAAAGAAATAATGCAAAAGACCAGTAAGGCACATGTGAATCAACCTATGAAAAATATCCACCTCCCAATCATTTTCATTGTATACTGAAGGTGGACAACTAGAAAAAGGGACAATAGCAAGTGTCGAACTAGGGGTAGCACCAGGTTCAACACTCTTTGTAGGAGATTTGTCATTTAAGCTCATGGAAGAGGAAAAAAGTGTATTCAATTCATTATGCACCTCTTCATCGATTTTAGTGACCTCATCATCATAATCCAACTTAACCAAAATAGGAGGTCGAATGATAATGTCCATGGAAGAGTTCAACTCTTTTTGTGGTTATTGTATTGGGTTGTTTTATTTCAGAGTAGGGGTAGAGTCATCATGCATTCCTTCGGTCAAGTTTGGATCTTGAATTTTTTTATTTAACTTTTCATGTAAACTGTGAGCAAGGGCACAACGTCTATGCCTATTCTCTCTAGCACCTCTATTTCATTAGGTTTTGGTTTCAACTTCTATTTGTGTAGTAGCGAGTTGACCAACCATGGGTTTCTTTTCTTCCCTAAGTGTAGGAACGAAAGGATCCATAGGAGGTTGTTCGACCACCTTCTCTATGACTTTGTATACCTATTTTATTTTAGGAGGTGTGACGAGGTTGTTCTCATTGTTTCTTGGCCATTTGCAAGATCTAGGTGAATATTCTATCTTAGATTGGTCTTGGGTGTTTGGGACTTGTTTAGGTGCAAGCATTGTTTCATCTAGGATGGCATGCTTAGTGGTGGATGGGGACATGTTTTGGAGGGATAGTTCTTCTATCTTCGTTACCTTGAACTTTTGATAGGACAAGAAAAAAAAAGTATTGCTATGGTTTTATAGGTTCCATTGGTTCGGGCCAAAAGGAATCTAAGCAAAAAAATCCTTTGGATGACAAAGGGTTGAATCAACTATGGTGAATAGTGAATATTTCATTGTCAAAATGAAACTTTAAAAATTTATGTACAACCAAAGGGACAGCTTTCATAGAGTGAAGCCATGGGTGGCTTAGCTTCACAAGAAATTGGTCTGACTATGGGTGATGGAGAATGTAATGGTAAGGTGATTTATCCAATCATAGGGCAAGCAAAACCATTATGTGTCTTGATCAATGCTTTTGGTTTATCGTATATGTCTTGATAGAGCTCATGCAAAAGTAATAATTCCTCGGTGATCACATTCTCTCCATAGGCAGGATGTATTAGTATCCCATTAGTGGGCTTGTCATAGATACAACTAGCTATGTAGAGAGGACCATCAAGTGCATGTTTAATTATATCCTTAGAGGAGAAAGAAATGTTAAGAGGATTCTTAGTTTGGCCCTTTCATTGAATGATGTCTATCACCCCTTCCATTTCATCTATAGGATAGTATTATTTTGAATAGAATCACTGTTATCATTATCTATGTCAGCATTCATCACATCATTCTTTGCAGTTTCACTAGCTTTAACAAATTAAATAATGTGTTTTGGCATTGGGTTGGTCAAAATTTGCAAGTTTTGTTGCGAGGGGAAACATACTTATTTCCTTGATGACTAATACCTCCTATGGATAGAAAAAAATAATCATTGAGGTATTTCACAAGATGTTTAAGACATTTACAATATTCTGTGTCATGTCCATTTTGTCGATGATAGTGATAATAAGCATTTGATTTAAATCTTGGTGGTAAAGGATTATTAGGGTCGAGTTCTTTTATGGGAGGTAGGGTAATCATTTGTTGGTCTAAAAGTTGGGTCATTGTATTATGAAGGGTATCAGGTAAGGGAATGAATTATCTTTTTGGGTCTCCATACCTAAAGGGTACCATTTCTTTGATAGCAGATACTTGGTTATTAACATTCTAAGTTGGTTGTTGAGGGGGATTAAATGGAATGAACCCTTTATTTTTTTTTCTAAAATGTTAGGAATTGTTTTGATTTGCGGGCTCATATTTTTTAGTTCGGATAGAAGTGGACCTTGTATCTTGACTATTAATTGAATTTTGATAATCATGGAGGGTAGTACACAGGTGCATGAAGGGAATTTCATCATGGTAAGCTTGTCTTGAATTTTTCTTTGCAAATTTTCTATGAACATCTTTTGAAGGTGAGGGTCAAGGACCTTGACATTGATTTAGAAATAAAGCAATTAATAGCGTGAGATAAATCAATTATATTTTCTTCCTCTTTTTGATCAAGCATCTCATCAAATAATCCAAGGTCATATTGGGAGTCATACACAAATGAAAATGGTTTGCAAATACATCAACAAGTTCATTGAATGAATGGATTGAGTTATTTGATAAAGAAGAAAATCATTCCAAGGTAGTATCTTTCAAGGACCTCAGAAAAAGCTTTACCAATAGTTTATCATCAAGGAAAAAGTCACTACATAAGGTAGTATAGGAATTAACATGGTTAGAAGGATATCCCTTCCCTCCATATTTCTCAAATATAGGCACCTCTACACCTTGTGGCATCGATGTTCACAATATCTCAAAGGAAAATGGATTCTTTTGACATAATATGTAGGTGGACCATTTTGATTTTGGTTTATGGTGGAAATCTATTTTTGAAGGGATGAAATGGTTTGGAAGAGTTGATTAATGATAAGGTCATTGCTTATGGTATGAGATGGAAGTTACAAAGGTGGAGGGGTGTATGTGTTCGTAGGAAAAGTGAATGGGATACTTATAGATGGTAAAGTGGGAGGAGATATAATGTACGATGCCACATAGGAACTAGGGATGCTAGCAGGAATACCCAAGGAAGGAATCACATTAATAACTTGCATTGTTGTTGTGACTTGAGGGTTGGTATATGTAGGTATTGAAGCTATTGTTGTGGGAGGAGGAATTTGAGTTCCTCCTTGACTTGTAACATTACTTGTTGGTAAAGGAAAACTAGTGGTTTGGGGTAGATGTTTTCCAAAGATTTGAACTATGTTCTTCACAAGGTTAAGCCCATCTTCACTTTAAACCATGTGGTGGATGTTATCTATAGTAGGAATTGTAGTAGTTGAGATGTTTTCATTTTACACTTGATGTTCTAAGTATTCTAGGTCCCCATGAATGTGAATTATGTTTTCTTGTGGGACACTATCATTCCTTGGTTCAACTTGCATACTATTTGAAGGAAAAGTCTTGTTAGAGGTGTTGTCCATATCTATTATACTAATGTCAATACTAGAAGTGAAAGAGCTAGACAACCAAAGATCCATAATGATTGTGCTATTGTAGGATGACATGAGTCTCGAACTTTGTTTCACTACAATATTAGGAATAGGACACCAAATACTCATAGAAAAGCTACTAAACCCAAGGTGAATGAAAATGCAATGTAAGCTAAGAACAATTAAATGCTTATAACTAAAATTCCAGAAACTAAAATTAAAAAAAGCAATAATAGCAAACAAAAACATAGAAATTGATCTTTAAATGCCAGAAAATGAAATGCAGAATATGCAAAGGGAATGATTTTCCCAAGGTGGCGAATGAGTCCCAGTGATGATTTCTTTTAAATTTTTAAGAATTTTTGAATTCAACTTTATGCCTTTTATGTTTTCTAATCTATGTCTGAGATACAAATGTAGAATTTGAATGATTTTCAATGAAATTTGTTGCAAAAATGCATGCTAAATGAGCTTTCACTAATAAAAAATTTGAAACCCTAAAATGCAAGTTAACCAATACAAATCCTAATGCAATGTTAATTCAAACAAGCTAATGCACTCCAAATTAGAAAAGAAGGTATTCTAAATGCAGGTTCACCAAAATGAAAGGTGAATTTTTTTTTTCCTTACTCCACCCTTGATTTGGGGCCTAGAAAGGGAAAACTTTCACATTCACTCAAGAAAAAACCCTTGAGATTTCTTTACAAAGGAGAAAGAAATCTTGCAAGAGGGTTATTCTATGGAGTGAAGATGATCTAATGAGGGGCTCACCACCAAGTGTAAACATGGAAAATAAAATGAGATGTAAGATGAAATACAAAACCCTAATTGAATGCAAACTAAACTTAAATGACCTAGAAAGATGAAAAAAATGGAATAGAAAATTGTAAGATAAAAAATATGCACCCGGGAATTTGGAGAAGAAAGAGTGAAGGTTTTGAACACTAGAACATCTGATGTCAAGGTTAATTGGGACTCATTCACTAATATAGGTGAATCTGTCTAGTTTTTTGGAAAATTTGTAGGAACAGGGTTTTGTCAAAAGGGTATCTAGATCTGTAAAAATATCTTTCAGGCCTGTATAGTGTGAATCAGTCCACTTCTACTTTTCTAGAAGTTCTGAACCTAAATATGTTCCTCTTAGCCTGCTCTACTATTCTTGAATGGTTTTCGGATCTGAAACTATAAATTGCCACTTGTAGGTCTTCTCCAAGTCTCTCCAAGGATTTATGAAAACTTTAGCAACTTTGATGATTTGAAAACTTTTCTCCATTTTTTCTCCTTATGAAATATGCAAACTAAACCTACAAATCACACACAAAGGAGAAGGAAACATGTTGTGGCATTAGTGATAGGGTTTTCCTTAGTCAAACCCTTTGTTGGTAGTTAAACCTTGTTCAAATAAAAACAAATATAAATGGAAAATGATGAATGAACAAAAGAAAATATTGCAACTTGATAGAGCTTTCAAAATTCTTGCAAATTTTTGAGCAAATCATGACTTGAATCATGATTGCCAATCTTTGCGTCCAAGGATGGGGTTAGGGTTTTGGTCTGTGAACCATCTTTGATAATGTTCTACCTTAAAACCCTTTTGTGTTTTAATTTTGCATTGACTTATTTCAGCTGATCACTGGTCAAATTAGTTATCACTTGAGCCTTTGAATGCATTTATTACCGGCCCATTTGTCTAGGAAAGACGATCACCCTACACATTGTCACATGTCAAATATCCATAAAGTTTGGTGAAATATTTCACCTCTCAAAAGACTTAGGTTAATTCAGTTTCCCTGAAGCGTCTAATTATCGTTGGCCTAGTTATGGCCCCGTTTTAAGAATAACTTTTGGCCTATGCAAAAATATTGCCTGTTGGATTTGAAGATTAGATCCTCATCATTCATCACATATTATGCATGAACTAATGAATAGCCATCAAAATATGTGCAAGGTACATGATGTTTTGACGCGTGTATTTTCCATGGTGGGGCCCAATCCTTGTCCAATCACCCAATGATCGATGATTGGGAGATTAACAGCTGTTATGTAGAGTGTGAGTTAAATCAAGGCCTTCCATCACACACCTCACAACATTTAATTAATTCATATTTGAAATCTTGTGAGGTACGTGATTGATGGACAAATGGATTCCTCCACCAAAGTATAGAGTGTGGTAGAGCTTATGGATAGAATGATGTGGCTCCCAATCATCAAATTTTCATTGGCTAGAGGTTGGCAAGCCATGGTCTCAAAATTTCAAACTCGATTTAACTTAATCTGAGCTACTCGATTTTCCATCTCATCTAGAAATTGATGGCCAATAAACAAAAATAATAAATAGGCATGTGATAGCCATTTTAACTCTATGAGGAATATGCATTAGTGGCATGTGTTCTATAGGAGTGATCAATTTGATCTTGGTGTGTGTGACGAATTAATTTCTTGTCATCATTTAGAATGATACATAGATTTTCATGTACCTAGCTAATTAAAGATAGAGATGTGGACACTAGTGGTCAATTTCTCGCTTGTTCTTGTGATTTTCATTAAGCATTGATGATTAGCACAAATAATTTTCCTATTAAATGAAGGTTGATGGACTTTATTTTCACCATCACAATCGAGAGTGTGAATTTATAAATTCCCGAAGTGTGAGTTGTGTTTGTGAAGCTATAATTTTTTTGAGAAGATGAGCAAGCCAACTACTTCTATGTTAGTAGTGCAAAATTCCTCAAGATTTCATGTGCAAAAATATCATGATGATGTCCTAGTGCACGAGTAGAACATACCTATAGTTACCGCAACTATGAAAGAAAAAGGAAAAGAGAAGGCTACATTAGTCACTACCAAATGCAGCCATAGATTGAGAAGCTGAGTTGTAACCATAGAAGCAACAAAAGAAAAAGGAAAAGAGTTTGCAAGTTTTGTGAGGGGAATGAAAAGAAAGATTAGGTAATTCTAATCATTTTCGGAAGGTAGAATTCCCCCATTTCTATAACTGAAAGTCCTTATGATAGTAAAATCGAAACTAATTTTGGCTACCAATGATATCTCATGGCCCTAAATCAATTGGAAGCCCCATGGGAGGAAATCATAGTAGTTTCCCTAGTTTCTATGAAAACTTTGAGTGGGCATGATTACTCAATGGATGGAAAGGATAAAAATGAGGAAGGAGTGGAGATCTCTTCTCCACCTCTTACAAAGATGCACAATGGTTGTGTGTATCGTTGGTCTATTTCTGGTGTTGGTTCTAGTTCTGGTTAAGATAAATGGTATTTGGGTATCATGTTTTTGTGTTGTGATATCAGTTTCACTGTGATGGTTGTTGTGACACTCTCTAGGTATGTTGGATTTTTGTCTTTATGATAATTTGGAATGCATTGGAGTTGGTGTGATGGAAAACTTTTGGCTCAATGTGGTTGGAATGCAAAGTCTCATTGGTGGTTAAGGATAACTTTTGGTGGAATTGGTCAGTTCCCTTTTGGTGAGACGAAGTGAATTTTGCTTCCTCAGTTTAGTAAATGATTATAGGAAACCATATGGGGATTTTTGGAAATGAAATTAGAATTTGAAATGAAATGAAATATCTTTGAAATGTAACTCTAATGAGCTTGATGCTTGTTGATCCCTTACCCTATAAAAGGGATTGCAAGGCTCATTATAGGGGTTTTATTTTGAGTCTATTATAGGGTCTGGGTAGAATTCAAGTACAAAAAGGATGTACTATAAAAATCTAATTAATAGAATAGTAAGAATGTCTTGGGTTGAAGTCTTATATGTAATAGTCTTAAATTAGATTTATGGAAATTACTGACATTGAAACAAATCTTCTCTCTAAAACATACACTCTCCTTTTGTAATATTTTGCAGGTCATAAATGAAAATATCAAGGGTATTACCATTTATCTTGAAATGTTCAATTGAATGTGTGTCCTTATTTTTTCTTTAACTCAAAGGCTTAATTAAATGCTTAAAGAGGGTCACAAATTTGTGATAAATTGCATAGGATTTGATAAGAGGTTACATTTTAGATATTGTGAGTTTTCAAATTCCAAGGAATTATGAAAATATTCCATCATTATCAAAGTTAAATAATTTGTGTATTATTGGTTATTGCATATTTGAATCCATTGCCCAATTGATGAAGCACTTGTTTGTTTGTTAGGGATATTTACAATTGAAGGTGTTGAAGATTTACCCAACCATGGGTTTGGAATAAGAACAAAATTCATTTAAAATATTTCAATCATGTAGAATATGTTTGAAATACTTCCTTGTTCCTAGTAAATAGATGATTATTTACTTAAAGATCCACCAAATATTTAGTTGATTATGTTTATTTGTAAGTTATAGGAAACAATCTATGCATAGAAGTGTTCTCCATCAAATAGATCATAATGAACACCCTAAGGAACACCCTCCTACGTCCTAAAGAGCCCAAAGTGAAGGAGTAAAGACCCTTGAGTCCTTTACTCATTAGGTTGGCCATTCATCTTGAGGATTCTTGATTATAGGGGTTGGCTTCTCTTTAGAGAATTCTAAGGGTGTACTGGGAAAAACACCAACAAAATGGTGACTCTACTGGGGAAAATTTCCATTCTCCAAAAAAAAATTCTTGTAACACAAAATCCAATGGTGTGGTAACTCGGAACATCTTGTTTAGATATTAAAAATTTCTTGAACCTTGTAGAGGATTTGATTGTAGCAAATTTCAAAGGATTTGAAAGTGACTCCACTATGGAAGCAAACCCAAAATATGTTCTGGGTATGTGCAGGATCATCATGGAAAAAACAGGCCCTTAAGTGGCAAAAAATTCATAAAAATCAAAGTTAGGCAACTTGACGTAAAAGTTTGAATAAGTTATCTATATTATTTCAAAACTATCTAAGAATAGAATTTATAGAAAATTGAATGTAGTTTCTAAACTGCTAGGTTTGTTTAAAAAAAATAAAAATCTATTTGGTGAAAATTTGAAATTTCAATGTAGAAGTACTTAAATTTCAGGGAAAAAATAAGTAGGTGTTTGTCTAACCACCCTAACCACAATAAAATGATAATATTTTTTTGTAATATTTTAGATATAAGTAGAGGACTCATGTTCCTATGTGATGCATATTTTTTTGTAATTTTTCCAAATAAATAATTAATTATGAATTTTTTAGTATAACTTTTAAAAATATAAAAAATTGTATGTGTGACCACCTTAACTGGGTCAAAATGTCATGAAATTCAATTTTTCTTTTTTTTAATCCTATAGTATGCAAAGCATAGAATGTGACACATGTTTTGGATTCAAAAAATGTGATACCATTTGAAAGTTATAGATGTTTTCAATCAGCCTATCAGTTAGGACTTTAGTCATAATTTGAATAGAAAATGAATAATAATTACTTATTAAATTCAAAGTAAATAATAATTTATATTGGTGGAAAGCTGAGAATCTCCTTTAAAAACCCTTTTTGTTTCATCAATTTTGGGTAAAAAAAGAGTTGTCAGCCACATACCCATCATATTGCCACTTTTGGCCCATCATGATCCTGCACATACCCTTTTATTTTTTAAGAAAATTCATCTCATTTGAAGTTTAATCCTCCATAATAGGAGGTGGTGACTCTAACTAAAGAACCTAATAAAGAATACACCAAAGCTCTAAATTTTTGGATTTAACAATGAAAGCTAGACAACTGTTGCAAAGTCCTAGGATCTTAAGAAAAAATTATAAGAGTTGTGCATTGTAAAGGCTCAAGGTTGTAATTGAAAAATAAATTTTTATTACTTTATATGAAATTGAAAAGAAAATTGTGTAATCCTTTTCAAAGTGTGATGATGCATTGTCAAGCTGCACATTATAGTGTAGATGTGAATTTAACCATGCATAATAGAGAACCTTTATTATGTCAAGGAAATTTCAGTACTGAGAGGTATAGGGCCATAAATTTTGGTAACATTTGTGGCTACCCAAATGTTGTATAACCTAAGATTAGAGATAGAGTACCAAAGTTTAATGGTGAAAAGTATAAATTAGCAAGAAAACATCTATAGGATTTTATTGATATGATGGGTGATTATGAACTAGACTTTGAAGATGTTGTCATGAAATTGTTTGTTCAATCCTTAAAAAGAGATGCTAGAGACTGGTTTTCATATTTACCAGCATCTTCCATACACTTTTCAGATGAGTTTAAAGTAGTGTTTATGGAAAAATTTGGTGAAAGGATTGATCCAATCCTAATTAGACAAAAAATCATGAGTATGGAGAAAGAAGAAGATGAGCTAGTGCCTTCTTTCAATCTCATATTTTCAAAGATTATAAGAGTTCCCTTAAAGCATAAGACTAAATGATGAAAAGTGTTTGGTGGTGTACTTGGGTGCATTTGATAAAAAGATGAGTTACCTCTTAAGAGACAAAGAGCTCACAACATTGCATCAAGCATTAAAAACTACTATATAAATATTGAAAACAATTTAAAGTATTCAATGATGAAGGGATATTCAGCCACCAATGTTGTTCATTCTAGTACATTTCATGCAATTACAACTAGTGGATCAATTAATAGAAATTTATACCAAGATGACAAGATTGCTACTATTCCAATTTCTCCATCATCCCAATATGAGAATCATGGTAAGACCCAAGTGAAATACTCATAGGATCAAAGCAATGTTGATCAGGTATCTTTAGTTAAGAGATTATATAAGATGAAAAGGTATCAAGGGGAATCACCTTATGATCTGTTCTCTAGTTTTGTGGATACTTTGTTGGATGTGCCCAAAATTTCCAAACCAGAAGACTCAATATGTATTGATCTATTTTGTGAAATATATCAATCAAGATTGAGTACTTTACCAAAGGAATTGAAGCCTCACAATTTGAGCCAAGTAATTGATTGGATAAGGATTGTAGAAGAGGTTGAGAATGGTTACACACATCATGTATTGCTTCAAGGTGTTAATGGAGGCTACCTTGTGGAAGAGTATCAGAAGAAAATACAAACAAGTGGAGAGAGTGTATCAAAACATGATTATTTATCTTGTTGTGAGGGTGAATATAATGATTGTAATCAATTTGTAGATGATAAACCTACAGTTCACTATACGAGTGATGAAAATGAAGATACACCATATGAGGACAAGGTAGTGGTGCATGATTATCATCCTTGGGATGTCCTAGATTGTGAGAAAATATATGGGGTGTAGGAGGAAGTCCCATGCCATGATCTGATCAATGATAATGGTGTCAATGTTGTTGATATTGTGTCACAAATCAATGACCAAGGTGATGGAATTGAGACTGCTCGATCATCTATTGATTATAGTACTTCTTCTGAAATAGAGATGGTATCTCTAGCTCCAAGTAGAAGATATGTTGATAGCCATGAGATGGTGTACTTTCTTAGGAGTGAACAATTTTCCTCAAGTGAAGAGTTCTCTAAATGTGGATCAATAGTCTTGAATACAAATAATCAGGATGATGTTGAAAATATTTCTCTTTTCTCTTCAATTGATTACACTAACTTTGAATGCATTGATGATTCTAAGGGTTAGGATCAGGTCATACTAAGAAAGTGGGGGTATGTGTGACAATAATAAAGGTGTGGCAGAATACCCTATATGATGAACACTCACCATTATATGATATGATAAATGATGATCCTTACTAGTGTAGAACTAACCCACTTTTTGTCGAATATCCTAATGATATATCTCACATAGGGTTATAATGTGGTCAAAAACAAGAAAATGAACATGTTGATGGGTTCTTGCAACATAATACTTATGAATATGTGGGATATGATGCAAAAAAGATGAGAAGGAATGAAGACTAGCCTGACATTAAGGTTTCAGATTGTATTCTTGAGGATAGTGACCTTGAGTCAAAAGTTCCCCAATCACTTGATGGATGTAGTGGTACAAGTATTAGTGAAGTGACTTGTTCACAAGTGAATGTGCAAGTTGTATTAAATGATTACCAAGAATGTAAGTCAAGTTTGTTGTTAATTGAACATGAGACTTTCTCACATGGTGAATAATTTGAAGATAAGGATGTCATTGTCCATGGTGATAATTCTAAATATAGTTCTAGTATTGAGGGAGATGTAGATGAACATGTCCATGTTCCTATGGTACAAGGTTGTGTGCTTGAAATAGAGGTTGAATCGTCAACCATACATGATAATAGGGATGAAATACATATGGATGAAGGAAGGGGCCTCTTCCTAAGTAATCAAGTTGTGCACCCAGATTAGTACATTGATCTTGAAGTACTATTGTTTCATGTCAATTAGGAGAAACTATTTGATGAATCTTCATATTATGTTGAAATTGTATGATTGTTTGATCTATGTGAAGAGCAACTTAAGGATGCAAATAGCATGAATTATGATGCTAATCAATATGAATGTGTAGTTGAATTCTTTGTTGATGCCCCTCATCTTCTTGGCATAACTATGGACTTGTTCCCATCCAATAAGGATAACACCTACATAGAGAAAAATAAAGGTGCTCCTGAATCTAAACCTTTTATTTCTAATAAACCAGGGGATTATTAGCCCAAAATGCATCAAAGTGTTTATGAAGGATTTTAGTTCAATGTGCAAATTGAATGTGGTGTCCAAATTCATGATCAAGTAGAGTATGAATGTTTAACTTTTCCAATTCAATTTGATGAGCTTATGGTGGAATAGGTTAGTGAATGGGACAACATTACACTAAGTGGGAATGATGGTGTCAACCATGATGATGTTGATTGTTTAGAAATGCTTAACACACATGTTAATTTCATTACAAGTAGAAAAGGACAAAGTTTTTGATAGAGGAAAGAATTAGGTATGAGTTCCTTTGGGAGCCATGGGCATCCAATTTGAGGATTTAAGCCAATTGAATGAAATAGGCTTATAAGAAGATAAATTACATTGCATAGTTTTGTAAATATTATGCATAGGTTTGGTTTGGTGTCATTCTTTTTGGCTGTCTCCTTTCCTTTTCTAGGAAAGCTCTTGGGTTTTTGTGCTTCTTCCCTTGTCTGTTTCAACCAAAGATCTGGATTCTCACTATACCCACTGGGGGTATCTCTCCCCAAGCATGATCCACTGATAGAGCTTTCAAAATTCTTGTGAATTTTTGAGCAAATCATGGCTTGGGTCATGATTGCCAAGCTTCTTGTCCAAGGATGCGATTAGGGTTCTAGTTTGTGAACCCTCTTTGATAATGTTCTACCTTAAAACCTTTTTTCATTTTAATTTTGCATTGACTTGTTTCTGTCAGTCACCGTTTAATTAGTTATTACTTGAGCCTTTGAAGGTGTGTATGTACTAGCCCTTTTGTCTAGGAAAGATGGCCACCCTGCATATTATCCTGGGCCAAATATCTGTAAAGTTTGGCAAAATATTTTACCTCCCAAAAGACTTAGGTTTAAGTAATTTTTCCTCAAGGGTCTAACTGTCATTGGCCTGGTTATGGACCTATTTTAAGACAAAATTTTGGCCTGTGTAGAAATGTTGCCCATTTAATTTGAAGATTAGATCCCTGCCATCCATCACAAACCACATAGGAATTAATGAATAACCGTCAAAAGATGGGTGATGTACATGATGTTTTGACTCATGTCCTTGCCATGGTGGGGCCTGATCCTTCTCCAAGCATCTGTTGATTGATGATTTGGAGATCAACAACTATTAAATAGAGTGTGACTTAAATATTGGTCATCTATCACACACCTCATGGCATTTAATGAATGGCTAGTGGAAAGCTTGCAAGGTACTCAATTGAAGGACACGTGGATTCCTTGACTGTAGTATAGAGTGTGGTAGAGCCCATGGATAGAATTATGTGGCACCTAGTCATCTAATTTTCATTGGCTAGAGGTTGGTAAGCCATGGTCTTAGGATTTCAAACCCAATTTGACTTAATCTGAGCCGCTTGATTTTCCATCTCATCTAGAAATTGACGACCAATATTCAAAAATAAAAAATAGGCATGTGAGCTATTTTAGCTCTATGAGGAATATGCATTAATGGAGTTTTTTCTACAAAAGTGATCTATTTGATCCTAGCATGTGTGTGGAATTAATTTCCTATCATCATTGGAAATGATACATGGATTTTCATGTACATGGCTAATTAATGATGGAGATGTGGACGGGTATGTGCAGGATCATGATGGGCCAAAAAGTGGCAATATGATGGGTATGTGTAGGGTATGTGGCTAACGACTTTCTTTTTACCCTAAATTGATGAAATGAAAAGGGTTTTTAAAGGAGATTCTTAGCTTTCCACCAATATAAATTATGCTTTACTTTGAATTTAATAAATAATTATTATTCATTTTCTATTAAAATTATGACTAAAGTCCTAATTGGTAGGCTAATTGAAAAAAATCTATATCTTTCAAATGGTATCATATTTTTTGAATCTGAAACATGTGTCACATTCTATGCTTCACATAATATAAGATAAAAAAAAATTGAATTTCATGAAGCTTTCACCAAGTTAAGGTGGTCAGACATACAAGTTTTTATATTTTAAAAAAATTGTAATAAAAAATTCATAATTAATTATTTACTTGGAAAAATATTACAAAAAAATATGCATCACATCGGGACATTAGTCATCTACTTATATCTAAAATATTATAAAAAAATATTATCATTTTATTGTGGTTAGGGTGGTCAAAAAAAAACCTACTTCTTATTTTTGCCCTGAAATTTAAGTACTACTGCATTGAAATTTCAAATTTTCACCAAATTAGGATTAAAAAAAAAAAAAACCTAGTATTTTCTTGAAGCATTGATCATTAGCAGACCTAATTTTCCTATTAAAGGAAGGTTGATAGCCTTTATTTTCACCATCGCAATTGAGAGTGTGAATTTCTAAATTCCTGAAGTGTGAGTAGTGTTCATGAATCTACATTTTCAGAGAAGATGAGGAAGCCAACTAATTTTCTGTTAGCAGTGCGAAGGTCCCCGATATTTCATGTGTAGAAATTTCATGATGATATCCTAGAGTATGAGCAAAACATACCTATAGCTAGTGCAACTCTGAAAGAAAATGGCAAGGAGAAGGATACATCAGTCCCTACCAAATGCAGCCATAGATTGAGAAGCTAGGTTGTAACCATAGAAGCAATGAAGGAAAAAGGAAAAGATTCTGTGAGTTTTGTGAGTGCAATGTGAAGAAATATTAGGTATGGTCAAGCTTCTTTTGGAAGGCAGAAATTCCCCCATTTCCATTATTAACAGTCCTTCTGATAGTGAAATCAAATTTGATTCTAGCTACTAACGATATCTCATGCAAGTGAATCCATTGGTAGCCCCAAGGGAGGAAATGATAATAGTTGCCCCAATTTCTATGAAGACTCTGAGTTGGTGTGATTACTCAATGGCTAGCAAGGATAAAGATGAGTAAGGAGTGGAGATCTCTTCTCCGCCTCTTGCAAAGATGCACCGTGGCCGTGTGTATCATGGGTTTGGTTCTGGTTAAGAGAAATGGTGTTTGGGTCTCATTTTTTTGTGTTGTGATATTAGTTTCATTATGATGGTTGTTGTTACACTCTCTGGGTACATTGGTTTTTCTCCTTATGCTAATTTGGAATGCTTTGGGGTTGGTGTGATGAAATTTTTTTGCCTTAATGTGGTAGGAATCCAAAGTCTCATTGGCAGTTAAGGATAAATTTTGATGGCATTCGCCAGTTCCCTTTTGGTGAGATGAAGTGAGTTTTTCTTCCCCAGTTCAACAAATGATTACAAACAACCATATGGGGAATTTTTCAAATGAAATTAAAATTTTGAATGAAATGAAATATCAATGAAATGTAACTATAATAAGCCTGATTCTTGTTGCTCCCTTATCCTATAAAAGGGATTTCAAGGCTCATTATAGGGGTTCAATTTTGAGTCCAGTATAGGGTCTAGGTAGAATTTAAGGACAAAAAGAATATATTGTAAAAAGCTAATAAATAGAATAGTAGGATTGTCTTGGGTTGAAGTCTTATATGTAATAGTCTTAAATTATTTTTATGGAAATTATTGATATAAAAAAAAATCTTATCTCTAAAACATATACTCTCCTTTTGTAAGTGTTTGCAAGTCATAAATGAAAATATCAAGGGTATTATCATTTATCTTCAAATGTTCAATTGAATGTGTGTCCTTATTTCTACTTTAACTCAAAGGGTTAATTAAATGCTTAAAGAGGGTCACAAATTTATGAAAATTTTCATAGGATCTAATAATAAGTTATGGTTTAGATATTGTGAGTTTTTAAATTGCAAGGCATTATGAAAATAGTCCATAATTATCAAAGTTAAAGAATTTGTGTATTAATGGTTATTGCATATTTGAATCCATTGCCCAATTGATGAAGCACTTGTATTTTTGTTAGGGATATTGACAATTGAAGTTTTTGATGATTTACCTATCCATTTGTTTAGAATAAGAACACAATTCATTTAAAATATTTCAATCATGAAGCATATGTTTGAAATACTTCCTTGTTCTTGGTAAATAGATGATTATTTACCTAAAGATCTACCAAATCTTTAGTCGATTATGTTTATTTGCAACTTATAGGAACCAATTTGTGCATAGAAGTATTCTCCATCAAATAGATCATAATGAGAACCCTAAGGAACAACCTCCAAGGTCCCACAAAGCCTAAAGTGAAGGAGTAAAGACCCTTGAGTCCTTTACTCATTAGGTTGGCCATTCATCTTGAGGATTCTTGATTATAAGGGTTGGCTACTCTTTAGAGAATTCTAAGGGTGTACTGGGAAAAACACCAACACAATTCACCAAACCCTAGCAATAAGATGATGTAATTATGCTTGAAATGGCTGGAATGGATGTGGTTCTTGAATCTTGGTTGAACGATATTGATCTTACTTAAAACACTAGCTTGGATCATGAACTGTAAATCACAATTGTTAGCACAATAACAAACATGACATGGAATCCTTGACATGATTATTTGCACTTCAATGTTTCTCTAAAATTCTTGATAATCTACCCTTGAAATCCTTCTGAATTCCCTTGTGAATACTTAAATGTTCTTGTGAACTCTCTTGAATGATAGGTGAAAATACAAGTGAAAGAACCTTGTATTTATACTCAATTATGCAAGAATTCCTAAAATTACAACTCTACAAGCCAACACCAAATCTAGGAGAATAAAATCTTATGAGAAATTTGAATTAAATTTGAATTTGGGCCATGATAGGCCAAAACTAGGCAAAGAGTGAAATGGATTTGATGTTTAACAATGAATTTCAGTTTGGTCTATATGTGTCAATCTAGGGGCATAAGATTGTGAAAGGTATCATGGAAATCTGCAGCTATGAAAATAAACCTATCACAAATCAAAATAAAACTGGTGACAGGAACTGTCACTTCTTGGTGATAGGAGCTATTCTATTCTATGCATACGTCATGAACTACACACAAAACAAACTCTCAAACATAAATTCAACACAAATTAAGAAATTCATAACTAAATGTGAAGCATGTGAGAATCAATTAAAATTATTTACAAATATAAACAAATAGATATTACGTAATCTCAAGTTCAATCAATTCAAATAATACATAAATAATGATACACACTTTGTAGAAATAAAATAAAATATTTACATTCATTCAGCAGATGCAAGGGGGGTGCCCTTCCTCCCAATCAGCTGATTGAAGAAAACAATTAGAGAACTCATAGACTTAACTCAAAACAATAATATTGAATTTTTCAACAATACGATTTCATACATTCCTCCTCTTTCTTCTCATATAGCTCATATTTATACAATAAATATGTGCAAGTAATTGCCTATTTTCATACCACATTTCCATTATTTCATGGCTCACATTTAGTTGTTTTATTTGTTTAATAAAAACATTTAGTTGTTTTATTTGTTTCATTTGTTGGAAAAAACCCCACCTTAAAATGTATGAACTTAAATAGCTCACCCTAAAATGTAGGATCTTAAATAGGAGCTTAAATAGCTCACCCTAAAATGTAGGAGAATAAATAGCTCATGGTTACAATAGAATATTATTTTAACGTGAGGACATTTTCCTCCATAAAATTAAACATTATTTTGTTATAACTAAATAACCAAAGTATTTTATGAGCAAATAATTAAATACACATTACATCATATATTGTTCTATTTGTATTGCATTATTTTCCTTCTTCAATCAGCACATTGCATTTAGCATAATAGAAGCAAACATTAGTAAATACAATGTACTATTTATTATTCACATATCTTATCTAAAAACTAAATTAACTATTACTTATATATATTTGTAGACATGAAAAATTAGCATCATGCATTTAATTAATTCATATTCATCCATTCATCAAATAAATCAAGTAGATATTTTATTCAATCTCTAAAGTCATCCATTTAAATTAAATAAATCAACTTTATTTAATTTGATCCTAACATCACCCTCTTTGATTAAATAAATCAAATCTTTATTTAATTAAATCTAAAAACAATCTTTCATCTCCTTTTTGATTTGTTTTAATCCTTAAATCTAAGTCAAATGGGTCAAATCACCTAATCTTCTTTTAAATTAACTAAATCAAGATTAAATCTAATCTAATGCATGTCACATTCTCTAGATTTTCCCACTTTCACAAATAAATCAATTAATTCATTTATTAATTCCTCATTTTCCCTCAACAAGGAATGTTTGGAGAATATTCCCTCAAGTTTGAATTCAAATCAAGTTGACTTGTCCCTTCCAACATGGCATTAACCCCCCTCTTACATGTCCCCACTAGGCATTTAAGCCCCTTTTTCTCCCTCCAACAAGCCAAAATTTGAAATTTGAAAAGACCAACTAATGTTATTTATTGGCACATTGACCAAAACTTGCACATCCTCCATCCACTCACATTTGGACAAGTGGCTCCTTCCTATTGGTTGAATCTTTGTCCCACATTCACCCATTTTGCATATTTCTCCATCCTACCATTCTATAAATTAGAGGTCTCATTCCTCATTTTATCATTCACAAATCTCATGCAAAGTTACTCTCTCCATATTAAGAGCTAATTTTTCCCATTATCATTTGCAACATTGATTTTTCAAGGGTTGGGAAAGGGTCACTTTTCAGAACAAAGTGATGCCAATCCACTATGAAATAGGTATATTTCATGTTTCTATATGTGTTTTGATCATCTTTGTCATTTGTTTTCATTTTGGAGCATGATATGTTATTTTATAGGAACATTTGTAGATTTGGATAGTTAGAAACTAGCCCATTGCTAATGAGTATTGAGGAATAGGTTGTGTATAGATTTATGGTGTTCACAAAATGGTGCTAGAAGGAGGGAAAGAGCCCATGACCACCATTTTCAGCAACTTACATGACATGGTTTTCTTGTTTGACTGAAATTTTACTCAAATGCTTTCACGCTTTATTTCATTACTTTATTTCATCATCAAACTGAAGTTTCCCCATAGAATATCTTTGTCTTCTTCCTTAAATTTACATAGTGTTCAGATTTCATATGATAGGTTGCGTAATTCATATTGAATCTTCTACACATTAAAGTCATATTAAATTTGTGTCTTTTAAGAGTGATTCACTTGCTTATGCATCCATAGTGTAGAGTTTGTAACCTGTGGGCAGCACAACAAGATTTCCAATGGTTTTTGTGAAAGGATTGTGGGTTGACTTTGATGGTTTTTTAATTGATTAGGTATTAAATTTATACGTATTTGCATTTCCTTGAAAGTGTACACCTTTTTCAGCTTTACCAACTTGTCAATAACATTTAACTTGGAAATATTTTCAAAGCTTTCAAATTGGTTTTTTAAACATCTGTCAATTACATTTGCTTGAAAGTTTTTAAATCCTTTTCATCAAATCCCTCTAGTGCATGAGACTCTATCACTTTAAGGCATACTATCAAACATATTTCATTGCTTTCCATTATGTGCATACCTTGCAATCAACGCATTCCCTAAAATAACTTTTCTTTCAAATTCTATCAAAAGTGCCCTGTCTACGCTTCCAACAAATTACATAAATGTTTACTATGGTGGTTGCTACTGCAACTCCAAAATAAAAATAAAAAAACTTCTTGTCCTTTGCGCCTTGTTGAATTTCCTTTGCCAGTTTGAAGTTGCTTCACCGTGATTCCTATTGCAATACAAACCCTTTCATATTAAAGAAATGGTTGTTAAGCGTTCATTCCTTTTACCGTTGGTCTTGGAGAAATTTTGCAGTTGAAATAAATGTCACTTTCCAAAATTTCTAAAGTCTTTTTCATTCAAACTCATTCTATGCATATCTTGTAAATGTTACATTATTTTCAGGTATTCAAAAAATAGTTTGTGTGCTCTCTTTATGCTCTCATTTTGGCACAGGTCAAAGGTTGTGGAAGTCACTGCTAATTACATCCACTTAAATGCCTTTACTTGTTGTTTTGTATGACCTGAAAAATGCATTTGCTTGAAATTTTCTAATGCCTCACCTGCACTTCCTACACTTACCTTACCTGCCTTACTTGTGCTTCACATTTCTTCTAGGAATTCTTTCAAGTCCACGCGTTCTCTAATGATTTGACATTTTTTAGGATGGCTTTCTTTCATAAATTATTGTCCATGACAAGATTGTTCTTTTCCCTAAGTTGTGCCTACTCTCAATATCTGGCATAACATTAAATACAAAGCTCTATTACAACCATAGCTTCATTATGCATTGATAGGGTAGCTAACACGGAGGATCCTATCAGAAAGATTCCTGGCATTTGATGATCATCTCACTCTATCTGATTTAGGGGGTTCACGCTTGAAGTTTTTCTCTCTGCTGTCACTTTGTCTCCCTATTAATAGTAGGGTTGTGTAGTCTTGTTATTCATTTCCCTACATTTATGCTATCTCATACATGATATTTGTATAACTTTAATCTATTTTCATTAATCGAATCTTCACCTACAAAGTAAACAGTCCAAATTAAAACTGTATGGTAATCTTCCAGAGTTTTGTCTAGCATGCAAGAACACTGAATGACTTGAACAGAGTAGACTTATGCTTGTGGATGTATGTGGGTCAATATACATAATATATGTGTGCACAACTCAACAAATTTAAAACATAATATCTATTTTATCTATTTAAAGCTACCTACTTGCTTTATGAACCTTTGGTGCTCATCTACAAATTTTATTATCCTAAATATTGGTGAGGCGGATTGTTTATGATGAATTTTTGAGGCAAGTTTGTGATTGGATGTTGTGTGTTTATTATAGGAGATCCTTAAATGTTGCTTTATCTCAAATTTGAAGGAACATAAAGCTTATCTAACTACAACCAATAGAGGGATAGTTGACTAAGTTACAAAAGAATTTAGGCTTAATGATCCATAATTAATAAAGATGTTTGATATTTAAGATTAAAGAGTCCATTGTGCTTATATGAGTTTTGTTATGATTTCAAAAATTTGATTTTTTTTTAGTGTCCTAACCATTGCTTAAATTTTTCTTTTTCTAGGGGTATTTCTTTTCTCTGATAATGCATTGCTTCATTAATTCCTTATCATAAATCACACTTCTAATAAACATTGTACTATTTATAGGTGAAGGTTGACATTGGAATCGAGTGAAAGCAAGCAAGAGTGGAGCTGAAGGAAAGCAGACATTGAAACTCTAAATTCATAAAGTGTTTTTAAATGCTTGGAACTTCCATTCTATGCTTTAATTTTTTGTTTTAGGCCAACTCACTTGTTTTTCGGCTTTAAAATGAACATTACAAAAACTTTCAATTTTCGTTGCAAAGGGTTAAAATGAACTTTAGGAAAATTGAATAGATTTCATTTGAGGTTAACAATTGAACAAGACAACTTTCATATCTCATCTTGGTGCTTTAAAACGAATCAAAATCATTTCTTTGTGGACTTAAAATGAACATGTGCAACTTTTTTTTGTGATTACTTACTCAAACTAACACCACTAAAAAGACGTATGCACTTCTCTCGCTCTTCACAACAATCTAGAGAATCAAAAGGCTTTTTGATGGTCTTAGGGTGGGATAAAGTGATCACCTCCACATTTCATTTTGGGATTAAAATTGAAAAAAACATTGTGCAACTATGAGTAAACCTATTGCATGTGTTCTCCCTTTGTTTCTAAATGAAGGTTAATCAAACTATGAATATGTTTACTTGTGATTGTTTATCTTAGAGGGCTTGAATTGGGGAAAAAGTACTCACCCAAGGGAAAAACCCAACCGGTAACACTCTAAAGCCAAGAGTATTTCCAGTTGGGATATAAAAGTGGGTACTGAAACAAAGGCCTGTATCACACGATTGGCTCCAACAAGAAGGGAAACAATGGTCTCTCGCGACGTTGGGTCAACTCCTACGAACAATAAGTCTGAATTAAAACCCTTGATGTAGAAAGGCCAAAATACCTATCTATTTTTTGGTGCAAGAATGGTCATTCTGAAGCCAACCCACACATTTACGGTTATTAGTAGAAATGGAAAGCATGACATGGGAGTTTCATGGGTGTTGATGCTTGGCTGCCCCGTATAAGTGAGTGTCATGGAGGGGAGCCAGTGGGGTCAATCATCTAACCATTCACTAAAGATAAGCATAGCTGGACTTGTCCAAGTGGGGACTCAACAAATATAGTCTTCCATATCCATAATATTGTGCTTGTTCTTGATTACAAAATGCTTTTCTTTTTCAAAAAAATTTGGAAACAAACATTTAACATCATCATCAAAATTTCAAACCCTTTAGGAAGAAAATACAATTGACCAAATTCATGTGTTATTGCTATCCCTTGGGATTTTATCCTTAAAGGTTTCTAAACACTTGGATTTACATCTCAATTTTCCTACTAAAGTTAAACAATAGGTAACCCTTTCCTTGGCTTCATCAAAATTACACATAACATACTTTGTGGGATTTGAAGAAATTGAGACATTAGACATCTAGTTTAGAAATCTAATCAAAGAAGTGTTTGTGGTAAAAAAAAATCACTAAGCAAAGATAACAAAATTGTCTCTCACCCATGATGTGTTAATTCCTCATGATTTCCAAGAAAGTCAAAATCCCGAAACAAAAGTCCTTGAGCCAAAGTTCAAAATTTAGGAGTCACACTTGAAAGGTCATCAAGAATTACATTAGGAAGTGTAATCAAAAGCAACATATCAGAATAAGCAAAAAATTCACAAGGTTCTATAGACTCATTACTTTGAACAATCCAGAAATGTATGCTCAGTTTGAACCACTTCTTAGTTATAGAGGTCCTTATAAGTATTGTATGTTATTCAAAACTGAGGACTAGTAAGAAAGTATCTTTTTAGGTAAACCTAGGATCAAAATCAAACCTTCATCCATCTTTGAACATCAAAACCAAAATCATCTCATCATCAACTCTTGAAAAAACTTGGAAAAATACTTCATGTTAAACCTTGGGATAATCATTTGAAACCAATCCAAAATCACCTTGTTTGATTGAATGCATGTACATGCATCCTTCTCCACATATTTGATCAAATTATAAAACCTTGTGAACAAATTCATCACTTGATAACATCCAACATCTTGGAATTTAGGAGTTGATTGTCAAGATCATCTTGTTTGGATATGAGTGTTTAGATGAATCCTTTTTCTCACACCTAGAAAAATTAGTATCTTGTGAATTATTTAACTCTAGGACAACATCCAACCTCTTAGAGTTTATGAGTCCACCAAAATCCAAATCCAAAACAAATCAATCCTAAATCAATTCCTAAAGTTTAACATACCCTTCATGATTTTCTCAAGAGTTCCAATCATCCATCAAACATCCATATCATTATCACCCTTTGATCCTTAAATGATCCCAATTTTTCTCTTTTGTACCTAAAGTTAGATCAATCCAAAGAATTAGAGAATTCACCTTCCATATTCTTGAAGATTGATCCCTATTTTATGGTGCAAACTAGATCACAACACAAGAGGAACATGGAATCCAACAAAGAAACATCCACTTCAAGTGAATTAAGTAAAACTACTCCCAAACTGAATCCCATTGGGTTTCAAAGTATCACGATTAACCTTCCTCCATTTTTGCAAGACCATCCAGAGGAAGGTGTCCAAGTGGAGGATCTTACCAGTAATCCCTTTGGAATGACACAAGAGGAAATCACTGAAATAATTCAAAATCCAGAGAACCGTAAGATTATCAACATCATGATGAGAATCAATCCCTCACTATACAAGCTCAAATTAGCAAAGCAAGGGGCTAAACTCCCCTTCAATTTTGATGTGAGCACGATTGTGGAACCATCTTTTGGAGTCATTCCTCCAATCTCATCTACCATCCCCATTTCATCTACCCCCTCATTCTGAAGCATCACTCAAAAAATCCCACAAATCACATCATCCATTGCTCCAATGCAACCCATTGTTAACAATGGAAGTGCATTTCTCAATGCATTGCAAGTTACACATCCTCTCGTAAAAAATTAGGATTTGGATGCAAACACCATCTTGGGAAAAACCATCCCCCAAAATCCATTGCATACATATGTCCCTCTCACCTTTCATGATCCAAATGACCCATCATCATCATCATTTCACACAACACCCCAAACCTCTCTCCCCATAACCTCACAAGGAGAGGGTGACATGTTCAGACCAGGGGGCATTTTCAACACCACACCATTTCCTCAAGAGATCATATCTCTCACTTTTTCACCACTTCCAGCATTTCCATCATCATCCACACCACTACTTGGCTTAGGGATTCCACCTTTACAAAATATCAATCAAAATCAAACCAACATCCTAAACGTCAATTAAAGCATCATGCCAAACTCTCAAAACTTGTCATCGGCATCACAACAATAGATGATAACTACACAAGTAATCACCACATCATCAACCACCCCCTTAACATCTTGAAACATGGTCTCTCAAGGACTAATCACGTCGATTGCACCATCTACCAATCAAATTGCAATCACCAACACAATAGTGCCTCTCACCACAACAACAAGCACCATTCCAAATCCACCACCACCACCAAGCTCCAATACATCAAGCCAATATAGTATGGTGTTGCAAGCCACTCAACAAGCTGCTTATCAAAAGGAATTCCTGCAAGTACAAAAACAACAAGCCACACAACTAGCTTCTCAACAAGTTATGCAACTAGCTACTCAAACCGCTCAAGTGGCACAAGCTACTCAAACTACCCAAGTCACACAACAAGCGCACCAAGCTACACAAGCTTAAGCCTTATTGCAGCAAAAACAACAAAAAACACAAGCTCAACCACAAGTTCAAGCACAAGCTTGAGCTCAAGATCAATCTCAAGCCCAAGCTCAAGCACACACTCAAGCCAAAGCTAAATATCAAGCACAACAAGTGCAAGCACAAGTGAAATATCTTGCAAAACAACACACAACACAAAAAAATGCATATCAGTAAGCGCTAAAGCAATATAAAAAATAGTAGGAGGCAAACCAATTAGCAACTCAACAACAAGCGCAACAACAAGCTCAACAATAGGCACTAGTAACACAACAATAGGACCAACAACAAGCGTTGTTGGTATAGCAACAATTGCAAGCATACTTAGCTCAATAGAATATGAAAACATAATCCATCAACATACCAACTAGTCAGCCCATCCCATTGACAATTGAACCACCTCAGAACACTTTTATCCCACCCCCTGATCGACAAAATGATGTGACAACACAAATCAGGTTGCTCTCACAACAAGTGCTTGATAGGTTCAATCAAGGCGAACCATGAAAACACCCAACAAATTGTGTCCTTATCCATTCGACAGAAGCCTTTTAATGAAACCATTCTTGAAGGGATTTGAGATCCCTAAATTCGATAAGTATTGTGGGATGAGAAACCCTAAATATCACATCAGAGAATTCCAGGTTCATTGCATGGAAGTTGCATATGACGATACCTATCTGATGCGGCTATTTCCTAGGAGTTTGTCTGGCGATGCCATGGAATGGTTCTCTCACCTACTGACAGGCATCAAAACATTCCAAAAAATCATAGACTCATTCATCAAAAACTATGCATGCAATATTGTCATGGATGTCAATCTAGAGGAACTCTCATCTTTGAAACAAGGTAAGAATGAATCATTTGCTTCATTCCTACAACAATGGCAATCCAAGGAAAATCAGAGTAAATGGGTCATGCCCAAGGAACAAGTTTCCACTATCATATCCAACCTTGACAACCTCTTGGAATTCCATCTTAAATTCCAAGGGATCACCACATATGACCAGTTGATTTCCAAGGTGCTCAACATTGAATGAGCCCTTATGACACAACCTAGAGGATCAACTTCATATCCTTAACAACAAAACAATCGCCACCAACCAATTACAATTACAAACCTTGCACATGGGCAAGAAACAAAAATATTACCAACGATGGTGTCATCGATGCCATAGTTATTATCAGTGCCCCTCGGTAAAACACACCCACAACACAAAAAATCCAAAACCATCATCAAAACAACCATCAAGCAAACACAACAACACAACAATCAAACAATCAAGTGATCAATAACGTCAATGATCAAAGGGGAACACCAAAAAAGGAAAATAATAATTTCATCAATAAAAAGTACACCGCTCTTGGGGAACCACTCGAAGTCATCATGAAGAAACTAATAAATTAAAACTTCATCAAGATTCCCACCTATGAGAACTACCAAGAACTAGATGTTAAACCTCCTTGGTACAATGAAAATCAGCTCTACAACTTCCAAAAAATCAAGGGGCACACCACTAAAAATTGCATGAGGTTAAAGAACATAGTCCAAGACCTCATTGATCAAAGAATCATAAAAATGGAACAACCAACAGGAAACTAGAACCTCAAAATATACACGAATCTGATGCCTAACCATAACAATAAAGGGAACAATAACATTGATAAGGGGAAAGGCACCTTGAAAGATGTGAATCACGTGTATGAAACTGTCATCACTTCCCTAGATGAACACTATGCAGTAATCACTATGAAAAGAGCTCAGGCCAATTGTGGAGTCAGCACAAGAGGTAGAAAAGTTACTATCACAAGATCATCTCAACCAAATAGAACTTTCATGTCCAATTCAAGATCTATTCCCAATGGTTAGAACGTCCTTGATTAGCTAAAATGAACCCCAACACAAATCTCTATCATGGAGTTATTAAAAATATCATCCACCCACAAGAAAATTCTTGAGGAAGCATGGGCTTCATCCATCGTCCCTATAGATCTTGATGTGGAACAATTCCAAGCTATGGTTGGAAACATCATCACTCCAAACCTCATTACATTCTCTGATCAAGACTTTCCCGTTCAACCATCTCACAACTGAGCATTCCATTTAGAGGTCTTGGTGCATAAAAATAAAGTCAAGTGAGTCTTGGTGGATGGAGGTGTAGGTTTGAACATTTGTTCCCTCCAGTTCATTAAGAACCTAAAAATATCAGAGGATTCCATCGATGAAGGAAAAGGTATTACAATTAGAGCATAGGATGATTAGGAAAGAGTGTCCCAAGGTAGAATCCAAATCCCTATTCAAGTACGACCAGCTATCATGGAATTACGTGTCAGGTCTTGGATCTTGAATTGTCTTATAACATTCTCGTAGGACATCCATGGATCCATTAAAGTGGTAGCATCAACTTTCCATCAATGTTTCAAATTCACATATGAAGGACAAGAGGTCACCATCCATAAAGATCATGAAACATTTTCCTATTGCAAAAGCCTTGAGGCAAAATACTACAAAATACCTCAAGTACCTAAAAATGATGATGGCCCCTCAATACCATACACTAATCTAGCCACTCTCACTTCCACTTCTTGGACAAAGAAACCTACCACTCCCACCATTCCCACCATCTCTGATATCAAAGTCATCATCCAAGAAAATGGTTGCAGAAACTACACGATTCCCAAAAATTCTTTTATGGTAGGAGAGTTACCACAATCTCCTAGATCATGAGGATGTTTACAATCAAATGAGGCCTCCACATCTCAAACATCCCTTGAATAATATCCCAACTTAAGAAGTTGGGGAGATATTGGCCGAGAAGTCATAGAGGAGGACCCATCTCATCTCCTTTACCAAGATAATAGACTAGCAACCAATTTACCAATGGATGACAGAAGAAGAGGTTTGCAAATGATGCTCACAATAGGCTATGAAAAAAACTAGAGACTTGGGAAAAATGACAAAAAAATTATAATACCTATCATTCCGGAGATGCGAATGGGAAATCTTGGCCTTGGATGTGCCCCTGTGAGTATAACCATTTGTGGCCGAAGTCCTCTAGTTAGAAAGGTCAATAATCCTCCTCATCAATCAATAGCTGAACTTTGCTTACTCGTATCTACAGGTCGAGTCATAAACAACTTCACATTTGAAATAACTGATGTCTATAGTAGTAGTGATGACGAGGATCCCATAACCAACCTACCCATGCTCTTCAAGGATACCACCCTTCTCATGATTAGCACCTTATCCTTTGAGTCAAATCATCAAAATCATGAAATCCACCTAGTTTACCCCTAACTCATTGATTATGACCAAGGAGGACCACCAATTCTTGACACATTCAAAAATGATGAGGCACTCTTAGAATTCATGGGATTGCGGGATAATATTCTATGTGGGAATCATAAAGAAGGATTCATCATTGAGCTAGATACATAGGCCTATTATGAGGAAATGATTAAATCCCTCAGTCACAAAAGTGAGAAATTAAGAATAATATCTAAGTCCTTGAGTGAAAACCACAATGTGGCACTCTCCAACATGAAAAAAGTAAAAATAAAGGATGCATCCAATGTTGAAAACCTCTTTGAGGCACCTTAGGATCAGGGATTCAATCTTCCTTTCAGAGCTCTCCATCAAGAAAAATTAGCGTTCCTAGTAGAAAAGTGCAATCTAATTAATCTAGGAACAGAGGAGACCCTGCACATCACATTCTATGTGGAGTAATTACTATCAGAGGAACAAGATCTCCTAGTAGCCTTCTTGAGAGAAAGACAAGTTAATTTTGCATGGAGCTATGCAGACATGCCAGGGCTAGATCTAGAAATTGTAGTTCATCACCTAGCAGTATACTCTAAAGTAAAGCTCGTTAGACAAAAGCTCAGGAAAATGTACCCTTAGATTGCCCTACCAGTCAAAATGGAACTAAAGAAGCTATTGGATGTAGGATTCATTTGATGAATAGACTATCCAGAATGGGTGTCAAACCTAGTTCCTGTCTCAAAACCCAATTGGGGAATCATAATTTGCACAAATTTCAGGGACTTAAACAAAACATGTCCAAAAGATGATTTCTCATTTCCCAACATTGACATGATTGTAGACATGATGGTGAGGCACAAAATTCTTTCCTTGATGGAATTTTTTTTAAGATACAACCAGATAATGATTGCTAAAGAAGACCAACAAAAAAATACCTTCACTTGTCCATGGGGGACTTACTACTAGAATATGATGCCATTCGGCTTGAAGAATATAGGAGCAACATACCAAAGAGCCATGACATTAATATTCCATGATATGATCCATATATTTTTCAAAGATTATGTTGATGACATACTAGCCAAATCCAGAAAGTGGAAGGATCACATAGCAACCTTGAGTACTATTTTTGATAGGCTGGAGAAATACAAGGTCCAATTAAATCCAAAGAAGCACATCTTCGGTGTATAATTAGGAAAGCTACTAGGATACATAGTGTCAATGAGATGTATTAAGGTAGATCCTACCAAGGTAAAAGCAATCCTTGATATGGAGGCACCCAAAACATTGAAACAGTTGAGAGGCCTCCACGGCAGGCTTCAATCCATCTAAAGATTCATAGCACAACTGGCAAATAAATAGAATCCATACTCTCACCTACTTCACAATGGAGTAGCATACAAGTGGGATGGCAAGTGTGAAGAATCCTTCAATAAGATCAAAGAATGTTTGCTTACACCACCAGTCCTCAAGCCACCGATCCCAAGAAAGCCATTAATTCTCTATGTGTCAGCAACAACAATAGCCCTCAGAGCTCTCCTAGCTCAACACAATGAAAATGGGATAGAAAGGGCCATCTATTATATTAGCACAACAATTGTTGGGAATGAGTTAAATTGCTCATTCATTGATAAAGCATGTCTAGCAGTAGTGTTTGCTTCACAAAAATTCAGACATTACATGTTGGCACACAAAATAAAACTCATTGCCAAAATCGGCCCTCTCAAGTAATTACTGCCAAAGAAATGCTGACTAGAAGAATGGCCAAATGGGTGTTGATACTCTCAGAATATTACATTGAATATGTGGAGCAGAAAGCAATTAAAGGACAAGTCATCACAAATCAGCTTGCAAAAGCACCAATCTATTCAGAGAATCCCCTCATCTTAGAGTTTCCAAATGAATCCATCTTCAATCTCAACATAGCTGACCACTGTAAACTTTACTTTGATGGCTTATACACACAACATGCATCAAGTTTTGGTGTCTTCCTTATCACCCCATAGGGGGACTACATACCTAGATCATATAAATTGGCAAATGTCCCCTGCACCAACAACATTTTAAAATACGAGGCTTTAACCATAGGTCTCAAAATAGCAATGCAATGGCGCATCATGGCCCTTAGAGTATACGAAAACTCTCAGTTGATAATAAACCAAGTGAATGGTTAGTACCAGACTAAGGATGATAAGCTCAATCCATACAAGAAACTGGTGGAGACTCTCAAAGAATCCTTTATCAAGATCACATTTGACCAGATTCCTAGAGTAAACAACAGAGCTGAAGACACCATGGAAATGATTTGATCCTTACTGGACATCCCTGATAATGTCCCAAAATATGAATTCTTGGTAGAGTAGCTTCTCATGCCCGCATTCGAGGTACTAGAGTCAAAATTTGTGTGTAAAATCATTGGTTCTGATGATCCCTGGTACCATGAAATTTATACCTACCTACAAATAGGTGTCCTACTTGCTAACTTACCCTCAACCTTAAAAAAAACCTTTGTCAAAAGGGAATCCTAATTCAACATCCTAGGAGATACCCTATATTGTAGGAGCATAGAAGGAACCTTATTATGTTGTTCAAACACTGAGGAGGCATAACAGCATTTGTGGTTCACACTCAAGTGGAATGACCCTAGCCAAGAAATTGTTGAGGATGGGGTATTATTGGCCTACAATGGAAAGGGAGGCACATGACTATGTCAAAAGGTTCCTACAATGTCAGTAGCATGGGGATCTCATCCATGCTCCAGCTCAATAACTTCATCCCATCATCACACCATGGCCCTTTTCATAGTGGGGACTCGGTCTCATTGGAAAAATCACTCCCACTTCATCTAATGGACACAAGTTCATCATAACCACCACTGAGTACTTTACAAAGTGGGTGGAAGCCATACCCATGACATATATAACCATGAAGTAGATATCAAATTTCATCATGAACTATCTCATTTGCTGCTATGGTGTCCCACAAGCCATTATCTTAGATAATGGGACACCATTTAAGAATCAAGATTTCTATGACTTGTTTGAAAATTTTAAAATACAACATCGCTTCTCCACCCCACACTATCCCCAAGGCAATGGCTAAGCAGAAGTCACAAATAAAACCATTTTAAAGATCCTCAAGAAAATAGTCAATGATGTAGGTTGTGACTAGTATCTTCAACTCAATCCCACCCTCTGAGCCTACCAAACCAGCATCTGCACACCCACCGGCGCCACCCCCTTCTCCCTAGTCTATGAAGCAGAAGCCATACTACCCATTGAGATCGAGCTTCTATCACTAAGAATATCACTACAAAACCTCATCATGGATGAAGAGTACTGAGTATCAATACTGAATGAGATGGACCTAGTAGATGAGCGATGTATAGACACTTTAAATCATTTGCAAGTCTATCAAAACAAACTCAAGAGGAGCTATAACAAAAAAATTAGAAGCAGGACTTTCCAAGTTGGAGAGATGGTATTAAAGGAGAATCAGAAGAATGTCCCAAATCCAAAAATTAAAGAAAAATTTGAACCCAATTGGTTGGGACCATTTCTTATCACAACAAGCTATAAGTTAGGGGCATATCAGTTATCAACACCTGAAGGGGAACCTCTACAAGATCCCATGAACAACTCTCATCTTAAAAAGTTTTATGCCTAATATTTTAAGGTATAGGACCCAAAAAATCAAAAAAATAAGAAAATGTCCTAAAAAAATGGTTACCCTAATAAAAACTTGGAAAACAGGTGTTTTGGTGACAACAAAAAAATAAAAAAAGAGAAAAATAAAAAAAAAAATAGAAAAAGGATTAAAAACAGTAAAGAGAAAAATCATCCTCTAGTGAAACCCACTTCAGTGGCACTTTGGGCAAGTACCTTGGTGAAAACCTAGAAAATAGGCACCTTGTGTAAATAAGCACTTTCCATCCATCAATTACTCACCCATCCATTTGACATCCACATCATAGCTTGGTCCTATGTTCATATCATGATCCCTACTAGTACTACTCGGCTCATCCTCAAGGTTAGTTTCTCCTGCCTTTATCAGAGTAGTCTATTGCATCACGTTAGGGGCATGTTCTCAACAGATCAGATTTAGGTATATTTTTGAAGTCCTAAAATCTCAAAAAATCCAAAAAATCCAAAAACATCACAAAATCACAAAATCCAAACAATCCAAAAACATAAAAAATTCACAAAATCCAAAAACATTTAAAACATATCAAAATCCCAAAAATAGGTCAAGAAGTCAAAAATAGAGTCATCTTGTCAAACTATGGATCTCCGAGCCTTGAACATCAACAAGGTTGATCTTTGATCATCCCCTAAGACACTTAGGTCAGTCCTTTAGGAGTTTGTCATAATAAACTGACATTTCATCATGTATATCTTCATTTGCAAATCGGTCGAGTCGTTAGTCAAACTACATGGTCTCTATGTGTATAATGTAGGAAAGGATAATCTATTTATTAGCCCCCGAGGCTCCTAGGATAGATCCTTAGGTTAGTCTCTTGGTAAAAATCTACAAAAACCCCAAAACATTAGAAAACCAAAAAATCAAAGCATTTGAAAAATATTTTAAAAAAAACCAAAAAAAGCTTCAAAATAGTTCAAAAAACTCTAAAAACATCCAAATATTTAAAAAACAAACATCTGTCTCATTTCACTTACACCCACAATAAACATCACTCATAACAAATGATCGTCATCCTCAACCTTTGGTAAAACAATTGGAAACAAGTCTAGCAGGTGAAAAAAGTGAAAACTCAAAACATCAAGTCTTAGGTTTAAGTCAGTACATAAACAAGTTGGTCAACTCTTTGTGTCGATAGGCTATCATCCAATCAATCCCATTTCAATCATCTAATAACATCATGTCTTAGGATGTATCCTTCCTACAAGGGGCATTCTTTATTGGAAAGAACACTTTGGATAAACAAAATGATGTGTCGCCATCCACTAACATGTCCTAGGATGTATCCTTCCTACAATGGGCATTATCTTTTGGCAATAGTTTTGGTTCTTATCCTTAAAAACACATTTGCTTTTAGTTAGCAGTATTGAAGAGCATCGACTTGTTTGTTTACTTTATCTTTTTCTTTTGACTTATGTCTTTGTGTGCATTCCAATAACCTCTCGATGATGTCCAAACAAATGGATTTCGAAAGATAGGAATGGGGCAACGATCATTATCTTTTGTTTGTTGTGCTTGTTGGACATTCTTGTAATATAACTTGGTGAATACTTGCTTTGTTAGATGTGTATGGAGGGTGTGTTGGGAAGCTTGTTGACTTTTTCTTTTATATGTTATACCTTTCTGTGTTTTGGTCCAAGATGTTTGAAACTTCTAAAGTGCATCCTAGCAAGGTTTTTGTATATCAGGTGTGAACAAGAATACTCCTATCTATTTTTTGACTCAAAATCCATCACACTAATTGCAATTCCATCCTAGTTCTTTATACCTTGATGCATCATGCTTATGTGTGTTATCAAACATAAGGTAAGTGACCCTTTTAAAATCTTAATTCTTGATAAGCAAATCATCCATTTCTCATCATCATCTCAGCATAAAGTTGGCTTGTTGGATCCTCCTATCATCATCTAATTTCTTCTTTCCCGCACTAACATTATGCCAGGATAGTTAATCATCATCCCTAGTGCATCCATCCTATATCCACAAACAATCAAGATTCTGCACATCATCTCACATGCATGATTCATTATCATTAAAAAGAATTGTTAGTTTAAGCATCTCATAAAATCATACATTTGTATAAAACATCCATTGCATAATCATACAAGCATTATCACATCATCCATCTCACATGCATTGTATTATCATTTAAGTTGTTTAGGATAATATAGATTGGTTATTTTAACCATCTTAAAACCATCTCATATGCATCATCATTAGAACCATCAATTTTGAACCTCTTTATCATGATATCAACCCTCAAATTGAATCTTTTTGCTCGATCTCTCATGGGAGCAATTTACCAGTGTACTTCTTTCCACTTGGGCATCTAAAAAAATTAGATTTTTTTTAAATTTTAATTGTGGTAAGTTTATTCTTTGAACCAATGCAACAAGTACATTGCTTCAAAGAGGGGCAAAATGTAGACATGCAAAATTAGCATCATGTATTTAATTAATTCATATTCATCCATTCATCAAATAAATCAAGTCTATTTGATTCAATCTCTAAAGTCATCCATTTAAATTAAATAAATCAAATTTATTTAATTTGATCCTAACATCACCCTCTTTGATTAAATAAATCAAATCTTTATTTAAATAAATCTAAAAAAATTATTTCATCTCCTTTTTTATTTAGTTTAATCCTTAAATCTAAGTTAAATGGGTCAAATCACCTAATCCTCTTTTAAATTAACTAAATCAGGATTAAATCTAGTCTAATGCATGTCACATTCACTAGATTTTTCCACTTTCACAAATAAATCAATTAATTCATTTATTAAATCCTCATTTTCCCTCAACAAAGCATCTTTGGAGAATATTCCCTCAAGTTTGAATTCAAATCAAGTTAACTTGTCCCTTCCAACATGGCATTAACTCCCCTCTTACATGTCCCCCACTTGACATTTAAGCCCCTTTTTCTCCCTCCAACAAGCCAAAATTTGAAATTTGAAAAGACCAACTAATGTCATTTATTGGAACATTGACCAAAACTTGCACATCCTCCACCCACTCACATTTGGACAAGTGGCTCCTTCCTATTGGTTGAATCTTTGTCCCACATTCACCCATTTTGCATATTTCTCCATCCTTTCATTCTATAAATTGGAGGTCTCATTCCTCATTTTATCATCCACAAATCTCATGCAAAGTTACTCTCTCCATATTGAGAGCTAATTTTTCCCATTATCATTTGCAACATTGATTTGTCAAGGGTTGAGAAAGGGTCACTTTTCACAATAAAGTGACATCAATTCACTATGGAATAAGTATATTTCATGTTTCTTTATGTGTTTTGATCATCTTTGTCATTTGTTTCCATTTTGGAGCATGATATGTTATTTCATAGGAACATTTGTAGATTTGCATAGTTAGAAACTAATCCATTGCTAATGAGTATTGAGGAATGGGCTATGTACAGATTTAAGGTGTTCACAATATTAAATCATATGCAACATAAAATGGTAAAACAATATAATATGGAATGGAAATGGAATGTGGGAATGGGTATGAAGGCATATGAAATAGGCTAAAACATGGCATAAAATGAGACATAAATGGCTCTCATCATTCCCCCCAACTTAACATATTGCACATTCTCATGCAATCTTTACTATTGAGAGGTTGTGATTTGGACTATGATCATAAATTTGAATTGATTGTACCTTCTTCACCCTTGACTATTATAGATCACTCATAATCACAACTTCTGTCTAGAACTCCTCTTCACAGCAAGCTCCATGGCCTTGCTTTTATTTGCCAATTTTATTTTCATTTTTTTCAATATTCATCCTCTTTTGATTTTTGTTCTTTTTTTCACCATTTTTCTTTTCATTCATTTTTCATTGGTATTTTTTCTATAGCATTATTTTCTTGAAATGTTATAATTCCATATACATGAGCTATGTGAAATAGGTGAATATGAGAGACAATTTGAATGGTTATGAGAGAGAATATGGATACTATGATGGGTTATGTAAGGATAATGATGGGTGAAAAGATAGATAATAAGGATGGTATAACTCCCCCCAACTTAGATGGTTGACCATACTCAAGAAACAAGAAGAGGATAGGTGGAATGTTACTTATATGATTAATATGATAAAGAATATTAATAAAGTTAAGAGATAAAATAATGAAAAATAAAATTGATTGTTTTACCAACTTGCATGTGCTCAAAGTGATCAAGGAATGTTGATCACAACAAAATGGAACATAGCCACACAGGGGAGTGATAGAAGGTGCTAGAGGCACCCAGATAGAGAGAAACAACCATAGAAGCATTTGAGTGTACCTTAAAAATGATTAGATGAGAGAAATAACACCAATTATTCCATTTTGCCCCCCCCCCCCTTTTTTTTCTTTTGCCATTTTTTCATTTTTTTCAATTTTGATAATGACAAGTGACCGTTGCATGCCAATTTCCAATCACTTACCACTTGGTGGTGCTGTGAAAATAGTTTTCACCACTAAGAATTTTATTCAACTACAATTTGCCATAAACTGGTTTTCAAATTGTAGTTGTCTAACAATGCCTAAAGGTTTTCATTGTTAGAATTTATCATTATTATTTTTCATTTATTTATTTATTTTTATTTATTCATTTTTCTCATTTTTTTCATTTTTTTCATTTTTTTCATTTTTTTCATTTTTTTTCTCTTCTTGATAAACTGCATATAATGACCAAATAAAATGAAACTCTCATATGGATGAAAAAATGATTCCAACCAAATCCAAGAGTTCCATCTAAATCACTTCAATAAAAGTAACTCTAAATTGCTTGCAATGCTTGAAAGGATGACCAATAATAACCTCAGCACAATCTAGAACATAGAACCACTACTACAAAAAATCTTCATCTCATTTAGCTCATCCCACTTTATTTTAAAGGTGATTGGAGAACTTTGGAATCCATGCCTACTCACTTGGTTGAAATAACTACCCATAATGGCTGCAATCAAAGATAAGGTTGCATAGTGAAAGACTAATTGGAGTCTCTCATCTTGTCAAATATACCCACACAACTTTAGGTAGGTGAATACTCATATTAGAGTGTGAGGATATACATTAGAATATATTCAAGCTCCTTGATTATTTCTTTAAGCTATCTCTAAGGTTGTAACTCAAGAACATAGCACCACAGGATTCATGGATCTCATAGACCAAGTTGCATACTATCTTCCACATTGTTTGGTATCAAGGAGGGTGCAAAATAGAACTTTTATCCATGAAACAAAAAAGAAACTTGAGGTTCCCCATACAACTAACAAGGCCACAAAATGTTTTTTTGGATGCTCACATAGAGAAGCATCATCAACTGGTGCAAAAGTGTTGGATAACCAAGATAAGAAACCTGCAACCATATTATCAAGACCAAGCATATCAAGTATAGTAATGTTAAATTTTTACAATATCATCCATTAATAACTCCACCATTATGAGTGATTTATCATTAGAAAATGAAGGGTAGAGTTACTAAAATAAATACTTAAAAAAAATGGATGGATAAATTTAATTAAAATGAACACTTATGTAGAATCAAGTCCAATTAACAGAAGAATACATACCTTGATTTGTTCCAAATCTCATACACATGGCTTTATTAGAGGCACCAAAGAAATAATCAATGAAGGCTTTATTAGCAATCACCCAAATATTTTCAAAAATTCAATGGATTCCCCCCAACTTAATTTCATACTATAAAATCATGAGGGTATTAGGATAATCCAATGGATCAAGAAAGATAGTGACACATTTAATAATACCTTGTTCAATGAAAAAAATCTTTTTTAGCATGTTCAGTATGGTCATTAATGCATTCAAACCCATCAATTTTTGATGAATTAATTAATTATTGGTGGACCTAAATCAATAAGTGTGTGTGGGAAACATATTTTGATCATAGGTCTCCAAAGATCTAGATGTTTAAGTATATATTTTTTTTAAAATGATAGATGTTGTAGGAGGTTATTGTGTATCTCACACAACTCTCGAATCATTAAGGCATACAATTCACCTTTCATTATTGCATGATTAATGTCAACACACACAATTATGATTTCAATAGTAAAAGAAGACACATATTGAGACATTGCTTTATGTGTGTGAATGCCTTCTAAACAATATGATTCGTTAAGTAGATAAGAAGAACTAAATGAATTATCTTTTAATTGATCATATTGTTCTTCAAACTTATTTATACCAAAATCACATCCATTAGTTGTTTTGAATTGAGATCCACCAATTTCAAGCATATTAACAGAATGTAAAGGAATCATTAAAATCTCATTATTATATATGCAGTTTGAACCACATTATTATGTAATGTTTTATTAGGCATTGTAGTTTCCCTTGGTGGATATGTTAAATTGGATGGTGGGTGATATGAATCAGATCATGAAAATGGTAAAAACTAGGGCAAAACTAGGCCAAAACTAGGGCAAAGAGTGAAATGGATTCAATGTTTAACAATGAATTTCAGTTTGGTCTATATGTGTCAATATGGGGGTGTAAACTTGCAAATAGTATCATGGCAATCTGCACAAGGGCTGGGATTCATGAGATGAGTGGTTATGAATGCAGCTATGAAAATAAACCTATTGCAAATCAAAATAAAACTGGCGATAGGAACTATCACTTCCTAGTGACAGGAGCTATTCTATTCTATTCAAGTGTCAGGAACTGCGCAACAAACTCTCAAACGTAAATTCAACACAAATTACCAAATTCATAATTAAATGTGAAGCACATGTGAATCAATTAAAATTATTTACAAATATAAACAAATAGATATTACATAATCTCAAGTTCAATCAATTAAAATAATACAGAAATAATGAAACACTCTTTGCATAAATAAAATAAAATATTTATATTCATTCAGTAGCTACAGAGGGGGTGCCCTTCCTCCCTGTCATCCGATTGAAGAAAAAAATCAAATAACTCGTAGACATAACTCATAACAATAATATTGAAGTTTTGAACAATACAATTTCATACATTCCTCCTCTTTCTTCTCACGTAGCTCATATTTATACAATAAATATGTGCAAGCTACTACCTACTTTCATGGCTCACATTTAGTTGTTTCATTTGTTGGAAAACAACCCACCTTAAAATGTATGAATTTAAATAACTCACCCTAAAATAATGGAGCTTAAATAGCTCACCCTAAAATGTAGGAGCATAAATAGCTCATGGTTACAATAGAATATTATTTTTAATGTGAGGACATTTTCCTCCATAAAATTAAACATTATTTAGTTATAACTAAATAAACAAAGTATTTTATGAGAAAATAATTAAATACACATTGCATGATATATTGTTCTATTTGTATTGCATTATTTTTCTTCTTCAATCAGCACGTTACATTTAGCATAATGGAAGCAAATATTAGTAAATACAATCTACTATTTATTATTCACATATTTTATCTAAAAACTAAATTAAATATTACTTATATATATTAAATCATATGCAATATAAAATGGTAAAATGATATAATATGGAATAGAAATGGAATGTGGGAATGGGTATGAAGGCATATGAAATAGGCTAAAACATGGCATAAAATGAGACATAAATGGCTCTCATCCTGCCACATGGGACTCATTCACCCAAGGTGGTGAATGAGTCCCATTAGGCATAATGTATGGGAACAAAAATGAAAAGTGCTTAGAAATGTGTGAAAACCGGTTCGGGGACAAAAGATCCAAGTGGGACCCATTCACCCAAGGTGGTGAATGAGTACTAGATCCCTAAATTTGGGCCACACAAGCCAAAAACACCTAAATTATGATTGGCTAATGATTGGTGTTAGGATTTTCCTCAAAAAGTTGTGACGAATGGGGCTTGTACATCCAAAATAGGGCCAATTAAAGCATAAGAAAGCCCAATTATTAATTACAAGCCTAGAGAAGTGTGAAAGTGTGTTACAACACTTTACAATACTTCAAATAAGGAAAGATTAATGTTGTTTTCTTTCTTTTTTTAATCAAAAATAGGTTTATTATGTTTAAATATGTGATAAAACTCTAGGAAAGTGTGAAAGTGAGTTACAACACTTTAGCAAGGTACCATTTATGTTCATTAATTCACAAGAGCCCAATACCTAATGTGAATGTGTCATCCACATTACAACACTAAATCAAGGCAACATTAAGCCAAAATCCACAAGTAGGGCCCAACGAAGTGTGAAAATGTAAATGGATCCATTTTCATACACTAAAATATGTTAAATAAAACATAGGAACAATTCTTCTGGTGCTTAAAATGAACCTAAATATAAATTTCCATAGTTGGATGGCCTGGTCATGTACCTAGGTGGCCATGTCAAACACTAGGATGAACCCAATTTTCTAAAAGCTTTCCTAGTGCTATTGTGGTGGCTTTGTATCTTGTTGGGGAATCTTGCTATTAGGAGGGCTGGTCTGGTATCATATAGAGGGAACCTGGTATACATGGGTGGCATATTTTTGTAAGACTAAAAATATAACTTTTTTCTGAGTGTGTTGGAGTGGCCTAGCTTTGTGTAGAGGTGGCCTCGTTCGCATAGAAAAACCATAGAGTAAATCCTCTTAACCACTAATAGTTGAGGATTTTATAAGCCCTTGGACCTTGCCAAATAATTTAATTACCTATACTTTTTTCCTCCTAGAAATATTGGTTATTTAAACCTTTGAAACCTAGTCAAAATTTCTCCAACTCTAAACATGATCTTCCCTTGTATTTTTGGGACTCCATTTGGGAAAAATTTGTACTAAAAAGTTGTTCACCATAGTCTTGGTGTCCTATTAGTACATTGACCTAGTTACCAAATTCCATCACTAAGGACTTATGTCATCTCCTACCTCATTTGGTATGTAACCTTTTGAAATGACCCTATTGTCAATCTTAGGCTTTGGGAGATTATTCTCCTAGTCTTGGGAAATATAAACAATGTTGGAACCCTTCCTTGCTAGTCATCTAAGTGTACCAAACATTCCTAATAATTTAAGTATGTGTGGGATGTCAATCTTCCACTTGTGTAATGTCATGTTGTGATGAGACCTTATGTCTAAACTTGATGTGCTTAATTGCATCAACTGATGTAACTAGATTAAAGAACAAAACAAACCATTGAACATCGAGGGAAATAGATACTAAAGAACAACAAATAAAATCATTGAATTGATAACTATTCTTCATCCCCTCCACCTTTACAACTAAAATAGAATGCCTTATATCTTAAATAATGAAAAAAACAAAAAAACCCAATAGCTACGATTTTTTATAGTTTTTGATAATTGTCATATTTTACCATTTATGGTAATTTCACATACATATCCATTTGAGCTCAATTTTTTCCTAAAAATTTCCTAACATTATAGTGACATAAATTATCAAATTACAATTCAAATTGGAAACATGAGTTTGAAGTTATTCAGGAAAAAAATATTCTTAAAACTTGAAAAACATAGTAAAAGCTAATTTTGAGGGCCCGAATGAAAGATTTTGGCCCCAAAAATGTGTCAAAATATTACCCAATGGAGCTATACTTTATCAACAATCCAAAATAATCTCAATGCATCTCACTATAAAATTTGAGCTAAGATAGACATCTGATTGAAAAGTTATGACCTCCAGAAGTCCCTACATTCTTCTCCTCTAGTTGAAAAAAACACAACTCCTGCAAGTTATTATCTTCAAACTGATGCCACTTATCTTGATTGATCTTCTTCAATTCCCACTCTATAACCATGTGTTATCTATTGCTTCTAATCCTCCTCATTGTACCAAATGCTTGTTGCATTGATCCTATCGAGTGGAAATTATTTTTTATCTGACACTTGTGCAACATTTTCTCTTGGCTTGTTCAAAATTTGTTGCTCACAATTCACTTCTCCTGCACTATGTTTATTACTATGTTCACCATGGAAATCATAGAAATAAAATACATTAAAAAAAAGAGAAATATCCAAATTCTCTAGTAAGCCCACGTCAAAGGAATTTCCATTCTTTTTACAATCTTGTAAGGACCAATTTTCTTCTACTTCATCTTGTACAATCCTATGGGTATTCATTCCCTTCTCAAGTAGATCATTAATAAATCACCTTCATTGAATACCTTATTCCCTCTACCAATATCTATTGCATTTTTGTATTTATCATTACTCTCCTCTAGTTTATGCATCACCTCTCTTTGTAATTCTTCCTCTTCTTCTTCTAGTTCTATGTCTTAAACTGCATCTCCTTGGACCATTTCTTCATCAGAATAATCTCATCTTTGTTTCATTGTTTCATTTTCCATTGTGCCTACAAGATCAGCTACTTCTTTGTAGGATTCACATATCTCCATGCATTTGTGCAAGACCTTCTATTCCTCTTCCTCTCCAAACCATCTTCCATCTCCTAATACCAACTAATGCAACTAAACTAAAGAATAAAAGAAACTATCACCTCCAAAGAAATATATACTAAAACTCAAGAAGTAAAATAATTAAATTCTTTAGTACTCTTTGTCCATTCCACCTCTATAATTGAAAGAGAGTGCCTTGTATCTAAAAAACTAAAAAAAAAGAAAACTAATTTTGTGGTCCCAAATGAAATATTTGGGATCCAAAGAATTGTTGAAATGATATCCAATAGAGCTATTCTTAGTCAACAATAAAAAAAACTCCTCATAATGTATCTCCTTGTAAAATTTGGGCCTAAATGGTCATCTGACTCAAAAGTTATGACCTATGAAAGTCCCTAGATCATCAATGTACTTATATATTTATATATTATTCTTCAAAAAAATATTATCCCATGTACTTGAGCTTTTGTCATGTGTGTTCCTTGGTGGGGAATTATAATGAGATACTAGTTTTGAATGAATTAAATGGATTCCCAAAAATAAAATACACACTAAAAATCCATGCATCACATGAAAATTAGTCTCAAGAGTAACATGACCTAATATGATGAGTAAAGTGATCTAACAAGAGATTGTGTAATTTTCACTTGGAGGTTGGATTCTAAATCTATGGTTTTCACATCATCATCGTCAACTTTTAACACTAAAATAATTTTTTTATGGCCAAGCAATCCAATAAAATGAATACTATTCTTGTCTAGAAAAGGATAACAAAAGGTCACATAGATTACATCAAAAAATATGTGTTTGATTGATTACGTAGGGAAAGGGCCCTGACCCATACAAATTAGTACAACATATTAAAGAACAACAACCAATCAAAACAACACCAGGAGGAAGCAGACTTGACAGACACTTCCCCTACCCAAAAACTAAAAACTTAACCTATACCTTCTAGATAAAATATTATAGCCCTATTAGACATAGCAAAAAAATACATCTAGTTGATCTTAACATCCCACTAGTAGAGTAGGTTATAACTGAATAACCTTAAGGAAGTGTCCATGCAAAAACTAAAACCATTAACAAAAATACAACTAAAAATATGATAGTCCAGACACCAATGACCAATAACAGTATTAAAACCACCAAGAGTAGCACCAAAAACCATAACAACAAGAGGCAAAAGAGCAGAACAAAGACCAAGGATTAGGCATCCTCAATCAAACTCCAAGCTTTCAGCAGGTCTTCAACAATGTCTTCAAACTTCTCTTTAGGCTCCATCTTTTCGAATAAGTCCTCTTCACCCTCCATCACCTTTCTCCTTTGTTCCTTATTAATTTTTCCTTGATTTGAAATCGTAGCCATAAGAGCCTTTTTCATTATTGTATCCACCACTTTGCACAAACTCTTCACATTCTTTTTAAGGTTCTGGAATCGGCTATCCTTATCTTCCTCTTGCATCATCTTTTCCATCAATTCCAACATCTCCTCCACCCTTTTAATTCTATCAATTTCAAAACCTACTATATTCTCTTCACTAGGGTTTTTTATTTCCATCACATCTGAATCCTTGGTTGCATTTTAATTTTCCACAACCTTGTCATTATCTCCTTGAGCCTACTAAATTTCTTCTTGTTGTGAAAATCCTTCAATTTCCTCATTACTAGAATCTCCCTCATCTTTCGACTCCACCTCCTCCTCCTCAACAAAATCACCACGAAGACTATCTGTGATTTCCTCTGAAGAGGAATCAATATCTTCCTTTACTGCCTTCTTCCCCTTGCTATCCTGAGATCCTAAAACACACTTTTCTTTCAACATCATAAAATATGTTTTACATATATGAGAGTTAAAATTAATATTAAATTTTTAACCTACAATTTTCTTCACCAACATTATATTACAAAATATATTTATTTTACAAATTTACAACCATAATATTTCATACACAACATATTATGAATCAATGAAAGATGACGAAAAAAGCATAGAAATAATAAACTAAATATTTATATGTTGGAATAGATAGTGTTTCAACTTGTAATTTTCTTCATTCAATCATAATTACACAGTATTCATTTTTCTAATGTACGAATCCCAACATTTGAAAGACATCAATTTATGAATCAACTAAGAAAACCAAACATTTGAAACACATATTAAACCGTAAACTAAACATGTGTAGGTTGAAATGCATATTATGTTTCTCAACATTTTTAATAAAGATACTAATTGTTTTATCTATTTTAATACTTGTACCATGTATAATGGGTTGTAGTTTAGTATTAAGCTATCAATTAGAATAAAAAAAAGGTGTAGAGAACCCAAGGTTAGTTATACCTTATATTCTTTACTCATTTATTAACATTGTAAGAATTTTGGGAGCTTTAATATTTTTTATCAACTTGATCCTTAGCTTTAATAATATTTATGAACTCCTTGATAATCAACCTAAGATCTATTTTATCACCATACTATTGCTTGAACACCCTTTTAAATTATACCCTTTAGTCAATCCTTGCATAAGGCAAACCTTTGTAAGATTCTTTAACTATGTCAACTAGAGACTAGACAAATAATTTCATGAGGATATCTTCATCTTTAATTTCAAAATCATCGATTAAGTTATTGAGGGATCTTAGGTGATTTGAGATGGAATTGTTTACTTGGAATTTATTAAATCTAGATCTCACTTGAACTAGAATAGGATTGGGAAAACAAGGTATTCTTGTAAAATCTAACTGTCTATATCTTTCCAAATTTAGAGAAGCTCTAGCAAGGCAACACCTATTTTTATTTGTGACATGGTTAGTATTAATCTTCCCACCAATAGCAATATTTCCATCATTTTAATTATTATCATGGACATCCATATGACTTAAATTTGTAATCCTTCTCGTAATGCACCCTTAGCCTTTTCAGCTTCTATTCTAGCCAACTCATGCTTGAAAGCATTCAATTCCTAATGAAGGTCCTGATCTAGAATTTGGTGGTTCATCCTCATTATCTTCACATTCCACAGATTATTGGCCTTCATCATGAACAGAATCTGCTCTATATTACTATGAATGCTCCTCTTCTCTAGCTAGTGAGGTTACATGATCATCAAGTAGTGAAATTCTTTTTACATTCAACTTAGGTGGATTTGGTCGAGACATAAAAGCCTCATTGACTTGGGCTTCTATTTCTCTTTTGCATTTTTCATTTTCGATATCAACTATAATTTCAACGATATTTAGTAACACAATCTGTGCTGAAGAGATTGGAGAAATCAGCAGATAAAGCTCCCTTTCACGGCAAGATCGACCACTGCAACCACACTTTACAGGCACAGTCAATTTTCAAACATAGCAGCGTAAAACGTATTACCTTATTCCAGTTAATTTCAGCGGCTATACAGAGGAAGGTCTTGTAAATAAGACAGAGTTTAACAGCAACCCAACAAAGATCAGATCGTTTGCAGCTTTAAAACCAAAGCAACCTGCAGGGGCTCAACTGTTTATAGCTCAAGACAAGCTGAAACACTTCTTACAACCTGCTAAGTAACTTGACAGCTAACTGAAATTGCTTTGACATCAAACAAACTGATGATGACGCATCTACGAATTCTAACTGAAACTTATTCAACCTGTGGAGTTATAGGTAGTTTATTACTCTAACTACAAATAAAAGGTATAACAGAAATAATTTCTAGGTCATAGAGCTGTGCACAATTTCTAATAGAATTATGGATCACTCCATCCTTTTCTCGTGCGATATTTGTTTTTCCTTCTCCTCTGATTTTGTGTATGAAGAGAAGGATTGAGAAAAGGGATTCACATACAGTCCTGACTCAACGTTGATAGGGAAGTTGAGAATAGCCTTCGATCCACGCAGTTGGAAAGCCGTATAGTCATATGCCGCTGCAGCTTCTTCGGCTGTATTGAAGGAGCCAAGCCAAAGTCTGGAACGCTTCTTCTTAGGGTTTCGAATCTCTGCGGCATATTTCCGGCGAGCCTTAACGAACCTCACTCCCCTGTAATGCCTTTTTCGATCCTTCCCTGCAACAATAGTAGCTGTCGGTAAAGGGGAATTCGTCGTCTCGTCGGAGAAATCATCCCCAAGCAAAAACTGGGCAATTGCATTCAGAGAATGGGCTTCGCCAGCTGTTAGTGTACTCATTATCGCCGTGGTGGGTTCTCCTTTTTCCTTCCAAAATACCATTCGTGGTGAAATTGTGATTGGGCACTTGCCTTTTATGTCGATCCAAAATTGTGTAATAGTGTATATTCATTGTATTCGTCCACTTCCAATGCTTTCAAACGAAGATAAATTTAAGTTTAAAACGCTTCACAAAATTTATTATTTGAAAAATGAATGTAGTGCTAAAGTGGAAAATTTTATATGTAATATATTCATGCCTATATCATATTAAAATATAATCTTTCTTCTTTTTTTTCTGTTTTTAATCTAGTTTTTTAAAAAATGGAGTCTTTTAAATATTAAATTATATGAAGTATCAAACTAGAATTTGGGGTCTTAAAAGGTGAGATTAAATTATAAACGTGATGTAATTATATTTTAGTAGTAAGTAAAATATACAATTCATTTCATTGCACAATGTTTTAAAGAAATGGTCATCTATAAATTAATAAAGTTTAAAGTAGTAAATATTAATAAAATTAAAGTTATGGGAGAAATTATCATTGAACCACAAAATGCCAAGAGTCAATAGTTTGGTTTAATTTATTATAATTTTTAAAGTGTTAATTTCTTGAAGTACGTATAGGATCTTCAAAATACAAAACATCATCAATTTTTTATTTTATTTGTCATGTCTATAATCTAAAGAAAGGGATAATAATAGATAAGTAGGAGGGATAATATTAGTTTAACATGATGGTGAGAAGGGGCCAATATAACAACATTGTAGATTGAAATTCAATGCTGAAATTTTTTAGAGAATGTGATAAACTCATCAATTGATTCTACCAACATGTAGCACTAAGCCACAACCATTAGTAGTTGAACCACAATAAGAACACAACATCTATAAAAGTGAACTAATTGTAATTTAATATTAAAAAATATAACAAATTCTTTGCATAATATTTTAAGGGAAACATCATTTATAAGCTAATAAATTTTAAAATATCCAAAAAAAAAAAAGAAAAAATTTGCACGAGAAAATTTATGAGAGAACTATGAAATGTCAAAGTCAATAAATTTTATTTTAACTTATTGTATAATTATTAAAATCCAAATTTCTTGAAGCATGTATAGGATCTTAGAAAAATGAAACATCAAATTTTTATCTTATTTGTCATGTCCATAATCAAGAGAAAGGGATAATAATAGATTAACTTGATGATAAGAAGGGGCCCATATAACAACATTATAGGCTAACAATTGATGTTGAAAATATGTGGAGAGCGTGTTAAACACGTCAAGTGACTCCTTCATCATTTAACACAAAGCCACAGACACAAGTAGTTAGATAAAAATAAGAACAATTTAGATAAATTATTTTTGAGATTTACTCCATCATAAATTACATCTTCTCAACTTCCACTTGAATATGTAAGATACCATTTGACAATATAGATATTCTAGAAGCCATAGACAAGTAAATATTTATAGAGTTATGAATTAAAATTCTATTATTTGTATCATTCCATTGCTAAATAAATCACTGTTAATCCTCATTTAAAAGTATATTCCATGTGAATTAGTTAGGTGCGAAAGAAACATAAAAGTGTGAAGACATTTTGAGTGGTTTTAGAAAAGAAAATAAATGTATATTAAATTGTCTTTAATTAGTGACAAGCTAAGTAAGGAGAGTCTTTGCAACTATTAATTAGGAAAGTTAGAAATGTGATACAAAAATGGGGTCAAAAATGACAACTTTTTTCCTTAATAAGACAAATTTGAACTTAAATGAGTAATTTGAGATGCATGCACTCAAAAGTTGAAGATATGATTAAAAAATGAATCGTAGTACTATGAATCAAATTTATAAACTACTATATATTATTTCCAATTAGTCAAATATTAAGAGTTGAATTATAGAAAGCACACAAAAGTCATAATATTTTGTAAAATAAAAAATATTCTAGTATGCAACCCCATATTCTTTTACTACATTTAGTATTTTTAAAAATCAAATGGCTAAAATATAGCTAAGAGTGATTACTAAAAGTCATGTGCATTTTATAATTTATAATTGAATATTTATTTTTATGATTTCTAAATGTGGATACATTCTAAAAAAACATTATTGAGCATGTTTTTATGTAAAAGAAAAAAGAAAACATATGTCTAAATATTAAGGAATGAAAAATATAATAATACTATATTTTCTTCAAATCTTGATAAACAGATCAAAAGCTATAAAGTAAAATTAATTCTTACAGTGCAAGAAATTTGGAATGAAGAAATCAATTATTATTGATTATTTCATTTATGAAAGTTAAAGATCTAAAAATTCAGAGATGATTTCATGATGAAACAATGCATTCATACATTCCTTGATAAAAGATACACTACTATTTTATACACAAATTTTCAAATTTTGACAAAAAAAACCACTACGAAAAACTTTACAAACTAAAATAGTTGACTCAATTTACAATTCCTTGAACCTTAACAAGAATAAAAGCTCATATTATATAGAAAAGATAAGCACATAGGATTAAGGAGAAACATTGACACTTGTCACAAATGAAAACCAAAATTCTATTAAAACTAGGAAGTGCAATAACATACTAATAAAATATATTCCTTTTATTAAAAGGACAAAAGAGTAACTTTGGAGTTGGTGATGAAACAAATTAATTAAAATAATTTATGAGGAAAAAATGACACATCTATAGCTACCTGTAATATTTAAGAACTTGATGAAAACAAAAAATGTTGAAGGGGTTGGAAACTATGTAACTAATAAACTATTGGGAATAGGATTCTATTTAATTGCAATCCTAAACATATTTCATGTATCTCCTAAGTCCTTGGAAAGTGTTACCCAACACTAGGATTAGAAAGAGATTAAATTCGAATGAAATGAACATGTAAATTAACATTTGTAGTTATTCCTAAATGATAGGAACATGTGGGGATGTTCAAGAAGAGATCCTAAAAAATAGGAGCACATGGGGCACCCACATGGAAGGTGGAACCCACCTTGCTTAAGTTAACTATCTGGACGATTGATAACACTTCAGTAATGCATGTAAAGATCCTAGAAATTAGGGATTGATATTTACATGAGTTTAGTTCAATTTAGTTCAATTTAGTTTAGATCAATTTAGTTTAGTATCAGTTCAGTTTAGTTCAGTTTAGTTATGGTTTAGTTACCTTCAACTACATGTAGTTAGTTTGAGTTGAATGCTAGTTGACTATAGTTGCATGAATAATGACTTCAATTACATGAAAAATAATAGGTAGATACTTATAGCTAAGTGGGAATGATCAATCATGCATAATGTTTGCTTGAATTGATGGAGAGATATATTTCAATTAACTAAGATTTACTGGGACCCACCTTGGGCACCCAAGTTGGAAACTTTAAGTTAACACCTTTTGCATGAGAAAATATTTACAAGGCTCAATTAACTGGGCCCATTCTTGGGAACCAACTTTGAGGTGATGCTTCCAAGATATTTTATTGACCAAAGTTCAATTAAGTGTTCAGTTTGGGGCACCTAAATTGACGAAGACATTGGTTTGACTTTAGATTACATTATGGAACTCTACTTGCCAAATCTAGGTGTAAATTTTTGTGAGGAGCTTTATGATCTTGTAATTGGAAACTCTTATGTGTTTACATGTTGATTAATTATCTATTAATTGCAACAAGTGCATCAGAGTTTACAGCAGGTTAGCAGGTTGAGCTTGTGCATAAGTGAGGGTTTGAAGCATGGCATGTGATGTGTGGATTCATGCTTGGTCACATCAAATACATGGATAGCTTGTGTTGTAGAAAGTGGATGAGAGTTCCATAAGATTTTATTGTAGGTTGTGAAGAAGGATTGTTGAAGGAAAGGAAGCATATCAATTAAGAATTGATACAGTATTATTGTAATCTTGTTCCAAGATTAAATAATACAAGTACTATTGATTCTAGTGGATTTTTTTCCTAAAAGGGTTTCTCCACATATATGTTGTGTCACTTCTATCTTCTTGTCTCATTCTTCTACAATCTTTTGTCTCTTTTTACAATTGGTAAAATTGATCTAAATAGATTAATCCTACACAAAGAATTGTGACAAAGAACGCTTAATTAAATCTACAATTTCATAGTTTTACATGTTTTAAGCTATAATTTCACCTTCATTTTCAACATAAACATATAATAAATACTCAATCTACCTAGATTGTATATATAGTCACCTAAAAATAGATATTCTATTGAGATTATGTTGGTGTTTCCCACACATTTCTTAAACACCTCTAAAGGTTAGCGATGCATTTACTCAAGGCTATTGAGATTGACCAATTAACATGATTTTTTGTTAATATTAATTTCCTCTGCACTCTAGATCTACAAAACCTAGGTGGGTTTCCATTATAATATCAATTAAAGATTTTCTATGCAACATAAAATGATATTTAGAAAATTACTTCTCATAAATGCAAGGTCATTTCACTATTTTTCATCTAAGAGTTTAAAATTAGCAAGCTTTCAACTGGTCAAGTCCTAATAGAAAATTTGTTAGATCAAGAGTTCACAAGAGTATTTCTATGGAATTTAAGAGAAAATTATTGAATTTTATTGCAGCAATCAAGATCCATTTCATCATATCAAAGTCATAGTGCATCATGAATTTTGTTGAGATACTGTGCTGATGTACCATTGAAGATCAAGTAAAGTATATTCAAAATAATTATTTGAAATCAATTGTTGTGATCAAGATCTACATTCTTTGAGGCTACTTCATGCAAGATTGTTGATTTGTACTCCAAGGTTTCAATTAAGGATTGGTTGAAGAACATTTAGAGAGAAAAATTGGAGAAAGTTACAAAAGTTGCCAAAGCTTCTATGAAAGTTTCCAAATCACAAGAATTGACCTACAAGATTTATTTTTTGATTTTTTATAGTCTTTGACTAGGATCTTGGAATGTAGACACTGAAGAACGGAACCCAAAAATTGATTTTCTAGAACCCTAGCTAGGACCAATTCACCATAGGGTGAATGAGTCCTCAGTGAGGCCCCAAAAGGTACTTTTTAGAAAAGGTACACAATATTTGACCTACTTAAAACTTTCCTTTTTACTGTTATTTGGGGTAGGATTGATTTATGTAACTCATTTATCCATTATAACCCTCATAATTGAATGAAATAGAATGAAAATAGGTTGCATCCATTTGGCTAATCCATCTTAGATCTTCCAACCTATTTTTCTTTGTTTCATTTTGGTGAACTTGAAATTTTGAGCATTGTAGTTTTCTTATTTTGGAGTCCTTTTCATCCTATATTTAGATCTCACATTAATTTGCATTATTTTCATTGAATTAGATCCCATTTAGGGTGTTTAGTTTGCATTCAAATTTGCATCTCATTTAGGATTTTATAATTGCATTATTTTCATTCTTTAAAAGTAAAAAATATAAAAAAATTATTCATCTTGCATATCATTTATATCATATAAACTTTCATTTGAAAATTGAAAAAAAAATTGCATATCAAACTAGGTCTTTTAGGTCATCATTTTGTCACATTTTTCAATTAAAATTCGCGTTGCATTCTATAGAAAACCAAACTAGAACTTACTGTAGCAAACCTAAATCTTAAAACCACTGGAAAACACTTGAAAATCTATAAAAATGAGTTTCAAAACTTGATCTAGGGCCCATTCGCCATAGGGCGAATGAGTCCTTGATCAGGCTATAATCTACATTTTTGTAAATTAAAATTTTCAATTATGTGATGTTGTTTCGTACTTCAATTTTTTTGTTACAATTTATTGATTTTTTGTTTCATTAATTTAATTATATCTAGCTTAATTTAGTACATTTATTTCATTGTGTGATTTCAAAATTGCATTTACAAGACTTCATTTTTAGATTGTTGCATAGTGTAATAAAAAAATTACCTTGTTTGAGTCTGAAACTAGCATTTACACATTACATTTTAGTTCATTGCATTGAATTTTAAGCATCTTTCCATTTTTGGTTTGTATACTAAGTTTATGAAAATTGTAAGAGCTTTACAACTTGGTGTCCTATTAGCAATACTATTGTGAGATGTAGTTTCAGACTCATCTCATCCTATGATACACCATTCTCCATGGATCTTGGGTTTTCTAACTCTCTTTCTAATAGTGTTGATATTCAACCCCCTATGTATCATAGTATGAATACTTCCCTTCCCATGACTTCACTTCCTATAACTAACATGCACGATGTTCATTTCTCACAAGAAGACATAAAAATATTAGACGAAATCCTAGAAAAGTTAAAGAAACTATGCTTACTAAAAGTGTGGATATTAGTATGATTCCTACTTTACAAAATCTAAGGAAAATATTTAAAATTGGAAACATAACACAAATTATCAATAGTCTTAGTTTCTTCCTACATGATAACTTAAAAACAAAGAAAATAATAACATACAAGCCTACTAATGGGATATTAATTGATCCCGCCAGTTGAGAGAATGTGATCATTGAAGTATTCCTATTTGTGCATGAACTCTATCAAGATACATATGACAAACTAAAAGCATGGATCAAAACACATAATGGTTTTGCTTGTCCTTCAATGGGCTTGATAAATCTCCCTTTAAAAGTCAAACCAAAAACATTAAGTTTCTCATTCACCATCATCCCATCATCAAACCAATTTTGTGTGAAGTTAGGCTACCCATGGCTGCACTCAATGAATTTTTTCTCGTCGGTTGTGTATAAATGTTTAAAGTTTCCCTTTAGAAATGAAATATTTATTGTGCATCATACTAGCTTTAATATTATGTCTTCCCAAGGAAATTTTTCATTGGATTTCTTTTGGCCTTAGCCTATTGAACCTATTAGACCTCATGAGGACTACTTTTTCAAATCATATCAAAATTTTAAGGCAAAGCATATAGCAAAATTATCCCTTAGAAACATGCCTCAACCCATGATTGAGCTACCTATTCTTGACTAGACTATGACCGAACCAAAATCCCTTCCAAATATTCAAGAGAAAAATATGACAAATCCTCCAACCATTTCCTATAAGTGACCTTGATATAACCAAAACAATCTTGTTGTGCCTCCAAAAATCAAACAAGTTTACAAAGCTAAAGAGAAAGTGGTTGAAAAAATTCCTATGGTTCCTTTTGTTCCTCCTCCAAGGGATTAGAAGCCTATGATTGACAAACCCACTCTTACACAAGATCAATTTGGGAATAAATTGAAACTAAACCAAAATGCTAGAGAGCATAAGCATAGACATCATTCTTGTTGGAATACAAAATCATTGAGAGGGGGGGTGAATCAGTAATTCAGGAAAGTCACAAACATTTAAACTTTTAAACCAAAATATCAAATTACTATTGAAGAATAGAATTCACTTGAACTCAAACAATATTATATGCGTTACAAATCAAATGAATGTTTCACTAACTGAGATTGGCTTGATAAAATTTACACATATATCAGAGCTTATAACTAAACCTTTTATGCAAGATGCTTTGATTTAAAGAATGGCAGAAATGAATGACTGACATCAACAATTTTTTTATGCAATTGATGACAATATTATAATCAAGAAAATAAACCATTCACACATAGAAACATCACATAACACCAAAATTTCTCCTGAACAGAGAAACCCTCTTGGGGAATAAAAAACCACTCAAAAAATATTTCCTTTATTCACTTAGAGCACCAGCTCTTTCACATTCAGGAGCACCAACTCCACAAAAATACAGGAGCACCAACTCCACAATATACAAGAGCACCAACCCCACAATATACAGGAGCACCAACTCCATTACAATAAATAATAATAATGATAGTGTTCTATCAATACTCTAGAAGTGCAACTTGCAGTCCTAGACTATCAATAGAAGACTATGAATATCCTCATTAAACACATTGATGAATGTTGTATGAAAAAGACAACATTTTCAAGAAATGTAATAATCTAAGAATCACAACAAATATTTTCAATGTAATATGTCTTATGTATCAAATGTCTAAAAACATCACATTCCTCTTTACAGATCCACATGATAATGTCTGAAGATCATTTTTAAAGACCCTACAAATAATAATCTATGTATACAATTTCAATAACTGTAAATCAACCCAAGTTAAGCTTTGAATGAGAAACCCTAAATAATCTCTCTTAACAAACTTTATTAAACCCTCAACAAAAACAATATATTTTGTTGCACTTCAAGGAGAGATTCTAGAAACCCTAATGGGTTTTTAAACTAAAATAAATAATACTTAACTCTTAAGATTCCTGAACAAAATAATTCAACATCTTTTTAATCAAAAGCACAAAATCACACAAAGTTTTCAATACCTAGTCATGGTGGAAAAAACTAAATGAAAAACCTTGATTACCTATCAAGGAGTTCATAACAACCTAGTTGGAAAGATGCCATCAAATCTCCTCTAACTAACTTCTACATTCGAGCTCTTAACCATTGATAGTTATCAAACAAGAAAATCATTGACTACCATTTAATCCAACCAAAAAAACTAGTAAAACTATCCATGCTCTCTAGCATATTCTCTTAGTGTCTGTTGTGAAAGCTTCAAGAGATGCAATGCATCTGAGAAAATCATCCATGTCGGCTAGGGTTCCAAACCCTTCAAAATATTATTTCTCTAAAATTATTTCTTTTAAGTCAGTCAAAGAATTTATCAAACATAATGATGTTTTGAAGTCCGAAACAAATGAAAAACATAATGATTAATAAACCATTATTATGTTTTAAAATCCGATGACAAGTTTTCAATGCCAAAAAAATCATTGTACATCATAACCAACCATTCATTGCTAATGCCAAGTAGCAATAAGTGAATTGAAGTCACATGAGTGGTGATTTCCATAAAGCCCGATACAAACATTAGACTCAAAACATTTAAACAACAATATCTAATCCTTAATATTATCAATATTGTTGGGACTTTTAAAAAATCTATTCCATTGAAATCAACCAATGCCTTTATCACAGGCTTAGTATATTCGATACTCTTTAGGAGTATAAAGTAAACAAAATATTTTTACAAGAAATTTCGATGGTGTAAACACCTTTTCAAATGTTCCTACCAATGGAAGTCGATAATAAAGCAAGGCCCTTATAACCATATCAAAAACTGATACAATGCGATCAAACACACATCCATTGTGCTCAAATACAAAATACCATGTAAGCTACCTGATGCCATATATGATCAATCAAAACAAACTGAAGCCTTATTAGGATGAGCCTAAAACCTTATTAATATAAGTCCAATCAAATCACCTTGTAAACTTTATTGAAAAACAAAAAACATTTATAATGCCTACATCAAATGACCACAATGTGGCTACAATTAGTATTCAATCTTGCAAAGTGACTTGGATAAATTCACATGTATATTTTAAAGATGACCAAGCAAGATTTAAAAAAAAACAAGTTGTCCAAAGCCTTGTAATATTGTATACTTTATGACACCATGTATCAAATGTTGACACCCTATGTGTCTTGAAGACAAGAAGTAATCTTGTATGTTTTGTGTAACCATAAGATGTGCAAATATCATTTGATCTGTCTGCCTAGATGAAAATGCAGCAATATATAAACTAACGCATACCTCAAATATATCTACCAATATGTGTAAGTCATTGTCCATAGTGTCTAAGATACCTGTTTAATAAGAAAATTTCCTCATGTATACCATGGAAAAGATCAACTACCATATACTTGATCTATTATTTGAAATCATGAAAAGGATAAATCTGATTTGTAGCACCCTAAAAAATGATAACACTATCAGTAACCAACATGTATACAAAATTTTCATGGCTGCATAAATTTGCAACAAGTTTTTGGAACTGGTAGAGATTGTCGTGAGGGGCATGTGAGTATGGGGGGGATAGGAAAAGAATCAAGCAAAATAGCTACAAAATGTACACAAGGAATGCCAATGTCTAGAAACAAGTTGAGTGAGGAGGTTTGGTTCCTTTCCTAGAAAAACATCGTGGGCCTGATCCTAAGGCCACTAACTACTTGGAGAAGAACTAGAATAATGAAGAAATTATCCTCTTAGGGAGAAAGGTGAAAATAGATGGGAAAATTATAGGAGAGTTGAATGAAATTCCCACTGAGGGCATTAAATTTTATTCTGACAAAAGGTTTTCAGACGAGGCAGTAATGAATTTCTTAAAGAAAGATAAGGAGAAACTGAAACTGGTCAAAGTCTCCAATAGCTATTTTGAAATTGACTCCATTAAGGCGCTTTGGAGAAAGGTAATCTGTGTCATTATGGAGTATATTTCCTTGGATGAGAGATTCACCAAAGTTTATGGCCGTCATTTTTCTCTCCTTAACCACTTCTGCCATAAGGTACAAATTTCTTTGCCTCATTACTTCTTCTGTTTGTTGAGCAATAGCCTTGAGGACCACAAGATAAATCCTAGGAGATACCCTATTCTACATGTTGGGCTTATTAGGTTGATCTTCAAACATTATCAAACAATGTTGGCTTTATCCAAACTCGTCATTTCCAAGGTGTCTAAGGACTATGATATAGATAGTGGTGGCTCGAAGATTCATTCTAAGCCTAACCCGAAGCAAATTTTTTAAGTCCACCCATCCCCTCTCCTTTTTGGCAAGAAAACCCAACTTTGCAAACCCAAACACACAAAATTAAACCTTGAGAATTATCCTAGTTGCCCAACCCCTTTAAAGAAACCTGCTCTCAAGGGTTCCCCTGCCAAAAAGTTGGTTTCCTACTTTGCGAAATCTCTGGAGGACAATACTAAGAACCTTGAAGCTAGTAGAGATTATGTTTCTTCCCTTCCTACCTCTGTCAAAGATGTTGGAACCATATTTCCCAACTCCCCTAACCTGGATGACCTCATTTTAGACCGGGATCAATCTGTAGATATCCTTCCCTTTGCTAGATGTGGCATTGGTGATATTTTAGGGTTATCAAATGGGCCTTTCAAGGAATCAATGATATTTCTCTTAGAAATAGGGTTCTAAATAGAAATTTGGAGGAACTAGAACTAAAGATGTTAGCTTTGAACAATGAAGAAGGAAAACGGAAAAAAAAATACTGGGATGTGAGATGATGACTTTGAGGACAAGTATAAGTCTCTAGAACTTGAAATTGTTATAATAAAAAACAATATGAAAATGATTGTGGAGCAAAACCATAGAATGGAAAAGCACAATGCCATTATCATTAATCCAATGTCTAAAAAGTTGGGAAAATCGCAATAGGGTTCGTTGGTTGTTGACCTAGAAGAGGACAAGGATAAAAGTAAGAAAGAGGATCAAGGAATATTGAAGAGGACCCATGCCAACCTTAAGAGGAAAGTGCCTCCTGCTTCCTAGATGGTTCAGATCTTAAAGAGGGGGCTCAAGAGATGAATGAAATGGAAGTTGAGACAATAGAAATTTTAAAGTCTCAAGCTTAGTTGTTGCTGGTGTTTTGTCTAGTCTCTTTAGGGTCTTTTTTGTGGCCCTTACTGGCCTTTTTTTGGTGGTTATTGCTTTGTTTTTTTAATGTCCTCTCTACAACCTCTCCGTTTCTGGGTTCTTTGATGTTTTATCTCTTTTTTTGTAAACTTTGTGGTTTTGAGTCCCTGTAAAATCCATTTTTTCCTCTTTCAAAAACATGTATAAAAAACTAAAGCATGGAAACTTGAAACTTGTAATTACATTCCATGAACCATGTGTAAAGACCATTTAAATCAACTATAATCATCATGTATCAAAAAAAATTGAGAATGCATCCTGTCAATATCCACCAAGCATATCATAACATTCATATCAAAAAATCACTTTTGACATCAAGGACAAACCAAAAATAACTAAAAGCCAACAAACTCCAAATTTTTCCTTCATGGAAAAACACATATCATCTCTCCCCTTTTTTTCCTCAAAGGAAACGGATGAAAGAGGAGAATGTGAGATTCCATGTGAAAACAATTGAGAAGGCAACCAATTATCCAACACAATAATCCAATGCAAGTAGAGCAATATAGCAGCAAATCAAATATGAAAAAGAGCTATGAATGAAATATATAGCTACAAGCTCCCCCTGCTACTATTTTGTACCAAGAACCAATAGAACTTTGTCACACCTTTGTCTAAGAACATCAATCTCAAGCCCAAATCCTCTAGCCATGCACATTATGTAAAACATTGAATCAATAACTTCATGAAGCTGCCACTTGTACATTTGATCATTTGATACTAGCACCACCTCTAGATCATATGACTATCGTAAATCATCAACAATCCTGACAACTATCCTTTAGAATGAATGCAAAAAAAAGTAATTTTGAGCTGTCAGCTAACTCAGTTTGTGAACTGTAAAGAACCACCATAAACATTTCCAAACAAAAATATATCAAACCTCTGATACATAAATTATACCACTGAATTTCATCAAGAACATTAGAGTTTTATGCATTCTTTATTATCATTTTTACTAAGCAAAGAAATTTTCTCCACTATTGCTTCAATATCTGCAAAAACATTAAAATTGCACCTGCTCATGACTTCATCACTATACCACTTTTTAACATAAATTGATTCCTCTAATTGATATGCATCTCAGGAAAGGCATAATCATAAGATTTTGTGTTCCTTTACTACAACAACCTTCAATTATCATGCATTCATCCTCGAAATCACCATCCTTGACACCTTAAGATTCAATTATGACATGAACATTTACATAAAAACCATTAAAGAATATCTTTTTTCTTATGTACTATCTCAACCATGAGAACAACTTCTTGATAGCATATGAAAAGAACAACTTTTGACAATATGAAAGCATAAAAAAGTCAAATATTAATAAAAATTTACCACTCATGATATCTAGTAAGAAATATATTAGATACATGACAACAACATGTCAATTAGAAATTGCAACTCTAGAAATTAAAAAAATTGAGATAGTGGAGATCTTGTCGCTTGTACCATCTTCTTTGATACGAAAGAATATAAGGGAGATACCAAACTATTTCACCACTATCATGCAAAAATAATCCTTAAAGCAGAGATTCATTCACTGCCTTCCAAATTGGATGATTACCTTTGTCAACAATATAAAAAGGTTAAGGCATTTAGACCACAAAGCTTCAACAACTATCAATGTCTACAGGCCAATGTCAGGACCAAAAGCTCTAACAAGTAGTCATGTCACACTATCATATAAATCCTCAATCAAATATCACTAAAACAGTAGTAGGAATATTAATCAACATTGTCATCTACAAACTCACCCATGACTCAATATATTCAAATCTCCATCTGTCATGTAAGAGAGTATTATCCATACCACTATTAGCATAATTTATTGTCCTCTTATGAACTATACTTTAATGTAAAGTATGGATAGAGATCACTAGTAAACCTTGATTGTCACAAAGTATCTTTACCTTATCTAACCTTTGCACTAGAAAGACCTTGTACCTCTTGCAACCACACATTCCACACAAGATTTGCATACAAGTTGATGAAACAAACAAATATCATGAATATAATGATTAAATCACTATAACAAGAATTGTATGCCACTGACACTAGATCTTGTTGTGATCATACTCATGGTACCAAAAATTTGCAACTAAATTTTGTCAAGATAACACTGAAACTAAATAAGATCATTGTCCAAGAGTGCAATGTTTTTTCACCAATCCCATTATTAAGTCTGCAACCCCTTGTCACTTCTATGATGAAGATTCCAAGCATAGATAACTTGTATCACAAACTCTTTATATGAAGAAAAATAGATATAGAATGGTATGCACATCAAGAAATCATAGTGCTTAGACATCTTATGTTAAGAGCCAATAATGATTTTATTGATATCACTCAAACAGATACCATGTACCACCACTACTTGTTATGTTATACTTGCTTTCAAGACCTCACAGTCCTTGTTTGTGCACTATGACCAATGACCATTATTCTCAATAGAAGATACCATGTGTACAAGATACACACTGTCAAGAGAAACAAATGCTCACATTGTAAAAAAAATGACATAATATCACATGTTTTTCCCTTTGTAAGAGCTAATCACTGTTACAACTTGTGAAATGTTCAAGGACATGTATGCACAAATATTTTATAGTCTCCACACTGTTTCAAATATAAAAGCTTACTTCAATTCATCAAATCCATAAAACATATAGCTCACAACTTGATTACTAAAAAATAATACAAAGTGATAAGTTTTATGCTCAAACAAACATTCACACTATCACTCAAAGGTTTGCATATGCAGAAAGTTTGTCACCTACTCTCTATAAAATAGAAAGTTCTATTGCAAATCAACTTACTCCATCATTAAAGTTAGCAACATTTGCAACATCATAGAGAACTATCACTGTAATACAAGCATTATTTTGCACACCTTCCAAAATTTCTCAAAGAAGTTGAAGAGTAATCCAATAACCAACTCCCCCTTACCTCATGCTGACCTTTTAGGCAACACTTGATCCATTTTGTGCATTATGCACTAGTTTAGTATTTTCATTTCCTAGGTCTTTTTTTCTCCTCCAAACATGTATGGGCCCTTTCTTTTTCTTGTTCAATGCATCTATATTGTTATTTTTAAATGATTCCTTCAAATTACTCCTACACTATTGTGCCTTATTCCCAAGTTTATGAAACTTAAAGCATGCGATATTATAACCAATTTGAGTAATAAAGAAATCATACTTTCTTGACACTCCAAAACTTCTCCTATCATATCTTCCATACCTCGTACAATTTCTTGCTTTATGAAATCAATAGAAATAGCCATGAAATTGAGAGTGATTATACTTGATATATGGAGGTCTTGATGGTCCTTTTATCCTTTCATCAACATATTTATCTTTTGTCTAAGTAGCAGCAATATGGTGATTGAGATCAACCTTCATTCTTGGTGTTTGCTTGACTATAAACCTCTTTCCATTTGTAGTAGAAAACACTATCTCATGTTTAGATTATTCTGTAGAGCTTTGTCCAACTTCATATCCCACTCGTGTAGGATCCTTAAAATGCTTTTTTCTTCCAATGATCTCATTCAATAGATTAGTTCTATGATCAAATTTTTTATTTTTACCTAATTGAACCTTGACACTTTCAAGCTCTTTCCTTATTGAACCTACTTCTCCTTCAAATTTTAGACATTTAGTATTTTTAACCTCCAAATCATACCTTACAACATTTTCTATCCTTTTACATTCTTCAATTTTAGTTTTCTGACTTATAATCATGTCATCTTTAAGAGTTAGTTATTTTACCAAGGAATCATTATCTGAACTTTTCTTCAATGAAGTAACCTCATTTTCTAGTTTATTACACAATTCATCCTTGTATTTTAACTTGACTTCCAATCCATCTTCAGTCCTTTTTCTATCAACCATTTGGGCTTTCAAAAATTAAATAATCTTTTTATCATTATTATGATTTTGTATTACAACTTTCTTGACATTAACACTTTCTTGTAAGCGTACCTTGAGATCCTGATTTTCCTTTCTAACCCTCTTAAGTTTAGTTAAGGAAACAAGTAGTTCTTCTTCCAAATCAACCTCAAACTCATCACCTTCATATTCCCTTTCACTTACTAAGTGATCTCCTTCTTCACCAACTGTAGGATCACATTTAGTATTAATTGGCAGGGGTATTTCTTGAGACAAAACTTCACTAGACTTGACACTAGTGTTTTTATTCTGACTTCTATTTTTTGCACTTACCCATAGTATTCCTCCTATCAAGAACTTGGTTGGACTTATGCAAGGATCTAGCTCTATACATCAATAGCAATTGAGATCAGATATATTTCCATTCTAATTTTCCAAAACACAAAGTATATGCCATGTTTGACCGACTCCATAAAACTAGAATCAATCGAAGGTTTATTAGACCTATATGAGGATCCTATGCTCTAATACCACTTATTGGAAGAAAAAATCACTGAGAGGGGGTGAATTAGTGATTCAAGAAAGTAAATTTTTTTTAAACTTTTAAACTAGGATATCAAATGACTATTGAAGAATAAACTTCACCTCAACTCAAACAATATTATATGCATTACAAATTAGATAAAAAATTTATTAACTAAGATTGGATTGATAAAATTTACACATATATCAAAGCTTATAACTAGACCTTTTATGCAAGATGCTTTGATTTCAAGAATGGCATAAATGAATGACTGACATCAACAAAAAAAAATTATGCAACTGATGACAATATTGTAATCAAGCAAATAAACCATTCAAACATAGAAACATCACATAACACCAAAATTTGTCATGAGTGGAAAAACCCTCTTGGGGAATAAAAAACCACTTGAAAAATCTTTCCTTTATTCACTTACAACACCAACTCTTTCACATTCAGGCACACCAACCCCACAATATACAGGAGCACCAACTCCATTACAATTTATAATAATAATGATAGTGTTCTATCAATACTCTAGATGTGTAATTTGTAGTCCTAGACTGTCAATAGAAGACTATGGATATCATCATTAAGCACATTGAAGAATGTTGTATGAAAAAGACAACATTTTCAAGAAATGTAATAATCTGAGAGTCACAACAAATATTTTCAATGTAATATATCTTCTAAATCAATTGTCTGAAAAAATCATATTCCTCTTTTGAGTTCCACTTGATAATGCCTAGAGATCATCTTTTAAAGACCATGCAAATAATATTCTTTGTATGTAGTTTGAATAACTATAAATCAACTCGGGCTAGGGTTTGAATGAGAAACCCTAAATAATCTCTCTTAACAAACTTTATTAAACCCTCCAAAAAAAATATATTATGTTGCACTTCAAAATGAGATTCCAGAAACCCTAATGGGTTTTTAAACTAAAATCAATAATACTTAACTCTTAAGATGCCTGAACAAAATAATTCAACATCTTTTTAATCAAAACCACAAAATCACATAGAGTTTTCAATACCTGGTCATGGTGGAAAAAAATGAATGAGAAAACATGATGACCTATCAAGGAGTTCATAATGACCCAACTAGAAAGATGCCATCGAATCTCCACTGACTAACTTCCACATTCGAGCTCTTAACCATTGATAGTTATCAAACCAGAAAAATGTTCTTACTGCCATTTAATCAAACTAAAAAAACTAGTAAAACTATCCATGCTCTCTTCCATATTCTCTAAGTGTTGGTTGTGAAAGCTTCAAGAGCCACATTGCAGCTAAGAAAATCATCCATGGTGGCTAGGGTTCCAAACCCTTCAAAATAATATTGCCCTAAATTTATTTCTTTCAAGTCTCTCAAGGACTTTATAAAACATAATGAGGTTTTGAAGTTTGAAACAAATTAAAAACACAATGATTAATAAACCATTATTACGTTTTCAAATCCAATGACAAGTATTCAATGCCAACAAATATTTCCACATCATAAACGGCCATTCATTGCTAATGCCAGGTAACAATAAGTGAAGTGAAGTCACATGAGTACTGAGTTCCATAAATCTTGATACAAACATTAGACTCAAAAAATTTAAACAACAATATATGATCCTTGATATTATCACTAATGCCAAGTAACAATAAGTAAAGTGAAGTCAATGAGTGCTGAGTTCCATAAATCTTGATACAAACATTAGACTCAAAAAATTTAAACAACAATATCTGATCCTTAATATTATCAATATTGTTGGGACTTTTAAAAAGTCTATTCCATTAAAATTTACCAATACCCTCATCACAGGCATAGTATACTCGATACTCTTTAGGAGTGTAAAGTAAAAAAAATCTTTTTACAAGAAATGTCGATGGTGTAAACACCTTTTCAAATTTTCCTACCAATGGAAGTTGATAATAAAACAAGGCCCTTATAACCATATCAAAAACTGATGTAATGTGATCAAACACGCATGCATTGTGCTCAAATACAAAATACCATGCAATCTGCCTAATGCCATATATGATCAATCAAAAAAAATGAAGCCTTATTAGGATGAGCCCAAAATCTTATTAATATAAGTCCAACCAAATCACCTTGTAAACTTTTTTGAAAAAAATGAAACATTTATAATACTGACATTACATGACCATAATGTGGTTGTAGTTAGTATTCAACCTTGCAAAGTGACTTGGATAATGTCACATATATATTTTTAAGATGACCAAGGAAGATTTAAAAAAAAAACAAGTTGTCTAAAGCCTTGTAACATTGTATGGTTTATGACACCATGTATCAAATGTTGACACCCTATGTGTCCTTAAGACAACAAATAATCTTGTATGTTTTGGGCAAACATAAGATGTGCAAATATCATTTGATCTATTTTCCCAAATGAAAATGCAACAATACATAAATACATGTACACCTCAAATATATCTACCAGTATGTATAAGTCATTGTGCATAGTGTCTAAGATACTTGCTTAATAAGCAAATGTCATCATGTATACCATGTCAAAAATCAACTACCATATACCTGATCTATGATTTGAAATCATGGAAAGGATAAATATGACTGTAACACCCTAAAAAATTATAACAATATCAGTAACCAACATTTATCAAAAACTGAAGCATGGAAGTATGAAACTTATAATTGCATGCCATGAACCATGTGTAAAGACCATGTAAATCAACTGTAATTAGCATGTATCAAAACAAGTTGAGAATGCATCATGTGTTGAAATCTTCCAAACATATAATCACATTCATAGCAGGAAACCACTTTTGACATCAAGGACAAAGAAAAATCAATTGAGAGTCAATAGTTCTAGTCCTCGTATGTTACAAAATCTAGAAGAAAAGAGCAACATAGAAAAAAAAAAATCTGAAATTTCTTGAAGCAATGCATGATGAGTCTACCCTCACCACAATGTAAACAATAACCTTCTAGAGGTATTGTGACTAATCTAGATGATGACATTGATATTGCAAATATTTATGAACAAGTACATAATGAGTTGAATTCTTTGTTTTCCTCTTCTATGAGCTTAAATGACAAATCTCCTAAAAAGAGTGTTGAACTTGGTATGTGTCCTAGTTTGGCACTTGATGTTGTCCCTTTGGCTTGTTTTCTACCTTCCATATATACCGACTTAGATTGGGATGTGAATTACCTGCTATAGGTTAATTTGCATGTTCCTTACTAGTCTTTTTCATTCTTCTTTTTCATTGTTCTTTTTCATGTGATTGCATGTTCATAATGTGATCCTTTGTGTTGTTTCATTTGATGTATCTCTGTCTTTTTGTACATTCCTTTATATGTACTTACATTCTTCTCTATGTAATAAACATTTTATCTTTTTGTTTATCTTGTGTTTTCCTTTTAGGGATGATGCAAGGTGTCAAGACATTTTGGTCTCTCCCATGTTTACCCAAAAGGATTTTTTTTTTTCACTTTGTTTGTGTCATTCTTCTAGTTTTATGAATATTTTTGGAATAATGTCATTTATGAGCTTTATGGAAACATTGTAGCAAAGAAATACTGACCTCGAATCCATAGATCCCTTATGTATTCTTGGGGGCAACCCCTCCCTCCTCTTTCATGATGTAGCTTTATTTTAGAAAATATGACTTGGCATAGGGCTTTCCAAGGAAATCTCTCGTGTCTTATGAGTAAACATTGGCTACTTTAAAGTAATTTCTCACAACAATGGTGTTAGTAACTACTTTAAAGTGGGGGCATACATTGATAATATCTTTTGATATTTCACATGTTTCATGGTGCATTTTTATTTTCTCTTGTGATGCTTCCTTTTCTTGGTGGTGTCATTGGGTTTGATGTCCTCCAAAACTATGATATTTCTTAGCACATTACTTTCCTCTTATTGGTGATGTAACGCACTGCATTCCCTAAGTTGTGAATCTTTTACTCTTGATTTTTCCTCTCTTGGAGACATTAGGCACAATATTCCCTAAGAAGAAGACCTTACACAAATGAAGCAAGATCCACTTGAAAAAAAACCTAGACTTCATGTTCATAAGTGTTTGGCATAATACAACTTTATGACCTTATGAAGCTCAAAACCCTATATTCAAGGCCACCTACCATAACACACCTTGCTTTCCTATGAATCCTTTCCATGTACATGGGTGCTTAACATAACACAGCTTGTTAAGCATCAGACAAGAATGCAAGTGGCACTGTATCAAAGTAATCAAAGGGATAGTTTTTGTATGGTAAGTATATAGTGAGATCCAACACATAGGAATGAAATTCTCACTAAGCCACCTTCCTGTAGGGATACTCACCTAGTGTATGGCCTAAGGTTCCACTACCTTAGAGTGAGTGTGCATGTTGTTTGCATATTGGACATCAAGCTATTCTTGTGGATTTTCTTTGGAAAAATAGTTGAGATGTGTTCAACCTCATGTTGGATAGTTGAGGCTTGATCCTCCCCTCTTCTCTTTGACAAACAATTGAGACATTTTCCACATCGCATTGGATAGTCGAGGCTTGATCTGTCTCCCTTTTCTTCTTAGTCTTTGATTTTGTATGATTGTGTACCTTTGTCATTATTGCATACAAAAGTGTCTTGAATGTCTACTTTAGTGTGAGTTTGACAATGGGTCATACTATCACCAAAGTGGGGGAAAAATGTAGTGTTGAAAAAAGTATCCATTTTTAACATGTAATTTGGTAATAATTAATATTTAAATGAGCTTAATTATGCCTTGATTTAGTGTTGTAATGTGTTTTACACTTTCACATTAACTTTAGGGCACTTTTTAAAAAAATCAACTTAACGGTTCCTTATTTAGGGTGTTTTAAAGTGTATCTTTACACTTTCACACTAATCTAAGGCTTTATTAATTAATTGAGCTTAATTTTCCTTAATTGGCCCCTTTAATACAAATTTGAGCCTAATTAATTGCATATTCTAAGGGATAAATCTTGACATTCATAATTTATATTACACAACACTTAATTTTTAAAGGTGTGTGTCCTAGGTTAGTAACCAACAATGCATTCATCAGTTAGAAAATGGTCCTCACTAGGTCCTAGGACCCTATTTTCATGACATTTCACAATCCCCGAAGTATGTCCTAGCTAAGTGAGCTAGCACCCATTCACCACATGGTGAATGGGTCCTCACTTAGACCTAGGAACCCCCATTGGGATATGTTTTGGGTAGTATTCGATTGATTTCAAATCCTAGAGTTGATGTCGTCTTGTGATATTTAAATTACGAGAATTAATGATATGTATAAATGCAAGGTCATTTCACTATGTTTCATCTAAGAGGTTAAAACTAGCAAACTTTCAAGTGTTCAATTTGTAATAGAAAAATTATGAGATCAAGAGTTCACAAGAGCATTTTGAAGGAATTCAAGAGTAGATTATTGAAGATTATTGCAACAATCAAGATCCATTTCATCATGTCAAAGGTGTAGTACATCATGCATGTTGTTAAGCTAATGTGTTGATGTAGCATTGAAGATCAAATCAATTATATTCAAAATCATTGTTTCTAATAATGTGTTGTGATAAACAACTACATTCTATGAGGCCACTTCATGCAAAATTCTTGATTTGTACTCCAAGGTCTCAATTAAGGATTGGTTGAAGAACATTTGGAGATAAAAATTGGAGAAAGTTGCAAAAGTCATCAAAGTTGCTAGGAAATTTTCCAATTAAAAAAATTGAGCTACAGTTTTTATTTCCAGGTTTACGACAGTCTTTGACTAGGCTATGGGAGTGTAGACATTAAAGAATAAAGCCTATAAATTTATTTTCTATAACCCTAGCCAAGAACCATTTTCCATAGAGAGAATGAGTCCTAAGTGAGGCCTAAAAAAAAACTAATTGCAATAGGTAGCCAACATTTCACCTTCTTAACACTTTCCTTTCTACTAATATTTAGGTTAGCATTGATTTATGTAACTCATTTATGCATCATGACCCTCATAATTGAATGAAAATAGGTTGCATCCATTTGGTTAATCAATCTTGGGTCTCCCAACCTATTTTTATTTGTTTCAATGTATTATGTCTCAAATGATAAACATCAGATAGTTTTGTAAATAGAATTGGAAAAAATATATTTGATCTAAATAGAGGACACTACCGAAAGGCCTCTTTCACATAACTTAAACCAAAACTAGCATGATAGAGGTACCCAAAAAGCAAAAAGGAACCTAAGGATGTTTGTGTCCTAGATAGGGTTTTTTTTAAAATTTGAATGTTTGATTGCATAAGGTACTACTAAAGGATTATGGGTTCGCTCTCAAAAAAGTTTAACACCAAATATTTTTCCATCTTTTTCTCAATTTAAGACAATGTACATTAAAGTGCAAGTGTATAATAATGTGCAATATTTTTTGAAAATTTTGAATGTAACTTCTAGATCTATAATGAAATAATTGATTGATTCTAAGATGCAACAACCTGAAGATGATGATTTTGATGCAATTTTAAAATCAAACAATGCAATTTTTTTCAATTGTTGAACTATATGAAAGATGCCTAAACACATGCAATTAAGAATTCCAATTTAGAGATTTGTAAGCACAAATAGACTAAGTACAAAGAGACAAATATGTGTGAAAATGTTTAGTGATACAAGTGTAGGAGGATAGAGGCACCCCATGGTGTTTGAGTCCTTGATAGGAGTTTTGAAATTCAAAAGTTGAATTTTTATTATACTATCTAAAGGTTCTACTTATGTCTGCAAACATGTTTGAAAGTGAATATGTTTCCATAATTTCCACAATTTAAGATAATATGACTCATATGTAAGTATGCAACAATAAAAGGAAATTTTGAATACAATTTTGAATGTAGATCTAACCTAAATGACTAAAATAAACCCTAATGCAAGGGATTCTTCAATATGAGATGCAACTATTTTTAATTTTGTATGTTTTTATGATTTAAAAATGAAACCCTAAATGAGAAATGTAAAGTAATATAAAACAAAACCTAGATCTAGGGTTAATTTTTAGTAGGTATATGATGTCAAAATGTAAGGTTCACCAAAATGAAATAGAGAAAAATGGAACCCTAAGTTTTAATGTATAGAACCTAGGGTTGATTGCCTTCATTTCTAGGGTTTCATTAAGATGGAGAAACAACATTCTATAGGAAGATCTAGGAAGTGCAGAGGATTGAGTACTTTCACAAAAAAGATGGTATTGATCTAAATACAAGGAAACAGTCACTAAAGGGCATATGAGTCCTTGTACACCTTTCCTAGTCTATTTTTGAGGTCCTCTAATGACATATTTGATATCTATTTTTTCGCTTGTAGAGTTGTCGGAACACTATCCGATAATCTTGTAGGTGAGTTTCCATGAGTTGAAAAGATGTACTACTATTGAAGGATGAACAATTTATCTTCAAGTTTCCTTTAATCCTCTTTAAGCTAGAAACCTATGTATTCAAAGAGAGGGGAAATTTTGTGCCATTTAGGAACTTACCTTAGTCTAATACATTCTTAGTGTCTCCACTTCCACAATCGCAATGTCAATGTTAAAATGATAATTGATAGGAAGGAATGGTGAAATCACAAAGTGTCGCAACTCACCACCATTCAATGGCTTCCTTGAAGGAATGAAGTTATACATGTATCAACTCAAGGTCTTGGATCTTGCTTGCTTGATTGCTTGAATTGATTTGGAGACCTACAAAAGTGTTAGCCTTCACAAAATAATGATAACATGAACAAACATAAACTCACATAGGATTTGACATGATGTTAGGATCTTGAATTAGTGTAATAAGTCTTTGAAATGTTTCTCTTGAATGCTCTTAATGTTCACCTCTTTCTAGATTCTTTTCACTTAGATTTCAAATGATGCAATAACTAGGTATTTATAGGAATTTATATAATTTCCTAAAAATTAGATCTCAATAGCCAACCTTTGCAACTAGAAATTCAAATATTAGGACACCAACACCAACATGTCCAAATTTAGAGGGAAATGGAGCAGGGGGATAGTGCAACCATTGGGAATATGTGTCCTAGCCTCATTTCCTAGAATTTATGGTATCAGGGGAAAAGCATTAGATGAATGCATTTGTTCAATGCTTGCAATTTGTCAAAAAGCGATAAAAATAGGCCTTGGAATGCATAATTTAGGAAATTAGTGATCCAATCAATCTCAATAATTTAGGGGTATTAAAACATAGTGTGAAATTTTCAAGGGTGACAATTTTTTATGCTACAATTTTAACCTTTGAATTACTATAATAGGAAAAAAATTAAGATAAAGGAGAAGTGGGGATAAAGGGAATCCTTATTTACATTGATTCTACATAGATATGAGTGCTAATATTAGAATAAACCTTCTCTAAAAGTTTGTATTTCACTATAAATATATTCATGTTCCTCATTTGAATATATAAAACTAATAAAATCATAAGAAAACTCTTGACAACTAATAATATCTTGCATATTGGTGAATTTAAAACACGATGAGTCATTCAAATGATTTGCATGTTCCACCATTTATAGAAAATGTTATACAAGACATAAATTTTTTCCTTCAACACCTAATTAATAAATGTATACCAATAATCATTTTAACTCATTAGGATGAATTCACCTATCTCCTATTCAAATGAAAAATTGTTCCCCTTTGGTTTTTTGCATAGAGAAATAAAGATCTCTAAGGAATTAAAAATTCACCTATCACCTAGGGGCTTAATGCTACTTACTTGTCATCCTATGAGTAATAATTTGAGAATAAACTAGTCCTTTGAAGTCTTAAACCTATATATGTGTAAGCATTAGAAAAATTAAGCAATGTTTTACAATATACCTAAGGATAGATTATGAATTTAGATTGTTACATATTATCATCCACTAGGTATTCCATGGTGTCATGAATTTTATTTTTATATTCAAATAATTTTGATTTTTTATTTATTTTGTTCAAAACTCAAACCAATATTAGAGGATTCGTCGTCTAAATTTTTTCGATCATATGGATGCCCAATGGTAAATAAGAGGATTAGGGATAGTGGAGATATTAGAGGCTTAATTATTTTGTTTTAGAGATCAATGTTTTATCATTATTAAGTACTTGTCAATAATTATATGGATTATCATTATTTATTACTCCTATTATGAACCTTTCTCGAGGCCCTTTAGTTAGTTTCTATATTTGGAGCCATTGTATATGCTTCTCTCAATGTATGAGGGTATTAGTACCCTAGCAAATAACCCATCTTTGCATCATGTTAATTAGAATATGAAAGTAAATATATTACTCATTTGGCCTCAAATATGTAGAAATTTTGAGCATAATTCTAGTAAACCTAATACTAAAATAAAAAATGGGTTTTGTAGAAAATTTAATAATATTTATGAAATCATTGATGATGAACTTGAGATCTATTTTATCACCAAAGTATTCTTTGAACACCCTTTAAAATTATACCCATGAATCAATCATTGCATAGGGAAAACCCTTGTAACATTTATTAACTATGTCAACTAAGGAGTAGACAAATAATTTCATGAGGATATCTTCATCTTTAATTTCAAAATCATCAATTAAGTTATTGAGGGATCTTAGGTGATCTTCACCAGAGATGACATTATTTTCTTGAAATTTATTATATCTAGATCTCACTTTAACTAGAATAGGATAGGGATAACAAGGTATTCTTGTAAAATCCAACTGTCTATATCTTTCCAAATTCAGAGAAGCTCTCGCAAGGTAATGTCCATTCTTATTTGTGACATGGTTACTATTAATCTTCCCACCAATAGCAATATTTGGATCCTTTTAATTATTACCTTGGACATCCATATGACTTAAATTTTTAATCCTTCTCTTAATTCACCCTTAGCCTTTTCAGCTTCTATTATAGCCAACTAAGGCTTGAAAGCACTGAATTCCTAATGAAGGTCGTGATCCCTAGAATTTGGTCCTCAACTTATTTACATTCCACACATTCTTGGCCTTCATCAAGAGCAAGCTCTCCTCTATATTAATATGAATGCTATTCTTCTCTAGCTCGTGAGGTTACATGATCATCAAATAGTAAATTTCTTCATAGATTCAACCTAGGTGGATTTAGTGAGATATAAAAGCCTCATTTACTTGGGCTTCTACTTCTCTTTTGCCTTTTTCATTTTGGACATCATTTACAATTTCAACGATATTTAGCTACACAATCTGTGCTGAAGAAATCACACGTAACTGGAGAAATCAGCAGATCACACTTTACAGACACAGTCGATTTTCAATCACCGAAACGTATTGCCGTATTACAGCTAATCGCAGCGGTTATACAGAGGAAGGTCTTGATAATAAGACAGAGATTAGATCCTTTGCAACTTTAAAACCAGAGCTCAACAATCTATTACAAACCTGCTAAGTAACTTGACAGCTAAATGAAGTCGCTTTGACATCAAACTGACTCATGATGACACATCTACAAATTCTAGGACACTTATTACACCTGTGGAGTTATAGTTGTTCATTCCTAATAGAATTACGGATCACTCCATCCTATTATCGTGGGATGTTTCTTTTTCCTTCTCCTGTGATTTTGTGTTTGAAGAGGACCGGGAAAAGGGATTCACATACAGTCCTGACTGAGCGTTGATAGGGAAGTTGAGAATAGCCTTCGAACCGCGCAGTTGGAAAGCCGTACAGTCATATGCCGCTGCAGCTTCTTCGGCTGTATTGAAGGAGCCAAGCCAAAGTCTGGAACGCTTCTTCTTAGGGTTTTGAATCTCTGCGGCAAATTTCCGGCGAGCCTTAACGAACCTCACTCCCCTGTAATGCCTTTTACGATCCTTGCCAGCAACAATAGTAGCTGTCGGTAAAGGGGAATCCGTCGTCTCGTCGGAGAAATCATCCCCAAGCAAAAACTGGGCAATTGCATTCAGAGAATGGGCTTCATCAGCTGTTAGTGTAGTCATTATCGCCGTGGTGGGTTCTCCTTTTTCCTTCCAAAATACCATTTGTGGGGAAACGGTGATTGAGCACTTGCCCTTTAAGTCGATCCTAAGTGTATATTCATTGTATTCGTCCACTTCCAATGCTTTCAAACGAAGATAAATTTATGTCTTAAACGTTTCACAAAATTTATTTATTTGAAAAATGAATGTAGTGCTAAAGTGGAGAATTTTATAAATTATATGTAACTTATTAATGCCTATAGCATATTAAAATATAATCTTTGTCCTTTTTAAAAAGTTTTTAGTCTAGTTTTTTTAAAAATGGGGTCTTTTAAATATTGAATAATATGAAGTATCAAACTAGAATTTGGGGTCTTATAAGGTCAGATTAAATTATAAACGTGATGTAATTATATTTTAATACTAAACAAAACATAGAATTCATTGCATAATGTTTTAAGGAAATGGTCATCTATAAAATAATAAAGTTTAAAGTAGCAAATACTAATAAAAATAAAGTTATGGGAGAAATTATCATCAAAACAAAAAATGTCAAGAGTCAATAGTTTGGTTTAACTTATTATAATTATTAAAATGTCAATTTCTTGAAGTATATATAGGATCTCTAGAATATGAAACATCATCATTTTTTTATCTTAGTTGTCATGTCTATCAGCTAAAGAAAGGGATAATAATAGATAAGTATGGGTGATACTAATAGTTTAATATGACGGTGAGAAGGGGCCCATATAACAACATTATAGGTTGAAATTCAATGTTCAAAATATTTAAAGAATGTGATAAACTCATCTAAGTGATTATGTCAACATGTAACACTAAGCCACAACCATTAGTAGTTGAACCACAATAAGAACACGACATCTATATAAAAGTGGACTAATTATATTTTAATATTAAAAAATATAACAAATTCTTTGCATAATGCTTTAAGGGAAACACGATAAGCTAATAAAGTTTAAAATATCAAAAAATGTTTGAAAAATAGTTATGGGAGAAAATTTATGAGAGAACTATAAAATGTCAAAGTCAATAAACTTTATTTTAACTTATTATAATTATTAAAATGAAAATTTCTTGAAGCATGTATAGGATCTTAAAAATATGAAACATCATCAATTTTTTATTTTATTTGTCATGTCCATAATCTAGAGAAAGGGATAATAATGGATTAATTTGATGATAAGAAGGGCCCATATAAGAAAATTATAGGTTCACAATTGATGTTGAAAATATGTGGAGAGCATATTAAATGCATCAAGGGACTCCCTCATCATTTAGCACAATCCACTACCACAAGTAGCTAGATAAAAATAAGAACAATTTAGATGAATTAGTTTTAGATTTACTCCATCATAAATTACATCTTATCAACTTCCACTTGAATATGTAAGATACTATTTGACAATATAGATATTCTAGTAGCCAGAGAGAAATAAATTTTAATAGAGTTATGAATTAAAATGCTATTATTTGTATCATTCCATCTTTCAATAAATCACTGTATCTAAATAATATTAAATTTATTTAAAATAGGAATGAATCATGACATAATCCTCATTTGAAATCATATTTCATGTGAATTAGCTAGGTGTGAAAGGAACAAAAATATGTGAAGACATTTTGAGTGGCTTTGAGAAAGAAAATAAATATATATTAAGTTGTCTTTAATTAGTGACAAGGTATGTAAGGAGAGTCTATGCAACTCTTAATTAGGTAAGTGAATGGAAATGTGATACAAAAATGGTGTCAAAAGTGGCAACTTTTTTTTCTTAATAAGATAAATTTGAACTTAGATGAGTAATTTGAGATGTATACACTCAAAAATTGAAGATATGATAAAAAATGAATTCTAGTACCGTGAGTCATATTTATAAACTATTATATATTATCTCCAATTAGATAAATATTAATAGTTGACTTATAGAATGCACACAAAAGTCTTAATATTTTGTAAAATAAAAAATAGTCTAGTGTGCAGCCCTTATTCTTTTATTGCATTTAGTATTTTTAAAATTCAATTGACTAAAATATAGCTAATAGTGATTACTAAAAGTTATACACATTTTATAATTTATAATTGAATATTTATTTGTTATAATTTTTACATGTGGATACATTCTAAAATAACATTATTAAGCATGTTTGTTACAATTCTTGTGCAAAAATAAATGAAAATATATATTTAAATATGTAAAGAATGAAGCATATAATAATACTATATTTTCTTCAAATCTTGGTAAACAGACCAAAAGTTATAAAGAAAAATTAATACTTATGTACATGAAAAATATAGAATCATTGTTAAAGTAAGTTCCAAATAAAAATGTTAATGTATTTCAAACAAAAAAAATTACATGGTTAAAAAGTTAATAGGACATGAAATTCTAATGGCAATTTTATTAAATATTATTATACCATGTATAACCTTGATAATAAAAAAATAGATAAACTCTATTCAAGGTCAAAAATAAGTGAAATGAAGAAAAATTAACAATCTAAGACTTTAGGCTCATTTTCCAAACCTATTCTCAGGAAAAATGAGAAAAAATATTTTTTTTTACACCTTATAATTATGTTATGTAACTACAAAACATGAATGCATTTTTTCTTATAAAATTTTCTTGTGTTATTTTCTTTTTCTCTTGATGACTATAAAATGTACGCTAATTTTTTCACCACAAAATGTGATCAAGTTTTTTGGTTGCAAAACATGCTCATATTTTGTTGTTACAAATGAGCTCAAATTTTGTAAGTCATAAAATATGGTTGCATTATGGATTGGTATTTACCAAGCCATAACATCATCATGTTATGTGATTTTTAGTATAACTTGAGAAAGTTATGGATAAAATTTGTCATTTAATTTATTTTTTGTATACTCTCAACTTGCATTCAAACATGTGACCTAGTGTTTTCTCACAGTGATGCCTTATAAAACTAGGAACCAATAAATTTATGAAATTATAACATTCTATGATAAATCCATAGAGTATTAAAGTGACTATTTCAAAATAGAGAAAGAAACTATAAAATTTGACATAAATTGAGGCTTTGAAATGTTCAATTTTTGGAAGATGAGAATTCGTAACCAAGAACGGGCTTCTACTTGAAAAATTGGCATATATAATCTATCATACTAATCCACCTAACATATTGTAAAAGATGATTTCAATCTACCAATTTTACTATTTTTACCAAAAATACTTTATATCCTTCAATATTAACTATTTGAAACTACCTTAGTTATCTCTCTAATATTTTGTGAGTATATTTATAAGGTGATAAAAATTAAAAGTAAAAAACACACAATGTTGAGGTTCAAAATTGAGGAAGGGGTTGGAAACTAAGTAACCAATAAACTTGTACTAAATACTCAATCTACCTATATCATATATATATTCACTTCAAAATAGATATTCTATTAGGATTATGTTGGTGTTTCCAACACATTTCTTAAACACCTCTAAAGGTTAGCCATATATTTACTCAAGGCTATTGAGATTGACCAATTAACATAATTTTTTGTTAATATTAATTTCCTCTGTAGGATATACAAAACCTAGGTGGGTTTCCATTATAATATCAATTAAGTATTTTACATACAACATAAAATGATATTTAAAAGATTACTTCACATACACTTGTGACAAGGATTTACACAAAGAAATATTACAATCTTTAATATCCTTTCAAATATTTGAGACTCTATGTGAGACACAACAATAATTATATAGGATTCATGAGTATTATCTTGATTTGATCAGTCCCTATCTAGGGTTATAGAGTCCTAAACTATTATAAAAATATTTATGACAACAATTTTAACATGTTTTGATAGTCAAAAAATTGTTATTGCCTTATAATAGCATGAAAAACTAATGGATTAAACCATAATCCTACTTAATAATCCATTTGAAATTACAATATACTTTTTATTTTAATAAATTACTTTGTTCATTAAATAAAATCTATCTATAAAAGTACATAGTGCAAGAAATTTGGAATGAAGAAATCAATTATTATTGATTGTTTCATTTATGAAAGTTATAGCTTTGAAAATTCAGAGACGATTTCATGATGAAAGAATGAATTCATATATTCCTTGATCAAAGATACATTGTTATTTTATAGAAAAAATTTCAAAATTTGACAAAAAAACACTACCAAAACTTTGCAAACTAAATAATTGACTCAATTTACAATTCCTAGAACCTTAGCAAGAATAAGGGCTCATAGTATATTAAAAAGATAAGAACATAGGATTAAGGAGAAACATTGACACTTGTCATAAATGAAAACCAAAATTAGATTACAACTAGATAGTGCAATAACCTACTAATAGAATATATTCCTTTTATTAAAAAAAAAAAAGAGTAACTCTGGATTTGGTGAAGAAACCAAAATAATTTATGAGAAAAAACTGACACATCTATAAGAGCATGTAATCTTGATGAACTTACCAAAAAAAAAAAATGTTGACCATGTTCACTCTATAAGCTAATTACTCTTGATATATTTCAAGATATAAGGCATGTCTATATCCTTTGAAGGCCATTTCAATTCAATAAAGTTGACTACCTTATTCACACATGCATTCTAATTTTTATGTAAGATATACATTTCTTCCTTATTGAAATTTTCCAAATTAGATTCAAACCATATTAACTCATTCATGTGTTTGATAAGATAAGAAAAATTTACTAGGCACTAGACCTAATCACAAAAGGCACCAAAGGGGAAAAAACTTAGAAAAATAAAAACAAGGCGAAAGGTCATATGCTACTGGCAACAAACTTATTGCTAGCCAACAATAGAGTAAATTTTTTTAATAAAATAAAAAAACACTACTTAGTAAGATTTTCCCAATCATCCTCCTTAAGGAGGTTAAACATATCCTAGTTTTGAGATCTTGTACTAGGATGAGTGGTATTCTATTTTTTTTTTAAATCATCCATGTTATTTAGTAAGGTTGAATCACATTCCCCATTTTCACATACAAATGAGCATGGAGAAGGAAAGATTGTGCTAAAATAAATTTCCATTAATAAAAGAGATTTAAAAATCCTACCATTGTCCAAAATTTTAGGAATAAATACATCTTGTAATGATTCAAAATATTTCAACTTACTTTTTATTTCGATCTCCAATTTTGGTTGATGAATTTTAATATCCCCCAATAGGCCTATCAAGTCTCATGCACACTTTCCAATTCCTTGGGGGAATGATTTTGATATTTTTCTTGATGGTATATTCTATTTATTATTGATACTCTAGGGGTTTATGTACTTAATACTCTCTTTAAACTCTTCTCATGTTGCATATACTTGATATAATAATTTACTAAATTAGTGTGTCTTGTCCAAGTGTCATTTTATTTGTGAAGGATGCATGAAAATCTATGACCTAATAAGTTATCTTATTGTTTCCTTATTTATGTTCTAACTTCTTTACCTCTTTCCTTTGACTTAGTTCCTCCTTTATCCCCTTTATTCTCAATGATAGTGTCGCCCTATCCTTAATTGAAGTGTCCATTAAGCTTGATTGTGGAGTGGTAGGTTTTGATATAATTTTTAGAGGACAAAGATAGATTTATATCACTTTATTTTATAATTGAAATAATTTAATATGACCTTTCACAAATTTTCAAATTCTTCTTCTAGTTTCTTAGCTATAGTTTAACTAAATAATGTTGTACAGAACATCAATGATGTAACTTGAGGTATAGTTGTATCTCCTAACATTTTAACAATTATATTTCTTACAATATCCCTAACATTACTTGAAACTTATGGCTTTTGAGTTTCTAGAGATATTTACCATATTCCAAGGTGTACAAATATTTATACAATCATCATCCAAAATTTATAAATCCTTTTCTTGTTCTTTGGATGTGATTATTTCTTCATTTTTTTCCACATTATTGATAGTATTAAGTGCAATGGAATAATCTATATGCCATCTTGGAAAGAATAAGAAACCACTATCCTACATATTTTTTCTTCCTTCTTGAGGATTAATGTTTTTGAAAGAGGAAAAAATGGGTTTTATAAGGACCCGAAACCACAAAGTTACAATTAAAAGAGATAAAACATCAAAGAACCCATAAATTAAGAGGATGCAGAGAGGAAATTAAAATAATAAAGCAACAACCACCAAAAAAGTCCAGCAAGGGCCACAAAAAAAGACCCCAAAAAGACCAAACAAAACACCAGCATCAACTAAGCTTGGGACTTTCAAATTTCTACTATCTCAGCTTTCATGTCATTCATCTCTAAAACCCCCCTCTTTAAGATCTAGACCATCTAGGAAGTAGGAGGAACTTTCCTCTTAAGGTTGGCACGGGTCCTCTTCGATATTCCTTGGTCCAAATTCTTGCTTTTATCCTTGTCCTCTTCCAGGTCAACAACTAGCGAGCCCTGTTGCGACTTTTACAACTTTTCAGACATTGCATTAATGATAATGGCATTGTGCCTTGCCATTGTATGGTTTTGTTCCACAACAAATTTAATATTGTTTTTTATTATAACAATTTCAGCTTCCAGAGTCTTATACTTGTCCTCAATATCATCATCTCTCATCCTAGTATTGTTCTTTTTCTATTTTCCTTATTCATTGTTCAAAGTTGATAGCTTCAGTTCTAGTTCCTCCAAATTTCTATTTAGAAGCCTATTTCTAAGATTAAGATCATTGATTTCTTGATAGGCCCATTTCATAACCTTGAAAATATCACCAATGCCACATCTAGCAGAGGAAAGGATATCTCTAGACTGATCTCAATCTAAAATGAGGTTGAAATCATTTGGGTTAGGGGAGCTGGGAAATCTAGTTCCAACATCTCTAACAGAGGTAGGAAGGGTAGAAATAGAATCACTACTAGCTTTAGGGTTCTTAGTATTATCCTCCAAAGAGTCTATAGAGTAGGAAACCAAAATTTTGGCAAGGGAACCCTTGAGAGCGGGTGTCTATAAAGGGGTCGGGAAGCCAGGGTAATTCTCAGGGTTAACTTTCATGTGCTAGGGTTTACAAAGCTGGGTTTTCTTGCTAGAAAGGATAGGGGATGGATGGGCTAAAAAAATCTTCTCTGGGTTAGGCTTAGAATGAATCTCTGAGCCACCACTATCTATATCATAGTCCTCAAATGCAATGGAGGAAACCAGTTTGGATAAAGCTGACAGGCTTTGATAATGTTCACAAATAAACCTAATAAGCCCAAGATGAAGAATAGGGTATCTCCTGGGATTTTTCTTGTGGTTCTCAACGCCATTGCTCAATGAGAAGAACAAGTAATGAGGCAAAGAAATATATACCTTATGGTGGAAGTGGTTAAGGAGAGAAACCATAAACTCTGGTGAATCTCCCATCCAAGGTAATATACTCCATAATGACACGGAGCACCTTTCTCCAAAGCGCATTGATGGAGTCAATTTTGAAATAGCTCTTGGAAAATTTGACGAGTTTCAGTTTCTCCTTTTCTTTCTTTGGGAAATTTATTACCACCTTGTCTAAAAACCTTCTATAATGATAAAATTTAATGCCCTTAGTGGACATTCTAGTCACCTCTCCTATGATTTTCTCAGATCCAGTTTCACCTTTCTCCCAAAGAGGATAATTTATCCATTATTCCAGTTCTTCTCAAAGTAGTCAGTGGCCTTAGGATTGGGCCCATAAATTTTTTACAAGAATGGAACCAAACCTCCTCGCTCAACCTGTTTCCAGACCTTAGCATTCCTTGTGTGCATTTTGTAGCTATTTGGCTCAATTCTCTTCCTGTCCCCCCATACTCACATGCACCTCACTGCAATCTCTACCAGTGTTGAAAACCTATTGAAAATTTACACAACCATTCCAATGAACCCACAAAGCATGCCGCTTTTTCTTACCAGCTAAGTTATTTGACACAGCCCCATCAAATCTCTTGATTTTGATGTACTTAGCCCTTTTCCCTATCATCATTAAATATATTTTCTTCTTTCCCATTCATAACATCATAATCTAATAAGGCCCTGACTTCAGCTCCCAAGTCCCTAAAATTTTTCCATGTGTTCAAACCTCCCCACTTAACCCCTTCATTCGCAAAGTAATCTGCCACACTGTTAGCTTCCCTGTAGACATGGGGGATTTTAACTTTTTCAAACTTATCTAAGATAGATTTAGTGTCTTCAATACAATTCTTAATAGACTAGGAGGGGAGTCCTACCTACGATACAGTCAATGATGTTTTTGGAGTCCACTTCAAGCCATAAATATTTTATATTTAGATTCTGTGCTAAATTTAAAACTTGAAAAGCTCCTATAGCCTCTACCACATGGTTGGTTTGAGAACCAAGGGAAATGGCCACAACCTCCAAAAAGTTTCCATTTGAGTCCCTTAACACACCTCCACTTTTGGCCATCCCTGGATTGCCCTTCGCAATGCCATCAAAGTTGGCTTTAGTCTAGCCATTCGGTGGAAAGGTCTAGCACACGCCCTCCCTATCTTTCTTAGCTGGCTTGGATGCCTTAGATAAATCCAATTTGAGATTCCAATCCTTGGCTATCATTATATCATAGGGAGTGCACAACACAGCCTCAAGATTAAAAGTTTTTTGGGGAATAACATTGAATTTTTCCTTTATAAGTCTAATTTTGTTTTCAAAAAAATTAATCTCCGACATTTCCTTATCCCTAAAAAGTCTATTATTATGTTCTTTCCACACTAAGCCAAACAACAAAGGGAAAATAAAAGCCCATAATCTTCAAATGAAAGGATTTTGAGATGGGGCTTTCCATTGTGAGAAGAAATCTTCAATGAACAGGGGGAACACCCAAGAAATATTCCAGAGAGCCAAAAAATTTCCCCAGATTGTAGCAACAAATGGGTAGTGGAGAAACAAATGGTTTGCTGACTCTGCCTCACTCTTGCAATGGTAACATCTATTGGGAATTTGTAATCCCCATTTGTAAAGATTATCCACTATGAGCACCTTATTTTGAAGCAGAATCCAAAAGAAAATGTTGACTTTATGAGTCAAGTGTTTAATCCACGCTTTAGACCATAAAGGAGGGGGGGCTTGAGAAAGGGGCAGCATAGAAACAACCAACAAAAAAAAATAGTTACCCGAAGGGTTGTCCATCCAGACAAGATGATCATCCAACTGATTTTGTCTCAATTTGAGAACCATCAAGGAAGATTGAAGTGGAGCCAAATCCTGGCTAACCATACACAAATCCACCCAATCTCCTTCACTCTAATAATATTTTGCATACTCTCCAAAAGTTGCTTTGCAAAACTCAGCCCATTTGTTGAATCTTTCAACTTTGATTAGGGGATCCTTAAAAATCCATCTATCCTCCCAAAACCTAGCTAGATTACCACTTCTAATGTGTCAACCAACCCCTGATTCCAAAATATTTCTACTAGCAATCATGTCATTCTAGCAAACTGAACCATAGGGTAGAATAGGAGAATCCAACAAGGCTTTGAGGGACACACAATTGGTCATATATTTACTTTTTAAGATATCTTTCCATTCTCCATCAAACGAAAAGGATCTCCATATTTGTTTAGAAAGAAGAGTCTTATTAATCATTTTGATTTTTCTAAGACCTAATCCCCCCAAGGATTTTGTTCTGCAAACCAAATCCCATCCTATTAGAGGCATCCTCTTTTTCTCCTCCACACCAAACCAAAGGAATCTTTTTTGGATCTTCTCAATGGCCTACACATATTTAGCAGGTATTTTGAAAAGGCTTAATGCATAAACTGGGAGGTTCTGAAGAGAAGCTTTGAGGAGCTGAATTTTTTTTGCTTGACTCAAAAGAGCTCCTTTCCATCTTGCCAACTTCTTACTGAACCTATCAACTAGCGAACACCAAAAGGATTCCAGAGGTTTAAGGCATAGAGGTAATCCAAGATAAGTAGAGGGTAAGGATTCCACTCTACAACCAAGGATTCTAGCAATCTTTATCTGTCTATGCTCAAGGGTATTAAAGAAATAAAGGGAGCTCTTCTGTCTATTGACCATCTACCCAGTTTCCTTCTCATACACATCCAATATTTTTTTCAGAGTCTTAGCCTCAGTCACCATTGATCTTCCCATCAACATAGTGTCATCAACAAACTATTGGTGAGAAGAAATCAAATTAGTAGAAGAAGTTCTAAGACCAGTAAGAGACCTTTGTTCAATCAATCTTTTAAGATTTCTTCCCAAGGTCTCAGCCATGATTGTGAACAAAATAGGAGAGATAGGATCACCCTATCTTAGGCCTCTTGAATTTTGAAAGAATCTCGAGGGAGAGCCATTCACAATGATGGAAGTGGAGACAGTAGTAACTAGCCGATTCACCAACTGAATAACTCTGCTACTAAAACCAAATGCCCTTAGAATTTTGAATAAAAAATCCCAATCAACACTATCATAAGCTTTGGAAATATCCAACTTAAGAAGAAACCCTTCAGTTTTTTATTCCACTAGTGAATGGATATTATCATGAACAATAACTATAGAGTCAAGGATTTTCCTTCTTGGAACAAAACCATTCTGTTGAGGGGATATCAGCGAAGGAAGGATAGTAAGGAGCCTTGACGTCAAAACCTTAGAGATGATTTTATAAAAAGAGTTGCAGAGACTAATAGGCCTAAACACCTCAAACTCCATAGCCCCAGGTTTCTTGGGAACAAGGACCACAAAAGTAGCATTCAATTCCTTAAGAAGACTTTTGGATCCAAAGAATTCTTTAACAACATTCACAACATCCTTTTCAACAATCTCCCAAAACCATTGAAAAAAGAACATAGGAAACCCCTCAGGGCCAGGGGCCTTGTTTCCTTCAAAAGAAAAGACAACTTTCATAATTTCCTCCCTGGAGGGGATGGTAGCTAGATTATCATTATCTTCCATCCCAACAACCTTACGAATAACCTCTAACAAAAAATATTGGTCAGTATGGTTAAATTCCCCATTCACCAAGAGAAGGTTGTTAAAGAAGAGGACAACTTTCTTTTTGATGTCTTCCTCTACCTCAAATCTCTTGCCATTAACTTCTATGTGAGAAATTTTGTTGGCATCCCTGTGTTTTGAAGCAGAAAAATGAAAGTACTTGGTGTTTCTTGTCCAGCTGAAAGCCACAACACTCTAGATCTCTGCCTCCATAACTCCTCCTCTTTGGCTATAATATCATGCATTTTCACCAGCAGCTCATTTTCTTTTACTCTACTATTTTCTATGTATCCTTCCCTCTGAATTTTATCCTGGATCTCTGCAAGCTCCATTTGAAGTTCATATTTAATGCCAAATATATTTCCAAAGGACTCTTTTTTATGACTTCTTAATTTGTGTTTGACTTCCCTTAGTTTCTTAGCAATTCTAAACATAGCAGTGCCCAAAACATCAATATTCCACCATTTCCTGATTTCCTCAAAAATATTAGGGTGGGAAAGCCACATTCTTTCAAATCTAAAGGGAGAATTCCTCTTCGCCTTCATAGGTTCCACCACAAAACTTATAGGAAAGTGATCAGAGCCTACTCTAGAAAGAGCTTTAAGAGAATAGTAATAGTTTATAAGCCACTTATTAGAAATTAAAGTTCTATCTAACCTTACTTGAATTAGGTCCTTACCGTTTCTTCGATTCGACCAGGTATATATAGCTCCTTGCAAATCAAGATCAATCAATTCCTTGTTATTGATGAAGTCCAAAAGGTCAGATTTAATTTCCAAGTTAACCTGAGAACCTCCAAATTTCTCTTCATTTAGAAGGGTTGTGTTAAAGTCTCCCATTACAATCCAGTGGTTTTTATCAAAGATCCTGCAGAATGTTGAAAGCTCATTCCAAAAATATTTTTTGTCCCCTTTCCCATTAGGAGCATAGATATT
>VDFB02353493.1:345908435-346485270 GCA_007258455.2 Sequoia sempervirens | reverse complement strand
GGCCAATTTGGCCACATTCAGTGTTAAGCTTGTGGCCTATGTTGTTGAGGTTTCAGAGACTCTCTTGATGATGAGCCCACCCCTTAAATTTGGACTGAGATTAGCTACATTTGGTTTTCTTCCCTGAGGTGCTAAAGCCCATATCACCAAAGTTTCATACTCCTCACTAAAAGTAGAGTCTTGTAGTGCTGCATTGACTTCCTCCTCACTACCTTGCATAAGATGCTTTGATTGCATGATAGCATTAAAAGCTACAACATCAGCAATGTCCCATTCAGGGAGAAGTAGGACACCAGCTTGAGACACAATTTGCCTTCCTTCATCAGGGGTGAGGTTCTTGAACTGCTCTATTAGCTCAGTTTTGACCTCATCATCATTTTTCTGATCAGACTTGTCAAGCCTTGTTTCTCTTCTTTCCTTGCATTTGTCTTGATATTCCTAAAGTTTCAACCTCCAGACCAACTACAAGAACATAGGAGTCTTCACAAAGGCATCATCATCCAGGAATGCCTTGCAGGCCAGCATCCTTGCATCATGAACATTCTGTCCTTTTATATCTATATCAGTCAACACCAATTGTGCTGACTTAGGAGGTGAAGGGGTGCCAACTTGCATGTCTTGATCGGTGACAATTATTTCATCCACCGAAGTGTCTTGTGGTTCCTCAATTATTTTCCTCTTAGGGCTTGGCTCTGGTGGTAGCTCCATAGGGTCATCTCGAGGTGGTGAATCAAGATCCACAATATTTATTCCTCCAGGCTTTCTAATTCCTTGGCTAGATTGTGATGAGGCTTTCATTATTTGTTTACCTTTTCTGTCTCCAACCTCTTCATCACTGCTATTATCTCTTTTTCTTCTGTATAAGGGCCTATCAATTGGTGGCTGACAAATTGTCCTTTCTAACATAGGCCTCACCTCCAATCCCTGGATTTTTAAATCTACCTCCAAGTTTATCGTCTTGGTTCTCAGGGTGCTCATGATTTCTCTGAAATTACTCATCAGGAAATTAATTCTTTTGTGAAATGGAGTGAACTCTATTAATGGATCATACTTCAGATCCAACTTATGCACTAGGGCCAACAATTTCTCATAGGCAATCCATTTTTCTTTATTCAATTCTTTCCTACCCAAATCAAATTCATTCCTAATCAAATCTTTAGGAAAGTTGAAAACATGGGAAATTTTGCCACCCTTGATTCTTTTTCTAAACAGAGCAAAGAATCCCTCAGGATCATGCTACCTTACGGATCCATTCTTCAAATGGTAATCAATAAAAAATTGATCAAAATGAACCCATCCACCCTTGGAGAATACAAAATCTGAGACAACAGTATAATCAGGGAACAAAGTCCCTTTTCCTCTTCCTGTCAGGTTATCTTCATGGATGCATCCCAGCTGCCACAAAACCTCTGCAAATTCCATTCTTGATGGTACATTGTATGGAAGAATATGGGGGGTTCCTTGGAAACCATAAACCCTTAAGATAGTGCTTATAGGGTATGGAATGATGTCACCCCAATTATGACATACTTTTAACTCAGGCCTTCTTGCTTTGGGCTAGAGGAAATCATGCAAATCCTCAGGAATTCTTGGCATATTTACCATTAGTCTAGCCCTGAGCCTAGAAGCAAAGCAGTTGTCAAACTGCACATAGCTAGCATCCTTCTTGTTGTAAGACATATCTACACTCCATGCCTGTATTGGTAGCCTTTCTCCATTTACCTCTTGCCTCAATTCCATCTTCTCTAAGAAGAAGCCGATATTCTCATACAAGAACATATGCATTAACAAAGAGTACCAAAAGAAAGGAACACTAGTGTCCCCCACAAATAAGTTCAACAAACCCTCATGCATTCTTTCAGCAAGGAAAGAAGCATAATCATATACTACAGAGAAATTGGGGTGCTGAATCTAAGCCCCCATAAACATATAGGCAATGGGCATCACAGTATTAGGACTGAAACCTAAAATTTGGCAAAGTGAGTAGAAGGTTGCCAAGAAATGACCAGCAAAACAATTTAACCCGAAAGGTTCCTGATCAGTCGGGCTGATATGAATCGTGGAACTGCCCGCCCTGACTAGATGAGGAGGAAGCAATTTTGATTTGAAAAAAGGTTTAATCTTGGCATACTCTTGTTTCATCTCCTCCAAGTCAATCTGGACCAATAATGAGCCATTTTCACTCAAATAAAAAACCCTCCGAATTACATCTATTCAGTAAAACCTCACCATCATTATCCCTTATAACCCTTGTGATAGGATCATATCTCATAGCCACTGCCAGGAGGAGGTCAACATCAAGGAACACATTCGGTACTACAAGCTTTCCCATATCAGACCTCCAACCATTTGAAAAAGGATGAGGTGCATTTCGCTGGCCATACCATCTTCTAAACAGTTCTAAACCTGTCATTGGTACCCTAGCATCTGCAATGTTGTAGGTTCTATATCTCAACCCTTCACCTAAGGCTGTCCCTCTCATCAAAACCAAACCCCTCTTCCTGTCATTTGTTGACAGGGGAAATTGGTCAAGGAAATCATCATACGGATTCCTCTGCATGTATTCAATATGGCCAAAATGTTGTTTTGTTGGCGCCATTTTAAACAACTAGGGCTTCTCGAAAAATCAAATTGTGAATAGACTAGTGCTACTCAAAATGAAAACACAGTAGAATTTGAAATTTCCCACAATTCAAGAGAAATAGTAACCCTAAAATCTTAATTCAGAAAAACCCTGATCAACACAACAAAGCTTTTCGCAAGAAACACATTCGAACAGAATAGTGATGAAGAAAATAACTCACAGAAATTTGCTTTCTACAGAAAATCAAACTCTTGCCAAAATTGCTTTTGAAAGCTCTATCTCTGGCTCTGGACTGCTTCGAAGATGCTTGAATGCCTTAGTGGTGAAAGTAGTCTGCAATTAAACACTTGAACTTTATGAACATTGCCAATAGACGTCTCATCCGCCATTAAAGCCTACTTGAATAGTACAGCGGCAACGCCTTCAATTGCATTTGATGCAGATTTAAATCTCTATCATCGATCTCTTGTTTCAGTAAGATCATCGAACGGTCCTCCTTAAAAATGCTGACAACACCTCCCACATCATCCCCAAGATCCACCATTATATGCAGCGCCAGGAAGATACACGTGGTGCTCGCTCGCGATATCGCGATTGCTCAAGTTGGGATTGTGCGATAGCGGGCAACCGTTGATCTCTTCATCGATGACCATGATCAAGTAAAACAAGGGACAATCTTAAGGCCTATTTGCTGAGCAGCTTTTTCATCAAGATTAAAACATTACCATTGATTATAAACACATGCACCGCTCAGGCGATTTAGTAACCCACTTGATAACACACTAAAGTCTGATGCATTTATTAAATCATTTTATGTGCTTTTCAGACATCAGCAACCTAAGGCACATGGCGATCACCCACGATATCGCGATGGCTCAAGTTGGGATCGCGATATGGCGGGGAGTGGTCAGGATGTATCTGCGAGGAGATCAATAGCCATCAAATAACCCCTGCAAAACATTAAACATTACTTAGGAGGAAAAACCTGAGGAAGGGGATGCGACTTAGGGCAACGACGGTCGATGACATAAGGTTGTTTTAAAAACATAAGGCACAAACTTGACTCAGACTTCGGTAAATAAAAGGAGGCCAAAAATTAAATATTTATCATTTTATTAAAAGGGGCCAGGCCTTAGACGAGTTAATGAGACATAGGTTGTTTTCTTTTTTAAAAACCTTCTCCAAAAAGTAACGATAGAACATACCTATACCAAAGACAGAAAACCAAGGGTTTATGAAAGCAAAGTAATAACTCCAGCCCTAGGCACCACTTAGATAAACAAGACCAGCCAATAATAAAAGAAATCCCAGATGTAAATTTGAGGCTCCATCACAATTCACTGCCTTGTCTATGTTATTGCTTACTATTATGCTTTGGTAGATTTTTCCAAGCATCCATAGCTTGTTCAGCAACTGGGGTTTTACTTTTAGCCATAGCATGAAGGCGTTGAGCTGTTTGATAAAATGCTTTGGTAGACATGTATGAAAATGTGGTAGAATAGAAAGGGGATGACTATTTGGAAAAAATTCCCAAAAATGTGGTCTCATTGTGATGGAATGCCATGCGAATACCATGACAAGCAAAATTGCTATGGATTGTCATAGCATTCCATCACCATGAGACCACATTTCTTTGAGGAATTTTTAAACAGTTCACTGCCTTGTCTATGCTATTGCCTATGCTTTGATAGATTTTTTCCAAGCATCCATAGCTTGTTTGAAAAGCACCTATTTTAGGCTTTTAGCCATAGCGGAAAGGCGGTGAAGCTGTTTGATAAAATGCTTTGGTAGACATGTATGAAAAATGTGGTAGCATAGACAACTGTCACCATCTGATATTTATGTAGTTGTAGTATGTTTTGTGCAATGTAATCAGCGATATGAATATAACCAACAAATATCTATTTTCTATAATTCATGGATTGAACTATGTATTTTATATGCTCTCAATGTCTGTACGCTATGGAAATGCCATTAATTTTTTTTTAAAAAGTAGTATGCTATGTGTGATACTATCAACAATGTAATTATATACTGATTACTCTTTCTTTTTACATAATCTAATGTATTCCAAACTTTTCATAGGCTGCCCGACACATCGAAGGCAACAAAAGGCAAGACTAGAAAAGCATGGGCAACACAAACTTGGCTCTGGTGGTTATATGAAATTAGCCGCACGAATTGTAAGTATCAATAAATGAAATATTGCATCCAAATTATAATAAATTGAAAACAATTTTGTTTTGTCACACCATAGAAGCAAAATTCATGATGATCTTGCAAAAATGTAGGGCTCACGAATTCAACAGAGTTCCCACAGAGGACTCAAGATTGCCTTCCAGCAAGGCTATGGAGCGTGGTGAATGCCTAAGAGTCTTGACAGCAAACACAATCTTCCATTGCATCCGACAGCAGGTAAATAAACTCAATAAAGTTTATTTAAAATTGAATACTTGTGCAATCTATTCAATATTAATTTCCACCATAAAGTAATTACATGCCTATTTGTTTTAAACATTCAAGCAATGATAATATATACTACACATGACATTGGAATGCAGCCTGGTGAGGGTGGAGCAGAACGTGCAGATGAAGGTCATGGTGTGCATCCTGGTACTTTAGAGCATGTAGGTGTGATCAACATGTTGAGCATGATCAGGCTAGAGAAGATCAAGAATATGATGTGGCCCCATCAGGTAAAGAGGACCACTCTAAATTTCTTTTAAACATATTTAATTACAATTGGTGTATTAATTAATGTAACCTTTCGTGTTTCAACTTTAGAGCATGTAGACCGTGATCAACGTGTTCAACATGATTAGGCTAGAGAAGATCAGGAACATGATGTGGCCCCATCCGGTAAAGAGGACCACCCTCATGTTCTCTTAAACATATTTAATTTCAATTGGTGTATTAATTAATGTAACCTTTCTGTTTCAACTGCAGATCAGGATTTAGAGCGTGTTGAACATGTTGAGCATGAATCTATAACAAAAGTTAGGAACATGATGTGGACCCATCACGTAAAGAGAACCACTCTAATGTTCTTTTAATTAATCAAATACTTGTAACAATAATAATAAAACATATTACTTTAACATTTCTTTCTTATTGCAGTAGATACCCCCTTGAAGCGGCGTCCACATCATGAGCAGATGACTACGCGTATATTAAGATCACAAGTAGAGGGCAGAACAACTAAAGGGGGGATAGATATTGATTTAGAAAATGATACTCCACTTTAGCTTTATGTAGCTTTCAAAAAAACAAAAAAAAAAGTGATTATAATCATATCATGACAACCATATTTTTGATAATATGTAAAAACTGAGAATGATTATTATATGTTAATGAATGAATGTGAATATGTTAATTAATGAATGTTATATGTTAATGAATGAATGTTATATTATGTTATTAATGGATGAATGAATGAATGTTATATGTTATTAATGGATGAATCAATGATTAATGTTATATGATTAGGTATGGGGAATTGAGAGTGATGTGAGGGGGGCGGGGAGGGCCAAATGAGCTTCCACTGTCACGTGGTCAGCCTTGTTAAGTAGAGAATATTAAACTATACTCAAAACAAAAAGAAGCTCAATAAGGTAATGCACATTTCAATATAAGAAATGCATCATTTGAAGCATCAAACCAATATGCAATCTGTATGTATGATCAGTCATTAGTCTCCGCAATGGTACATTTCCACGAATATATAATTTTTTTTTTAAAAAAATTTGCTTCTTCGTCGCAATTTTGACGATAACAACTAACGAATCAACAGAAAGGCTCGACGAAGTTGCTATAGTTGCGACGACGATTTTGTCGTAACTCCCTACCCATTTCGTCACCCTTCTGACGATATTTTGGCTTTGCCACCACACTACGCCCTGCCAATTTTGTCAAACTTTCTATGAACTTTTAGTGTTCTTCCGACGCTACTCCTTGCTAATTTCGTCGCAACCTCAATGAAATTTTCGCGTTGTTTCGACACTGCTTCTTGCTAATTTCATCGCACTTTTGATGAACTTTTGGCGTTCTTTCGATGCTACTACTCTACTATTTCGTCGCTATTTCGACGAACATTTCCATGTTGTTTCCACGCTACTGTTTTCCCATTTCGTCGAACCAACGACAAACTTCTGGTATAATTTGTCGGTGGATAAACAAAGGTTTCGTTGATATTTTGACAAAATCCCAAGGTATTTCATGATGCTGCCGACCAACGATTCTTCGTCGTTATTTTGACGTTTAATTTGTCGTCGGCATTACGATGAAAAAAAAGCAACGAAAAGATTTTCGCCATTGTGTCGATCTTCTGACAGAGATTTGTCGAACGACCGACAAACGCCCATCAAAAAATGGTGTCAAATCCAGTAGTGTGTTTGTTGAACTACCATTTGACCCAGCTGACAATGAACCTGAGGAAAATCCATTCGCTCTGTTATTCCAACAAGCAAACATGGCAAATAATCCACCTAATAATCCACCTCTTGCTTTTGAGTTTCCCATTGTTCCCCAATGAGATACTGACAATCTTAAGAATATACCTTCTTCACTACTTCAAAAATTCTATGGCCTAGTCACAAAGGACCCTGAAACCTTTATGTTTGAGTTTGATGTCCTCTGTCACAGTTATGACTACAACTCAGAAACTCATAAACTGAAGTTATTTCCTTCCACCTTGAAGGAGGGAGCTCTCAGATGGTTCATGAGTCTAGGAAGAGGCGTTGTTGATAGTTGGTCAGCCATGCAGACAAAATTCCTTGAGAAGTATAAGGAATATTGTTTTCACTAAAGAGGAACTAAAACCATACTCTCAATGAGGACTCTCAGAAACTACTCTTTCTAAGTGAAATCAGTGATGCCTGTATAGACGCCCTGGACCTGATGGGAGGAGGTGATATAACCCAACTACCTTGGGATGATATAAACAAAATATGTCTTAACTACTCTCGAGCAATAGTTAAAAAAGGTCGAGGTCATCATGCTACAGTGGAGAAGTCTTCTTCTGGTGGAGTTTCTCAAATGGAGATAACAAATTTGCTGTCTGACTTCAAGCAGGAGATCATTAATAATATAACTACACAATTGGACACTATGCAAGCTCAAAAGAAACATGACGAAGCTAAGGTAGTTTTGGCCAAGTTCTGTCCATATTGCAAACAAAAGAAGCGTGACTGCAAATGAAAGATGGTGGCTAATTTGGAAGCTAAGAAATTACCTACTGACTTCAAGCCAGTAGAAGGTGATGATGATCAAGTGTTCTTTATTGCGCAAAGGAGACCATGGGCCCAAAGACAAGGTATGCCTCAAGATCCTTTAACTTTTGGTAATCCTTATTCTAGCTATAATAATCAATGGCAACATTCATATGGACCACCACCACCCTAGAATCCACCTCAACCAAGTTGGCCTAATTATCAGACCCCGTAATGACAATCTCCTCAAGGAGGTTGGCAGCAGCCACAAGGACAATGGACCCCACCTTTTGGTAATTGGCAGCAAAATCCTCAATGGAGAGGTCCTCAGCAATGGAAAAATTAGTCCTCTGGATTCCTGCAGCTTCCACAGACACAACCATAGGCCCTTATGCCACCTCATGCATCAATTGCCACAAATACTGGACCTCCAAAACAAACACCTATGCCTGCCCAGCCATTGCCAAATCCCAATAATAGGCAACAACAGCAGCCACAGCAGCCTATGTATCTTGCCGAAGCCAACCAATATCAAGCTTATGCCTTAGACGTTAATGACATCCATTTGAGGTCTAGAACCACTTTACCTACTCCAAAACTGCCTCTAATTACTGAAATACTAGATTCTTCCCTTGAAGAATCTACTGCACCTGCTGATCCTACTGAGCATATGCCTATACATGATACGATTTTTAAGGAGCCTATTTTGCAAAGTCAAGACAAACCACCTTTTCCTCAGGGGTTGCAAAGTACTACATTTAAATCTATGGAAGAACCCACTTTTGACATTCTAGATCAGCTCAAAAATGTACAAATTCAAATCCCCTTATTTCAGGCTATTAAAGATGTTCCCATTTTTGGAAAAGCTATTAAAGAGGCCTATTTGAAGAAGCCTGGATGAAAGAAAAAAGATCCCCAAACAATTCATGTCTTAGGGAAATTGGCTGATATAATGTTGGAAAATGTAGTCATCCCAAAGTATATTGACCTTGGAAGTCCTGTAGTGCAAATACATATAAATGGCCAAATTGTAAAAAATATTTTAATTGACTTAGGTGCTGCCATTAATGTCATGACAAAGCATACTATGGACTCCTTGAACATTCTAAACATTAGGTCTACACCTACAGTTCTACAGCTTGCAGATAGCTCCATAGTTAAACCTGATGGAATGGTGGAAGATGTAATTGTCAGTCTTGAATCTTGGGAGTATCCAGCTGATTTCACAATATTATGAGTTAAGACAACTTTAGGAGGGTATCCAATTATCCTTGGTAGACCATGGTTAGCCACTGTTGATGCTTTTATAAGATGTCGTTATGGAGATATGACCATTTCTAATGGATAGTCCACAAAAAAATTGGTTTTATATCTGCTTGCTAGACCTCAACCAGATTTGTCCCAACCTGTTTGGCCAGATGTGGGGGAAGAAACTGAAGAAGCCAATTCATTGGTTCAATTAATGATGCTTCAAAATGATCCATTCTCACAATTTCAGAATGAGGATGCCTTACTTTTTCAACTTCTGTAGTTTAACTCTGATATGGGTAGTTCATCTGATCCAAATAATAGCCATCTACAATGTCTCCTGTAGCAACTAAATTCTGAGAGTTCGCCGCCTAAACTTCCTACAATTTTTCATAACTTGCTTCCACAAGAGGTACAAACATCACCTGTAGATTCTATGAGTAATCTCACTAAGCAGATAGAATTGTCTCCAGGTTACTGTTTGAATATCAATAGCAAGCTATCACAATCCCAATAGGTTGTCTTATTAAAAATGCTACAAAATCAACATAAAGTTTTTGCATGGGAATATGGGGACATGCAAGGAATAGATCCTCAAATTTGTACTCACAGGATCTATATCAAAAAAGATTGTTTACCAGTTAGGCAGCCTCAAAGAAGAGTAAATCCAACACTTAGAGAAATAGTTAAAAATGAGCTTCAAAAGTTACTTGATGCTGGTTTTATTTACCCAATCTTTGATAGTCAATGGGTTTCTCCATTAGTTATTATTCCCAAGAAAGGTGGAAAATGGAGAGTGTGTGTAAATTACAGAGAGTTGAACACTGCCACTAAAAAAGATCACTTTCCACTACCATTTGTAGACCAAGTACTGGACTCACTGTCTAGCAAAAGATATTTTTCCTTTTTGGATGGTTACAGTGGGTACAATCGAATAAAAATTACCCCTGAAGATCAAGATAAGACCACTTTTACCTATCCATGGGAAATATTTGCTTATTCAGTCTTGCCTTTTGGTCTATGCAATGCACCAACAACATTTCAGAGAGTAGTAATTAGTATCTTTGCTGATATATCTCATGACTGTATAGAGATTTATATGGATGATTTCACTACCTATGAAGTCACATTTAAAGAAGCACTGGTGAATTTAGAAAAAGTATTGAAAAGGTGCAGAGAGCAAAATTTGTCTCTAAATAATGAAAAGTGTTTTCTAATTATGGAAGAAGGTATTGTTTTAGGTCATCATATTTCAAAGAATGGAATTCAGGTCGACCCTACTAAAATTGAAGTTATTCTGAATTTATAAACTCCTGCAAAACAAAAAGATATCAGAAGTTTCCTTGGCCATGCAGGGTATTATAGAAGGTTTATAAAAGATTTTAGTAAAATTGTCAGTCCACTTTATGCCTTGTTAACTAATGATTCTCAATTCGAGTGGACAGAGGCCTGTGAAAAATATTTCCTGCAACTAAAGGACTTGCTTACTCAAGCCCCTGTTCTTCAAGGTCCAAAATAAAATTTTCCTTTTCACATACATGCTGATGCCTCTGATTTTGGTATAAGAGCAGTTTTAAGTCAAAAATAAAATTCAGCTAAGCATGCTATCTACTTTATCAGCAAGAACCTTCAAGGTCCTGAGCTCAACTATACTATTACAGAAAAGTAATTGCTCGCAGTAGTGTATGCTTTGAATAAATTTAGGCATTATGTCATAGGTTATTAGATATTCATCCATACTGACCATGCAGTAATCAAGTATCTAATGAACAAACCTGCCATTTTTGGTAGATTGGAAAGATGGCTCCTATTGTTACAAGAATTTGACATTACAATAATTGACAAACCAGGAAGAGCTAATGTTGTAGCTAACTTTTATCAAGACTTCAATCAGCTGCACCTGTTGAACACAAGGTCATTGATGATAGGTTCCCAGATGAACATTTGTTTTCCATTATTGCACATACACCATGGTATGCAGACATTACCAATTATCTAACAGCAAGCAGAATACCAGCCCACTTTTCTCCAAAAGAAAAGAAATTGTTAATAGAGAAAAGTTTCAACTTTTCATAGATTGCAAATAGTCTGTTTTATACTAGACCTTATCAAGTGATGCGAAGATGTGTAAGAGAAAATGAGACTTATGATATCTTGCATGCTTGCCATGATGAACCATGTGGGGGACATTTTGCAGCAAAAAGAACATCAAGGAAGATTCTTACAACAGGGTACTACTGGCCAACATTATACAAAGATGTTGTGGCCTATACAAGGAAATGTGACAAATGTCAACGTATGGGAAGACCAACCAAGTCAAATAAAATGCCACTATATCCACAGGTAATAGTCACCCCTTTTGATAAATGAGGAATGGATTTTGTGGGACCAATTGATCCACCATCAAATGGAAAGTCATACATTCTAGTTTGCACGGACTACGTAACAAAGTGGGTTGAGGTAAAAGCTATGACTCATACTCGAGATAACAAGGTTGTTGAATTTCTGTATCAATAAATTTTCACTAGATTTGGAGTTCCCAGGGAGCTTGTAACTGATCAAGAAGCTCAATTCACATCGAATCTGATCACTGCACTAATGAATGACTATAAGATCAAACATAGGAAGTCCAGCCCCTATCACCCTTAAGCCAATGGTCAGGCAGAGGTAACAAATAGGGAAATTGAGGCGATTCTAACAAAGACAGTGCAACTTCATAGAAAAGATTGGAGCAATCAACTTCCTGAAGTAGTTTGGGCCTACAGAACTACATGGAAGACAACAACTAGGTTTACACCTTTTGAGCTGCTTTATGGGAAAACAGCCATGTTGCCCATAGAATTTGAGCACAAAACTTTGAGGACAACTCTTGAACTCAATATGGAAATATCTACAGCACAGAAGGACCGTCTCCTACAGCTAAATGCTTTGGACGAAATGAGAAAAGTAGCCTTGCAACACATAGAAGCAATCCAACAACAAAGGAAGAAATGGCATGATCAACACATCAAAATGAGGAAATTTTCTGCTGGTGATTGGGCTCTGTTATATGATTCTAGATATCAAGAGAACCAAGGTAAGCTCACAACACACTGGCTTGGCCCCTATGAAGTTGAGAATGTGTTTGACAATGGAGATGTACAACTAGTGACAATTGATCCAGTCCATTTAAAATTCCTAGTTAATGGCCATCGACTTCGGTTGTACCATAAACCAGTTTCAAAAGAAGAATTCATGCAGCAGTTCGTTCAGGTTCCTCCCGCTACTCTTCCTACAGCCGAAGGCTTTAGCCTTTCTCCTGCAGCTTCACTGTAATTATGAAAAAAACATGCTCATAATAAAAGTTTTCTTTTTAAAAGGAAACCCCTTTTTCTCCATTCTCATTTATCGACCCATCTCACTTCTTTATCTTCCATCCATCCATCCCATCCATCCATTCCATCCATTCATCTCATCTGCCTACGTCACCCATCCACTTCATCCATCCGCATCACCCTTAATTAAGATATCATTCCCAACTGCCAACTCATGCAGATGTCGTCATCTTTCTTCACACGTACATGAAAATATCAAAGGTACGCCATATCTTTTGTTATCACATATTTGATTTATTTTATTCTATTCATTTACTGCTATGACAGTACTAGTCATTATTACTTGATCTCTACTTATTTTTTAGTACATGTGAGGACACATGTCATACTCTAAGTAGGGGGCGGGGTAATCCACCTTTTAGAACCTATCTTTTCACCGCTGCCATAACTGCACAAATAACCTTTCTTTATTATTTTTTTGGTACTTTCCAAATATGATCGCATGTCCTTCTTTATTGCATGTTTTTCTTGTAAATTACGATTAAAACTGCTTGTTCAAAAAGTTCATTTTTGGAAAAGAAAGAAATGTGACAGCACGACAGAAGAAAAACCAGAGCAGAAAGGGAAACTGACAATTTGAATTTTTAGCAAGGAATTGAGTTTAGCTAGGGGAAAACTGTAAACATGGGTGGTCATCTGGTGTGACATGAGCCTGTAGCTCATGAATTATTATTGCAAAATCTTCAAATAGTCCACGCATTCAGCATCTGTGGATGGTTAAACTATTACTTGAGTTTAAATTCTTTTGATGAGGAGGCTGCTGGAGAATTTTTTAGAACCTTTTATAAAGGGGAAGCCAATGTATGGGGTCTAACGGTTGTTGCAACTGAAGACAGAATTGCTGAAGTAACTAGGCTTCCAGCCGTTGGAGAAAATTTTTCTTCAGATGCTGCCGCTGCAAGGGCTGAGTTTTCAATGCCCACTGATGGACCTTTGGAAGTCTCCAAGTAGGGATGCAAGCGGGTATCATTGCCACCTCCTTATTCAGAATACGCCGCTTACATAATCAGGTATTTAACCTGTGAAGGTCGTTTCTCCTACCTGCATTCATATCATTTCAAATTATTAAGTCATATAAGGCATGGGTTAGTTGTAAATGTTTTGAATTTCCTGTTAAAATTTCTAGAACAAAGTGCCCATGGAACCTAACAAGGGAAAGATAATTCTGTTGCTCACCATGGCCTTATCAAATTACTGATTGAATGCTCTTTGAGAGATATCTCAGCTCTTTCCTGGCAACAATTCGTTGTGCAAAAGAGCTTGCAAATTCCATAATCCCCTAGGGTACTTACCCCATGACCTTAGAAAAAGAAGAAATAAATCGCGTCTACCAGTAGAACAGGGCAAGGGTCATCTACTCCTGTAGCACCTAGTCCTGTAGCTCCCCCACTGGAATCCTCTGCTTGGGTACAAACTAGGTTTGCCACTAGGAGACAGAAGGGAAAAACAAAGGCAGGTGAGTTGTTTGGGGTAGAACAAACCCCATAGTCTGACCCTTGTTCTCGGAAAAGGAAATGCTCTTCTCCTATAGCACCTTCCCTTGCAGTTGTCTCTCCTACAGCAACACCTGTTGCTAACACCAGTTCACCATCATCCTCTGGCAGGGCAGAGCCCTCTAAGCAGTCCAAAAAAAGGAAGGCTACCAGAACATCTCCTACAGCTGCACCAGTGCCAAGAAGAGTTTCCATAAGGAAACAATATAAGACCTCCCCTGCTTCACCTCAACTAGAGGTTATTGTAATTTAAGAAGGATCTGTAGGGTCTGAATTTGATGTTTCTCATAATGTGTCCAAAAATGCTACACAGAGTTCATTCATTCTTGAAGAGGAACAAGTTGAGACAAAGGAAATGGAGCATAATGAGCAAGGGTTACCAAATCTTGATGACTTGGCTACCGCTGCTATGCAGTTTTCAAAGGAAGCATAGTCTTCTCCACTGCAACAATAAGAATTCATCTTGCAGCAAGAGCAGGAACTGACTAAATAATTGAATGTGCCTAGTGAAGCTACATTTCACCCTGCAACTTGTAAAGCCATTGTTGTTTATAAGAAGACGTTTTTGATTAAGTTTCTAGAATATTTCAAAGCTAACTGGGAAATAGTTACATTGCAAACCCTGACTTTCCGGCACATAGCCCAGACTGACATGCAACAAAGTCTATGGGAGGTAGAAAGGAAGAAACTAAAAAAAGAAATTGAAAGTCAGAAGCAGGAAATTGTTGAGTTAAAAGCAAAAATGGATGAAATGTTAAAAGTAACTGGTCAGATTATGGAATGCAGACCACCACCCAGAGTTTATGCTCTGTGCCTTAAGGAATAGTTCTTATGGTTCCAACTAATGAGAATTTCTAGAAATCAAGATCCTATACTTCACACTGCTAATGAATTTTACGAGGCATACCAGGTAGCCCCTAATTGGTTAAGAAATTCTCTATGTGAATTTTATTTACATGGCTTCTTAATTCCATCTGAAATAGAATGGAACCCTCTTATGTATATTGGTGATATCTATTTGAGATCATTTATGTCATGGGCAGCAAATGAAGCGAATTATGGCAAGCAATGGGAAATATATGAGGAAGCTGAGAGAAATGAGCCTGTTCCATTACGCTCTCAAAGTTTAAACCCCCATGCAATGTTGAAAGACTGGTTTTCTCTGACATATGGCATTAATAATATTCCAGCCAGAGAGAAGATATTTGATATCAGGAAATAGGTATATGATGAATTTCAGGAACAGTCATATTCATTTTGGAGACTGGCATACACCAGAAGTGAGAAAAAGGTGGGAAAAATTAACTGTTGGACTAAGAAGATCTGAACCTCACAGTCCCCTAAATTTCACAGCAGCTCTTAAATGATCAAGCAGATATATACAGTTGGGACTTCAAGAGAGATTTGAACTGTGGTTTCCATTGACATTCAGACCTCCTGTGCTAATGTGGCCCCTTTATCCTTATCAGGCTACCAATCTTAATGATGATTTAGAAGACCATAGGTATGAAAGGTGCCAGGATTTTAGAGGATTTTATTACAAGTTTAGAACTCCATTTCAGAGTCATGCAGCAACCAGTGAATTTAGAGAAACCACTAGGAAAGTTAATGCTGGAGGACCAGCATTAAGCTAAGTAGGGGGCAGTGATGAGCCCAAAATATGCTCATAGTTTGGATATTATGATGAACTTTTAATGCCTTTACTTTTGTTATTCGTGGTTGTTTAAACCTCTTTTGAAACCTTTTATGGGGATATCATGTGGCAAAAAATTTGCATATTCTTGTAGCTTATTGTGTTGACTTGACTACATTTATTACCCCGTTGACTCCCTAAATGATTGGTATATCGCATACAGTTTTTGAATGATGAAATAGATTTAAATGTGTGATTAATGAATGGATATTATGTATGTGCCATACGCATTTTATTTCACATCTGTTATCTTTTGTTTCATAGGTTGTTGAAGAATGATCGAGTCAAGCGCAGCCGATCTCAGCCTTGCAGTAAAGTCCATTTCCTGCATGACTTCGACGAAGCTCCGATGAAGACTCTTTGACTGAAACTATTGGGAAAGATTTTTAATGACAATCAATCTGGAAAGAGTGGAGTGCTAGATTCTCTCCGGATCGGGTTGAACGCATAAATTCTTTTATGAAGTTTGTTCCTTGATTCTTGGAAACAATTTACTTCCATGTATTTCTTTGATAGGGTTAGTTAGTTAGTTTCTCTCCTGATTTTAAATAAAGTTCTCCTCCTATGCGAGTGAGAGGAGAGAGATGATAGTTAGAGTAAGATAGAAGCATAGTGATAAAAAGATAGCAGATATCATGTAAGAGTTAGTATGATAATGAAAAGCAAAATTTGTTTGACAAGAGACAGAGTTTGTTGTTAGTTTATATCAACAAAACAATGTATACCATTCTATTTTTATGAATAAAGTTTGATGAAGTTCTGAGTTCAACACCTGCATAATTAGTAGATGCTTGCTAAGGGGGCCCACTTAGTAAGTATCTGTAGCTAGTTAGTTAGCTGTTCTTTTCTGTTGATCTTCAGTTAGCTTTCATCTTTGAAATTTTCATACAAACTCAGTCTTGTATTGCTCCTACAGCATAGGGAATCCATCCCTGTGCCTGTTCCTGCAACATAAGGCCAGTTCATAGTTTGTGTTTTTAGTGGTATCTGTTATGGTTTCTATTTTAATCAAATCATAGTTGAGTTAAAGAACTTTGCATTACATTCCTGTAGTATAGATAGAATTCCTTCCAAGTATTTATTTATGCTAAGTTTTGACTGAAACCAGTTCGTAATGCATATATTGTGTTGTGCCATTTAAAGTATACGTCCCCTGGTTTGACAAGTAAATGAACGTCCATAGAGAGATATTAGTCACCTGTTGGAATGTCCAATTCCCAGGAAAGGTTTTACTGTGATTTTCATATCGTTTTGTGGGCGCGACCAAGAATGAGTCCTAAGTGAGGCCTAAAAAAAAACTAATTGCAATAGGTAGCCAACATTTCACCTTCTTAACACTTTCCTTTCTACTAATATTTAGGTTAGCATTGATTTATGTAACTCATTTATGCATCATGACCCTCATAATTGAATGAAAATAGGTTGCATCCATTTGGTTAATCAATCTTGGGTCTCCCAACCTATTTTTATTTGTTTCAATGTATTATGTCTCAAATGATAAACATCAGATAGTTTTGTAAATAGAATTGGAAAAAATATATTTGATCTAAATAGAGGACATTACCTAAAGGTCTCTTTCACATAACTTAAACCAAAACTAGCATGATAGAGGTACCCAAAAAGTGAAAAGGAACCTAAGGATGTTTGTGTCCTAGATAGGGTTTTTTTTAAAATTTGAATGTTTGATTGCATAAGGTACTACTAAAGGATTATGGGTTCGCTCTCAAAAAAGTTTAACACCAAATATTTTTCCATATTTTTCTCAATTTAAGACAATGTACATTAAAGTGCAAGTGTATAATAATATGCAATATTTTTTGAAAATTTTGAATGTAACTTCTAGATCTATAATGAAATAATTGATTGATTCTAAGATGCAACAACCTAAAGATGATGATTTTGATGCAATTTTAAAATTAAACAATGCAATGTTTTTCAATTGTTGAACTATATGAAAGATGCCTAAACACATGCAATTGAGAATTCCAATTTAGAGATTTGTAAGCACAAATAGACTAAGTACAAAGAGACAAATATGTGTGAAAATGTTTAGTGATACAAGTGTAGGAGTATAGAGGCACCCTATGGTGTCTGAGTCCTTGATAGGAGTTTTGAAATTCAAAAGTTGAATTTTTATTACACTATCTAAAGGTTCTACTGATGTGTGCAAAAATGTTTGAAAGTGAATATGTTTCCATAATTTCCACAATTTAAGATAATATGACTCATATGTAAGTATGCAACAATAAAAGGAAATTTTGAATGTAGATCTAACCTAAATGATTAAAATAAACCCTAATGCAAAGGATTCTTCAATATGAGATGCAACTATTTTTAATTTTGTATGTTTTTATGATTTAAAAATGAAACCCTAAATGAGAAATGTAAAGTAATATGAAGCAAAACCTAGATCTAGGGTTAATTTTTAGTAGGTATATGATGTCAAAATGTAAGGTTCACCAAAATGAAATAGAGAAAAATGGAACCCTAAGTTTTAATCTATAGAACCTAGGGTTGATTGCCTTCATTTCTAGGGTTTCATTAAGATGGAGAAACAACATTCTATAGGAAGATCTAGGAAGTGCAGAGGATTGAGTACTTTCACAAAAAATATGGTATTGATCTAAATACAAGGAAACAGTCACTAAAGGGCATATGAGTCCTTGTACACCTTTCCTAGTCTATTTTTGAGGTCCTCTAATGACATATTTGATATCTATGTTTTCGCTTGTAGAGTTGTCGGAACACTATCCGATAATCTTGTAGGTGAGTTTCCATGAGTTGAAAAGATGTACTACTATTGAAGGATGAAAAATTTATCTTCAAGTTTCCTTTAATCCTCTTTAAGCCAGAAACCTATGTATTCAAAGAGAGGGGAAATTTTGTGCCATTTAGGAACTTACCTTAGTCTAATACATACTTAGTGTCTCCACTTCCACAATCGCAATGTCAATGTTAAAATGATAATTGATAGGAAGGAATGGTGAAATCAAAAAGTGTCGCAACTCACCAGCATTCAATGGCTTCCTTGAAGGAATGAAGTTATACATGTATCAACTCAAGGTCTTGGATCTTGCTTGCTTGATTTCTTGAATTGATTTGGAGACCTACAAAAGTGTTAGCCTTCACAAAATAATGATAACATGAACAAACATAAACTCACATAGGATTTGACATGATGTTAGGATCTTGAATTAGTGTAATAAGTCTTTGAAATGTTTCTCTTGAATGCTCTTAATGTTCACCTCTTTCTAGATTATTTTCACTTAGATTTCAAATGATGCAATAACTAGGTATTTATAGGAATTTATATAATTTCCTAAAAATTAGATCTCAATAGCCAACCTTTGCAACTAGAAATTCAAATATTAGGACACCAACACCGACATGTCCAAATTTAGAGGGAAATGGAGCAGGGGAATAGTGCAACCATTGGGAATATGTGTCCTAGCCTCATTTCCTAGAATTTATGGTATCAGGGGAAAAGCATTAGATGAATGCATTTGTTCAATGCTTGAAATTTGTCAAAAAGCGGTAAAAATAGGCCTTGGAATGCATAATTTAGGAAATTAGTGATCCAATCAATCTCAATAATTTAGGGGTATTAAAACATAGTGTGAAATTTTCAAGGGTGACAATTTTTTATGCTACAATTTTAACCTTTGAATTACTGTAATAGGAAAAAAATTAAGATAAAGGAGAAGTGGGGATAAAGGGAATCCTTATTTACATTGATTCTACATAGACATGAGTGCTAATATTAGAATAAACCTTCTCTAAAAGTTTGTATTTCACTATAAATATATTCATGTTCCTCATTTGAATATATAAAACTAATAAAATCATAAGAAAACTCTTGACAACTAATAATATCTTACATATTGGTGAATTTAAAACACGATGAGTCATTCAAATGATTTGCATGTTCCACCATTTATAGAAAATGTTATACAAGACATAAATTTTTTCCTTCAACACCTAATTAATAAATGTATACCAATAATCATTTTAACTCATTAGGATGAATTCACCTATCTCCTATTCAAATGAAAAATTGTTCCCCTTTGGTTTTTTGCATAGAGAAATAAAGATCTCTAAGGAATTAAAAATTCACCTATCACCTAGGGGCTTAATGCTACTTACTTGTCATCCTATGAGTAATAATTTGAGAATAAACTAGTCCTTTGAAGTCTTAAACCTATATATGTGTAAGCATTAGAAAAATTAAGCAATGTTTTACAATATACCTAAGGATAGATTATGAATTTAGATTGTTACATATTATCATCCACTAGGTATTCCATGGTGTCATGAATTTTATTTTTATATTCAAATAATTTTGATTTTTTATTTATTTTGTTCAAAACTCAAACCAATATTAGAGGATTCGTCGTCTAAATTTTTTCGATCATATGGATGCCCAATGGTAAATAAGAGGATTAGGGATAGTGGAGATATTAGAGGCTTAATTATTTTGTTTTAGAGATCAATGTTTTATCATTATTAAGTACTTGTCAATAATTATATGGATTATCATTATTTATTACTCCTATTATGAACCTTTCTCGAGGCCCTTTAGTTAGTTTCTATATTTGGAGCCATTGTATATGCTTCTCTCAATGTATGAGGGTATTAGTACCCTAGCAAATAACCCATCTTTGCATCATGTTAATTAGAATATGAAAGTAAATATATTACTCATTTGGCCTCAAATATGTAGAAATTTTGAGCATAATTCTAGTAAACCTAATACTAAAATAAAAAATGGGTTTTGTAGAAAATTTAATAATATTTATGAAATCATTGATGATGAACTTGAGATCTATTTTATCACCAAAGTATTCTTTGAACACCCTTTAAAATTATACCCATGAATCAATCATTGCATAGGGAAAACCCTTGTAACATTTATTAACTATGTCAACTAAGGAGTAGACAAATAATTTCATGAGGATATCTTCATCTTTAATTTCAAAATCATCAATTAAGTTATTGAGGGATCTTAGGTGATCTTCACCAGAGATGACATTATTTTCTTGAAATTTATTATATCTAGATCTCACTTTAACTAGAATAGGATAGGGATAACAAGGTATTCTTGTAAAATCCAACTGTCTATATCTTTCCAAATTCAGAGAAGCTCTCGCAAGGTAATGTCCATTCTTATTTGTGACATGGTTACTATTAATCTTCCCACCAATAGCAATATTTGGATCCTTTTAATTATTACCTTGGACATCCATATGACTTAAATTTTTAATCTTTCTCTTAATTCACCCTTAGCCTTTTCAGCTTCTATTATAGCCAACTAAGGCTTGAAAGCACTGAATTCCTAATGAAGGTCGTGATCCCTAGAATTTGGTCCTCAACTTATTTACATTCCACACATTCTTGGCCTTCATCAAGAGCAAGCTCTCCTCTATATTAATATGAATGCTATTCTTCTCTAGCTCGAGAGGTTACATGATCATCAAATAGTAAATTTCTTCATAGATTCAACCTAGGTGGATTTAGTGAGATATAAAAGCCTCATTTACTTGGGCTTCTACTTCTCTTTTGCTTTTTCATTTTGGACGTCATTTACAATTTCAACGATATTTAGCTACAGAATCTGTGCTGAAGAGATCACACGTAACTGGAGAAATCAGCAGATCACACTTTACAGGCACAGTCGATTTTCAATCACCGAAACGTATTGCCGTATTACAGCTAATCGCAGCGGTTATACAGAGGAAGGTCTTGAAAATAAGACAGAGATTAGACCCTTTGCAACTTTAAAACCAGAGCTCAACAACCTCTTACAAACCTGCTAAGTAACTTGACAGCTAAATGAAATCAATTTGACATCAAACTGACTCATGATGACACATCTACAAATTCTAGGACACTTATTCAACCTGCGGAGATATAGTTGTTCATTCGTAATAGAATTACGGATCACTCCATCCTATTCTCGTGGGATATTTCTTTTTCCTTCTCCTGTGATTTTGTGTTTGAAGAGGACTGGGAAAAGGGATTCACATACAGTCCTGACTGAACGTTGATAGGGAAGTTGAGAATAGCCTTCGAACCGCGCAGTTGGAAAGCCGTAAAGTCATATGCGGCTGCAGCTTCTTCGGCTGTATTGAAGGAGCCAAGCCAAAGTCTGGAACACTTCTTCTTAGGGTTTTGAATCTCTGCGGCAAATTTCCGGCGAGCCTTAACGAACCTCACTCCCCTGTAATGCCTTTTACGATTCTTGCCAGCAACAATAGTAGCTGTCGGTAAAGGGGAATCCGTCGTCTCTGTTAATTTATGTAGCTTGGACAGGTGTCTCCATTGTCTAGAAGTGTCATTTAATTATTTAATTATTTTCTAGAAACCTCCAGAAAAGGGCTGAGTTGTCTAGATAATTATGTAATTAAATAAATTGATTCTCCTAGAGACTTCTAGAATCCAGTTAGTTAGGGTTTTTAGAGTCTATTTAATCTTAGCCATTGATTGAGATTAAATCATGGCCATTGGTTTTCCAATGAGAAAAGTATAAAAGGGGATCAATGGGCAATTGGAGAACACAACAACAACAAGTAGACTTGCAGTGATAGCAAGTAGAATTGCAGTGAGAGCAAATAGTCTTGCAGTGTTAGCAAGGGCGCAGTGATAGCGTTGGGGATAGCAGCTGTGGAATTTCAGCAGGAGAAATTGAGGGAAGAATTTTCGGAGAAGAATATTGCCGGAAGCTCTGCCAGTAAGAGGCAAGCAGTTTTTGTATTCCTTAATTTGCTGAAGTTTAATATAATTCCTCATCTGCAGTAGTGGTTTTCCCTTCGGGGTTTTTCCACGGACAATTTGTCCAAAAATATTGTGTTCATTATTGTGAATGTTTTCTTCTCTATTCTTGTGAGTTTTATTGGTGAAGTTGCAGTTGTGTTATTTTCGATATTTGCTGAGAATTAATTTTCCAGAGTCAAATAATCTATGTATTAGATAGGAGATTAATAATCAGTAACTGCAATAGAATTTTCACATGGTATCAGAGCTGATCTGAGGGCAGATAAGGCTTAACACAGGAAGGAAAGATCCCGCCTCTTCAGAATTATTACTATTATTTGTTTTCTTTTATCTTTTGAGATGGCCTCAGCAGGTTTAAGAGATCAGGACAGATTGGATGGAGCCTCAAATTTTGGTGTCTGGAAAGCCAGAATTTCTTTGTTGCTGGAAGAGAATGGGATCAAGGAATATGTGACCAGTGTTGTACCTGTACCTACAGATCCAGCACAGCTCTTAGCATATAAGAAGGAAGATGCCAAGGCGAGGAGGATGATTCTTGATGGTGTCAAGGATCATATTGTTCCACATGTCGCAGAGTTAGATACAGCGAAGAAGATGTGGGATGCCATTCTGAATCTGTACCAGAATGCTACCACTAACCGGAAGCTGATTCTCAGAGAAAAGTTGAGGACTACTCGGATGAACAAGGGAGAGGACGTGACAAGTTACCTCACCAGACTCAGACTTGTCAAGGATGAGTTGGCTGCTGTTGGAGATAATCTAGGTGATGACGAGCTAGTGCGGATAGCCCTAAATGGGTTTACTAAGCAGTGGGATGTCTTTGTTCAAGTTATTAATGGACGAGACACCTTGCCGAGTTGGGATCGACTTTGGAGTGACTTCACTCAGGAGGAGCTTAGACTAAGTCTTGTCAGTAGGACTAGTAGCAAGAGTCAGCAAAGTGAGGCGGAACAGGAGAACGTTGCCCTTGCAGGAAAAGGGAAAGCAAAGAAGGGGTCTAGTAAAGGATCAAATCCACAAGGTGAGAAGAAGAAGAAGGATTTATCCAAAGTGAAATGCTATGGCTGTCACGAGTTTGGACACTATGTCAGCGGTTGCCCGCAAAGGAAGAAAGGCAAGAAGCAGACAGCAGCTTCACCAAGTGCAGATGAGCTCTCTAGTAGAATGGAGGATGAGTTCGCTCTCATAGCTTGTATGGCTAGCTCAACCTCACAGGGTGTTTGGTATATAGATAGTGGGGCGTCATTTCATATGACAGGAGTTAGAGAGTACTTCTCCAGCTATAAGGAGGAGGACATCAGAATGCAGATTTCTATGGGGAACATGTCCAAGCTCAATCCAGTTGGGAAAGGGACTGTTCTATTTCAGAGGGAGAATGGTAAGCGGATTCCCATTCATGATGTGTTGCATGTGCCAGGCTTAGGTATGAATTTAATTTCCATATCTGTCCTTCAGGATAAAGGTTATAATGTACTCTTTAGAGGGGCAAGTGTGTTAATTAAGCACAAGGATTGGAAATCACCCATAGCTATTGGAGTTAGGAGCGGCCGGCTTTACAGGTTGCAGTTTGATACTCATAAGGCACTGATGAGCAGCAGTAATTCTAGAGATCAAGGAGAGCTATGGCATAGGAGGATGGGCCATATACATCATGGAGCACTTAAATTGCTTCGTGAGACAGTGACAGGTGTTCCTGAGGTGAGCACAGAGCATGATGATGTATGTAAGGGATGTGTGTTGGGGAAGTTTGTGAAAGAAACTTTTCCAAGGAGTGACACTAGATCCAAGGGTGTTCTTGATCTAGTACATTCAGACATATGTGGACCAATGTCGACGAAGTCTCTCAGAGGATATGAGTACTTTGTTACTTTTATTGATGATTTCTCCAGGAAGACCTGGATATACTTCTTGAAGACCAAGGATGAGGTTTTCAGTCGCTTCCAAGAGTTCAAAGCTCTTGTGGAGAATTCGACAGGGAGGAAGATAAAGGTTCTTCGGTCAGACAATGGAGGCGAGTACAAAGGAAAAGAGTTCCAGGAGTTCTGTACCAGGGAAGGAATCAAGAGAGAGTGGACTGTTCCTTACAACCCACAACAGAATGGGGTTGCTGAGAGGAAGAATCGGTCTATATCAGAGGCGGCAAGGGCTATGCTGTATGACCAGGATATGCCACGTTACTTATGGGCAGAGGCATGCAGTACAACAGTGTACATACAAAACAGGGTTCCACATAAGGTATTAGGCAAGATGACACCAGAGGAGGCGTTCTCAGGGAAGAAGCCAGATGTCAGCCACTTCAGGATATTTGGGAGTTTGGCGTATTGTCACATTCCAGGTGCGACACGTTCCAAGTTAGATCAAACTGCAGAGAAGGGGTACTTTGTGGGGTACAGTGAAACCTCAAAGGCATATCGGATATTTATTCCAGGGACCAAGAGGACTATAGTTAGGCGTGATGTCAAGTTCATGGAGGACAAGGCATTTAGGAGGTCCAGAGATTTGCCAGCAGATGATCAGAGTGAGCAGTTAGTGGAAGCTCCAAGGATCGTTCAACCAGATCAAGGACAGCGAAGCTCGAGTACAGTTACTAGTACATGCACAAGCTCAGGTGCTGAGAATTCGCAGAGTATGGAGCAGCAGATGCAGCAGATCCAAGAGATGCATCAGGGTGATATGGAGGTTGATACTTCATCCTCTACAGTTGGTAGCAAGAACCAGCAGTCACAAAGTAATACTCAGGAGTTTGTGGGAGCTCCTAGGATGAGTAGTAGACAGCGGAGACAACCAGCCAGGTATGATGACTATATGGCATTAGTTAGTCAGTTGGTAGATAGTGAACCTTCTAGCTATCAGGAGGCTGCACAGCAACAAGTGTGGCAAGATGCAATGGTTGAGGAGTATACCTCAATAGTGCAGAACGATGTGTGGGAGGTTGTGCCTAGACCAACAGATAGGGCAGTGGTTGGATCATGCTGGATCTATAAGATCAAGCACGGTGCAGATGGTAGCATCGAGAAATACACAGCAAAGCATGTGTTGCGGTATTTGCGTGGTACAATCGAGTATGGAATTAAATATGCTCGAGGTGATGGTATCAGGTTGATAGCTATACTGACGCAGATTGGGCAGGCAGTACAACGGACAGGAAAAGCACTTCAGGGTGTTGCTTTAGCTTGGGATCAGGAGTTGTCTCTTGGTACAGCAGGAAGCAGAAGTCTGTGGCTTTGAGTTCTGCAGAGGCAGAATACATAGCAGCCAGCATGGCGACGTGTGAGGCGATATGGCTTCGGAAGTTGCCGCGGCCTTGTTTGGTCGTGAGGGTTGAGACTACCGTGATACACCGCGGACAATCGTGAGTTGCATCAAGTTGACTGAATCCTGGCGGTTTCACGCGATAGGTCTAAGCATATAGACATCAGATATCATTTCATCGAGATTTCGTGCATAGCCATGATTGTTCACCTACGTGATATACCTGCTGCATCGCCAGGTAGCATTTTGACCAAGGCGCATTGGGAAAGGCGTAAATTCATCTTCTTCGTAGAGTTAAGTTGGGTGTTTACGCGTAACACCTTCCTCGCTAAGAGGGAGTGTTAATTTATGTAGCTTGGACAGGTGTCTCCATTGTCTAGAAGTGTCATTTAATTATTTAATTATTTTCTAGAAACCTCCAGAAAAGGGCGAGTTGTCTAGATAATTATGTAATTAAATAAATTGATTCTCCTAGAGACTTCTAGAATCCAGTTAGTTAGGGTTTTTAGAGTCTATTTAATCTTAGCCATTGATTGAGATTAAATCATGGCCATTGGTTTTCCAATGAGAAAAGTATAAAAGGGGATCAATGGGCAATTGGAGAACACAACAACAAGTAGACTTGCAGTGATAGCAAGTAGAATTGCAGTGAGAGCAAATAGTCTTGCAGTGTTAGCAAGGGCGCAGTGATAGCGTTGGGGATAGCAGCTGTGGAATTTCAGCAGGAGAAATTGAGGGAAGAATTTCCGGAGAAGAATATTGCCGGAGCTCTTCCATAGAGGCAAGCAGTTTTTGTATTCCTTAATTTCTTTGAAGTTTAATATAATTCCTCATCTGCAGAGGGTTTTCCCTTCGGGGTTTTTCCACGGACAATTTGTCCAAAAATATTGTGTTCATTATTGTGAATGTTTTCTTCTCTATTCTTGTGAGTTTTATTGGTGAAGTTGCAGTTGTGTTATTTTTCGATATTTGCTGAGAATTAATTTTCCAGAGTCAAATAATCTATGTATTAGATAGGAGATTAATAATCAGTAACTGCAATAGAATTTTCACAGTCTCGTCGGAGAAATCATCCCCAAGCAAAAACTGGGCAAATGCATTCAGAGAATGGGCTTCATCAGCTGTTAGTGTAGTCATTATCGCCATGGTGGGTTCTCCTTTTTCCTTCCAAAATACCATTTGTGGGGAAATGGTGATTGAGCACTTGCCCTTTAAGTCGATCCTAAGTGTATATTCATTGTATTCGTCCACTTCCAATGCTTTCAAACGAAGATAAGTTTATGTCTTAAACGTTTCACAAAATTTATTTATTTGAAAAATGAATGTGGTGCTAAAGTGGAGAATTTTATAAATTATATGTAACTTATTAATGCCTATAGCATATTAAAATATAATCTTTGTCCTTTTTAAAAAGTTTTTAGTCTAGTTTTTTTAAAAATTGGGTCTTTTAAATATTGAATAATATGAAGTATCAAACTAGAATTTGGGGTCTTATAAGGTCAGATTAAATTATAAAGGTGATGTAATTATATTTTAATACTAAACAAAACATAGAATTCATTGCATAATGTTTTAAGGAAATGGTCATCTATAAAATAATAAAGTTTAAAGTAGCAAATACTAATAAAAATAAAGTTATGGGAGAAATTATCATCAAAACAAAAAATGTCAAGAGTCAATAGTTTGGTTTAACTTATTATAATTATTAAAATGTCAATTTCTTGAAGTATATATAGGATCTCTAGAATATGAAACATCGTCATTTTTTTATCTTAGTTGTCATGTCTATCAGCTAAAGAAAGGGATAATAATAGATAAGTATGGGTGATACTAATAGTTTAATATGACGGTGAGGAGGGGCCCATATAACAACATTATAGGTTGAAATTCAATGTTCAAAATATTTAAAGAATGTGATAAACTCATCTAAGTGATTATGTCAACATGTAACACTAAGCCACAACCATTAGTAGTTGAACCACAATAAGAACACGACATCTATATAAAAGTGGACTAATTATATTTTAATATTAAAAAATATAACAAATTCTTTGCATAATGCTTTAAGGGAAACACGATAAGCTAATAAAGTTTAAAATATCAAAAAATGTTTGAAAAATAGTTATGGGAGAAAATTTATGAGAGAACTATAAAATGTCAAAGTCAATAAACTTTATTTTAACTTATTATAATTATTAAAATGAAAATTTCTTGAAGCATGTATAGGATCTTAAAAATATGAAACATCATCAATTTTTTATTTTATTTGTCATGTCCATAATCTAGAGAAAGGGATAATAATGGATTAATTTGATGATAAGAAGGGCCCATATAAGAAAATTATAGGTTCACAATTGATGTTGAAAATATGTGGAGAGCATATTAAATGCATCAAGGGACTCCCTCATCATTTAGCACAATCCACTACCACAAGTAGCTAGATAAAAATAAGAACAATTTAGATGAATTAGTTTTAGATTTACTCCATCATAAATTACATCTTATCAACTTCCACTTGAATATGTAAGATACTATTTGACAATATAGATATTCTAGTAGCCAGAGAGAAATAAATTTTAATAGAGTTATGAATTAAAATGCTATTATTTGTATCATTCCATCTTTCAATAAATCACTGTATCTAAATAATATTAAATTTATTTAAAATAGGAATGAATCATGACATAATCCTCATTTGAAATCATATTTCATGTGAATTAGCTAGGTGTGAAAGGAACAAAAATATGTGAAGACATTTTGAGTGGCTTTGAGAAAGAAAATAAATATATATTAAGTTGTCTTTAATTAGTGATAAGGTATGTAAGGAGAGTCTATGCAACTCTTAATTAGGTAAGTGAATGGAAATGTGATACAAAAATGGTGTCAAAAGTGGCAACTTTTTTTTCTTAATAAGATAAATTTGAACTTAGATGAGTAATTTGAGATGTATACACTCAAAAATTGAAGATATGATAAAAAATGAATTCTAGTACCGTGAGTCATATTTATAAACTATTATATATTATCTCCAATTAGATAAATATTAATAGTTGACTTATAGAATGCACACAAAAGTCTTAATATTTTGTAAAATAAAAAATAGTCTAGTGTGCAGCCCTTATTCTTTTATTGCATTTAGTATTTTTAAAATTCAATTGACTAAAATATAGCTAATAGTGATTACTAAAAATTATACACATTTTATAATTTATAATTGAATATTTATTTGTTATAATTTTTACATGTGGATACATTCTAAAATAACATTATTAAGCATGTTTGTTACAATTCTTGTGCAAAAATAAATGAAAATATATATTTAAATATGTAAAGAATGAAGCATATAATAATACTATATTTTCTTCAAATCTTGGTAAACAGACCAAAAGTTATAAAGAAAAATTAATACTTATGTACATGAAAAATATAGAATCATTGTTAAAGTAAGTTCCAAATAAAAATGTTAATGTATTTCAAACAAAAAAAATTACATGGTTAAAAAGTTAATAGGACATGAAATTCTAATGGCAATTTTATTAAATATTATTATACCATGTATAACCTTGATAATAAAAAAATAGATAAACTCTATTCAAGGTCAAAAATAAGTGAAATGAAGAAAAATTAACAATCTAAGACTTTAGGCTCATTTTCCAAACCTATTCTCAGGAAAAATGAGAAAAAATATTTTTTTTTACACCTTATAATTATGTTATGTAACTACAAAACATGAATGCATTTTTTCTTATAAAATTTTCTTGTGTTATTTTCTTTTTCTCTTGATGACTATAAAATGTACGCTAATTTTTTCACCACAAAATGTGATCAAGTTTTTTGGTTGCAAAACATGCTCATATTTTGTTGTTACAAATGAGCTCAAATTTTGTAAGTCATAAAATATGGTTGCATTATGGCTTGGTATTTACCAAGCCATAACATCATCATGTTATGTGATTTTTAGTATAACTTGAGAAAGTTATGGATAAAATTTGTCATTTAATTTACTTTTTGTATACTCTCAACTTGCATTCAAACATGTGACCTAGTGTTTTCTCACAGTGATGCCTTATAAAACTAGGAACCAATAAATTTATGAAATTATAACATTCTATGATAAATCCATAGAGTATTAAAGTGACTATTTCAAAATAGAGAAAGAAACTATAAAATTTGACATAAATTGAGGCTTTGAAATGTTCAATTTTTGGAAGATGAGAATTCGTAACCAAGAACGGGCTTCTACTTGAAAAATTGGCATATATAATCTATCATACTAATCCACCTAACATATTGTAAAAGATGATTTCAATCTACCAATTTTACTATTTTTACCAAAAATACTTTATATCCTTCAATATTAACTGTTTGAAACTACCTTAGTTATCTCTCTAATATTTTGTGAGTATATTTATAAGGTGATAAAAATTAAAAGTAAAAAACACACAATGTTGAGGTTCAAAATTGAGGAAGGGGTTGGAAACTAAGTAACCAATAAACTTGTACTAAATACTCAATCTACCTATATCATATATATATTCACTTCAAAATAGATATTCTATTAGGATTATGTTGGTGTTTCCAACACATTTCTTAAACACCTCTAAAGGTTAGCCATATATTTACTCAAGGCTATTGAGATTGACCAATTAACATAATTTTTTGTTAATATTAATTTCCTCTGTAGGATATACAAAACCTAGGTGGGTTTCCATTATAATATCAATTAAGTATTTTACATACAACATAAAATGATATTTAAAAGATTACTTCACATACACTTGTGACAAGGATTTACACAAAGAAATATTACAATCTTTAATATCCTTTCAAATATTTGAGACTCTATGTGAGACACAACAATAATTATATAGGATTCATGAGTATTATCTTGATTTGATCAGTCCCTATCTAGGGTTATAGAGTCCTAAACTATTATAAAAATATTTATGACAACAATTTTAACATGTTTTGATAGTCAAAAAATTGTTATTGCCTTATAATAGCATGAAAAACTAATGGATTAAACCATAATCCTACTTAATAATCCATTTGAAATTACAATATACTTTTTATTTTAATAAATTACTTTGTTCATTAAATAAAATCTATCTATAAAAGTACATAGTGCAAGAAATTTGGAATGAAGAAATCAATTATTATTGATTATTTCATTTATAAAAGTTATAGCTTTGAAAATTCAGAGACGATTTCATGATGAAAGAATGAATTCATATATTCCTTGATCAAAGATACATTGTTATTTTATAGAAAAAAAATCAAAATTTGACAAAAAAACACTACCAAAACTTTGCAAACTAAATAATTGACTCAATTTACAACTCCTAGAACTTTAACAAGAATAAGGGCTCATATTATATTAAAAAGACAAGAACATAGGATTAAGGAGAAACATTGACACTTGTCATAAATGAAAAACAAAATTAGATTACAACTAGATAGTGCAATAACCTACTAATAAAATATATTCCTTTTATTAAAAATACAAAAGAGTAACTCTAGATTTGGTGAATAAACCAATGGATTCAAATAATTTATGAGAAAAGACTGACACATCTATAACATGTAATCTTGATGAACTTACCAAAAACAAAAAATGTTGACCATGTTCACTCTACAAGCTAATTATTCTTGATATATTTCAAGATATAAGGCATATCTATATCCTTTGAAGGCCATTTCAATTCAATAAAGTTGACTACCTTATTCACACATGCATTCTAATTTTTATGTAAGATATACATTTCTTCCTTATTAAAATTTTCCAAATTAGATTCAAACCTTATTAACTCTTTCGTGTGTTTGATAAGATAAGAAACATTTACAAGGAACTAGACCTAAACACAAAAGGCACCAAAGGGGAAAAAACTTAGAAAAATAAAAACAAGGTGAAAGGTCATATGCTACTAGCAACAAACTTATTGCTAGCCAACAATAGAGTAAATTTTTTTAATAAAATAAAAAAACCCAACTTAGTAAGATTTTCCCAATCATCGTACTTGAGGAGGTTAAACATATCCTAGTTTTGAGATCTTGTACTAGGATGAGTCGTATTCTATTTTTTTTTTTAAATCATCCATGTTATTTAGTAAGGTTGAATCGCATTCCCCATTTTCATATACAAATGAGCATGGAGAAGGAAAGCTTGTGCTAAAATAAATTTCCATTAATAAAAAAGATTTAAAAATCCTACTATTGTCCAAAATTTTAGGAATAAATACCTCTTGTACTGATTCAAAATATTTCAACTTACTTTTTATTTGGATCTCCAATTTTGGTTGATGAATTTTAATATCCCCCAATAGGCCTATCAAGTCTAATGCATACTTTCCAATTCCTTAGAAGAATGATTTTGATATTTTTCTTGATGGTATATTCTATTTATTATTGATACTGTAGGGGTTTATGTACTTAATACTCTCTTTAAACTCTTCTCATGTTGCATATACTTGATATAATAATTTACTAAATTAGTGTATCATGTCCAAGTGTCATTTCATTTGTGAAGGATGCATGAAAATATAAGACCTGATAAGTCATATTATTGTTTCCTTATTTATGTTCTAACTTCTTTACCTCTTTCCTTTGACTTAGTTGCTCCTTTATCCCTTTTATTCTCAATGATAGTGTTGCCCTATCCTTAATTGAAGTGTCCATTAAGCTTGATTGTGGAGTGGTAGGTTTTGATATAATTTTTAGAGGACAAAGATAGATTTATGTCACATTATTTTATAATTAAAATAATTTAATATGACCTTTCACAACTTTTCAAAGTCTTCTTGTAGTTTCTTAGCTAAATTTTAACTAAATAATGTTGTATTGACCATCAAGATGTAACTTGAGGTATAGTTGTATCTCCTAACATTCTAACAATTATATTTCCTACAATATCCCTAACATTACTTGAAACTTATGGCTTTTGAGTTTCTAGAGATATTTCCCATATTGCAAGGGGTACAAATATTTATACAATCATCATCCAAAATTTATAAATCCTTTTCTTGTTCTTTAGATGTGAGTATTTCTTCATTTGTGTCCACATTATTGATAGTATTAAGTGCAATGGAAGAATCTATATGCCATCTTGGAAAGAAAAAGAAACCACTATCCTACATATTTTTTCTTCCTTTTTGAGGATTAATTTTTTTGAAAGAGGAAAAAATGGGTTTTATAGGGACCTGAAACCACAAAGTTACAATTAAAAGAGATAAAACATCAAAGAACCCAGAAAAAAAGAGGTTGTAGAGAGGACATTAAAATAAAAAAGCAACAACCACCAAAAAAGACCAGCAAGGGCCACAAAAAAAGACCCCAGAAAGACCAGACAAAACACCAGCAGCAACTAACCTTGGGACTTTCAAATTTCCACTATCTCAGCTTTCATGTCGTTCATCTCTTAAACCCACCTCTTTAAGATCTAGACCATCTAGGAAGTAGGAGGCAGTTTCCTCTTAAGGTTGGCACGGGTTCTCTTTGATATTCCTTTTTCCACATTCTTTCTTTTATCCTTGTCCTCTTCAAGGTCAACAACCAACGAGCCCTATTGCGACTTTTCCAACTTTTCAAACATTGCATTAATGATAATGGCATTGTGCCTTGCGATTCTATGGTTTTATTCCACAACAATTTTCCTATTGTTTTTTATTATAACAATTTCAGCTTCTAGAGTCTTATACTTGTCCTCATTATCATCATCTCTCATCCCAGTATTGTTCTTTTTTTGTTTTCCTTCTTCATTGTTCAAAGCTTACAGCTTCAGTTCCAGTTCCTCCAACTTGCTATTTAAAACCCTATTTCTGAGATTAAGATCATTGATTTCTCAATAGGCCCATTTCATAACCCTAAAAATATCACCAATGCCACATCTAGCAGAGGAAACAATATCTCGAGACTGATCTCGATCTAAAATGAGGTTGAAATCATCCAGGTTAGGGGAGCTAGGAAATCTGGTTCCAACATCTCTAATAGAGGTAGGAAGGGTAGAATTAAAATCTCTACTAGCTTCAGGGTTCTTATTATTATCCTCCAAAAAGTGCAAAGTAGGAAACCAAATTTTTGGCAAGGGAACCCTTGAGAGTCGATTTCTATAAAGGGGTCGAGAAGCCAGGGTAATTCTCAGGGTTAAATTTCATGTGCTAGGGTTTACAAAGCTGGCTTTTCTTGTTAGAAAGGATAGGGGACGGATGGGCTTCAAAAATTCTCTCTGGGTTAGGATTAGAATGAATCTCTGAGCCACCATTGTCTGTATCATAGTCCTCAGACGTTGTTGAGGCAACCAATTTAGATAAAGGTGACAGGCTTTGATAATGTTCACAAATCAACCTAATAAGCCCAAGATGAAGAATAGGGTATCTCCTGGGATTTTTCTTGTAGTCCTCAATGCCATTGCTCAATGAGAAGAATAAGTAATGAGGCAAATAAATCTGCACCTTATGGTGGAAGTGGTTAAGGGGAGAAAAATGATGACCATAAACTCTGGTGAATCTCCCGTCCAAGGTAATATACTCCATAATGACACAGAACACCTTTCTCCAAAGTTCCTTGATGGAGTCGATTTCAAAATAGCTATTGGAAACTTTGACCAGTTTCAGTTTCTCCTTTTCTTTCTTTGGGAAATTGATTACCGCCTCGTCTAAAAACCTTCTATAATGAAAAAATTTAATGCCCTTAGTGGACATTCTAGTCACCTCTCCTATGATTTTCTCATCTAGTTTCACTTTTCTCCCAAAGAGGATAATTTCTTCATTATTCCAGTTCTTCTCAAACTAGTCAGTGGCCTTAGGATCAGACCCATGAAGTTTTTCCAGTAATGGAACCAAACCTCCTCGCTTAACCTATTTCCAGACCTTAGCATTCCTTGTGTGCATGTTGTAGCTATTTGGTTCAATTATCTTCCTGTACCCCCATACTCGCATGCACCTCACTGCAATCTCTACCAGTGTTGAAAACCTATTGAAAATTTACGCAACCATTCCAATGAACCCACAAAGCATGTCACTTTTTCTTAACAGTTAAGTTATTTGACACAACCCCATCAAATCTCTTGATTTTGATGTACTTAGACATTTTCCCTATCATCATTAAAGATATTTGCTTCTTTCCCATGCATAACATCATATTCTAATAAGGTCCTGACTTCAGCTCCCAAGTCCCTAAAATTCTGCCACGTATTCAAACCTCCCCTCTTAACCCCCTCATTTGAAAAGTAATCTGCCACACTGTTAGCTTCCCTGTATACATGGGGGATTTTAACTTTTTCAAACTTATCTAAGATAGATTTAGTGTCTTCAATCCAATTCTTAATAGACCAGGAGGGGGGTCCTACCTAGGATACAATTAATGATGTTTTTTGGAGTCCCCTTCAAGCCATAAATATTTTATATTTAGACTATGTGCTAAGTTTAAAACATGAAAACCTCCTATAGCCTCTGCCACATGGTTGGTTTGAGAACCAAGGGAAATGGCCACAACTGTAAAAATTTACCATTTGTGTCCCTTAACACACATCCACTTTTGACCATCCCTGGATTGCCCTTCGCAGCGCCATCAAAGTTGGCTTTAGTCTAGCCATTTGGTGGAAAGGTCCAGCACACGTACTCCCTGTCTTTCTTAGTTTTCTTGGATACCTTAAATACATCCAATTTGAGATTCCAATCCTTGGCTATCATTAGATCATAGGGAGTGGACACCACAACCTCAAGATTAAAAGCTTTTTGGGGAATATCATTGAAGTTTTCCTTTATAAGTCTAATTTTTTTTCAAAAACATTAACGTCCAGCATTTCCTTATCCCTAAAAAGTCTGTTACTATGTTCTTTCCACACTCCCCAAACAACAAAGGGGAAAATAAAACCCATAATCCTCGAATGAAAGGATTTTGAGATGGGGCTTTCCATTGTGAGAAGAAATGTTTAATGGATAGGGGGAACACCCAAGAAATATTCCAGAGAGCCAAAAAATTTCCCCACATTGTACCAACAAATAGGTAGTGGAGAAACAAATGGTTTGTTGACTCCACCTCACTCTTGCAATGTTAACATCTGTTGGGGATTTGTAATCCCTTTTTGCAAAGATTATCCACTATGAGCACCTTATTTTGAAGTAGAATTCAAAAGAAAATGTTGAATTTAGGGGTCAAGTGTTTTATCCATGCTTTAGACTAGAAAGGAGGGGGGGCTTGGAAAAGTGACAGCTGAGAAATAATCGACTAAACAAAATAGTTACCTAAAGGGTTTTCCATCTAGACAAGATGATCATCCAACTCATTCTTTCCCAATCTGACAGCCATCAAGGAAGATTGAAGCAAAGCCAAATCCTAGCTAACCATACACAAATCCACCCAATCTCCTTCACTCCAATAATTTTTTACATACTCTCCAAAAGCTACTTTGCAAAACTCATCCCATCTGTTGAATCTTTCAATTTTGATTAGGGGGTCCTTAAAAAGCCATATGTCCTCCCAGAACCTGGCTAGATTACCACTTATAATTTTCCAACCAACCCTTGATTCCAAAATCTTTCTACTAGCAATCATGTCATTCCAGCAAATTGAAGCATGGGGAAGAATAGGAGAATCCAACAAGGCTTTGAGGGACACACAATTGGTCATATATTTACTTTTTAAGATATTTTTCCATTCTCCATTAGATGAAAAGGATCTCCATATTTGTTTAGCAAGAAGAGTCTTATTAATCATTCTGATTTTTTTAAGACCTAATCGTCCTAAGGATTTCAGTCTACAGACCAAATCCCATCCTATTAGAGGTATCCTCTTTTTCTCCTCCACACCAAACCAAAGTAATTTTTTTTGGATCTTCTTAATGGCCTCCACATATTTAGCAGGTATTTTGAAAACGCTTAATGCATAAACTAGGAGGTTTGGAAGAGAAGCTTTGAGGAGTTGAATTTTTCCTGCTTGACTTAAAAGAGACCCTTCTAATCCCACCAACTTCTTACTGAACCTATCAACCAATGAACACCAAAAGGATTTCAAAGGTTTAAGGCATAGAGGTAATCCAAGATAAGTAGAGGGTAAGGATTCCACTCTACAACAAAGGATTCTAGCAATCTTTATCTATCTATGCTCAGGGGTGTTAAGGAAATAAAGGGAGCTCTTCTATCTGTTGACCATCTACCTAGTTTCCTTCTCATAAATGTCCAATATTTTTTTCTCACCTGAGATTCCATCTTATTATGAACTTCTTGGGTCATTTTTTGCATTTGTTCTTGTGTGAATCCTTTATTCTTGTTCAACTTTTAGAGGAAGGATTAAATCTTATTCCTAGTTATTAATTCTTTGGATTACTTTGAATTAATAAATTGATAATCTTAGAGGAATTCATTGCAAGATAAATCTCTTATCTCATTTATATTATATTTCCACATCTATTAATGTTCAACAATAGCTTATCTTGAGCAAGATCCTCAATTTTGATTCTTGTTATTGAGGCAATAATTTTATTTACCCAATAAAGATATGGAATATTCTCCCTAATTTTTTTCTCCAAGTAATCAATTGAATGATGTTCCCAAGGATTTATGACACTTGGTCTTTTTCGAGGAGCTACTTAAAGAAAACTTGATAATTTTTTCATCTCAATTTGATTTATAGGTTGTTCCACATATCTTCCCTTTGTATTTCTTCCACTTTGATTGACCTCTAAGATGATTTAGGAACCCTAAGATAAATATTGAAATAAATTTGAAGCATAGTTTGCATTGTGAAAATAGGGTCCTCAATTTATTTATATGCTCATAGATAATGAGGATTATCTTATTTCATTGATTCTTTTATTCTAATATTTTTTATCCCTAAATTATTTATTTTTTGTAAATTTGTATCTAGGAAAAAAATTATTTCATCCTCCAATTTATCAAATTCATGCTAGAACTATGCTCATCTTATTCTCTCCCTTACTTGATTTATGAAGTGTTCTAGGTCACATTTTCTCTTCTTATAAATCCACCCTCACTCTGTAGGGCTGTAGTAAGGGATATATCAACCTTAACCCTTTATTAGTAGTAATTAAAAAAAAAAGTAAATATATTTTTGGAAGCTAGCAATGATCCCTTATTTTTCCTGAGTTGAAATGTAGTAATTTCATTTAATTTCCACATATTCTCCAAAAAGACAATACTATAAATAAAAATCATGGTAAGGATGTGTGGCTTCAATTGAGCACCATTTATTTTTATAACTATTGTGTTTGAATGGAAAAACTAATCTCCCTAATTATGGTCATTTCCAACATCATGTGTTCTTTCCTTAGGTCTTATACAGACCATCACTCTTTCTCAAAAATTTTAGGCACTCTTGTAACCCAAATTGTCTATTAATAACTAAAAAAAAATCCATCAACTATAAAGTAATATGATGTCAGATAATGAAAGTCCTTTATATGTGTTCACTTTTGAATTCATAGTAATACTCCTTCATTATCTTAGAAATTGACTTTCCTAGTAGGAATCTAGATAGGGATCCCACTACATAGAAGAATATGGAGAAGAAGGGAATATCACTTCAAGTATCTAACTCTGTTATCTCCCTTAATTTCTATCAACCTATTATGAATCCATTTTCCAATAAAAGTACAAAATCAAAATATTATTTAAATTTTTATACTTGATATTAGCTACCATCATCATTAGATGCATAAGAATTTGTGCCTTAAAAACCAAAACAATAACTTGATACAATGCAAAGTATTTTATTATGAGTTAGTCCTCAAAGATATCATAATTAAATTAATTAGCTTCATCTTGAGTAAACCTCACAAGTCTTCTATGTTTATCTCTCCTCCTATGATGAGGTAACCACATAACTCTGTAACTATGCTTATCCCTAGAATATTATTTACATAGTGAATCCAAATATATTAGAATTATTGTAGCTACATTTAGGTTAAACATTTCCTATATGAAATTGTTGGTGTGAGCCCAAGATCACCAACTATGGCAAATCACCTTCACGAGAAACGAGAGAGGCAACACAAGGTCATTTCACCAAATAGGAGTGAATAAATTTGAGATGATTTACATACTTTACAATGGTTCCTTATAAAGGAAAATTAAATGTATGATGGGTGGGAAAACTACCAACATGGGAAAAACCACTAGGGATATTAAATGCAAAATTAAGCCTAAGTAAACTTAAGTAGGTAAATGGTTAAAACCATTTACTCCAACACCCCCCTTAAGTACAACTTAGGGAAAATGAGATACAAAAATAAAGATGCAATATGGGTCCTAGCTACACAAACATGTTAGGTACCCATTTACAAAGCAAAAAGTAAATCCCTCACAACCAAAGAGAAGGAGAAAAACCCTGTAGGAAAAACCCCTCTCCAAAAGAGAGAAACGAAAAGAAAAAATGATTTATGGATGGAGGAATCAATAACACCCCCCAAGGACTACATACATCATGTATATACAATCAATGATCCCCCATTGGAAGGAAAAAATAGAGAGACTATGTAGCCCCCACACAATGTGTAATCATCTACAAGAATTGTAAGTGCTTGAAAACAAAAAATGATTCAATGTCGACAAACAACTTGTCTCCCTTTTGGAAGAAATAGAACCAAATACAAATGGAGGAATGCTTCCCAACCTAGATATGAATTGAAAGAAAAAATCATGAAAATTTATGATGATGTCTCTAGAATCTACTCATGTGTCACTAATACCTTGGAAGATGATGCCACGAACCAATCAAGAACATACCCAATCACAATAGGAGGTGAAAAATAAGGTACCACTAGAAACTTATTTTGAACATTCTCCAGAGATTGAGAGGGGGTGACAATACTTGTACCAAAAATATCAACAAATAAGGGGGAAATACCTTCAATTGTGTCTTCTAAGTTAGAAATATGAGATTATATGAATAATGAACCAATGTTTGACAAATAAAGATCCCAATTAGGAAGAAAATTAGATATTGGTTGTGATGAGTCATTGTACATGCTTAATGAATCACCTACACAAGATGAATGGTCTCGTTGAATAGAAATAATAGGAGCCTCAATCAATGAGTCTGCACAAAGAATCATTGAAGGTGAAGGTACATCAACTATCCCTGATGAAGAACAAGGAGCATCTAAAGAGCCTTCGTCATCCTCATTTGAAGATTCAAAGTATTTCAAAACTTCAAACTCTTGCATAGTAGCATGATCGTAGGGTATCCTGTCTGAAAAATCAAGAGGCACAAGACAATATGAAACATGATCATCAAGGAATACTTGAGTATCAGGATCTCTGTGTATTTCCCAAATTTTAGTCCAAAGAATATTGGGACACACAAAATGGACAATAGCATTCAAAGTGCCATCATCAGTATGCATTGTAATAACTCCTAGGACATGATCCCTTTTGCAATTCCATGTAAATTTCTTACTATCATAAGAGGCAAGGGGAACAAGATTATATAAATGTGGAAAAAAATGAATCCATATGAGATGCTTTATGATACCATCTCTCCATTGTTTATAGTTTCCCCTTTTCAACATTATCATAGCAGGATGAAATGAAAACCCCATAATCAACTATGGAAAATATCCAAGAATACAAGGACAATAACCTTCAAAAATAATTAGAAACTCCCAAATACTGCAAATGAAGCCTTCTCAAAATAATTTAGGAAGCAATAATGCAAAAAAGGGATGATAATCAAGCAACTCCAAAGAGCACATCAAAACAAATATTAAACTTTAGCAAATTAAAAGCACTACCAAATAGAAAAATATGAGAGAATTTTCTCAACCACTACAAAGGTGACATAAGTACCTTTTTCGTTGATATGTGGTTTGCAAAAAATGGCCTTCATTTAGAAAAGATATACAAAAATGAAAATAAATGGCCTATAGAGGCACTTTCAGAATATTCTAGAGCTCTCGGTCACACCACAAAATGCATAGGGGCTAAAAAAAGAGCCTCTTGAGCCAAGCGGACTCCAAATCAACAAGTCAGATAGCCAATCAGGCCTTGCCAAGTCACACACAGAGAGCTTGAAGTCACCAAAAATTGAGTCAATAACTTTGATCTAGCTAATGGCTGAGTTAGACATCCATTTACACATGCAAAAGTGATCATTTACAAGAACTCATGTTAGGAGAGATGCACTAGGATATATAAGGCATAAAAAACTCCTTTTCCTAGAAAATGTGGGACTAATGTCCAAAGTCCACACTAGAAGGAATGGTGGTCGGGTCCACCGCAGACGAAACCCTAAAAAAATATTTGATATCAAACTTTAAAATATATAAAGTATGATGCAAAATTGGATATATTGGCCAATCAAAAGCCTCTAATCTATCTGCCTCTGCACAACTCTAGAAATGTTTAGCTCCAGGAAACCAATGTGCATCAAAGTTTCCTTCTCTAACTCACAATTCCAAAGGGTTAGATCTGCAATGGATTAGCACCCTTCCAAACATCATAGCAAAAAATTAATGCCTTCAAAATTATGAATGCCTCTTCCACAGAGAATTTGAGCTTTACAATGAAAACACCGCATGAAAGGAATGACCAACTGTAGTGTAATTGCTTCCTTCCAACTAGTGAAATCATGCCCAACAACTACCAAAATGATTGAGAGCAGGAGTCAGCCTATTAGATGCAGATCAACCAAGCTAGATAGAATCACACCAACCACAAATTCATAGGCACAAAGATTAAAAATTTCCCCTATTAATGAGTCACTTTTGCAAGAAATGAGCCTCCAAATGTGAATCGTAGTCTCTCCAATTTTGAATCATTCCCAACAAAAGAAAATTAGGCCTTTCAGAGGAATCCAATCGGCCCACAAATAGGAGAAACCTACCTCCAAATTTTGAATGTAGCCTCCAAAATGAGTGAAACAACAACCTCTTTAAAATAAAATAAAATCACACCAGAGGAGAAACTGCGGCATCTCAAGAGGAAAATTACTCTGAACACAAAAATGTTCCCGTCACAAAGGAAAATGAGCCCGTTTTCAATACACCTAGGAATTCAGGCCTTCTGAGCAAAAATTCCTCTTCAATCAGAGTTTGCGCCTCAAATTTATGAAGAAATAGAAAGGAACAACATCAATTGCAACAAGCAATTCAGCTCCCTAAAGTGAAAATCAAGCCTGGAAACCTTAAATCACAACAATTCATTCGCTAACAACAAGGATTCACAAAAGAAAAATCGATGAGCATAGGAAAATAAGGCAACTTTAAAATTTAATAAATTTCAAATGTTGAAAAAAATCAAATCAATCTCAAGCACTTTGATGAAAACTCTCAGAAAGGAATTTAAGATAGGAGGCTTTGATACCATGTCGGTGTGAGCCCAAGATCACCAACTATAGCAAATCACCTTCACAAGAAACAAGAGAGGCAATACAAGGCCATTTCACCAATTTTGAGTGAATAAATTTGAGATGATTTACATACTGTACAATGGTGCCTTATAAAGTTAAATGAAATGTATGATGGGTGGGAAAACTACCCACATGGGAAAAAAACACCTGGGATATTAAATGCAAAATTAAGCCTAAGTAAACTTAAGCAGGTAAATGGTAAAAACCATTTACTCCAACAAAAATCCCTATCCACTCTCGTCAACATAGTACCCTTTTCATTCAAAATTGTTTTGTACTTTGCATCATAATTTATAGAAATGGTTCTTACCAAATCCACAATCAAAAACAAATTCTTCATCAGTAATCTACCCAAATCCAAATTACAAATGTTTGAAAAGGTTCCTATAGAGATATACTAATCTAACCAGCTTGAATCTCTTTGTTAATATTTCTAATAGAATTCTAGAAACTTGAACATGGTTGAGTTTATTTAAAGAACTGTAACCCTAATTTTTTTCCCATCTTTGGATGGTTCTTGACTCATTTCTAGTATTTTATTACAAAATTAGGGGTAATAAATTTGTAACAATTTATTAGGTTTCAATTTGTTGGTGTAGATTCTTATTTTCCTAGTGGGTTAATTTATTTTTCCTTACTACTAGGATTTTCCTTACACTTTTATTAATCTTTCTTAGGATAATATAGTGAATTTATTGAAATTAGTAACTAGGAGATAAGAGATGTGGTATCCTCCACTTTTGGTAGTTGATTCCTATTGGTTGGATTCACCACCTCTATCCTCTCATTATTTCTATATAAACTCACTACGAAGATTATAATTTTCATCTTAGAATCTCTTAATGCAATTTTTTCATCTTGAAATTGCATCTCTTAGAGTTCTAGTTTGCATTATTTATGTTTTACCAGTTTATGTAACTTTAACTTTCTCTTAAAAAGTTCCTTAGGTTTTTCAATCTATTTCATATTTTTAATGTGGTATCTGAGATTTTATTTTGATAAAATTATAATTTCATATATTCCTAATTGAGGGTTTGATATTTGTATGTCATATCTTGAAAAGTTGAGTATGTTCTTCTCTTGCATCATATAATGACCTGGATAATTAGAAAACATGATAGACATACTAGATTTAAAGCTTTCCATTTGTGTATTTGTATTACAAGTTTATTTTTGAGTATTTTGGTGTAAATATAAGCTCTCTATTGAGCTTCCAAGAAATTTAGATCTAGCTTTATTTTTTCACTCAATTTTGTAATCATTTGATATAGTTGCAAATTGGGGTTTAAAACTGAAATCTGGTGAACGGATTTTTATTGGTGTATTTTCAGACCAAATGGATATTTTCATTATGCTCAAGTGGCCGAAAAGCCCCATTCTCATATTTTTTTTTCTATTTTAGATGAATTTTATTTTTCCCAACTTTTTATTTTGGTAGGGGGGTCATCACTACAGGCTAAATTCAACCATTTAGAAAAAGAACTTCACCTTTCACCATAGAGTCCATTTTTGGTAGATGAGGTATCATTAGAAAGCTAGAAATGAGAACTTCCCATCCAAAAATGTACTGAAAATATTTTTTTCCATTTTCTACCAAATATTGCAAGTAGAAGGTTTTTGTTTTACAGTTTTTAAAAATTCACAACTTTTTCCCAAAATCTCCACTTTTCAAAAACAAATAGGCATTAAAAATTTATTCAAGAGAATTATAAGGCTATTTAGGGTTAATATTTCAATATTTTTTCTCAGGTTCATTTTGTGTTAGAATTTGTAATTTTGGCCATTGTGGGCCTATTGAGCATTGTAGTTTGGAAAAAGCTTTGTAAACACACTAAACTATAAAGTGCCAACCTTATAATATTTGGGGGGTGATTTTTGATACTAGTGAATAGGGTAGGGGTGTGTTTGTGTTCTTTTTTGTCTTTTGCAATAACTTGAGGATAAAATCATGGGTTTTTGTATTCACCCTTTTGTGATAATTCTAGATAAGGCCAATTATGATTCTTCGAAAAAGGAAATTGTAAGCCATATCAGATGGCTCAAAAATTTTCATTACCTTTATGGAATCATGCTTGAACCAAACAAACTTAGAAGGAAATCAATATGGGTCAAAAAAATTGATCATCTATTAGGATTGATTGACTCTCATGTTGATAATGACACTATGTGGGCTATAGTAGACATTAATTTTCCCCACACACTTGGGACTAGTATTTGGGAGATGTTTGGAGACCCTCACATTTCTCCATTCCAAGATGATCTTGCTTTAGATTGACTCATTCTAGTTGATGATGCAAGAAATATACCCTTTGATGATGGTACTTTAGAGGATCTTGTGTATTTTGCAAGTCTTTACCATTTAGATGGCATAGAGACTTCTCTTCTTCATTCTTAGGTAAGTGCACAAAGATGTGATACAAAAAGGGGGTCTTAAGATGCCACTTTTTTCTGAAATCATAAAATTCTTTTATTAATGTAGAAAATGAAGATAGTTATGCTCAAATTTTGAAGATGCAACAAGAATGGGAGTTTTAGTGCTGTAAATCTACTTTCTAAGCTACTATTTTTTTTTTAAAATCGCGAATATTAAGGGTTTCAAAAAAGGAGAGCACATAGATTGGTCCTTTTTTTACAAACAATATAGCATAGTGTCTGGTGTGCTCCCTCTAAAATGTTAACTTATTTTTAGAATTTCCAAAATCACTTTAATGATAATTTAGCTAATACCATCTAGTTTATGGAAGATATTTGAGTTACTTTTTTAACAAATATATGTTTTTTTTTACTAATTTTCAAAGTGGACACATCCTAAAAATAGAAATTTGAGTGTGGTCCCCCCTAACCTTTTTGAATACTAATAAAAAATCAATTTTATTTTTTTAATGTGTAGAATAGGATCTAGTTTCTAAAAATGTAATTTTTTTCAAAATTTGGTGAACGTGGAAAAACCCATACCCAAAATACCAAATGTTGGTTTTTGACCAAAAATGGACACACTAACACAAAAAATTAAAGATGAAAACCTTAACATAATTAAAATGTGAAAAAAGTCATATGGTTAGATAGCTAAGAAAGAGCTTAACATCTTCATGATATTTTTATAAATTTGCATTGGAACACATGTAAACATGATGGAGAGTACAACCAAAAATGTGTCATTTTTTTTACCTTTTCAAAAACCACATCTTTGGCATGAAAATCTTGCCCAAGGAAAATATAAGCCAAAGGGTTGGTATTTCCCAATGAAAATCATTTGGAGAGTGCCAAATTTTGTACTTTCCAAATTTGGAACTCGCCAAAATTGGTGCTCACAAAATTTGACACTTACCAAACTTGATGCTCACCAAATAAAAATGTGTTTTTATAATGCTAGAGCCAAATTATCTCTCTTTCTCTCACTCTCTCCTACTTTTATTATGTATTAGATTTTAGGGTTTATGATTGATGATAGATAGTTTAGGTTTTATCTTTTTCTCCCTCTCTATAGATAGTTCCCTTTCTCTCTCCCTCTCTACCATTCCTTCCCTCCTTACCCTCATCTTTATCCCTACCTCCCTACCTTTGTCTTATTTCTCTCTCCCTCCATTATTGTTTCTCTCCCAATATCTCTCCATTCTCTCAATCCATACCATTCCCTCCCAACATCTCTCTCTCCCCATCTCTAGGTTTCTCCCTCCTTCCCTTTTTATCTAACTCTTGTTCCTTATCTCATTACCCACCTCTCTCCCCCTATATCTCTCTCACCTCTATATCTCCCCCTATGAATCTCACCCCTCTCCCCAAGTTGTAGGTATCTCACTAAATAGGAGAAAATTTGCACCCCTTGTATAAATTCCCCTTTTGCATACCCTCATCTTAGAAAATCAAATCTGAAGGTGAAATTCCACATCACCCACCTGCCTTCCATCAACTTGGCACCTATTTTTTGTATTAGTCAGGGAATTTTCATCAGGGACATGAGAGCAATGCTTGGATGTCTATGTGGTGCACTACCATCCTTGAAAAATTCCTACCCCTAAGTCCACATGGATGTTACACACCTCATTGGGATCAAATTGTAATGCCTCTATGTGACCAACTGACTCATTCAAATCCATTCATTTCACACTAACTTCATCTTCTTCACATCCTTGAGGATTCTTCATTCCATCTTTCATATCTTCTAACACTTCCAACAATCTACAAAACCCCATTGAGCATTGCAGTAGCTTTATCCTCCATCAAATTCACTTTTGTACATGTGGTGCAACCATAGAAGTAGCGAGCTTGGAGTCTTATAAGACATCCTTGCATCACCGTTGCGGTTGTGGTGAATTTTTTGAGTTTGTTGCTTGCATCCTCCCTTCATTGGCCTTGAGTGCCTTTTGGTGGAGGTGGTATAGCATCATTTCACTTTCACATTCTGATTTGATAAAGTAGTGTTTATCTTTTCTAGTGTTTAGTGCATTTCTTTCTATCTCCTTTATCATACTTTCTACTCTGTTGCTTTCTGGTTGTCTATGGAGGTGGAAACACCAAAGTAGTAATTTGACTGAGGAAAACCCCTATACAACCCCAATGATTTTCCTCTTATTGCTTATGTGTAGGTGAACATGTGCATGGAGCTCGTTGGTGAGCTGGTGATTTTGTGAGTTGATATTCGTCACCCTAATTTTTATCTACTTACTTTATCACTTCCACATTTACCTTTCATACTATATCAATATGTTCTTTTTGTTAAATTTAATTAGCTAGGTTGTTAAGTAGGTTTTTTGCATTTCTTACTGTACTTTACATTTTCTGGTCATACAGATTCCAATGCACTAGAAAAAAACCAACATGTCATGCTATAATCCTAGACCTGTGTTGTTTTCCTCAGATAGACAACTATCTAAGGTACAGTTTGGACTCAAAAAACTATCTTATCTAGTCCCAATCATATTTTCAAGTCTATAGACAGATAGAAGCACTTGAGAGTGCTCTTCATTCTCGATCCTCATCAGCAAAACATCTATTATAGTGAGGTAAGCGAGGGCAGCCCTCTGCTCTCAGCTCTCCATGACCTAGAGCATTGATGTGGTTGGTTCCTCTCTCTTACATTTTTGGTGAACCCTACATGAACCATTTTGGTTCCATTTAGTTGTGCTAAAAACTCATTTCCTCATGTCCTATGAGCATTGTAGGTGTGAGTGTTGTGAGGCATTTTTCCTTACAACCCAACCTACACCCCTAGCAAGCGTTGTTATAAGGTTCAATAGGCATTGCAGAATCAAGCCTTAATTGGGTCACTATTTCACTGCAAAATATTTAGGGGCTATGTGAAGGTTTTTTTTAGTGTATGTGATGACTTCCTTTTTTCATCTAACTATCCCCTCTGTGAAGCCTATGAGTAGTGCTCCTTGTATAACTTTCATCTCATAGGAGATGTTGATGGGTTAGAATAGAGATCCATCTCCTCTTTACATCCTTGCACGAATCAAGATAAATAATGTAGCAACTGTTCTCATTGACCTGGTGTGTCGAGTGAATATTATAATTGAGGAGACCATGTTAATCAACTTCGTGCATAAATATGGGGATGACGCACCTAAAAGTACCATATGTACACATAACAAACTTTTTGTGCCTTCCCTTGGTAGCATCACTGATGAGCTTAAAAAATGTTCATAAGTTTGGATATTATGATAAACTTTTAATGCCTTTACTTTTGTTATTTGTGGCTGTTTAAACTATGTTGAAACCTTTTATGGGGATATCCTGTAGCAAAATACTTTCATATTCCTGCAGCTTATTGTGTTGACTTGATTACATTTATTGCCCCGTTGACTCCCTAAATAACTGGTATATCACATATAGTTTTTCAATGATGAAATAGATTTAAATGTGTGATTAATGAACGAATATCATGTATGTGCCATACGCCTTTCCTTTCGCACCTGTTACCTTTTGTTTTGTAGGTTGTTGAAGAATGATCGAGTCAAGCGCAGTCGATCTCGGCCTTGCAGAAAAGTCCATTTCCTACACGACTTCGAGGAAGCTTCGACGAAGACTCTTTGACCGAAACCGTTGGGAAAGATTTTTAATGATATTCAATCTAGAAAGAGTGGAGTGCTAGATTCTCTCCGGATTGGGTTGAACGCATAAATTCATTTATGAAGTTTGTTCCTTGATTCTAGGATACACTTTACTTCCACGTCTTTCTTTGATAGGGTTAGTTAGTTAGTTGCTCTCCTGATTTTAAATAAAGTACTCCTCCTATGCGAGTGAGGAGAGGAGATGATAGTTAGAGTAAGATAGAAGCATAGTGATAGCAGATATCATGTAAGAGTCAGTATGATAATAAAAAGTAGAATCTGTTTGACCAGAGATAGAATTTGTTGTTAGTTTCCATATCAACAAAGCAATGTATACCATTCTGTTTTCATGAATAAATTTTGATGAAGTTCTGAGTTCAGCACCTGCATAATCAGTAGATGCTTGCTAAGGGGGCCCACTTAGTAAGTATCTGTAGCTAATTAGTTAGTTGTTCTTTTCTGTTGATCTTTAGTTAGCTTTCATCTTTGAAGTTTTCATACAAACTCAGTCTTGTATTGCTCCTGCAACATAGAGAATCCATCCCTGTGCCTGTTCTTGTAGCATAAGGCCAGTTCATAGTTTGTGTTTCAGTTGTAGCTGTTATGATTTTTGTTTTAATTAAATCATATTTGAGTTTAAGAACTTTGCATTACCTTTCTGTAGCATAGATAGAATTCCTTTCCAGTATTTATTTCTGCTAAGTCTTGACTGAAGCTAGTTCTTAGTGCATGTATTTTGCTGCGCCATTTAAAGTATACGTCCCCTGGTTTGACAAGTAAATGAACGTCCATGGAGAGATATTAGTCACCTTTCAGAATGTCCAATTCCCAGGAAAGGTTTTTCTATGATTTTCATATCCTTTTATGGGCGCGACCAATCACCTTGTCAGTCCTTGTTGGACCTAAGTCAGATGTAAACTTTCTTTTGATATAATCTAGGGGTCCAAGCTATTTAGAGTGAAGCTGGGTATCCCTCGGTTAGTAGCTATGAATGCAGTTCCCTCAGTTTTGCATAAATGCCTAAAGTTTATTCATGGGGGTTTAGTGCACATCATCCATGACATTGGATATAATCCACTAGTTTCGCATGGTATCTATTCCTTAGACCAATTTTGGCCTACACCTGTTGGCTCACTTCTTCCTATGAAAGACCTCTTGTATTGAACATATGAAAAGTAAAAGAAAGAGCATTTAATGCCTAGAGTGAGATAACCTTTGTCTCCTTATGTCGTCTCACATAGGGAAAATGGAAAGGAAGAAGAGAAGCACTCTTGAGGTTCTTCTTTCTCCTCTTCTGCTTTCTAGCCTGCTACTCCCTCTCACCCTAATACATCATTGAATTCTACTTCATTTTTGTGGGAGAACCCTATGGTGTCCAATTGGTGAAATCCCATGCGGCCTGCATTCAAAATTCCTATTTTTCCCACATAGCCTACCCTTATTTGATATGGTAGGAGGAGGGGTCCTCATGGGGAATCCTCTATGTCTTGGCCCCCACAACCTCCTACCAATTCTACTGCTAAAACAGTGAATGGGAAGAGTCTCCCCATCGAGGCACTAGAGACAACTCCCCTTGTTGTCCCTCAACCTCCTACTCTACTCATTTAGTAGAGTGTCCCTTTGTCGAAGATGGATATGATGGGCACTCCTATGGCTGATTAGGAGCCTTCTGTCCCTTCTTAACTCCTGACCTCTAGCTCCAAGAGTCATAGAAACTACCTTGCACATGATTGCAAGCACTAGAAAAAGGCTCTAGTAGTTGAGTAGGCTACTTTACAGAGGAAAGAAGGGGATCCAACCACTCCTATTGTAGGAACTCTTGTTGTGTCCTCCTCTCTTGTCCCCTCTACCTTGGTTCTACTTTCAACTCTTGCTATGAGCGTAAGCACCCATGACCCTAAAAAGGTGTAGTTGTTCATCACTCCTTTAGATGAGATGCCTCTTTTGATGTCCCTTCTAGACATCCTACAATTCCCAAAACTTGTAGCCATGTCGAACACCTCAGTGGTGACTGTTACAATTTTCTCCTCCTCCTTCATGCCTCTTCCCTCATTTGTGGGGAGTTCGCATCTTTCAATGAAGTAGAAAGTGGAGGTTGGCCCTTCTAGCAATGGGGGTTTTAAGAGGAGTACATCATCTTCCAAGGAGGGTCCTACACTAGCATGTGTCATCCTTGTGACGGAGCTAGTTCTAGTGTTCCCTAAGTTAATCACTACTCCTAAGTCACTCAATGAGCCAAGTAGTGAATCTCGAGTGCTACATTCCTTTCCCATTGAGGTAACATATGGCACTCTCGTAAAGTGCATGTCTAACTCTTTGGACAAGGTCGCAGCCTTGTTCACAATTTTCACAAAATTGCTAACAATTATTCCATAAGAACCAAGTGGAGAAGACCCTAAAGGGTCCCCTTCCTTGTTCCTCTTTGCGGGAGCGTCGAAAGGTTCCCCCCTTAATATTCCACTATTGCAAGCTCACCTGCCTTCCCTATATAATGATCTAGATTTGGAACTAGACAACCTCTTGGTTGATGAGTGTTAGGGGGCACCTCTTCTTTATCTTTAGATTAGATGTGTGTTTGTGATGTGTTCCCCTGTGCTTGTTTTATATGTTCCTAGATGACCCTTTCCACCCTTGTAGGTGCTTGGATACAAGAGTGATTATGTGCCGTAAAACTTCCTCTATTTGTGGCATCATTCTTTCTCTGTTATTTGTTTTGATTTTTAGAAAATTGGGGATGATGTAAAGTGTGTAGAATTTAGGCTTCCCTTCCATGTTGGCCCAATATTTTATTTTAAATTTTTCTTCTCATGCATTCTTCATATGGTATGATATAGTAGGGGGTTGATGAAACTTCATCTATATACTATTATTATACCTATATATATTTATGAGCAACTTTGACCATGAAATATTAGATCACCCCTATACCGTTTAGGGTTAACCTTGAATCTGTAAAGATTGTGGTATTTATAGATAGAAGAAATTTTTTGTATTATCCACAACAAAATGGAGCTGCAAAAAGAATGAATAGGACACTGATGGAGAAGGCTTGGAGAATGTTGATTGGTGCTGGCCTAGAATAAAGGTTTCGGATTGAATCTATTGTCACTTTCTTACTTCATTAATAGGTCTCGTACATTAGCTCTTGTTGATAAGAAACTTATAGAGGCATGGTCAGTTCACAATCCTTCATTAATACATCTTAGATTTTTTGGTTGTGAGGCATATGCACATGTTCCAAAGGAGAAGTGAATAAATTTGGAGAACAAGGTTGTCATATATATCTCCATCAGATATAGTTATGGTGTCAAAGGATATGGGAACCTATTGCAAAAAATGTAATATATAGTAGAAGTGTTTTTCTTAGAGGAACTAAGCCTTATTTTGTAACATTTCAGGGATAAAAAAATAAACAGGAAGATGCGATTCAATTTCCTTCTACACCTAAGAAATTTGAATCAAGGCCCAAGGATAGACAAGAAGTTGAGGAGAGCTCATCTAGCTCGAGATATTAAGAAGAGGAGGAAGAACCTCCAACTCAACTTGTTTGTAGGTCTACAAGGAATAGACAACCACTTGAAAGGTATATATTCGATCATTGGATATGTATTTTTTCTTTGAATACTAACATGGATGAACCCAAATCTATAGAATAGGTATTAGGTTTGAATGATGTAGAATCCTGTAAGATTAATATAGATGAAGAAATTGCATCTTTGAAAAAGAATGATACAAGGGATCTTGTACCATTTCATGAAGGACAAAAACCTATTGGTTGCTTTTGGGTGTTTACGAAAAAGATTGGTTCAGGTGGAGATATTGAGAAGTACAAAGTAGGGTTGGTTGCAAAAGGTTACTCTCAAGTTGAGTGTGTTGATTATGGTGAGATATTCTCTACTTTTGCAAAAATGACATCCATTATATTTTTTCTTGCTATTGTAGTTGCTTATGATTTAGAAGTTGAGAAAATGGATGTGAAAATTGCTTTCCTTCATGGTGACTTGGAAGAGGATATTTATATGAAAAAACCAAAGCACTACGTGGTGAAAGATAAAATTAAGTTGGTTTGCAAATTGAAGAAATATTTGTATGGTTTAAAACAAACTTCTAGAATGTGGTACCAAAAATTTGATAATATGTGTTGATTTTGGGATTTGAGCATTCTAAATCAGATCATTGTTTTTGTTATAAAACTGATGGTGAACATTTCCTATTTATTGGCAAAGGGAAAGGTATGGTTTCAAAACTAAAATCCCAACTTTCTACAAAATTTGAAATGAAAGACACATTCTTGGGATGGAAATTAGAAGACATAGAGTGAACATAAGGCTATGGATTGGAAAAAGTCAGTATGTCAATTCAATTTTAAAGAGATTTAACATGAAAGATTGTAGAGCATTGTGTGTTCCCCTTTCTATTGGAGAAAAGTCATCTATTTCACACTATCCAACATCTCCATCAAAGATGGAAGATAGGAGTAGAGTGCCTTACCAAAGTGTAGTTGTAATTTTGATGTATAGTATGGTTTGTACTAGACAGACATTGCCCAAGTAGTGGGAGTTCTTTCTAGATATATATCTAATCCTAGTAGAGTTCATTGGGATGTAATTAAAAGGGTCTTTAGATATTTGCATGGTACTTCATATTATTCCTTGTGTTACATAGTAATATGACTAAAGATGAAATTTCCGTTGATATTCATGGTTATGTGGATTTAGACTCAGCAAGTGATATTGATAGTAGATGATTGAGTAGTGCTTATATGTTTACTTTATTTGGTGGTGCAATTATTTGGATGAGTAATTGACAGGATGTGGTTTTTTTCCCACTACTGAAGTAGAGTATATGGCAGCTTCTCATGCTTGTAAAAAATCTATTTGGCTTATGAGACTGTGTTTAGATATTGGAATAAAACAAGGTGTAGTGACAATTTATTGTGATAGTTAGAGTGTAATATGTCTAGCCAAGAACCTGACATTTCATGCGAGGACTAAGAACATTGATTTAAAATATCATTTCATTTGAGATATGGTTGAAAATGGAAGGGTGAAGCTGGTTAAGGTAGAGAATTTGATGAATGTTGATTCTTTAACTAAGCCTATGAGCATAGAGAATTTCTAATGGTGTTTTGAGATCATGGGCCTTTCGTCCCCTAGAAATTAAGAGACAATGTTTACTCCCTCCTGTTGTTGTTGCAAGGTGTTCAATAAGTGGGATATTTGGTTGGAAAATGTGTCTCAAACTCGCAATTATATAATGGTTATTGTGGATAGGATATAAATGAATATATATATATATATATATATATTCCTAGTTACACTAATAGGTGTAGTATACAATGGAAACAAGGGGGAGAGTGGGATGTGTGTGAATAATTTTTTGTTAACTTTTTTAAGAAACTTCTAAAATGGATGACATGCATTAGATGAATGATACATTGTAAATCTAGACCATTAATTATTAGGTTTTAGATCTAATGGTGGATATTTTGTTGGCATGTCTTGTCCTAGAATGTAATCCTATTTAATGATGGCATTGTATTATGGTTGTAGTAGAGAGAGATGATGATGTATTCTAAGAGTCTGATAATAGTTGTGTTGTCTCTTGATCTCTAAGTGGTGATACTCCTATGAGAAGCTTGCTTTGCAAGTATATTGTAATATTTTTGAATTACTGAATAATATATTGGGTGTCTATTGGAATGTGGGGGGGAATAAAAGCACAAATCTTTGTTACATTTTTAGCTAGATAAATAGTTTTGAGCGAAATATTTTTGGCTGCAAATGTTTTGGTCGAATAGGTTTCGCCCAAAACCATGTGGCTTATACGTGGCACATAGGTTTTTAGCTGAATATGTTCAGACGAATCCAAAAAATATACTTTTTTCCCTTTGTCGCTTTCACATTGGTTTATTTTTATTCTGTGAGGTTTTTATAGAAAGGGTTTTGATCGAAACACTTTCTATAGAAACTGTTACTACAGAAAAGGTCTATGTGGCATCCTAGTTGTTAGCCAACTCAACTTTTTTCAAATTTTTCTAAAAATTTCAACTTTAGCTAATTATTTCTTTACTTAGGATTTTTTTTTAAAAAAGGAAAAATACCTTGTTGTAGAGCTCGGAGTGGTAAATCCTAATATGTAATTTATTAAATATTTTGATTAGTTTTAATGTATTTTATTTTTAAAATAATGCAAGTAGGTTGTTAAAATTAAAAAAAGAGGTTGATTAGATATTAAAAAAAATAGTAAAACATATTAATTTAATTTTAAATATATATTAGGCACAAGATGAGAGAGTCTTCTTCAAAATGGTATATTTTTTTTAAACCTCAACTAAAAAATTAGACAATAGTTGACATCCCATGAAAACTATCAAATTTTGACATGTTTGACTTTAAAATGTTATTACAAGAAAAATATGTATCAAAATTTGATTTTTTTTCTATGCACAAAACATTGAAGTTGCCTATTTGAAGAAAAAAAAACGGGAGAAATGAATTTTTTCACAATTTATTTCTTGATGGCCCGTGAAGTCACCTTTTTCTGAAATTTTTAGCATTCCAATTTTTTTTCTTAAATTGATGAAAAAGTAATGATTTTTTTTTTTTTAAATATGAAAAATTATAGGAATAAACTTCATAAAAAGATCTATATTTCATTAGTTTACATCATTTTTAAATTCAAAACATAGACACCACTTTTATGCGGTCAAAATTAAAAAATAATTTGCTATTGGTTGATTATATATAGTGGAGCTTCAAAATGAAGTTACATTTGGGATTCATAGGGTTTGATGTGTGGATTTCAGTGGAATATGGATATACAACTTCTACTACACCTTGAACTATCGAGGATGACAAGATGGCATATGAGAACAATGCTAAAGAAATGGGTGCAATTCTTTGTGGGTTGTCAAGTTCAGTGTTGGTCAAAGTCATGCATTATCAAAAAACACATGAAGTGTGGAATAAGTTGAAAAGTATTTATGGAGATTATGAGAGTTTAGCATAGACAAATATTTAGACATATGGAAGAGATTCTGAAAATGTGAAGCTGAATGAGGATAAGAAGACCGTGGATACATCTAGTAGAGAATGTATAGCTAGAGGTGATGAGGAAGAAGCACCTACTTCTAGATTTGAGGAGTCTGATGAAGTTGAAGATGATTACATTAGGAGATTGAGAAAAGGATCTGGAAAATATAGAGGTAAGGTACCCACTAAAAGTTTAAAGTTTGGTAGAATAAGTCCTATACCTACTAAATGCTTTCATTGTAAAAAGGATAATCCTTAGAAAGAAGAGGTTAGTAAGGAGAATGAGAATAAGGATCTGCATGCAAGTGAAGAAAAAGGGTCATTTGATGTCAGTGGTACATCAGATGATGAACATGGAAGTTTCTTTCCCATTTGGAGTGACCTCTGATGATGAGGATAAAAGGTTTGATGAACAAGAAGAAGTGGATCTTGAAGGTAAACTCATTAATACTCTAGATGAGATTAAAATTTTGAAGAAAGAGAATGATGAAAAAAAGTTGCATGCACAAAATGAGATAGAAGAGTTGAATAAGAGTCGTGAAGAATCTAATCAAATGGTGATCATCTTGAAGACTCAGGTGGAAGAAGGAAGAGGAGTGAAAGATATAGTTCGGATTGAACTACAATCTAAATCAGATGAGTGCATGAAGCTAGAAGAAAAGATAGTTGATCTGAGAAGAGATTTAGAGAAAGCCAAGGAACAGATTGATAAATGCCTGAAGTTGAAAGGTGGCACTTAAATATTAGATGAATTGGTAAAATCACAAAAGCCATCCAAAATCAAAAGAAAAGGTTGGCCTTGGATTTGAGAAAGGAATGATTTCCTCAACCAGTACTTCTACAAGCTTACATGACATATTTAGAATAGAAGAAAGTAGTTGCATAGAGAAAGAGGAAGCCTACACAAGTTTCTCTAGAGAAAGTACCTGTAGAAATGGAAAACTAGATAAAGGTATTGCTGAGATGAAGAAAGAAAAATTAGAAAAGAAGCCCACTTCTGATAAGAAGAGAGTTGGATATGAAGAGATACCTATTGCAAACAAGAAGAACAATAAATATTCAACTTCTATTTTTCAAAAGAAGAAGCCCACAACAAATAAGGAGATGGAGAAATCAGTCCCAAGGAATCAAAGGAAAAGAAAAAACATTATGGGAGCTAATTCAGAAGGATTCATAAGGATGAGATACATGAAGAACTAAAGCAAAAGAAGACCTCATCCCACTCAAAGAAATACTATGACCAGGTACTCATCATGTTTTCATGGTTATTGCTATAGTTGTAATCAGTTTGGTCATAGGGCTAGAGAATGTAGAGTTGCACCTAGAAGGAGAACTAAATGTATAAATAGAAATTCATTTGCTCCTATAAGAAATATGTATGCGGTATGCTAAAGTATTACAACCTTGGTGACATAGCTAAAGACTATAGACTAGATCTTGTAAGACCTGTAGTATAGAGAATGAGGAAGGATACAAGGATACTTCCCCCAGAGTGAACAATGGTTCACATATTCATGAGAGGAAGGTTGATGTATCAAAGAAGGTGCAGAAGATGGTCTGGAGAGAGAAAGACTGGCAGACAATGCCATATGGCTACTTCTTCCTTACACCACTAATTTGCAGTGATAGGGCATGAGTCTAGGGGGAGCTAAATTAGAGTTTCATTCATCCCTGGAAATGAAGAAGGAGAGATCAAGTCAAGTAAATATATATTTTACAATTTTCTAATGACTTGATGGTTACAAATTTATAGTCACATTCTTGCTCCTTTAAATGCTTGTCAAGGTGTAAGGAAATTAGTAGATGGTGGATAGTTTGCTATAGAAATAATTGATATCAACCATTGGCAATAGTTATTGAAGAAAAAGTGGTGTAGATGCTTTGTTAAGAGAAACGCTTCTTGCATGCAAGAAGAAGAGTTATGGCTAAAAGAAAATTGTTTTGTATATTTGTTTTTAAATTGGTATCAGACCACTATATATTTGCTTAGAGTAGGTTAGTTTGTATAGAGCACTCTAAATGAAGCTAGTGAAGAATGGAGCAAGGTCTAAGGGGGAGCTGCTAGTTGTATCAAATTAGTGTTATACGTGATACAGTGTAGTCCAAGATATCAATTGATACACATGGGTATGTGCAGGATCACGATGGGCCAAAAAGTGGCAATATGATGGGTATTTGTAGGTTATGTGGTTGACGACTTTTTTTTAACCCAAATTTGATGAAATAAAATGGATTTTTAAAGGAGATTCTCAACTTTCCACCAATATAAATTATGCTTTACTTTGAATTTAATAAATAATTATTATTCATTTTCTATTTGAATTACAACTAAAGTCCTGATTGATAGGCTTATTGAAAAACATCTATAACTTTCAAACGGTATCACATTTTTGGAATCCAAAACATGCATCACATTCTATGCTTCAGATACTATAGGATTAAAAAAAAAAAATGAATTTCATGACTTTTTGACCAAGTTAATGTGGTCAGACATACGAGTTTCTATATTTTTTAAAAGTTGTAATAAAAAAATCATAATTAATTATTTAGTTGGAAAAAAATTACAAAAAATATGCATCACATCTGGACATGAGTCCTCTACTTATGTCTAAAATATTATCATTTTATTGTGGTTAGGGTGGTTAGACAAACACCTACTTCTTATTTTCCCCTTGAAATTTAAGTACTACTACATTGAAATTTCAAATTTTCACCAAATAGATTTTATTTTTTTAAATAAACCTAGTAGTTTAGAAACTACATTCAATTTACTACAAATTCTATTCTTACATATTTTTGAAATAATATAGATAACTTATTCAAATATTTACGTCAAGTTGCCTAACTCTGATTTTTTTGAATTTTTTGCCACTTAACGGCATGTTTCTTCCATGATGATCCTACACATACCAACATCATAAAGTGAACACATTCACAATTGGTTTTAGAATGATAATAAGTATCAGGGCATGATATCTTCAATTGGTGTCAAGTATATGATGTCAATTAGTACAGAGCATGAATCAGAATATTTACAATTAGTATTTGACCTAATCATATTAGAGATGGTAATGGCACTCCAACTGGAATCAGATATTGTTAATTGGTAGAGAGTGGTTGGAACATATGGTTTTTCTATTGTAGTAAAAAGGTTGAATATAACAATTGGCATGTGAGAAAAAAATTGTCTTTAGTTGGTATTAGTCAAAAGGGGGGCTAAGTCTCTTTGCCATCGCTAAGAAGAAGTGAAGGATGTAAAAGTATGGTGACCTAAGAGAAAGAAGAGGAGAAAGGATGAGAAAGTGCTTAAAGTATAGCATAAGAGAGAAATTTGTGTAGATGTTCATAAGGATGAGCAAAGGAGATGAATTGTCAAAGGGGAGGTAGGTCACTTTGTCAGTTCAAAGGAGAATGTTAGAGAACTATTAGACCCTTTGCACTGCTTGTCGAAGGGGGAGAATGCTTTTTGAGGGGTGATCCCTTTGCCATTTATTTCAAAGGTGGAGAGAAAGTCATGAAAATTCTCAGAGAGGAGCACTAGAGAAAGTAGCAATAGAAGGAGAAAGTAAAGATGCTAGTGGTACAAATGTTGCATTAGTTAATTAGTGACATTGAGCATTTAAGTTTTTTCCATCAATGACAAAGGGGGAGATTGTTGGCATATAGTTGCCATTCATGTAAAAAGGGAAAATCATGCAAGGCAGATTGCTAGCATGATGAAAGAGGATTAGAGGAGAAGTGTGTTGATCCTATGCAAGAGCACTTAATGTTTTCATTGATGTCAAGAAGGTATCAGAAAGGTGATGAGTTAAATCATGCAAGGGAGATTGTTGGCATGATGACAGAGGATGAATGTGAGAGTAGTGAACCTAGTTCTAGAAGTGTGTGGCTAGTTGATGATGCTAAAGTGCACATCTTGCAAATGTTTTCATGAAGTTGTAGAAATTCTCTCATACAAAAAAGGAGGAAACAAGCTACATATTCAATGTGGGTTTTCCGAGAGCTTTCCAATGATGTGCTCTATAGGTCCTAAAAGTGAAGGATGCATTCAAGAATGCATTATTTCTTCTCCCAGGTGATATTAGGGTTTACAGATAAACCCTAATGGGTTTACAGTCATGGAAACCAATATGTTCTTCTATTTCGGTGTTGAGTATCAACAGTAGGTAATTGGTCACATAAGTTACAACTTATGTCATTGAATTTGTGAGGGTGACCGAATCCTCTACCTAGTGCTCAAGGTTACTCATATCCAGTAGCTCATGGAGACAGTTCAATATTTGTAGGATACACCTTCGAGTCTCTTCAATAGTCTAATAACTATCTCATCGATGAAACAATGGGTCATCGAAGGGAGTTATATGAGTGTCTCTTTGATGGAGCGATAAGGAGTATGGAAGCGTTATCGGTGAGACCTTTGGCTATGTCTCTCCAACTTGGAAATGAGAAGGTAGTGCTTTGAGTGGGACCCAGTCATAATGACATGGTTGATAGTGATGATGAAGATCAAATAGTGCACATGTCACATGTTCACATCCTATGGCTATCATTGAATATCATTCATCACAAATAGCTTTTGAAAATTGGTTTGTGGTTCAATGATACACAATGAACGATGATTGCTAGATCTCACACATCGTGGAAATAAAGTTGAAATTGGTCTATAGATCAATGATACACGATGAAGACATTCAATGGTCATGATCATTATGATTATATGATGCACGATAAAGAAGAACAGGGCCTTGATGGGACTAGTGACACATGGCATCATATCACTCGATCGCTTCACATCATTGTTGTGAAGTGAAGTAGTTGGAGAGTTGAGCGATGAGCGATAATAGTGGAACATGACATTAGTAGGGTAGGTTTCAAAAGGTTATTTCATCATTGGGTGTTATTGTATCGTGTTTATACATCCTTGAGTCAAGATGATTGGAGTGATATGTGATGTAAGGATGAGATTGAAATGAAGAAAATGCAATGGATGACATTGCATCACAGGGTCTTAGTTCATCGTGGTTATGAGTTTAAAGTAAGTAAAGCTTCTACCAATGTGTGATGAGTGTTGAGCAGTAGTGGAGAATGACATCAGAGGAAAACACTTGGCATTAGCCCTCTAGCCCACAAGGATTTGGTGAACCCATTATCAGAGCCAATAGGATAGCGGTGAATGATGTAGATTGATCGATAGCTAATCCAACAGTAATCACTACATTTTGGTGCATCATAGATAGGAATGGTGATTGCAACATCACAAAAATGGATGGGATTGTTCTAAGTGTTTTGGTGATAAGCAATTGGCATGAGATGAGGATAAATGGCAATATTCAAATTGAAGCTAATTGAGCGATGGTGTTTTAAAGGGCTCGAGATGAATAAAGGATTGTAGGATCTTGGTACAAGAGAGAAGATCAACAACTAGTATTGAAACTTGAAGATATACAATTGTTTGGTCAATCTGAATAGGGTTTCATCTAGTAACTGACACAGAGGAAGGAATTTATTGGTATAGCTACACAAGCGACCAAAGTAAATACATATTTGATCTTCAAGTTAGTGATACACATCATAGATATGATCAAAGATCAAATATGATCATATGGATAGGAGAGTACATTGAATACATAATCAGATTTTAGTGTTTGATAGGAAGAGAATGAAGGAAGATTCTCTACACTAGATTTAATGTTGTGCGGTTTGATGAAAGATATGGCAATATGTGATAAACTCTATCAAATATCTTAATCATGAACTAGACATTGGTGTATGTGGCTTGAGGTATAGGTAACTTTCCAGTGAATTTTGCAAGCTAAGGAAACCCTAGCAGGAGATTTGAGAAGATCTAAATGGTGGTGTGAATCTCAAGGAAGAGATTGTAGATCGATGGAGTTAAGCAAAAAGAATACAATCTGAGAATTATTGATGCAATTGTATCTGTTGCGAGTATGAGAATAGTCTACAAAGATAGAGAGTGTTGAATAGAGAGATGTATAGTCGAATATGTACTAGACATAGAGTGGAGAAAGAGGAATGTGCAGCAGACAAAGAATGCATATAAAAAGTAGTCTTAGACTGTAATACATATATCCTCTAAGTATTTGCATTCAAGGTGAAGAGAGTGTGTAGTGTAGCAAGATAGACTTCAATGATTGTTCTATGTGTAAAGGAGAGTGCAGAGTAGGGGTGTGTTGCTGAGAGTTTAGCTTCAGCAACAGAGTGTGAGTTGCAGTAAGTGCAACAATGTATAAAATGTAATGATGCATTATAGATTTTGCAAAACCAAGTCTATGCATATTTGGAATTGTTATCATTATACTGAGTTGTAGATTAGATTAGGGGATTGTAGTCTCCTTGAAGTTATGGTTTCTAAATTAGGCTATTGTCACATCCTTGGGGTTGTAGCTCCTAAAACAGGGTGTTGTTGCATCCTTGAAGTGGTTGCTTCTAAATTTGGTAGTTGATGCTTCCTTGGGTTGTATCCCTAAAACATTGTAATAGATACTTTATTTGTCATGTTGGATTTGAGCAGTAGACTCAAGCAGCTTTGGTCATCGTGGTTTTTCCCATCTTGGGTTTCCCATGTATATCTGGTGTTGTGGGAATGTGTACGTTGATTGTCTATTTGCATGTTTATGTTTGCATATTTAGTTTTCAATCTACACATTAAGAGTTTGACAAGGAAATCTACATAAAGTACTTAGAGCTAAAAGAAATAATATGCACAAAGGTTTTTAAGGCTAAGTTTTAGTATCTACTTATTTACCCCCCCCTCTTAGTAGATCATTATGTTCCAATAGCTATAAAAAAGCAATTTCAGGTCTGATATGGGGCTAAATTGCCTAGATGGGTGAATGTGTCCTAGATAGGTTTTTTGGTAGGTTTTGGTGAAAAACAATCAGCATAGTATTCCTAGAAATTAGGAGCAAAGACCTATACTAGGACTAAATAGCCCAGATGGGTGAACGAGTTTGAGATGATGGTTTTCACACTAAATTTGACAAATTTTGAGTTGATTCTAAGGTTTCTAACTTGTATGTTGACTTGACTATTTGCAATTATAGTTTTCCAATGAAATTCAATGATGTAAGATGCAAAAATGCAACCTATATGCACTTTTAGCTAGTGCAATATTTAGAAGCCCTAAATGAAAATTAACTAATGTAATATCTAATTTGCAAAGTTAATGTACACTAAATCTAGGACATTAATTCACTCCAAATTAGAAAGAAAGGCTTTGAAGGTTAGGTTCACCAAAATGAACCATAGGAAATAGGGTTCCACCTTTTAAGATGTGGAACAATTAGGGGGTACCTATTTCACTCTTAGTTCATTAAAGGGAACCCTAGAGACTTCCACCCAATGATTCAATTAAGGGAAGTACTACTAGGACACAAGAGTGGGTTTCCTTAGGTGTGATTAGAAAGGGGTTCACCACTAAGAAAATGCTTTGAAACAAGGAAATGAAAGCATGATGCAAATCTAGCTATATGACCTAGAAAATGAAACTTAAAATCAAAATAAGAAATTGTTGATAAATAAAGAAGCGCCTAGAAGAATGGAGAGATCAACAATGGGTCTACAACTCTAAAATTATAACTTTTGACTGTTATTGGGATTGATACACTAGACTGGGTGATTTACTCCCAGTTAGGGTTTTTGGGTTGAATCCTGAATATTTTGTTGGCAAACCAAGATCTATAGAAAATTACTAAAAAGTTGTACACTGGGACTCATACACCCAAGGTCTTGATTTAGTACCAATACTCAGGCTTGATTGAAACTTATGGATCCTTGAGTGATCTTCTGTAGCTTTTGTCTTGTCCGATCTCCAAGTCTAAAAGTTTGAATTTTGATTTGTAGGTGAGTTTTCATGAAGATGACAACTTCTTCACAACTTTGACAACTTTCTTCAATCTTGCAACTTTTTCTTCTAAGGATCTTCAATCTCTAAATCACCTAGATCTACAATCACAAATGAAGAGAGAAAAATGTTGTTATTTTAGGGAATAAGGGATTTCCTTGGTCAAACCCCATTTGGGTAATTAAACCTTGAAACATGAAATGAAATAGAAATGAAGGAATGAATAATAAACAATATGCAATGTTGCAACTTATCAAACCTTTGATATAAAGGTTGCAAACTTGTGTGAAATGGCTCTAATGGATGTGGATCTTTACTCTTGATCTTGGTATGAGATATTTTCTTTGAATGCTTGCTTGAATCATGAAAACCTACATCACAAATGTTATCTCAAAAATGCACATGATGCATGAAGAATTTGACATGATGCTTAAATCTTGAATGTGACTCCAAACGCTTCGTAATCAGCTTTTGAATGCTCTTGAATATTCTTGAAAACTTGAATTTCTAGATCCTTGCTCATTGCTAGATGAATTGTAAACTTGCTAGGAGAAAATATATGAAATAACCTTGTATTTATACTCGTTTATGGAAAAATTTTGAAATTACAACACTACAAGACAACATCAAATCTAGGAGAATACAATCTTTCCAAGAATTGAATACAAAATAGGTCCATGCTAAAGTGAGACTCATACACTAGTTGGGGTGTATAAGTCCTAGTATCTTAAACTTGGGACACAAATTTCAATAAATATTTTTGAAAGAGGAAAAAAGGGGTTTTACAGGGACCCGAAACCAAAAAGTTTACAAAAAAAAGATAAGAATGTTAAAGACACCATAAATAGAAAGGTTGTAAATACACCAACAAGACAAAGCCACAATCACCAAAAAAGCCAGCGAAGGCCACATAACCAAAAGACCAAACAAAATGCCAACAATAACTAAATTTGGGCCTTCAATATTTTTGCAGTCTCTGCTTCCAAATCATTCATATCCTGAACCCCCTTCTTTAAGATATGAACCATCTAGGTAGTAGCAGGTACTTTCCTCTTAAGGTTGGCTTGGGTCCTTTTCAATATACCTTGGTCCTCGTTCTTGCTTTTATCCTTGTCCTCTTCTAGGTTAACAACCAGCGAGCCCTGTTGTGACTTTTCCAACTTTTCAGACATTGCATTGATGATGATGGCATTGTGCCTAGCCATTTTATGGTTTTGTCCCACAACAATTTTCATGTTATTTTTTATTTTGACAATTTCAGCTTCCAGAGTCTTATACTTTTCCTTAGTGTCACCTTCTCCCATTTTAGTACTATTATTTTTCCATTTTTCCTTCTTTTCTAAGAGTGGCCAGCTTCAATTCCAATTCCTCTGACTTACTATTTAGAACCCTATTTGTTTGATTAAGATCATTAATTTCTTGATAGGCCCATTTCAAAACCCTGAAAATGTCACCAATGCCATTTCTTACAGAGGCAAGAATATTGCCAAACTAAACCTAGTCTAAAATAAGGTTAACATCATCCAGATTGGGGGAACTAGGAAATCTAGTACCATCAACTATGAAAGAGGTAGGAGGGGAGGACACAAAGTTTCTGCTAACTTCAGGATTCTCATCTTTGTTCTCCAAAGAGTTTGCAGAGTAGGAAACCAACTTATTGGTAGGGGATCCCTTGAGAGTAGGATTCTTTAAGGGGACTGGCCAGTCGAGGTGGGTCTCAGGGTTAGCTTTAGCAAGGTGGGGTTTTCTAGGTTGGATTTTCTTACCAAACAACACAGAGGATGGGTGGGCTTCAAAAATTCTCTCGTAGTAAGGCTAATTCTCCCAGCCCCCACTATCAGTGTCATAGTCCTCAGACACCATGGAGGCAACCAGTTTCGATAAAGCCAATAGGATTTGATAGTGTTCATATATTAACCTAATAAGACTAGGATGAAGAATAGGGTATCTCCTGGGATTTTTCTTGTGGTCCTCAAGGCTATTACTCAATTAACAGAATAGATAGTAAGGTAGAGAAATTCATACCTTATGGCAGAAGTGGTTAGGAATAGAAAAATAATGACCATAAACTCTAGTGAATCTCTCATCCAAGGTAATATACTCCATTATAACATGAAGCACCTTTCTCCACAGTGCCTTGATGGTGCCAATTTCAAAATAGTTTTTGGAAATTTTGACTTGTTTCATTTTCTCCTTTTCCTTCTTAGGGAATTTGATTACCACCTCATCAAAAAACCTTCTACTATGATAAAACTTCACACCCTCAGTGGACATTCCAGTCACCTCCCCTATAATTTTCTCATCTAGTTTCACCTTTCTCCCAAAGAGAATTATTTCACCATTGTTCCAGTTCTTCTCAAAATAGTCTGTGGCTATAGTATAAGACCCGTGAAGTTTTTTAGAAATGGAACCAAACCACCTCTTACAACCTGCTTCCAGACCTTATCATTCCTTGAGTGCACCTCATAGCTATTTGGATCAACTCTTTTCTTGTCCCCCCCATATTCATTTGCACCTTACTGTAGACTCTACCAGCATCAACCACCTGTTGTAGATTTATGCAACCATTCCAATGAACCCACAAAGTGTGTCACTTTTTCTTCCTAAGTAATATGACGTGGCCCCATTAAATCTCTTGATTTCAATGTAGTTAACCATTTTCCATTTAAGATCATTAAATGTCTTTGCCTCTTTCCCATGTGTAGCATCATAATCTAGTAAGGCCCTAACTTTAGCTCTCAAATCCTTAAAATTATGCCACGTGTTAAATCCTTACTTCTTTACCCCTTCATTCGCAAAGTAATCTACCACGCTGTTAGCTTCTCTATAGATGTGTGAGAATTTTACTTTATCAAACTTGTCTAGAATAGACTTTGCTTCATCAATCCAATTCTTTATCAACCAAGAGGGGGGGTCCTACCTAGGAGACAGTCAATGATGTTTTTAGAATCCCCTTCAAGCCATAATTTTTTTATATTCAAATTATGAGCTAACTTTAAGACTTGAAAATCTCCTATAGCCTTCGCCACATGGTTGGTTTGATGACCTAGGGAAATGGACATAGCGACAATAAAGTTACCATTTGAGTCCCTTAACACACCTCCACTTCCAGCTATCCCCGGGTTGCCCTTCGCAGTGCTATCAAAGTTGGCCTTAGACTAGCCATTTGGAGGGAAGGTCTGACACACACCCTCCCTACTTTTCTTAGCTGGATTGGATGCAAAATAAACATCCATTTTAATATTCCAATCCTTTGCTATCATTAGATCATAGGGAGTACACACCATTACTTCAAGGTTAAGAGCTTTTGGGGGAATCACATTGAAGTTTTCCTTTATAAGCCTTTTTTTTTCAAAAACATTATTCTTCATCATCTCCTTATTCCCAAAAAGTCTGTTATTATGTTCTTTCCAAACTTCCCAAACAATAAAAGGGAAGATAAAATCCCATAGCCTTCGAATGAAGGGATTTTGAGTTGGAGCTTTCCATTGTAAGAAGAAATATTCAATGGACAAGGGAAACACCCAAGAGATATTCCAGAGGGCTAATAATTTTCCCCAAATTTTGGAAACAAATGGGAAGTGGAGAAACAAGTGGTTAGATGACTCTGCCTCACACTTGCAAAGGTAACATCTATTGGCGATTTGAAATCACCATTTACAAAGATTTTCCACTGTAAGCACCTTATTCTAAAGCATAATCTAGAAGAAGATATTGACTTTAGGAGTCAAGTATTTTATCCATGCTTTAGACCAGAAGGAAGGGGGAGCTTGAGAAAGGGACAGCAAAGAGACAACCAAAGAAACATAGTAGTTACCTGAAGGGTTGTCCATCCAAACAAGAATATCATCCTATTGAATCTATCCCAAACTGATAGCCCTTAAGGAAGATTGAAGTTGAGCCAACTCCTAACTAACCACATATAAATCCACCCAGTCTCCTTCATACCAATAATCTTGGACAAGCTCCCCAAAAGTTGCTTTCCATAGCTTAGCCCATCTATTGAATCTTTCAATTTTGATGAGGGGTTCCTTAGAAAGCTATTTTTCCACCCAAAATTTGGCTTGATTGCCACTTCTAATGTGCCATCCTATCCTCGATTCCAAGATTTTTCTACCAGCAATCATATCATTCCATCAAGTTGAACCATGAGGTAGAATAGGAGAATCCAACAATGCTTTGAGGGACACACAATTGGTCATATATTTACTTCTTAAAATGTCTTTCCATTCTCCACCAGACAAGAAGGATCTCCATATTTGTTTGGCTAGAAGAGTGTTATTAATCATTCTAATTTTTCTAAGACCTAAACCCCCCAAGGTTTTTAGTTTGCAAACCAAATCCCACCCCATAAGAGGCATTCTCTTTCTTTCCTCCACACTAGACCAAAGGAATATTTTTTGGATCTTTTCAATAGCCTCAACATATTTAGCAGGAATTTTGAAAAGGCTTAAACCATAAACTAGGAGGTTCTAAAGAGAAGCTTTAAGAAGTTGAATTTTTCCAGCTTGGCTCAAAAGAGCTCCTTTCCATCCTATCAACTTCTTTCTAAACCTGTTAGCCAGTGAACACCAAAAGGAATCCAAAGGTTTAAGACATAACGAAAGTCCAAGATAAGAAGAAGGTAAGGATTCCACTCTTCAACCAAGGATTCTTGCAATCTTGACCTGTCTATGCTCAGGGGTATTGAAGAAAAAAAGGGAACTCTTTTTTTTGTTGACCATCTACCCAATCGCCTTCTCATACACGTCCAATGTTTTTTTCAAAGTCTTAGCCTCATTCACCGTAGATCTTCCCATCAACATAGTGTCATCAACAAACTATTGGTGAGAACAAATCAAATTAGTAGATGAAGGATTAAGACCAGCAAGAGACCTATGTTCAATCAATCTTTTAATATTCCTTCCCAAGCTTTCAACCATTATTGTGAATAGAATAGGTGAGATGGGATCACACTGTCTTAGGCCTCTTGAATTTTGAAAGAATTTGGAATGTGATCCATTCACAATAATAGAAGTGGAGACCATAGTAACCAATTGATTCACCAAATGAATGACTCTACTACTAAAAGCAAACGCCCTAAGAATTTTAAATAAAAACTCACAATAAACACAATCATAAGCTTTGGATATATCTAGCTTAAGAAGAAACCCTTCAATTTTAGATTCCACAAGTGAATGTATATTCTCATGGACAATGACTATAGTATCTAAGATTTTCCTTCCAGGTAGAAAACCATTTTGCTAAGGGGAAATCAACAAAGGAAGGATAGATAGGATCCCTGAAGTCAAAACATTTGATATGATTTTATAGAAAGAGTTGCAAAGGCTAATGGGTCTGAATGTCTCAAACTCCATAGCCTCAAGTTTCTTAGGAATAAGAACCACAAAAGTAGCATTTAGTTCCTTAATGATCCTTCTCGATCCAAAGAATTTCTTGACAACATTCACAACATCATTTTCAACAATATCCTAAAACCATTGAAAAAAGAACATAGGAAATCTATCAAGGCCATGGGCCTTATTTCCTTCAAAAGAAAAGACAACTTTCATGACTTCCTCATTAGAGGGGATGGCAATAATCTTTTCATTATCTTCCCTCTCAAGAACCTTAGGGATAGCCTCTAACAAAAAATATTGGTCATTTTGATTGATTTCCTCATTTGTCGAAAGAAGGTTGTTATCGAAGAGGACAACTTGCTTTTTGATGTTTTCCTCTTCCTCAAATCTCATACCATTAACTTCTATGATAGATATTCTATTGTCAGCCATGTGTTTTGAAGCAAACAAATGGAAGTACCTAGTATTTCTATCTCCAACTAAGAGCCACAACACCCTCGATCTCTGCCTTAAGAACTCTTCTTTAGCTATTATGTCATGCAATTTCACCAACAACTCATTTTATTTGGCCTTATTATTTTCAATGTATCCTTCCCTCTGAATTTTTTCCTCGATCTTTGCAAGCTCCATTTGAAGTTCGGATTTAATGCCAAAAATGCTTCTAAAGGACTCTTTTTTCCAACTTCTTAATTTTTGTTTAATTTCTCTCATTTTTTTAGCAATTCTAAACATAGCAATACCTGAAACATCAATATTCCACCATTTCTTGATTTCATGAAAAATAAGGGGGTGGGACAACCACATTCTTTCAAATCTAAAGGGATATTTTTCCTTCACCTTTATAGGATTTTCCACAAAACTTATGGGAAAGTGATCTGACCCTACTCTAAAGAGATCTTTAAGAGAACATAAGTAGTTTATAAGCCACTGATGAGAAATTAGAGTTCTATCTAACCTTACTTGAATAAGTTCCTTACCAATTCTTCTATTCGACGATGTATACTGGGCTCCTTGCAAATCCAAGTCAATCAACTCCTTATTGTTGAAGTCAAAAAGATCAGATTTACTCTCTCGATTCAATAAATGTTAAGTTCAATACAATATTCATAATCAATCCCCAAAACCTAGGTGAGACCCATATGCCCAAGGTGGCATATGAGGCCCAGATCACTAGATATGGAACATACAACCCAAAAACATAAATTATGATTGGTCATTTAATAAATGTTGATATTATCCTCAAAGAAACACATTAAATAAGGCTTGTGGATGCAAAATAGGACTAAATAAGGCATAAAGAAACCCCATTTTAGTAGGGAAGGCCCAAAAAAGTATGAAAATGTAAAGAGATACATTTTTCTACACTACATTATATAATTAATAAATTAATTAATTCTTTTAATTTTTTTGTATTAATATAAAAATAAGTTTAGTTGAATTTTCATTATTTTTATAAATGTGATATAAGGAAGTTATTTAATGATGTATCAATTAAGAGTTCAAGATAATTTTAAATTATATATATAGATTATTATAAATCAATTCATACTTAAACAAAATCTAAGTTTATACTTTTATAATAAGCATTTAAAAGATTATAATTTGTTAGTCTTATATATAGAAGGAAATTATAAGTTTTTAATAGATCTAATTATTCCCCTTTATACTATTTTTAAATCAAATGCTAGTTTTATACTTGTTGTAAGTTGCTTCTCATTGTTTATTTTTATACATTGGTTCCTTTGTTGTTTTTAATTTTTACTCATTTTATTTTTCTTTTTCTTTTTTTTCATATAATCCCTTTGTCTACCTCCCTCTTGTCTAACTTTTTACGCTGTTCTTTGTTTGCATTTATTTATTTTTCTCCTTAAGCTCACTTCTATCATCCTAATGATGGATCACAAAGTGTGATCTAAAATATTTAATTGATGTAAAAATATATTACACGATCAAATCTAAAATCTTTTTAACAATAAACTACATGGATTGTAGAAACTTGTTATCAATGATTCATAAAGAATCCTTATAAGAAACACACTAGGTAACTTAGGAGTTGCAAACTCTTATTATATAGCTTATATTACATAATCAAATCTAGAAAAAATTTCAACCATAAACTACATGAATTGTGGAAACTTGTTATGATTGATTCATAAACCATCCTTATAAGAAACATAATATGCAACCTAGGAGTTACAAACTCTTCTTAAATAACTTGTTACTAACCAAATTCAATTTAATATATATTTATTTCCTTTTTCGAAAGAACTAAAATTATCTTATTACTTTTTATACTCTTTAGACCTATCTCATTCATATCTATTATGATTTCCTATGAGAATTCTACCTTGATCTATGCCTAGTTCAAATTAATTTATGCCAAAGGTGTATCCAATTTGAGAATAGCCAACCTCTTTTTCACTATCAACAGCTGAAACTCCTCAGAAGATGATTAAAATCATTTCATCTGTCCAATTTTTTCATTTATTTTGGCATCAGTTTTATTTTTGCTATGAGATTAGTCTTCACAACACCTAGACTCTTTGGGAATCTATGTGGCATGAAGCAAAGACTGAAGGGCTACCAACGTAGGATTATTGTTATTGATATTTATCAATCACACCAATTGTAATTAATGTATTATGCTCAATAATGTGGTCATTAGATATTTTTAATGTCTTATACTCGACAATTTCAATAATATAATTTTTTTTAGTAATGTATTGGTCGCAAAAAATTAATTTTATATAAATAATATTAAGTGAGGTCTTTTACACATCAAATAATATGGGTGATATATTTCATAATAATTTTTTTCTTTTATGGTATATAAATAAATCAAGGGGTTAAGGTTTAGGTGTTAATGGAATTATTATTATTATAAAAGTTAGATTTTCAATTTATAGAGTCATATATTATAGGAATTGTATATTACAATTTTAAATAAATATAATAAGACAAATTGAATATGTATAATAGTTTTTTAGATATTAATGATGATTTTGATTTCTATGTAGTGTACCCATAGCAAATTCAATGGAAGTCACTTTGACATTATTACACCATACAATTTATTTGGTGTAACCCATTGCACACCTAAAGTGCAATAGCTAGTTTTTAATTGTTTTAGATGTAGTGATTGTTTCAATTAAGGGATATGATAGGAAAACATACCATTTTCAATGATAAATCTAAAAATATTTCTTTCTTTATAGATAATAGAATATATATGAAGTCTAATAGTCTTTATTATATTAAATTGTAAGTTCACCTTGCTATAATTCAATTTGGAGTAATTCTAAGTTCTCACAAGGTAATGGAGAACTATTATTTTGGTAGCAATTTTAGTTCCTCTAGATTGCTGCTATAATGGTTCAACTATTTTTTATTGTGACTTGTTGCTAGGTGAAGGAATCACTTGATGAGTTTTTATTGTTCTCCACGTATTTTCACCATTGATTGCTACCTATAATTTTGTTATATGGGCTACTTTTCACCATAAGATTAAGGTTTCCTATGCATCATCCTTCCTTTTCTCTAGCTTATAGACACATGACAAATAAGATAAAAAAATTATGATGTTTTTAATTTTCTTAAATTCTTATATATGTAATTAATGTAATTTGCATTTGAATAATTTTAATAAATTAAACCTTATGACACTTTTTTGATTCTATAATAATTTTTTTCTCATAACTTTATTTGATTTAATTGATACTTTAAACTTTATTAATTTATTGATAACATTTCCCTTATAGCATCATACTAAGAATTCTTTACTATTTTTAATAAATTTAAATACAATTACTTTACTTTTTTTAATTTAAGCTCGCTTTCTAAGATCTCAAGTTCAAATTTGATTCTTCATATAATTCAATATATAAAAGGTTCGATTCCTTACAAGCAACACTATAAAATAAAAATTAAATGAAGAAAAACTATATTTAATTATGCTATAGGCATAAATTAGTTATTATATAACTATTGTCAAACTTTTTAAATATATTTTTTTCTTCGTTTGAAAGCATTGGAAGTGGTCGAATACAATGAATACACACTATTACCCAAGTTAGTGGCGACGTATAAGGCAAGCGCCCAAACACAATTTCGCCACAAATGGTATTTTTGAAGGACAAAAGGGCACGCACGACGGTGATAATGAGTACACTAACAGCCGACGAAGCCCATTGTTTGAATGCAATTGCCCTCTTTTTGCTTGGGGATGAATTCTCCGACGAGACGATGAATTCCCATTCACCAAAAACTGCCAGTGTTGCTGGGGCAGATCGAAAAAGGCATTACAGAGGAGTGAGGTTCGTTAGGCCTCGCCGGAAATATACTGCAGAGATTCGAAACCCTAATAAGAAGGGTTCCAGACTTTGGCTTGGAACCTTCGATACAGCCGAAGAAGCTGCAGCGGCATATGACCGTAAGGCTTTCCAACTGCGCGGTTCGAAGGCTATTCTCAACTTCCCTGTCAATGTTGAATCCGGACGGTATGTGGACCCTTTTCTGATTTCACACAGAAAATCATAGTAGGAGGAAAAAGAAAGATGAATGATCCATAACTCTGTTAGAATGGTGCAGAGTTCGATGATCTAGAAATAAAACTTTTTGTACTTTCTGCGTAATGAACAACTATAACTTCACAGGTTGAATAAGTGTGTGTTAGAATTTGTAGATGTGTCATCCTCAGTTAGTTTGATTTGAAAGCAATTTAATTTAGCTGTCAAGTTACTTAGCAGGTTTGTAAGAAGCTGGTGAGCTTGTTTTGGTTTTAAAGCTGCCTGGGATCTGATCTTCGCTGGGTTGGATAGGATCTGATCTCTGTTGGGTTGCTGTGCTATTTGAGGAAGTAATTGTACAGTGTCTGATTTAGGAAATCTTCCTCTGTATAGCCGCTACAGCTAACTGTAATAACAATTACGTTGCAAGCTTTGAAAAATGACTCTGTAAAGTGTGATTACAGTTTTTGATCTTGCCGTGAAAGGAAGCTGCGGGGTTGCTTTATCTGCTGATTTAGCCAGTTTCGTCTGACCTGGAGCTTGAATCTCTGATCTCGTCAGCACAGACTGTGTTGGAGATTGTCTGTAAATAATTCCTTCTAATATATTTTCCTAGTAAAATCACAAGAGGGTTTGGTGTTGTATCAGTTTTGCAATTGCCATTGTAAAAATTGTACTATTAAAAATATAAGATTTTGTCTGTTAAACATGGGAAATATAACAGGTTCACATCTAGCTGAATCAAAAAAGTTAGATGGCGCAAATTATGTTAAAGAAAAATTTCAGATACGGATACTAATGGAAACCTACAATATCTGGGCTATCGCAAAGAATACTCTAGCCCCCATTCAAGATTGTGCATGTCTGTCAATGGTTCTTGTTTATATGTTCATAAATGTGAAAGGTTTCTATAAAATTACAAATATAAATTGATTTTTGCTTCCAAAAACAAAATTTGTTTTAATAGAAATGGAAACAAATGAAATTATCAATTATTATATCTTCAAAGATAAGAGAACTCAGAGATAAACTTGGGGATATTGGTGAGCAAGTTTCTAGTAGAAATTTAGTTATTATTATTTAAAATGGTATGTTGACTGAATAGGAATTGTTTAACATTAGTCTGGTTACAAGGGAGCATGAACCTTCCTTTGACAATTTAGCAGGTATACTTTTACAATAAGAGGAGAGGAGGAAGCACGTTCACAGTCATCCTTGGACTGCAGATTTAGAGTTAAGGACAACAAACTGTTCAATGGGAAAGCAACGAGAAAAATACAAACAAGGTAAATCTGATGACCAAAAGTATAAAGATGGGGCATCATTTAAGACAATTACGAACGCAAAGAAAAATGGAAATTGTTATTACAATCGTAGAATTGCGAACTTGATGGTAGAAAAAGGAATTTAATAAAACTAAAAAAATGTTAATGAAGATAAAGATAAATGGTGACCTCGATAATCTTAAGTTATTTCTGTTAGATGCTACTCTTTTTGTATAAATAAAACAATTGCAACTGTCTGTTTATAGATTCAAGGGCATCTATTCATAATTCATGCAATAGAGATTAGTTTAAAGACTTCCATGAGAAAAGTGCTAGTAGTAATATCTATCTAGGAGATGATAGGTCTTCTGATATAAAATGTTACTGTGATATAAGTGTAATGTTATCGAATGGAAATGTAAGAAAACTTGTAAATATTAGGTATGTTTTAGAAATGAAGAAGAATCTGATATTTGTTTTAGCAAGCACATATCAAGGCTCAATAGTTGAATTCATGAAGATAGGTTTCCAAGTTAAGGACATGTAAGATCAATACAAAATTATAGTTTAAGGAATGGAAGAAAGACAGATTATACAAAGTGTGCTACTATAGAATATCATATGTTATCTATATGTGTCACTAAAAAAATTATGACACGAGGTATGTTCACTTGAATCTTAGAGATCTTGTCTCTATATAAAGAAAAGAAAGAGGGACAATGTTTCAATTTTTAAGAATAAATGTACAAATTGTCATGTATCTACATTAGGAAAGAATTATAGGAGTGAATTTCCTCTAAGGAAAAGCAGAAGAAAATTAAAAATTCATGAATTAATACAAAGGTTTGTATTTTTCTACAAAAACCAAGTCCCATTGGAAACTTATTACCTTTTTTTTTGTTCATGATAGAAATACATAAACGTAATTTTATTTCTCAAAAAATAAGAGTGAAGCTTTTTAGTGCTTCAAGGAATTTCAAATTATGGTAGAAAAAAGCCTAACAAAATTAAGATTCTTACATTAGGATAACTTTGGGAATATAAGGGGTGGTGGGCCTAGCTCGATTGGCTAAAGCATCCTGTTGCAGGCAAGAGGTCACGAGGTCTAGTCTCCCCACCGTTCTTGTGGTACCGAAGGGTGTGTCGCACCAACACCATTGGTCACGTGAGAAAAGTTTACTAGGTGCACTGAAGTTTATTGGACGGGTACCCGACCGATTCTTGCAGTCTAAAAAAACCATGGAGAATATAAGAATTCTTGAAGTAATAAGATGGAGTAGGTGACAAAGAAAAAACTAATGAGGACGAAGAGAAGACAAACCCTAGTGGAGATGGCGAGGATCTCTACGACTTGCATTGGTGTTGAGGATGGAGTTTCTTGTTGCAATGACAACAATGAAGGTGATTCTAATGATGATGATGATGAAGGAGGAAAGTCTAATGAAAATATGTTGGATTTTTGGAGGAATGAGTGGCTGAGGAGGATGAGGATGAGTTTCTTCTTAACATTATGCTTGAATCTTGCTTGTAATCCAAGAGGTGTTTGATTGGTCTGAAGGAGATATCTAATGCTGCTCTGCATGAGGCGTAGAGGAAGGAGCATATGCTTGTTAAATATGGGGACTCTGAGCCAATCTCATTTGACCTTGGCCTTTCCCTTAGGTGGGGATATCTTCTTTCCCCTCCCATCTCAGTGGTGGCGAAGGCTTCCCCTTGGGGAAGGAGGTGTTTGTCAAGGAGCTTGCTTGTGCTATGCTAAGCTTGGATCAAAATTTGGATGTGTCTCCTACTTCAAAAGCTGAATATCTGAATATTGTTCAGAAATGTGTGAAGGATCTTCACATCTCCGTAGATTTAGATGTTATAGCTTCCCCTATTGGTTTGGATGTTGTTAAGAAGGGAGCCCTCCCTAAATGTTAGGGGATTCCCTATCATGGGTCATTGGATGCTACTACTCCTATCTAGCCTAAGGTGCAAGGGACCCCTGTGGGCTCCTGCCTCTCACTTTGGATTCCTAATATTGTGGTGGAAAAATCTACTTTTTTGTGTGAAATGCTCTTATTGGTAGGTTTGTTGGCCCTTGTCAAAATATTGACTTGGTTCACAACTGGCATCTTGTTATTTGGAAGGCTTTTGGTTTGTTGCAAGTGGCTACAATGCCTAAAGTTTTTTACATTTTCTCATTCTAGCTCCTTGAGCAGAGTAAGGGTGACTTACTTGGTGGACCTTGGTTCTTTTGAAAATCTATCCTCCTTTTAGAAAGTTGGACTGTTAGGTTTGTTACTTAGAAGGAAAGCTTTGGTTTGGTCCCTACTTGGGTAAGACTCCTATCACTTCCTTTGGAACTCTAGGACAGAGAAATATTTTGAGGTATTGGTAATTGTCTTGGTTCTTTCTTAGTGGTAGACAACATCATGAAAGACAAGAAATGCTTATTTTATGCTAGATTTTGTATATGGGTTGAATTTGGTAAGCTTCTACTAGATAAAGTTATAATTCATTCTAAGCTGGGTGTGTGGGAGGAGAGTATCCTCTTTGACACCTCCTCTTTGATGTTCTCCGATTTCCTTAGAGTTGGTAACTTTTCTCACTCTTACTAGGTGCTCAATCCCTTGAAGAGTTGTTTTGTTGGGAAGGCTTCAAAATCCTATGTTGTTAATTCCACTGGAAAGATTGACTACTTGGTGAACCCCTTGGCTGGAGAGCTGGATGTGGAAGATCCTATCGATGTACCAAGGGGAAGCCCCCTCAAGGGTAATTTTTTTCCTATTCTTGTGGATGAGATTGAATCTTAGAACCTTGGATTGACCCATTAAGATCAAGCTCTCCTTCTGAATTCTTTGGTTAGACACAACTTCAAACCACCTTGATTGGTGTGGCTCTTTCTTTTGGTGTGGCCTCTCATATTCTTGTCCTTTTTGCTCATGATTTGGTGGCTAGGTGTTGGTTGATATTTCTCTATTATTCTACGGTGTTTCTGTTGTTTCTCTACTTTTTATGAGGATTTTAGGTTCCCTCCAAAACTTGCTTTTGCTTCTTTGTTTTGTTGGTGGTTTTTTAGTCTTTGGTGTTTGGATGTGTTCCATTTCTTTGCTTTTTGAAGGTTCTAGGCCCTTTCAAAACCCTTCTTACCTTATCAAAAATATGGGGATATAATTCATTTTTGTTGTTAAATATTGTAGACAAAATGATATTATGAAACAATTCTTTGTTCCCCAAAATCCTTAAAAAATTGGTGTGGAAAAGAGGAATAAATAGAACAATATTGTGTGTGTTAAAAGTATGCTTATGGAAAATAATCTCTCAAAATTTGTGGGATAAACTTTTTAGTATAGTTTTAAATTTGTAAAATAGAAGTCCAACCAAGCTTCTATATAGTTAAACTCCTTATGATACTTTCTTGGTCATAAACCAATTGGTAGTCATTTTATATTTTTTTGAAGGATATATTTGAAAATAAAATAGGAGGAAACATGATGGAAAGTCTATAAATTATATTTTATTTGTTATTCTTCTAATTATAAGGCCTAAAAATATAGTAATCATGATGTTACTTATAATTTTTTGCTAGTAGAGATATTATATTCAATGAATATGAAGATGATATTTTAGGGTAACAAAGTCCAACTTCATGAAAATTCTTGAAGAATACAATGAGACAACAAAAATTGTAGATCAAAAAAATGATGATCAAAATGGGCATGAAAGAACACACTGTGAAGCAACTTCATCAAACACTAAAGCACTACTATATCAATGACATAAACCAAGAAACTAATCAAGTATAACGACTATTCTATAATGGCTCAAGTAATAAGTGTAGGTTAAGATATGAATATTAAAGAAGCTGCGAATTTTAAAGAATTGATGAATGTTATGTAAGAAGAATATGATTCATTCATGGAGATAGTACTTGGAAAATAAAATATATATCTACAAAAGTGCATTCTATAGGCTCTAATTTTTTCTTCAAATATAATTTAAATATTTATGTGAGTATTGAAAAATAAAAAACTAGATTGGTTGTAACATACTATTAGTAAAAACAAAGAATATATTATGAAGAAACATTTTAATTTGTATCTAAAATTAACATCATTAAACTTGTGATTGCACTTGGTACTATGTATAACTAGGATATATCAAATGGATGCTATGTAAGCATTTTGGAATGGTGATTTTAAGATAAATATATATCTTATTCAAACTCAATATTTTGTAAAGAAAGGAGTATAAAATATAGTATGCATGTTAAATAAAATGTTTTATGGTCATAAATAGGGATTAAGATCATGTTAAGTTAAAATTTATAACTTCTTCTTTGAAAAAACATTTAGCAAAATTAAAAGTGGTTCAAATGCGTATATAAAGAAATATTATCATGGAAGCATTGTTTGATTTTTAAAAAATTATAGATAAAAGGAAAAAGCTTAAATATTATTAATATAAAAAATTGTAGGATTATATGACTAAAGTGACAATGCTTTACAAAAATTTTACCAAAAAAATTACAAAATATGTGTGTAGAGGGGGGGCCTAAACAAAACACTATGCCCTGAATACCAGATGCTTAGATGAGAGGAGGCCAAAAAATCTAATTCTTGAGCCAAAGATTGTGAGGAAACAAAAGAGAGAACATTTTTAAATAGCTTGGGGTAGGTTGAAACTACTCATAGCATAGGAGGGGTGGTGTCAAACTCAACAATCATATGGAGATCTATTATGGGATTCAAATTGTTTACCTTTTTTTAGGAAGTAGCTACCCATACTCACCATAGCTCGATGATGAGCTAATGAAACTATACTAAAGTTTATGAGGAATGGAAGCCATTCCACTAAAACACCCTCCTCTCACACGTGTTGGATGTCCCATGGCCTCAGAATTCCAAAACCCAAGCATGCCACTTCGAGAGTAGCCTTGATGCAGGAGCATCCAGGCGGACGAGAGATCGACATTGACAAAAAATAATTTGGTTTGATTTGATTGCTTTGGTTTCACTTTTCTTTCTCTATAGATAGTGTAATCTAATTTTGGTGATAAATTGACAACCATCATGTGATTGAATGCCCATTATATGTAACTTCATTTGTACATTTTTCTTATGGACTAGTTTCTTTGTGCCATTAAAAGATAATTTGAAATGTATAAATTATGCAAATTATTGTTCAAATTTTATGGGGCATGAAAATGAAAAGAATGGAAGATGAAAAGAAAGAGGAGTCAAAGTGGTTACAAAGAGAATGTAAAGGGGAATCACTCACACAAAATGAGTTATTAAAAGGTAGAATTGTAAAGTGTTGGGTGTGCCTTGGTGAGAGAGAAGGCCCACACCATGGCTTAAGTGTTAAAGAAGATTGAGAGAACAGACCCACACAACTATCTAGGAGAGTTAAAAATATATATATATATATATATATATATATATATATATATATATATATATATTGCAGCCCTATGAGAGGGGCCTTGCATAGATATTCATGAATGGGAATATTTCAGAGAGGGTTACGCAAGGATAGAGAGGCATTTTAACTATTTAAAATGTACAAAATAACATTAGCTGGTGTAGAGAGAGAGACATAGACATCAAAAGAAGAAGTTCCAAGTTAAGAGAAGATGAAATTGCATTGAAAGCATGGGATCAGAAAGAGAATATCAATGGGAATTGAGAAAGATGCTTAGAGGCCAATTTAGAGATGCCTAGCAGATTTCACATGAACCATCAATTTTGGGGGTTGTTCTATGGACTTCTCTTAAACTCTTAGGGTTTTTCACCTAAAAGGAGAGAGATAGAACACTAAAATTGAGGTGGTTCACTCAAACTAAAGCATGCAAGATGGAATTATTACTAAATGCAATGATCTAAATACAACTATGTGATGAAATTGATTGATTATTAATGCAAAACTAATGAAATATGAAATGTTTGAAAACATAGTGAGGTATGCAGAAATGAACTAAAAACATAAACTAATGCAAATAGAATTGAAAGAAGTTTAATAGAGTGCACCTAGAAGTTGAATGTTGATCTTGGAAGGTTCTGAAAACTGGTAGAAATCACTGCTAATCACAAGTGGGACTCAGTCCTCCTACTAGTAAAAACACCTGAAACTGCTTTCTGACTATCGAGAACTAGATTATGAAAAAATCATTTTTTTAGCCTACAAGTGGGACTCATTTGCCACTGATGCCGAATAAGTCCTCCAAAAATATGTAAATTCAAGAGTCAATTTTGTAGGTCCAGATTTGTACTTGTCTTCTTGTCAGGTTGATGGAGTGAAATCTACATAAAATGAGTTGTAGGTTGTCTCCAAGCTTGAATTAGGGTTTAGTTGACTTGAAACACTTTGATGACTTATTGACCACCTTTCAACACCTTTTTTCTTGACAAATCTGCATAAAAATTCTGCAAGGGAAACATGGTTAAGCGTTAGAGTATAGGGATTTGCCTTGATCAAATCCCACTTTGGTAATCAAACCTTTAATAGAGCAATGAAATGGAATGAGCAAGGAATGATGAATAAACAACATGTAAATGTCCTAAACTCACCAAAAACCTTTTTGTACAAGTCTGAAGATATGTCAATGGCTGCTCCAAGATACTTAACAATTGCTTGATTGAATGATGCTTTGATGGATTGAATGAAAGAATGCTAGTTGATGGCGTATGAGCAAATGAAATGAATGGGGGTTGAAATGGATGGAAAAAAACTTATTTATACATACTTATGCCCTAATTACCCAATAATACCACATCACAGACTGACATAAGGTCTTTTTGAATAAAAACCCAAAAGAAAATTTGAATTATTTTGAATTTGGAGCCAAGAGGGACTCATTTTCCACCCATGGCAAATGGGTGCCACTCTAGGCTTCTACATGGGTGTCAGAAATTAAGTTGCATTTAATGTTGTTTGTCGGGTTTACATTCAAAAATACACTTAATTAAGTCTTATGAGTTCATAAAGGGGTCAAATAAAGCATAAGAAAGGTGTAAATAGTAATAACAAGCCTAGAAAAGCATGAAATCTTGTTACTAGACTTTACAACACTTTAAAATAGGACTTGATAAGGGATAAAAAGGTGATTTTTAGATGAATTATAATGAGAAGAGTCTAGAAGAGTGTAGAAATGTATTACAACACATCAAAACACCTTCACAAGACATCAAAGTTTGAATATTTAGGACCTAATGTGAATGCATAGGTTACATTGCAACATCAAATCAAAGCAAAATAGATCAAGCATCACAGGAGAAAGACCTAAAAGACCATTAAAATGTCAATGATCCATTTTTCTATGGTACACCAGGAATGGAGTCCAAATTTCACACATAATGGAACAATAAAAGGTTGCACTAGGTAATGAAGGAGACGTAATTTTGTTTGCACCATGATTAAACATTAGAGTGGGAAAGTATTAATGCAGATTGGAGAGTAGAATTGAAATTTAAAATAGAATGTAGAATGGTTGTGACAGTGTATGTCACGTGGTCTGGAAGAAAACCATAGAGGGGTTGTTGTGTAGAAAGTAGCAGACTGGAAGAAATCATAGAGATGGAATATGAAGAATCGAATTGGAACCAGCAAAGCAATGGAGATTTATAATTGTAATTTCATGAATTTGTTGAAATGAATGAACGTAACGATTTGTTTTGAAATTCAAATGAACTATTGGAATGGGTGCAATTGTAAATCAATAAAATCAGCACAAGTAATTGTTGATTTTGAATTTAATCATCATAGAATCTTTGTAATCTGAATTATGTGGGTTTGAGTGAGAGTTTTGTTTTCTTCTTCATCAAGCCTCGAGCCCACCTAGATTATGTTTTTTAAACAATTTTGTTGTCAGAGCCCCCACCAGCTCCTTTTTCTTCTCCTAGGTCTAAGAGGGAAGCAACAAATCATGATGTGATATCCAAGTTTATCATATGGAACTCTGCTTCCCTTAGGAAATCGATGTTGAGTAACATTTTTACCATTTTTATATCCCTTCCTATAGGGTGTTTCATCATCACCTTCAAACACTATTCTATGATAGTATGAGTGAAAGCTATCTAGCACCTTGAACATGTGAGAAATATTAGGGTGTCTGTTATCAACTTGATACCATCGAACTACAATGCAAGAAGATTGGTGAGTATATCACCCTACCACTTTAAATAGAGCAAGCTCTAGGCACGGGAATTTATTTCCACATTTAATTCCCATTAGAAGAAATTTTGATGCATGCCCACTCTTTGTCGAAGTACAAAGTAGCCATCTAGAGGAAATAACAACTCACCTAAAAAGTACAATGCAACCACCTAGGGCAAGTTTTTCCTAGATTATCTTCCCTATAATCGAGATATTGAAATGACTACAAAGTGGTTTTTTCTCACTTTAGCACATGCCATCACTTAGTCATAAATAAAAAATTCTTTAAGCCACTGGAAATCAGAAGCGACATGAGGTAAAGTGCCACCAAATGAGCAATCATATGGGAAATTGACAGGTAGTTTATGACATCAAATTGATCAGCATTATTAAATGAATGTCCCATCAATTCTTTTATGTAAAAACCAATGACTGCTTATAAGTTAGAAAGCACAAAAACTAAAGCTGACGCTCCCACATAGCATGTTTACATAGTTTGAAGCGGTTCTTAGCATGAAAGGGAACTCAAAATAGCATGGTGTCACCACATGTTTATGGCCTGGGATAGACAGGGCGTAAACTAAGTTAAGATAAGCACCAATTTTAGTATATCTTGGATGCTTGCTAGCGGCTGGGCATGGCTTCAAGTAGTCCTTTGACCAACAAAAATTGCTTGAGTTCACCATGCAACCATCATTTTTTTAATATTTTAACACTCGGAGGACCCACCAAGTAGCCCAACCAATCGCATAGTAGCAGTACTTGATAGGATGTAACAACTATTTCAGCGTGTAAAAATGCAGCACGCCATGCTAAAAAAGGTTATCTTTTTTAAGAAAGGAGACAATACTAGCCTTTTTTTGGAGGTGTGGAAGGTTTCCGTGTGGCATTGAAACACTTCCAACTATTCACTGAGACTTCTTGGGTGGGAGCAATGTGATTAATAGAACCATATAATCATAGTAGTTGTGCTTTTTTGTGATACTTGTGGCCTTCATCAAGCTACCCCAGCATGACACTTGGTTTTTGTGCAGGGGGCGGGTACTTGGAATATTCCAACCATTCCCAACACCCAAGGGACACCGTGTGTCCCAACAATGATTTACAATTTGGGATTAAGCCACAGGGCTTAGAAGGAGATGTGAAACTTTAGCCAGGGAAAATTGAAGCAACAAGGCTTCATGGGTAAAAGTGAATGACCATTCTAGAGTCTGCACAGATTTGAAAATATGTATGACAGGAAAAAAACAACTCATAATCAACACATCTTAAGAGTGCTGATAATTTTTAGAGTGGTGGAAAACTACTAAGCTTAAGAAGAAGGTGGGCATCCATAAAAAAATGCACTAGTACATACTTCGGGGTAGTGGAAAGTTCCAAAGCTTGAGTGGAAAGCAAATCTCTGCGAATGATAGACCACTAGTAGAAGTAAGAGCCCAACCTCTCGAGAGAGGAATCAACCCATGAAATACATATCGCTAGTGGAAGAACCCAAAACCTCTGGAGAGGAATCAACTGTTGAAGCACTGGGAGATGGTTGTGGTGCATGGGGACTCCACCAAACTATTGGTTAGGTGTGAGTTGGATAGTAATCTCTAACTTCAGCCAGTCATTGCACACTAGTGAATCCCATAAATTCTTAGCCCTGCACACTAAAACATGCTAATTATTTAAATCAGAATCCCATGTGGGGTAAGATTCATTGTTAGCTAAACATGCTAGTATGGGATAGTTAGCAAGATCTGATTGGTAAAATTGTAGTATCCTAGTAGCTAAATCACACACGATATTGGCTAGTATATTTGCTACGTTTTTGCCCTCTCTATAGCAGTACATGATTTGGTAAGAGTCAAAATCTTGCAGCACTTTGAGCCTTTGTTTTAGTATTGTGTTTCTAAGCAACCAACTAATTATATTATCTTTCTTGTATGCATTAATTATAATCATGGAATCCCCCTCAATCTAAAAGTGTTTGATACCTAATGACTTTTCCAATTTTAGGCTTGCAAGTAATGCTTGTGCCTCAACCTTTTTATTTGTCCCATCTAGAAGTTTTATTGCTAGGGCACAAATAATGCTACATGTATGGTTCCTTAGTACACATCCAACTCCAAAAGCTCTTGGATTCCCATGGGAGGCACCATCGAAATTATGTTTTACCACTCCTATTGGAAGAGGGGAGCATACCACATTGTTGTGGTTGTGCTTTAATTTTGGTAGTCATGTGCCTAGGTTTTGGGGGTGAATAAATTATCATTGAGAAGATAGATTTGCATCCCATTTTGAAAATATTTTAGATGCACTATTTTATTTATATACTTTAGACATTACTAACTCAAAAATTAGCCTTTCAATTTTACATATTACTTCTTTGACCGAGTGGTGCTCCTTTCTAAATATTCTACTATTTATTTCCAACCATATGCACCATATTACAATTGAGGGGCTCACATACCAAATTGAAGCAAATAAATAGTATTCATTCATTAGCTGCCATGAAGAAAAGACTGCCTGCAGTGATGCTTGGAGGGGTGTGGCCCAATTTAGTATCTTTTGGAGCCATGTCCAACACTAGTTTGAGAATTTGCACATTACTAAAAGATGGTCAATGTCCTCTTCTTGTTGGATACATAATATGCAGTTGAAAGGGGTAGAAATACCCAGTTTCACCAACCTCTCATAGGTAAGTATATGTTTATTTAGAGCCAACCAAACAAACAAGCCAATTTTTTGAAGAATTCCAAAGTTCCAACATAATTTGTGGGGCCAATTTACTAATTTGGAAAGTATTATTGTTGATATGTGGTGACTGATCATGCAAATATTGTACACTCATAACGTATCCTCATTGGGGTTTAGGACCGGGTAGGGCCACTAGCAGTGGTTTGAGGGAAACAACCCCCGAAAGTGGGGGTTCGAGAGCAGTAACCCCTGATAGCAAGGGTTTGGTGGTGTAGCCCACAATTTTTTTTTTGTTAACTTGTCAAGGTTTTTCCCCATTAACACATCAAGCTTTTCCTACTAACACGTCATGTGAAAAAAAATGACTTTGTAAAACCCTAATTTTAGAAGCTTCCAAAAAGGCTTGTTATAAGCGGTTGGGATGTATGTTGCGGTATTGGATTCATGAGATTGTAATTTTCTTTTGGATAGTAAAATCATTGGGTGGTTGAGTTTTTGTGGATGTAGCCCATATTGGGTGAACCACATTAAATTTTTGTGTTGATCTCTTTTGTGTTATTCTTCATTTTTATTTCTAGTTTATTTAATTTGCATATAATTGTTAATGTTTATCGCTCCAATTTCCCTGAACCCTAATAGAAAATATTTGTTTATCCTTTTAGGACCAAAATCCTCGCTCAAAAGAGTGAAAACAAAAATGAAACAAAAAGGGGTAGGAACAACAACAAAATTTTGAGATCCCAAGGTATTCCCACTAACACATCAAATGAAAAAATTACTTTGTAAAACCCTAATTCTGGAAGCTTCCAAAAAAAATTCTTATAAGCAGTTGGGATGTAAGTTGTAGTCTGTGTTATTCATGAGATTGTAATATGTTTTGCATTGGATAATAAAATCATTGGGTGGCTGAGTTTATGTGGATGTAGCCCATATTGGGTGAACCACGTTAAATTTCTATGTTGATGTCTTGTTGTGTTATTCTTCATTGTTATTTTTTGGTTATTTAATCTGCATATAATTGTTAATGTATATCGCTCTAATTTGCTTGAATCCTAAAAGCTACCTTTTTGAATAATTGAAGAGTAGCCTAGCCTAACTTTGTAATTACCTTCCTTGGAAGAAGCCAAAATGAGTATATTAGGATCTATGGAAAAGATATTTGATGCTATTGGAGAAGGTCTAATAGTGAAGACTTTTGATTTTCTAGGAAGTTACAACCAGCAAAGTTTTTCCATTTGACATTTGAGAGGAGTCCTTCTTTGGAAATAACCTAGTCTTTTACTTTTGATCCCCAATATTTGTTTAAATAAATTCTCGATTCCTCTAGTCCTTCAATTTTATATAGTGGTGGGAAGCGATTCAAAGAGTCATCCCTAAACATTTTCTTTTCTCAATTGTTTATGGACTAGGTTAAATGTGGGGTGATATCTTTTCTACAAGTTATGATAAAGTTCCACATTTTGCATCTCTCTTGGGGATTTGACATTGTAAAAATATGTCTGGGGATTGAAAAATCCATATATTTTCATTGTATGATTTTTGACCATTTAGAATGTGGTTTTGCAAAAACATTCCACACTAATTTGGCTCCCAAATCCAAGTTCCTTGCTTCTAAGTTGTGTAAGCCCACTCCTCCATGTTTTCCTCTTCATAGAATTTGTTCCATGAAAATAACAAAATTTTACTCTTTTTCTTGTTGTCAAGGTTCCCTTTCTAAAGGAATTTTCTAATGCATTTTGCATTGTTATCTTGCACTACTTTTGGTAGCTTCAAAATTGACATAACATAGTTTGGGATAGCTAAAAGGAATGTTTTGGTTAATGTGAAATTTCTTGCCATTGTTAGCCATATTCATTTCCATGATGTAATTCTATTTTATATTTGAGACAAAATTTTGTACCAAAATTCAAGCTTGTTTGGACCTAAAAAGAATAGGATTCCCAAATATTGGCTTGGCAATTCATCTTGTTTAAAATTAACAATTGATAAGATACATGTGAATACTATTGCAGAGGTTTTTTGAAAGAATATGCTTGATTTTTTATCATTTATTTTTTGGGAAAATATTATGTAATAATCCTCTAAGACTTTTAATTCCCCTGGCTTCTTAAAAAATAGTTTTACCAAATAAAAGTGTATCATCTGCAAATAACGAGTGAGTCATGTTGATTTTTGAGTTTGGAATCGCTATACATTTCCATGCTCCTTTTGTACGTGTACCTAATATTACCTAACTCAATAATTCTTACATTAGGATAAAAAGGAAGGGTGATAATAGATCACCTTGTCTGACACCTTGAGAGGAATTAAAGAAACTTGCTAGCCTATCATTTATCAAAATGAAAAACTTGGCTTGTGATATTAGAGAATTAACCCAACGGCACCATTTGTGGGAAAATCCTAATTTTTGGAGCACTTTTTGGAGAAATTCCTAGTTTAGCCTATCATAGGCCTTCAACATGTCAAGTTTGATAATCATTTTTTGGATTATCTTTACCTTGATGGAATGCAAAGTTTCATGGGCTATTAGGGCCCCTTCTGTAGTATCGTTACCTAAAACAATGCCTCCATGCTCATTCTTGATTATTCTTGGGATGATCTTGGCTAGTTTAGAGGTGATAGCCTTGGAGAAAATTTTATATATTGTATTGCATAATGATATGGGCCTAAAGTAAGAAAAGGTAGAGGGGTTCTACTTTTTTAGGATTACCACTACATAGGTATTATTCATTTCCTTTAAGATCTTACAATTCCTACTTGGTTCCTCTAATGATAATAGGATATCTTTCCCCATGAAATCCTATCCTTTCTAGAAGAAAATGGTAGTAAACCCATCTAGACCTGGAGCTTTGTATGGAAACATGGAGAAGACCATTTCTTTCACTTCTATTTTATAAATATAAAATTAAATTATTGCTTTAGATACCAAATTATTAGATTTTTTATTTTTGACTAGATAAGTAGGGGAAGGGCCTTGGCCCGTTACAAAATTAAAACTAGAGCCAAATAGCTCAGCAAAATAGACTTGAAAAACACAACGAACCATAGATAAATAGCCAGTCAGAACAAACAACACAAAATTGTTCAAGGAGCGGCACTTGAACCAAGTAAAGCCTCTGAGAGCGAGTTAAATGAGATCATGACCTTCTTAGAAGGATGTTTCTTCTTTCTATGAACTGTAGTCCAAGGAGAATTAAAAACTAAAACTAAGAAATTTTGATCAGAAGGGGAAGACTCCCCTCCAGAGTAGCAAACTAGAGGAACAACTGAAACATCAGGTACAACATCTAAAACCAAGCCTAAATTTGTAAGGCCTACTGCAACATTTTCCAATACATTGGCCTTAGAGGAGACAACACAAACATCATTAGGGACAACCAAAACCAAAGGACGCACTACAGAATCCACATAAGGAACAACACCCACCACAACCAATTCAAGTGGAGCAGAAACTTGCATTTGAGGAGTAGCATCCATCACAACACTAATATTAAGCCTCACAGAAGGGGAAGCATGCCTAGATTCATCATGAGAAGAAGAAGCAGAGTCAACCATAGGATGAATTGTTAAGTGTTCATGGAGTGAATTCTTCCACCATGTAGAAGAAGAAACAAGGCAGGAGCTTTTAGAGTAGTCACGATCCAAGTGGCCAATAGAAAAATAGCTTCTGTAGTGAAAAGGAAGACCCTCATAATCCACTAGCTAAGACCAAGAACAACCATTAATCTACAACACAACCTCTCCAGGTAAAGCATTCCATAGATAAACCTCCACCAGAATCCTAGTGAAGGAAGTATGAGTGAAATTCTCTAGAAGCCCTATCCACTTTCAAAAATCTACCAATACCCTCATAGGTAGAAGAACACCAGAACTGTAAGGGAAGACAAGGCAATCTTACCCAAACAGGCATCACATCCAAAGGTTCTATCAAAGGGTTAAAAGAAAAAACCCAAGATTGCAAGGAAAGGGGATGAGAATCCCACATCCATAGACCATGAGCTAAAACAACTTGTTTGTCTTTAGGAGAATTAAAACTCACCACAAAAAAAACCCTTGTAGAAGGGTAAATCTCCATCATGCCATCCACCAAAGGAGACTAGTGATTGGTAATCCAAAGGTGCAAGTCAGTAAGAGAAGGCCACAAGTGACAAAATCTGTAAATAAGAGCATGTTTAGAATAGAAATCTATATTATCAGAAACTTCCTTGCCAAGAGAGACAATAGGAGCAACCACAACACAATGCATAGGCTGCACAACACCCTCCTAAGGTCTCTTAGACTTCACAATATCAACATAGGCAAACCGTCCCTTCCGAGAGGATGGGGACAACCCAGAAACAGTAGCTCCAACAGCCTCCTCAACCCCAAGAGGAGAAGAAAATGCAGCATCATTAGGGACTCCAGAAACTCCCACAGAAGTGTCACCCACAGAAACCCCAGCAACCACTTCAACCATCGGAGGTGAGGAACACGTAGCACCCAAAATATCTATAGAGAGATCAGCAATGAGCTCACAACAAGGTGAAGACAGGCGCGGCTTCACAAAGCCAAGCACACTAAGCGAGGGCAAGGGCAGTGCCATAGATCCAAGCAAACCACTGAGATGGGAGTAGTTCAGGATTTTGCCAGGGTAGGAGATAGAGTGGTAGTTCTGGTTTCCACCATGGTAGGAGGGAACAAAGTGTTCGGGAGGAGAAATGGTCACAAAGTCATTTAAAATTGCATTGGGCGGGAAACCCTAGAGAGGACAAGAGCGAACAAAGGAGTGACCATTTTGCAAGTTATATTAGATTTTTTTGTTTAAGGATACTTCTAGCACACATAATATTGTTATATTTTTATTTTAGCCAAACCATTCTTCAAAGGACTACAAGGAATAATTTATTGTTTGTTAATACAATTTTTGCTACAATATTTTAAAAGAAAAAGAACTTTATTCTACCATTAACGTAATCTAAGAATCTTACTTTTGTGAATTGTTTTTTATTTCTAGCATGGTTTCAAATTCCTTGAAGCATTCAAAAGTTCAGTGTTATATTTGAAGAAATAGAACTGTGTGGATCTAATTCTATCATCAAAAAATATAAAAAGTGATATAGTGACGTCTTGCAGTGGACCATACACACCTATATGTATTATTTCAAGAATATTTCATTTCCTTTTATTTATCCTTATAGGATATTCAATCCTATGTTGTTTTCCTAATGCACAACCATCACAACTAATATGTTTATTCTTGAAAATTGATACACTTTCCATCATTTATTTTCTTTCTATAGAGACAAGATCTCTAAGATTCAATTGGACATACCTCATGTGTTATAATGTGTCTCTTGACACACATTGAAATATCATTACTTAAGTATGTTGTACAACAATACCCATTTTTATAAGCCCTATATCCTAGTTCCTTCACCTATCACTTCGTAGTGATCTTCTATGTCCTTAGTCTGGAGACCTATCCTCATGAATTCAAATTTTAAGCCTTGATCTATGAGTACTAAAAAAATATTGGATTCTTCTTCATTCGTAGACCAAACATTACCTTTGCAAGTTTTCTTACATGTTCAGTAGGCAACATTATAGTTATATCACAATAAATTTTTATATCATGATACCCATCATTCCTTAGATAGATCTTACTACCATAATTTTTTTGATAGAAGACATTAAACCAATCTACATTACATGATCTATGAATAGATGTCTCTTGAATATATTAACCAACCATTGTAGTTATTTATTTATGCAAAAGTATAACATCTATATAAAATAATTTAAGATTATTGAGATCACCATTTATCTTATCCTCACAATTAACAATGATACATTCATCTTTATTATTTCTAAATTCATTTAATTTAATTTTTTTAATGTATTCATTTGCAAAGAATCCAAATTTACCAAAGTAATAACAATTTCCATTTTTCTTTACTCTGGAATTTGACTTAAATAATACCCCATTTTTATACCTTTAGCTTTAGATTTACGTCCTTTTTACTTTCCCCAATGCTTTCATTTGGATGACTTCTTGTCCTCGACCATTAACACTAAATTTGCGATTTGAAGTTGACTGTCTACATGCTTCCTTCTTTCCTCTTCTTCTGGAAGTATACCTACTAAGTTGCCAAAAAAAAGTGCACGTTCTCTTACAGACAAACGAATGTTAAACAATTGATATTCACTAAACATACTATTTAAAGTTAAAAAAAACTAAATTGTTAGCAGAAACTTCTTCAGCAATATACAAAAGTTCATCTCTCAATTCTTTAGCTTTAAACAACTAATCACTAAAACATTCATTTGCTTCCATCATGATTGAATGTAATTTTCTTAATAAAAAGATAAATCAATTTATATTTGTAATTTTACACAAACCGCTCACTGTTGTCCACATATCGATGAGGCATTAATGTTCATTCATGGGGATGATTGAATCCTTGACAGACACACAAGAGAACCTTTGCTTTACAGTGGCTTCTCTGCCAATTTTAAACGGCGCCTTGAGGCTAAGTCTTTGTATTGTTCAGGATAGAGGCTAAATCTTAAATTTTTAATCAACATAGTTTGCGCCATCTAATTTTTCGATTCGGTTAGATGTAAATCCGTTAGAGACAAAATTGAGACAACATCAAACCCCCTTCCGATTTTACCAAGAAAGTATATTACCGGTAATTATTTGCAGACAATCTGTAACACACAATATATGCTCACGAGATCAGAGATTGATGTTCCTCGGCCAGGCATAACTGGATAAAATAGCAAATAAAGCAACCCCGCAGTTTCCTTTCACAGCAAGATAAGCACACTTTACAGGCACAGTCAATTTTCAAACACAGTAAAAGGTATAGCAGTTAATTGCAGCGGTTATACAGAGGAAGGTCTTCTAAATCAGACACAGTTTAACAGTAACACAACAAAGATCAGATCCTTTGAAGCTTTAAAACCAAAGCAAGCTCAACAACTTCTTACAAACCTGCTAAGTAACTTGACAGCTAGCTAAAATTACTTTGATATCACACTAACTGATGATGACACATCTACAAATTCTAGGACACTTATTCAACCTGCGAAGTTATATTTGTTCATTACTCTAACTACAAAAGGGCACCCACGACGGCGATAATGAGTACTCTAACAGCCGACGAAGCCCATTGTTTGAATGCAATTGCCCTCTTTTGGCTTGGGGATGAATTCTCCAACGAGACGACGAATTCCCATTCACCAAAAACTGCTAGTGTTGCTGACGAAGATCGCAAAACGGCATTACAGAGGAGTGAGGTTCGTTAGGACTCGCCGGAAATATGCTGCAGAGATTCGAAACCCTAATAAGAAGGGTTCCAGACTTTGGCTTGGAACCTTCGATACAGCCGAAGAAGGTGCAGTGGCATATGACCGTAAGGCTTTCCAACTGCGCGGTTCGAAGGCTATTCTCAACTTCCCTATCAATGTTGAATTCGGACGGTATGTGGACCCTTTTCTGATTTCACATAGAAAATCAGAGTAGGGGGAAAAGGAAAGATGAATGATCCGTAACTCTGTTAGAATGGTGCAGAGTTCGATGATCTAGAAATAAAACTTTTTGTACTTTCTGCGTAATGAACAACTATAACTTCACAGGTTGAATAAGTATTAGTTAGAATTTGTAGATGTATCATCCTCAGTTAGATTGATTTGAAACAATTTAATTTTGCTGTCAAGTTACTTAGCAGGTTTGTAAGAAGTTGGTGAGCTTGTTTTGGTTTTAAAGTTGCCTAGGATCTTATCTTTGTTGGATTGGATAGGATCTGATCTTTGTTGGGTTGCTGTGCTATTTGAGGGAGTAGTTGTACTGTGTCTGATTTAGGAAACCTTCCTCTGTATAGCTGCTGCAGTTAACTGTAATAACAATTACGCTGCAGTCTTTGAAAAATGACTGTCTGTAAAGTGTGATTACAGTTTTTGATCTTGCTGTGAAAGGAAGCTGCGGGGTTGCTTTATCTGCTGATTTAGCCAGTTACGTCTGACCTGGAGCTTGAATATCTGATCTCGTCAGCAGAGACTGTGTTGGAGATTGTCTGTAAATGATTCCTGGTAAGATATTTTCTTAGTAAAATCAGAAGAGGGTTTGATGTTGTATCATTTTTGCAATTGCCATTGCAAAAATTGTACTCTTAAATGTAAGATTTTGTCTGTCAAACGTTGGAAATCTCACAGGTTCACATCTAGCTGAATCAAAAAGCTTAGATGGCGCAAATTATGTTAAATAAACAATTCAGATGCGGATTCTCTGGAAACCTACAATATCTGGGCTATCGGAAACAATAATCTAGCCTCCATTCAAGATTGGCAGAAAAGAGAATGTAAAGAAAAAATTCTCTTGTGCATGTCTGTCCAGGATTCTTGTTTATATATGCTCAAATGTAAAAGGTTTGTATGAAATTACAAATACAAATTTTTTTTTCTTTCCAAAAAGAGAAATTTGTTTTAATGGAAATGGAAGCAAATTAAATTATTACTTATGATTTGTTCAAAGTTAAGAGAACGGACAGATAAACGTGGGGCTATTGGTGAACCAGTTTCTATTAGAAATTTGGTTACTATTATTTTAAATGGTATGTTAACTGAATATGAAGTGTTTAACATTAGTTTAGTTACAAGTGAGCATGCACCTTCCTTTGACAATTTAGCAGGTATACTTTTACAAGAAGAGGAGAGGAGGAAGCATGTTCACAGTCATTTTGGACTGCAAATTTAGAGTTAAGAATCAAGGACAGCAAGCTGTTCAATGGGAAAGCAATGAGAAAAATACAAACAAGGTAAATCTGATGACCAAAAGTATAAAAATGGGGCATCATCTAAGACAAATACAAATGCAAAGAAAAATGGAAATTATTATTACAATCGTAGAATTGGGAACTTGGTAGATGAATGCTAGAAAAGGGAATTTAATAAAACTAAAAAGATGTTCATGAAGATAAAGATAAATGGTGACCTCAATAATGTTAAGTTATTTATGTTAGATGCTACTCTTTTTTGCATAAATAATCAATTGCAATTAATTGTTTATAGATTCAAGGGCATCTATTCATAATTCATGCAATAGAGATTAGTTTAAAGCCTTCCATGAGAAAAGTGATAGTAGTAATATCTATCTAGGAGATGATAGGTCTCCTGATTTAAAATGTTACTACAATAATATAAGTGTAATGTTATATAATGGACATGCAAGTAAACTTGCAAATGTTATGTATGTTTTAGAAATGAAGAAGAATCTAATATTGTTTTAGCAAGCACATATCAAGGCTCAACAATTGAATTCATGAAGATAGGTTTTCAAGTTAAGAACATGTAAGATCAATACAAAATTATAGTTGAAGGAATGGAAGAAAGGGAGCTTATACAAAGTGTGTGTTGCTATAGAACATTGTATATCATTTAAAAATTTATGACACAAGGTATGTTCACTTGAAGCTTAGAGATCTTTGTCTCTATACAAAGAAAACAAAGAAGGAAAATGTTTCAATTTTTAAGAATAAATGTATAAATTGTCATGTATCTACATTAGGAAAGAATTATAGGAGTGAATTTCCTCTAAGGAAAAGCAAAAGAAAATTAAAAATTCATGAATTAATACGTAAAGCTTTGTATTTTCCTACAAAAACCAAGTCCCACGGGAAACTTATTACCATTTTTTTTTGTTGATGAGAGAACTACATACACGTAATTTTATTTCTCAAAAGATAAGAGTGAAGCTTTTTAGTGCTTTAAGGAATTTCAAATTATGCTAGAAAAAAGCCTCACAAAATTAAGATTCTTACATTGGGATAACATGGGGAATATAATAATTCTTGAAGTAATAAGATGGAGTAGGCGACGAAGAAAACACTAGCAGGGACGAAGAGAAGAAATACCCTACCAGAGATGGTGAGGATCTCTATGCCTTGCATTGGTGTTGAGGATGGAGTTTCTTGCTACGATGACAAAGATGAAGGTGATTTTGATGATGATGATGAAGAAGGAGACAAGTCTAATGAAAATATGTTGGATTTTTGGGGGAATGAGTGGGTTGAGGAGGATGATGATGAGTTTCTTCTTAACATTATGCTTGAATCCTTCTTGAAATCCAAGAGGTGTTTGATTGGTATGGAGGAGAGATATAATGCTTCTCTGCATGAGGTGTAGAGGAAGGATCATATGCTTGTTAAATTTGGGGGCTCTAAGCCTATCTCGCTTGACCTTGGACTTTCGCTTAGGTGGGGATTTCTTCTTCCCCCTCCCATCTCAGTGGTGGCAAAGGCTTCCTCCTTGGGGAAGGAGGTGTTTGTCAAGGATTTCCCTTGTGTTGTGCTAAGCTTTGATCAGAATTTGGATGTGTCTCCTACTTCAAAAGTTAAACATTTGAATATTGTTCAAACGTGTGTGAAGGATCTTCACATCTCTGTAGATTTAGATGTTATAGATTCCCCTGTTGGTTTGGATGTTGTTAAGAAGGAAGCCCTCCCTAAATGTGAGGGGATTCCCTGTGATGGGTCATTGGATGCTACTACTCCTATCTAGCCTGAGGTGCAAGGGACCCCTATGGGCTCCTACCTCTCACTTTGGATTCGTAATATTGTGGTGGAAAAATCTATTGTTGTTGTGGGAAATGTTCTTATTGGGAGGTTTGTTGGCATCCAAATATTGACTCTATTCATAGCTGGGCTCTTGTTATTTGGAAGGCTTTTGGTTTGTTGCAAGTGGTTGCAATTCCTAAAGGTTTTTTTCATTTTCTCATTCTTGCTCCTTGAGCATAGTAAGGGTGACTTACTTGGTGGACCTTGGTTCTTTTGAAAGTATATGCTCCTTTTGAAAAGTTGGACTGCTAGGTTTAGTGCTTCCAAGGAAACCTTTGGTTGGGCCCCTATTTGGGTAAGACTCCTAGCAATTCCTTTGGAACTCTAGGAAAAAAAATATTTCAAGGTATCGGTAATTGTCTTGGTTCTTTCTTACTAGTAGACAACATCATGAAAGACAAGAAATGCTTAGTTTATGCTAGATTTTGTATATGTGTTGAATTTGGTAAGCTTCTACCAAAACATTTAAAATTCATTCTAAGCTAGGTGTTTGGGAGGAAAGTATCCTCTTTGATACCTCCTCTTTGGTGTGCTTTGATTGCCTTAGAGTTGGTAACTTTTCTCACTCTTACCAAGTCCTCAATCCGTTGAAGACTTGTTTTGTTTAGAAGGCTTCAAATTCCTCTATTGTTAATTCCACTGAAAGATTGATTTGGTGAACCCCTTGGCTAGAGAGTTGGATGTGGAAGATCCTGTCAATGTCCTAAGGGGAAGCCCCCTCAGGGATCATTTTTTTCCAGTTCTTGTGGATGGGATTGATTCTTCTAAGAACCGTGGATTGACTCATTTAGATTTAAGCCCTCCTTATGAACTCTTTGGTTAGACACAACTTCAAAATACCTTGATTGGTGTGGCCTCTCATATTTTGGCCTTTTTTTCTCGTTATTTGGTGGCTAGGTGTTGGTTGGTATTTCTCTATTATTTTGTGATGTTTTTGTTGTTTCTCTACTTTTTGTGAGGGTTTTAGGCCCCTTCAAAACTTGATTTTTCCTTTTTGTTTTTTTGGTGGTGTCTCAATATTTGGTGTTAGGATATTTTCCATTTCTTTGCTTTTATCAAGGTTTCAGTCCCTTTCAAAACCATGCTTACCTTATCCAAAATATGGGGAATATAATTCATTTTTTTTGTTAAATATTGTAGAAAAAATGATATTATGAAACAATTCTTTGTTCCCCAAAATCCTTAGAAAATTGGTGTGGAAAAGAGGAATAAATAGAACAATATTGTGTGCGCTAAAAGTATGGTTAAGGAAAATAATCTCTCAAAAATTTTGGGCTAAACTTGTTTATGAAAGAGGAAAAAATGGGTTTTACAGGGACCCAAAACCACAAAGTTTACAAACAAAAGAAAAGATCATCAAAGACCCCATAAACAGAGAGGTTGTAGAGAGGATACAAAAATGACAAAGCCACAGCCAACAAAAAAGCCAGCAAGGGCCACAAAAAAGACCCAAAAAGACCAGACAAAATGCCAACAACGACTAAACTTGGGACTTTAACATTTCCGCTATTTCAGCTTCCATGTCATTCATTCCCTAAACCCCCCTCCTTAAGATCTGGACCATCTGGGTAGTAGGAGGTGCTTTCCTCTTAAGGTTGGCATGGGTCCTCTTTGATATTCCTTGGTCCTCATTCTTGCTTTTATCCTTGTCCTCTTTTAGATCAATAACCAATGAGCCTTGTTGTGACTTTTCCAACTTTTCAAACATTGCATTGATGATAATGACATTGTTCCTTGTCATTCTATGGTTTTTCTCCACAACATTTTTCATGTTGTTTTTTATTTTAACAATTTCAGCTTCCAGAGTCTTATACTTGTCCTCAATGCCATCATCTCTTGTTCCAGTATTGTTCATTTTCTGTTTTCCTTCTTCATTGCTCAGAGCAGACAACTTCAAATCCAGTTCCTCCAACTTTCTATTTAGAACCCTATTTATGAGATTAAGATCATTAATTTCTTGATAGGCCCATTTTAAAACCCTAAAAATATAACCAATGCCACTTCTAGCCGAGGCAAGGATATCTCCAGATTGATCCTAGTCTAAAATGAGGTTAAAATCATCTAGGTTAGGGAAGCTGGGAAATCTAGTAACATCATCTCTGAAAGAGGTAGGAGGGATTGAGACAAAGTTTCTGCTAGCTTCAGGGTTCTCAGTTTTGTCCTGTAGAGAGTCCGCAGAGTACGAAACCAACTTATTAGCAGGGGAACCCTTGAGAGGCAAATTCTTTAAAGGAACCAGACAATCAAGGTAGATCTCAGGGTTAGCTTTCATGAGCTGGGGTTTACAAAGCTTGGTTTACATTTGTAAAATAGAAGTCCAACCAAGCTTCTATATAATTAAACTCCTTATGATACTTTCTTGGTCATAAACCAATTGGTAGTCATTTTATATTTTTTTGAAGTAAGGATATATTTGAAAATAAAATAGGAGGAAACATGATGGAAAGTCTATAAATTATATTATATTTATTATTTTTCTAATCATAAGGCCTAAAAAAATAGTAATCATGACATTACTTATAATTTTTTTGCTAGTAGAGATATTATATTCAATGAATATGAAGATGATAGTTTAGGGTAATAAAGTCCAACTTCATGAAAATTATTGAAGAATACAATGAGACAACAAAAATTGTAGATAAAAAAAATGATGATCAAAATGGGCACGAAAGAAGACATAGTGAAGCAACTTCATCAAACACTAAAGCACTAAAATATCAATGACATAAACCAGGAGACTAATTATCAAGTATAAGGACTATTCTATAATGGCTCAAGTAATAAGTGTAGATTAAGATTTGAGTATTAGAGGAGCTACAAATTTTAAAGAATTGATGAATGTTATGTAAGAAGAATATGGTTCAATCATGGAAATAATACTTGGAAAATAACAAAATTATCTACAAAAGTGCATTCTATAGGTTCTAATTTTTTCATCAAATCTAATTTAAATATTTACGTGAGTATTGAAAAATAAAAAGCTAGATTGGTTACAACATACTACTAGTAAAAACAAAGAATATATTATGAAGAAACATTTTAATTTGTAGCTAAAATTAACATCATTAAACTTGTGATTGCACTTGGTACTATATATAACTAAGATATATCAAATCGATACTTTGTAAGCATTTTGGAATGGTGATTTTAAAATAAAATATATATCTTATTCAAACTCGATTTTTTGTAAAGAAATGAGTTTAAAATATAGTATGGATGTTAAGTAAAATATTTTATACTCCTAAATAAGAATTAAGATCACGTGTTATGTTAAAATTTATAACTTCTTCTTTGAACAAATATTTAGCAAACGTAAAAGTGGTCCAAATGTGTATATAAAGAAATATTGTCATGGGAGCATTGTTTGATTTAATTTTTTATAGATAAAAGGAAAAATCCTAAATATTATTAATATAAAATAGTGTAGGATTATATGAATAAAGTGAAAATACTTTACAAAAATTTTACAAAAATTTTTACAAAATATGTGTGTAGAGGGGGGAGAAAACAAAACACTATGCCCTGAATACCAAAATCTTAGATGAGAGGAGGCCAAAAAATATATAATTCTTGAGCCAAAGAGTATGAAGAAAGCAAAGAGAGGATATTTTTAAATAGGGGGTAAGTTGAAACTGCTCATAGCATAGGAGGGGTGATGTCAAGGTCAACAATGCATTGGAGACCTGTTATGGGATCCAAAGTTGCTCCCTTTTTCAGGAAGTAGCGGCCCATACTCACCATAACTCGATGTTGAGCTAATGACACCGTGTAGAATTTTATGAGGAATGGAAGCCATTCCAATATAACACCCTCCTCTCACATGTGTTGGATGTCCCATGGCCTCAAAATGCCAAAACCTAAGCATGCCACTTCGAGAGTAGCCTTGAACCCACCTAGATTATGTTTTTTGAATAATTTTGTTGTCAAAACCCCCACCAGCTCCTTTTTTTTCTCCTAGGTCTAGGAAGGAAGCAACAAATAATAATGTGACATCCAATTTTATCATATGGAACTCTACTTCCCTTAGGAAATAAATGTTGAGTAACATTTTTATCACTTTTATATCCCTTCCTATAGGGTGTTTCATAATCACCTTCAAACACTAGTCTGTGATAGCACTATTGAAAGCTATCTAGCGCCCTGGACATGGGAGAAATATCTAGGTGTCCATTCTTAACTTGATACCATCCAACTATGATGCAAGAAGAGTCATGAGGATATCACCCTACCACTTAAAACAAAGCAAGCTTTAGCTGCAAGGAATTTATTTCCATATTTAATTCCCATCAAAGGAAATATTGATCCAAGTTCAATGCACTTAATTACAATTTTGATGCATGCCAACTTTCTATGGAAGTAAAATGTAGTCATCTATAGGAAATAATAGCTTCCATCAAAAGTACAATGCAGCCACCTAGGGGAAGTTTTTCCTAGATTATCTTCCCTATAACTGAGATATTGAAATGAATACAAAGTACTTTTTTGTCACTTTAGCACATGCCAAATTTTTAATAAAAAATCCTTTAAGCAACTGGGAATCAGAAAGGAAATGAGCTAAAGTGCCACCAAATGAGCGATCATATGTGAAATTGATAGGTAGTTTATGACATCAAACTGATTAGCATTATTAAACACATGTCCCATCAATTCTTTTTTGAAAAAACTGGTGACTGCTTATAAGTTGGAAAGTTGGAAAGCACAAAAACCAAGGCCAACACTCCCACATGGCATGTTTACAGTTTGAACTGGTTCATAGCATGAAAGGGCACTCAAAATAGCATGGTGTGACCACATGTTTATGGCCTAGGATAGAAATGGCATAAACTAAGTTAGGATAAGCACCAACTTTATTAAATCTTGGATGCTTGCAAGTGGTTGGGCACAGATTCAAATGGTCCTTTGAACAACAAAAATTGATTTGGTTCACCACACAACCATCAATCTTTTTACATTTTTAGCACTCGGAGGACCCACCAAGTAACCTAGCCAATCACATAGTAGCAATACTTGATACGATATAAAAAATTTATTAGCATGTGAAAATGCAACACATGGCATGCTAAAAATGTTATTTTTTAAGAAAGGAGACAATACTAGCCTTTTGTTAGAGGTGTGCAAGGTTTCCATGTGGCATTGAAACACTTCCAAATATGCACTAATACTTCTTGGGTTGGAGAAATGTAATTAATAGAACCATCTAATCACATAGCTATGCTTGCTTGTGATACTTGTGGCCTTCACTGAGCTACAATAGCATGGCACTTGGTTTTTGTGAGGGTGGGTATTTTGAATATTCCAACCATTCCCAACACTTGAGGGACACCATGTATCCCAACAACGCTTTGCAATTTGGGATTAATCCATTAGGCTTAGAAGGAGCTATGAAACTTTAGCCAGGGAAAATTGAAGCAACAAGGCTTCATGGATAAAAGTGAATGACCATTCTAGAGTCTGCATAGATTTAAAAATATGTATGATAGGAAGAACACAACAACTCATAATCAACACATTTTAAGTGTGCTAATAAGTTTCAGTGAGGTGGAAAACTATGAAGCTTAAGAAAAAGGTGGAAGTCCATAAAAAATGCACTAGTATATTTTGAGGTAGTGGAAAGTTCCAAAGCTTGAGCACAAAGAAAATCTCTATGAATGATAGATCACTAGCAAAAGTAAGAGCCCAACCTCTCGAGAGAGGAATCGACCCATGAAATATAGACCGTTAGTGGAAGTAAGAGCCCAAACCCTCAAGAGAGGAATCAATTGTCGAAGCACTAGGAGACGGTTGTGGGGCTTGAGGACTCCACCAAACTATTGGCCAGGTGTGAGTTGGATAGTTATCTTTGGGTTCAGCCAACATCATTGCACACTAGTCAAGCCCATAAATTATTAGCCCTACAAATTTAAACAAGCTAATTACTTAAATCAAAGCATCCTGATGGAACCCCTCAAAAATAATTTCTTTGGTTCCATGTTTACATTTGCATAATTTTCCTTAGATCCTTTTTTTAGGCTTAGGGTAATGTTCCTCATGATTGTTTTAGGGTTTGTGTTGCCAAAACCCTTCAAAATTGACGTATGAATCTATAAACCCTTGGGATTTCTACTTCTCCATTGACTTGTTGCTCTCAGTCTCTAGTTATCTAAGTCACCGCTTCTGCCATAAGAATCATTATTTTCACCAACCCCTTGGGTTTAGCCTTATTGATCACCAAATTCCCTTTTTAGTGCTTAAAATTTTCCTATGGTTGGGCTTGAAATTTCATATTTAATGCCTTAAGTCTTAAGTTTTCATGCCTAAGGGTCAAATTCATGTCGGCCAAGTAATGGCCCCCTTTTAAAACTAACTTTTGCAGCATGTGTAGAGTTTGACTATGTAATGACCATTTGATCAAAACAGGAAAATCTCAACCATTCCCCGTGCGCCCATTTAATTTTACTATTCATTAAAATATTTGAAAGGGTTGGTGGGTGGTTGCTATGTGTCATGTCAGGTGGTGTGACTAGTGCTTCCACAAGGTCGACAAATGAATCTTGGAAAAAAATCAACGACTGGCACCGTGACACACATCTTCATTTGGGTCGTTCCCCATGCACCCATCCATTCTGTGCATTAAGGAGAATTAATCACATGGGCTAGTGAGCACTAAACACTTTTTGTCTTTACGTGGTGGGCCTGATATATATTTGTGATTGGAAAATGGTATCTAATGGAAATCTACGATGGTTCTTGGGTGACATGGTCAAATCTCCACCACTCCCAGCCACTCCACTAGATTTTATTTAATACTTATAAAATATCATGGGCTAGCAGGCATGATGACACTTGTTGCTTCATAGTGGGACCTACCAGGATTTGGAGATAGCATATTCTTTGTAAGGATGGAGATCAATGGTTGATGATGGGCGACGTGGGTCAATCCTGACTGCTCCCCACCATCCCATGAGGCGCCTACTTGTATCTCTAGTTTCTCAGCAGGAAAATGAGCGACTGCCACATGGAACATTCCAAAGGATTTAATGGACTTTAGTGGAGATGGAATGCTACTAAATTTGGCTGAGATGGCACTATGATAAAAATGACACCATAGTAGAACTTATTCTTTTGGCATGTGTTTGGGATTTCAACCATCAAATCTGTCAGATGTTGGTATATGTGGGAAGGTGAAAATAAAGTGAGGTAGGGTATGAGCCAATATTTTGAGATTGAATCAAGATTTCTCCCCATTGGCCTACTATGATGGAGTGCAAGTGTATTAATTCCCATGGGTGAGCGGGTAAATATGACATGGCAGGGTTTATTTAATACTAAGTATGTGGTTAAATGTGCTAACAGAGTGGGTGTCTATCCACTTAGGCTTTTCTTATTAGGAAAAGGAATTAATCACATACATTTTAAGCTTTTTCATGATTAGTTTGTTTGATTGTAACCATCTGTTGATTTATCTTAATGTGTGATCAATGGTTGAGGTTCAAAAATCAAACAACTTATTGTCAACTTGCTTGCACAAGCTTTTCTTAGGTATTAATGGTTGGCATGATTGCATGGCTCAATATAATGAAGCATCGATGGCCATATTTTTCATTTAGAGTTTGCATTCAGAGATTGAAAATTGAGTTAAGTTCGAGAATAGGTTGGTGAGGAATTTCAGAGGTATCACAATAAACCATTCCCTAGGTAAGTAGCTACTTATACTTGCTCATCTCAATTATGGTTATAACAATTTTTGACTTTTAGAATCCTAGGGTGGTGAGGGTTTTTTTTAGCAAATTAGGAGTCTTCTTGTTCTTGTTCTAGTTATTGTAAAAATGAGTATGTCAAGCGAGTCTATTAAGCTTGTCCGAAGGTCCAAGACATTGAATTTTCTTGAATCCAAGGACAATGCTCCTAAAGATGAAGTTGAAACACAAGGAGCTCCTAACACACCAAAGGGTAGAAGGGCACACAAGAAATTTAAGAAATATAGTGTAAGGAGTAATTATCACCTCATAAGTTGGACCGTTTCAGAAGCACTAATCAAGTTTAAAGGGAAGGAGTTGGTTGAGTTTGAAAAGAAGGAAAAAGAAAGAGGCAAGTATTGTAAAGCTTACCTAGGGAGACATAATTCTCCCATTGAGGTTTCTGATATCCCTTCAAATGATAGAGGTGGAACTGATTTAGAGTGTGGCCATTATCCCCTTTCCTTAATGCCTTATGAAGATTCTAACAAGGAAGTGGTGATCATTCCTCCAATTTCATCATGAACAATTCATTGGTGAGCATACTCTGATGCTGAGAAATTAGAGTAGCGTTTACACCCCCCCTTTTTTTGTGACACCATAACCACCGCATCAGGATCATCCTTTTCAGCATGTTTGTTGTTTTTTGTTTCTAGTGCTGATGTGGAAATCTTTCGGGCTGGTGTGTTGGAGAACTGCCAAACTTCCTAACTTTGACAGTAGGTACACTTTTTCTAGGTGATATACAAACTTTTTCTCTAGCTATGCATGGAGAATTTTCTTCGATCAACAAGGACAAGGTGATTTTATGCTACTGCAGTAAAAAACTATGCCTTTTAGAAGGTTGGTTGGTCTTCATTCAAATGATGCAAAGTTTTGTCTTTTACTCTTCCATACTCTGCAATGATTATATGTAACTAACTGGGGAATGCCTCAAACTTTGGTGCAAATAATCTTCAAATGAAATGAAATGTAACTATAATTGAGCTTGATGCTTGTTGCTCCCTTGTTCTATAAAAGGGATTTTAGGCCTCATTACATGGAGTTCGAATTTTAGGTCTCAAAATGGTCTAGGTGAAAAGCTAAGATAAAAAAGGAGCATATTGCAAAATACTGATGAATAGTTCAGTAAGGATTCTAGGGTATGAGTTTTGTATGTAATGATCTTAAAATAGTTTTCCAATGGCAACAGTAATAGAAGAAAGTATTAGTTTTGGAACACATTCTCTCTTATAGTGTATTTTTCTCTCAAATTATAAATGAAATGGTTAATAATCTTTTAATTTGTATTTAGTTGTTTTACTTGAATGTGTGGGTTTATTTTATACTTCAATTCAAATAATTGATTAAAATGCTAAAGTAAGGTCGTAAGCTTTTGAGGGAAAGTCATAAGATTGAAAAGTAGTAGTGTTATAGGCATAATGAGTTGAATACTACAAGGTAGTACGTTAATAGTTCAATGATTACTAAAATAAATTGCTAATGAATTACCGGTTGTTGCAAATATGACTCCATTATCCTGATGACAAGGCATTGGCCTTTTCATTAGGTTATCTTAATAATACGTGAGTTAGTAATGCACCTAACCTAGGGCTTGGGATGAGAATGAAGAATCAATGATAAAATTTCAATTACAATGCACAAATCTAAAGTATCCTTTTATTCCTTGCAATAAATGGTAATAGGTTGAAGGTCAGCCAAATCTTTAATAACTATTGTTTGTTTGTAGAGGAGGGAATTTATCTGTGTATAGAAATGTTATTGATCTAGTAAAAAATTCATGAACATATGTAGGATTACTTTCTTGGGTTTCACAGAGCCCAAAGTGAAGATATAAGGGCCTCAGAGTCCTTACTTGTGTGTTAGCCAATCCTTACCCTTGCTAATAATTGAATTTTGGAAGATTCATAGGCTATTGGTAAGATCAAGTTTGGTTCATAAAAAATAACCACCACATCGCACGTGGGGTAAGATTTGTTGTTAGCCAAACACGCTAGCGCGAGATATCTAGCAAGATCCAATTGGTGAAATTGTAGTATCCTAGTAGCTAAATCACACACCATATTGGCCAATATATTTGCTTTGCTACTTTTTTTCCCTATCTATATTAGTACATAATTTGGAAAGAGTCAAAATCTTGTAGCACTTTGAGTCTTTGTTTTAGTATTTTGTTTAGCAACCAACTAACTATATTTTCTTTCTTGCATGCATTAATTATAATAATGGAATCCCTCTCAATCCAAATGTGTTTGATACCTAACGACTTTTCCAATTTTAGGCTTGCAAGTAATGTTTGTGCCTCGACCTTGTTATTTGTGCAATCTAGAAGTTTTATTGGTAGGGCACAAATAATGTTACATGTATGGTTCCTGAGTACACATCCAACTCCAAAAGCTCCTAGGTTCTCATGGGAGGCACCCTTGAAATTATGTCTTACCACTCCTATTGGAACAGGGGAGCATACCATATTGTTGCAATTGGGCTTTAGTTTTGGGGGTGAATCAATTCCCATTGAGAAGATAGATTTGCATCCCATTTTGAAAATATTTTAGATGCACTATTTGATTTATATACTTTAGACATTACTAACTCAAAAATTGACCTTTCAAATTTAAATATTACTTCTTTGACTAAGTGGTGCTCCTTTCTAAATATTCTACTATTTCTTTCCCACCATATGCACCATATTACAATTGAGGGGCTCACGTAACAAATTGAAGAGAGTAAAGAGTCTTTATTCATTAGTGGCCATGAGGAAAAGACTGCCTATAATGATGCTTGGAGGGCTGTGTCCCAATTTAGTATCTTTTGGAGCCATGTCCAACATTGGTTTTAGAATTTGCACATTACTAAAAGATGGTCAATGTCCTCTTCTTGTTGGCTAAATAATGTCCTCAGTTTACTCCTCAATGTCAATTCGGGAGTGTAGGATTGTGAAAGATATTGGGGCTGTTTGCCTAAGGGTTGAACCTAGAAAGCCAAATAGGGATGGATGCAACTACATGCAAATTGCATTTGTTCAGAAATCTGGTTCTCAGACCTCCTGTCACCTGTGTGACAGGAACTCGAGCAACAAAAAACAGATTACTAACACACAACAGAACAGAATTAACAATCTCTGTTGGAATGAATTGAACAACACTAACTGTCTTTATTGAAATAAGTTGAACAGGACTAAGATTGAGCAACTGAATGAATGTATAATTAAGATAGGCTTTTTGTACTTCTTGTCCTCGACCATTAACACTAAATTTACGATTTGAAGTTGACTGTCTACATGCTTCCTCCTTTCCTCTTCTTGTGGAAGTATACCTACTATGTTGCCAAGAAAAAATGCACGTCCTCTTATAGACAAACTAATGTTAAACACTCGATATAAACATACCATTTAAAGTTAAAAAAACTAAATTGTTAGTAGAAACTTGTTCAGCAATATACAGAAGCTTATCTCTGAATTCTTTAGCTTTAAACAACTAATCACTAAAACATTCATTTGCTTCCATCCCGATTGAATGTAATTTTCTTTTTAAGAAGAGAAATCAATTTATATTTGTAATTTTACACAAACCGCTCACTGTTGTCCACATATCGATGAGGTATTAATGTCCATTCATGGGGGATGATCGAATCCTTGACAGACACACAAGAGAACCTTTGCTTTACAGTGTCTTCTCTGCCAATCTTGAACGGCGCCTTGAGGCTTAGTCTTTGTATTATTCAGGATAGAGGCTAAATCTTATATTTTTAATCAACATACCTAGTTTGCGCCATCTAATTTTTCGATTCGGTTAGATGTAAATCCATTAGAGGCAAAATTGAGACAACATCAAACCCCTTGCGATTTTACCAAGAAAATATATAACTGGCAATTATTTGCAGACAATCTGCAACACACAATCTATGCTAACGAGATCAAAGATTGAAGTTCCTCTGTCAGACGTAACTGAAGAAACCCGCAAATAAAGCAACCCCGCAGTTTCCTTTCACGGCAAGATAAGCACACTTTACAGGCACAGTCAATTTTTAAACACCGTAAAAAGGTATTGCAGTTAATTGCAGCGGTTATACAGAGTAAGGTCTTCTAAATCAGACACAGTTTAACAGCAACACAACAAAGATCAGATCCTTTGAAGCTTTAAAACCAAAGCAAGCTGAACAACTTCTTACAAACCTTCTAAGTAATATGACAGCTAGCTAAAATTGCTTTGATATCACAGTAACTGATAATGACGCATCTACAAATTCTAGGACACTTATTCAACCTGCGAAGTTATATTTATTCATTACTCTAACTACAAATGAAAATAAATTATTTCTAAACCTTAGAGCTCTGCGCAATTTCTAACAGAGTTATGGATCATTCCATCCTATTCTCGTGGGATATTTCCGTTTCCTTCTCCTTTGATTTTCTGTGTGAAGAGAAGGATTGAGAAAAGGGATTCACATACAGTCCGGACTCAACGTTGAAAGGGAAGTTGAGAATAGCCTTTGATCCGCGCAGTTGGAAAGCCGTACGGTCGTATGCCGCTGCAGCTTCTTCGGCTGTATTGAAGGAGCCAAGCCAAAGTCTGGAACCCTTCTTCTTAGGGTTTCGAATCTCTGCAGCATATTTCCGGCGAGCCTTAACGAACCTCACTCCCCTGTAATGCCTTTTTCGATCATTCCCAGGAAGAATAGTAGCTGTTGGTAAAGGGGAATCCGAGAATTCATCGGCAAGCAAAAAGTGGGCAATTGTATTCAAACAATGGGCTTCGTGTGGTGTAAGAGTACTCATTATCGCCGTCGCAAAATACAATTTGTGGAGAAATTGTGTTTGGTCACATGCCTTATAAGTCGACACTAAATTAGGTAATGGTGCATATTCATTGTATTCGCCCACTTCCAATGCTTTCTAACCAAGACAAATTTATATTTTTAAAGTTTGCAAAATGTATTTATTTATATATAACTTATTCATGCCTATAGTCATACTAAATTATAATTTTTGTTCATTTAGTGCAGGTTTTAAATAATGGGGTCATTTAAATATTAAATTATACGAATTATCAAATTTGAATTTGGGATTTTAGAAAGTGAAATTAAATTATGAAAGTGAGTAATTATATTTTAATATTAAAAAAATTCATTACATAATGTTTCAATGGAATCATCATCAATAAATTAATAAGTATTAAAGTAGTAAATATATATGAAAGCAATTTTAAGAAAGAGAAATTTATCACAAAAACACAAAATGTCAAGAGTCAATAATTTGGTTCGACATATTCTAATTAATAAAATGTAATTTTTCTAAAGTATATATAAGATATTAAGAAAATGAAACATCATCAATTTTTTGTCTTTTATGTCATGTCTATAAACTAGATAAATGACTAATAATAATTGAACATAGTTGTGAGAATGACCCATATAACATTACTTTAGGTTGGCAATCAATGTTGAAAATATTTAGAGAATATGATTAGCCCATCAACTAATTTCTTCATCGTATAAGACATAGCCACAACTATAAGTAGTTGAACAACAATAAGAATGTGTCATCCATAAAAGTGAAGTAGTTATATTTTAATGTTAAAAAATATAACAAATATTTAAGGGAAATTCCATCTAAACACTAATAAAATTTAAAGTTTCAAATAAATGTGAAAATAAATTTTTGGGAGAAATTTACTAGATAACTACAAAATGTCAAGAGTCTATAGTTTGGTTTAACTTTTTATAATTATTAAAATAGAAATTTCTTGAAGTATGTATAGGATCTTAGGAAAATGAAACATCATATTTTTTTATCTTATTTGTCATGTCTATGAGCTAGAGAAAGATATAATAATGGATTAATGTGATGATGAGAAGGGGGGCATATAAAATAATTATAGGGTGATAATCAATGTTGAAAATATGTGAAGAACATGATAAAAACATCAAGTGATTCCTTCATCATTTAGGACAAGAAGATGACCATAAGTAGTTAGAGTGAAATAAGAAAAATCTAGAGGAATTAGTATTCCAAGTTATTTGATCACAAATAACACCTCATTAACTTACACTTGAATATGTAATGTACTATTGGACATTATAGATATGCTATTAGCCACAAATAATCAAATACTCATAGAATTATGAATTAAAATGATATTATTTCTATCATTCCATTATTGAAATATCACTATATTTAAAAAGTATTAAATTTATTTGAACTAGGAATAAATTATCACATAACTCCCAATCAAAACCATTTTTCATGTGAATTACTTAGGTCTACAAGGAATAAAAAAGTGTGTAGAAATTTTGATTGGTTTGGAAAATGAATATATGTTAAATTATCTTTGGTTAGTGAAAATCTAGGTAAGGAGAGTCTACAACTCTTAAGTGGGGTAAGTGGATGGAAATAGGATATGAAAATAGGGTGAAAAATGGTCATTTTTTTTCCTAAAATCAGCTCAATTTGAACTTTGATAAATAATTTGAGATGTATGCACTCAAAATATGAAGATACCATAAGAAAATGAATTGTAGTACTATGAATCTAGTTTCTAAACTACCAAATATTTTTATAAATAGTTAAAGATTAAGAAGGTGAAATATCGAATGCACAGAAAAGTCTTAATTTTTTCTCACTAAAATATAACATAGTCTTGTGTGCCACTGACTATATTTTTTATCACATTTAGTTTTTTTATGAAAATTGGTTGGAAAAAATTTAGTTAAAGAGTGGGTATTAAAAGTTGTATAGTCGCGCCAGTCCCGCCGGTCACGTTAAAAAGTTTACCAAGCGCACTGCAGTTTATAGGGGGTCATGCTACCCGATTCCTGCAGTCTAAAAAAAAAAAAAGTTGTATATTTTTATAATTTTTGAATAAATATTTTTTTATGACTTTTTAAAGCAGACACATCCTAAAAATTACATCCTTAAGCATAGAATAATTATTTTTTCAAATTTTGATAAACTAGTCAAATTTAAAAATAAAAATAAATACTTATGTATATAAGAAATATATGAACATAAGTAAAATGAATTAAAACTAAATATCTTAATGTATTTTGAATAATAAGAACTATATGGCTAAAAGGGTAAGTAGACATGTGACATTTTGATGGTAATTTTATTAAATATATTTATACCATGTATAACCTTGATGATGTGTAAGTTGAAAAATTCCATTGAAGTCCAAAAACATATGAAATGGAGGAAAATAAATAGTCCAACCCTTTAGGGTAATTTCCAAACCTATTTTCAGGAAAATGAGTGATTTTTTGAATAAAATTCAAGCATGTTATGTAACCACAAAACATGAGTACATTTTTTGTTATAAAATGTTCTTGAAATTTATTTTATTTCTTCTTATGACTATAAAATGCACTTCCATTTTGGAATCATGAAACTTGATTGGGATCTTTGGTTTCAAAATATGCTCATGTTTTGTGGTTACAAAATGATCTCACAATTTTTAATCCATAAAATATATTTACCAAGCCATAACATCATTATGTTATATGATTTTTAGTATAATGTGAGCACGCTATAAATAAAATTTTCTATTGATTTATTTTTTATACCATTTCTATGCACTTTCTTAGGTGATCTAGTGTGTTTCTCATAGTGACACCTTATATAACTAGCACTTGCACCCGAATGAGGTGCAATACTTATACCAAAAGGCTGAGTCCACATTATTTATGGTCGTGAAGCAGTGGACATCATGAAGAAAGCAATGATCTATCTCACCTATCCCTCTCTACCTATCCCTCCCTCCCTCCTCCCTTCTCTCTCCCTCTTGCTCTCTCCTTCCCTCTCTATTTCTCTCTATATCACATATCCCTCTCTACCTATCCCTCCCTCCATCCCACCTATTTCTCTCTCACTCTCTCCTTCCCTCTCTACTTCTCTCCCTGTCTCACTTATTCCTCTCTACCTCTCTCTCTCTTTCCCCCTCTAATTCTCTATGTCTCCCCTATCCCTCTCTACCTCTCCCTCCCTCCCTCTCTCTCTTATTCTCTCTGGATCTCTCTTTCCTTCTCTACTTCTTTCTATCCCACCTCTCTCTCCCTCACTATCTCTATCTCACTTATCCCTCCCTCCCTCCCTCCCTCCCTTTACCCTCCTCTCTTTCTCTTTCTCTATCGTTCCCTCTCTACTTCTTTCCCCCCCTCTCTCTCTCTCTCTCTTTCTCTATGCTTGCCTCTCTACTTCTTTACCCTTCTCTCTCTCTTTCTCTATCTCACCTACCTCACCTATCCCTCTCTACCTCTTCCTCCTTCCCTCGCCCCTTCTCTCTCCCTCTTACACTCTCCTTCCTCTTTATTTCTCTCTATATCACATATCCCTCTCTACCTATCCCTCCCTCCATCCCATCTATTTCTCTCTCTCTCTCCTTCCCTCTCTACTTCTCTCCCTCTCACTTATTCCTCTCTACCTCTCTCTCCTCCCCCCTCTAATTCTCTATATCTCCCCTATCCCTCTCTACCTCTCCCTCCCTCTCTCTCTCACTCTCTCTAGCTCTCTCTTTCCTTCTCTACATCTTTCTATCCCACCTCTCCCTCCCTCCCTATCTCTATCTCACTTATCCCTCTCTACCTCCCCCGTCGCTTTACCCTCCTCCTCTCTCTCTTTCTCTATCCTTCACTCTTTACTTCCCCCCCTCTCTCTCTCTCTCTCTCTCTCTCTCTCTCTCTATCATTCCCTCTCCACTTCGTTTCCATCCTCTCTCTCTCTCTTTCTCTATCCTTCCCTCTCTACTTCTTTACCCTCCTCTCCAATTCATTCCAAAAACAACACTTCCTATACAACTTTATTTTTTCATTTTTCTATTTGGTTATTGGTTGGATTTTATAACATAGAACAAATACTAGGAAGTTTTTTCTTTATGACCTCCATACTAGTGAATATCGGCCATTCCACAACCTCTAAAACTTTGAAACAATGGATAAGTGACAATGTTGTAAGAAGGCCATCAAAGCATGCATTATCAATTACACACGGTTATTTTAAATATGCTCTCAGTTAAATGGTTAAAGGTAAATCCACAACCTATGGTATATGGATTTATTCATGTCATCCACCGCTTTTTAAGTAAGAGTAGCATCTTAGAAACAAGTCAAATCTTTAATGGAGTGTTACAAGATCTCATCAATGGATAAGTGACAATGTTGTAAGAATGCCATCAAAGCATGTATTATCAATTACACATGGCTATTTTAAATATGCTCTCAGTTTAATGGTTAAAGGTAAATTTTGGTTAATAAAAGTAAGACAATTAATTACTACTTTTTAATGAGGATGAGGTGTAAAATTACTATTAATTGTTTAATTATTCAAAATATATAAATAGAGTGATTGTAGATAAACATAATTAAAAAATATCTAAAAATTTACATTAGATTATTGAAAGATAAAAGAAAAAAAAAAGACACACAAAACACAAGATATACAGATACTAAAAGAATGTAATGAAATTAACATAAGAAGTTGACAGCCTGAATAAGGTGCCATGCTTATAATTCAAATGTCAAATCGTCCTACATGAATGGAAACTACAAGTAGGGTCCCAATAATAGATCATTTTGAAAGAAAGATTTTCCTCCCCTGTAATCAAGTATATTTTGATGTTTGCACAATAATTTGATTCAAAAGAAAAAAATTCCTCCCAAATAGTCGAGTATATTTTGATGTTTGCACAATAATTTCATTCAAAAGGAAGTTTTTCCTCTGAAGCAATCGAGTATATTTTGATGTCTGCATAAAAGAAAAAATTTCCTCCCAAGTAGTCGAGTATATTTTGATGTTTGCACAATAATTTATCCCGTGGGATAATTCTGCGCAGATTTGAACTAAAAAGTGTGAACACTGAAAAGACATCTTCGGCTAAGATGGGTTTTCCATCATCCTTTAAAAAATAAACTTTTTTTTAGTGTGACCGATATCGCTGATGAATTTGTCAGTCCATGGTGGAGTTGTATTGAGGTAGATGGATTAATTTCGAAGTTTCTAGAAAGGCAAGTGGCACTAAATAACCTTCCATATGCCTGGTTTATTGTGTGCAATCATACATTTACATTTAGCTCATGATGGAGTATAATGGTGTGATGGATTTTGAGCACTCAACTTTTCTACTCTTTGTTGTATTGGCCGCTGCACTGGTGCTACTAATGGCCAAAAGGATGAATCAGGGTAAGAATGGAAAAGGGGAAAGACTTCCTCCTGGAAGTTTGGGCCTACCTATCTTTGGTGAAACGTACCAATTTCTGAGAGCAAACAAGGCATTCGAGGCCAAAGATTGGGTGGAAGAAAGAGTTTTGAAATATGGCAGCGTATTCAAAACGTCTCTCATGGGGTGTCTGACGGTCGTTGTCACAGGTCAAGCAGGCAACCGCTTTATTTTCCAAAACGAGTGGAATATGTTTGTGAGCACTCAACCCCCAACCACTCTGCGCATATTCGGGGTGACAAGCATGTTGGACACGGAGGAGGAAGTTCACAAGCGAATGAGAGGGGCTGTCATGACCTTCCTCAAGCACGAATCGTTACAGTCATTCGTGGGCAGAATGGAGTCTGTCATTCAAAAACATTTCGTTGATCACTGGGAGGGAAAGGAGTGTGTTAGGGTGATGCCATTGATGAACAAGCTCACTTTCAACGTTGCGTGTGATCTCCTCTTCAGTTTGAAAGACGGCGAAGAGAGTGATTCGCTGAGCATGGAGTTTGGGACGCTGTTGAATGGGGTGTGGTGTCTTCCCTTGGATTTCCCAGGAACCACCTTTCGTAAGGCATTGAATGCTCGAAGTCGCATATGCAGGCAGATGGTAGACATCATGGAATGCAGGAAGACAACATTCAAATCAACCGCATTCCAAGGAACCACTGTACATGACAACCGCATTCAAATCAAACGTGCATCTAGTATACGGGATAGCTTTTAGAGTCGGTCGAAAACATCTGAACAGTTCGTGGGGTTCCCGCCGGCGTCAAACTGGGGGAAATGCCGGTGGGGTTCCCCGACATAGAATAGCCTATCGGCTAACTAAGGAAAAATAAGTCTATTACATTATAGAATTCTATAAGAACTATTTCAAAATAGAGAAATAAATTATACATTTTGACACCAATTGAAATTTTTAAAGCTATATTTTTTTAAAGATGAGAAAATTTAACCTACTAATAACCTCTAATTGAGAAAGTCATTTCAAAACATTATATATATATTTCACTATTGGCCTATAGAGACCAGTATATTCATTCACCTAACATATTGTAAAAGATGCATTTCAAACGACAAATTTTAAAATTTCTACCCAAAATACTTTAGATCCTTCCACATTAGCTCATAGAAACTAACTTAGTTATCCATATAATATTTTGTGATTATATTTGAAAGGTATAAAAGAAATTATTTCTAAACCATAGAGCTGTGCACATTTCTAATAGAGTTATGAATCATTCCAACCTATTCTCGTGGGATATTTCGTTTTCCTTCTCCTCTGCTTTTCAATCTTTGAAGAAAAAGATTGAGAAAAGGGATTCGCATACAGTCCAGACTCAACGTTGAGAGGGAAGTTGAGAATAGCCTTCGATCCGCGCAGTTGGAAAGCGGTACGGTCATATGCCCCTGCAGCTTCTACGGCTGTGTTGAAGGAGCCAAGCCAAAGTCTGCAAACCTTCTTCTTAGGGTTTCGAATCTCTGCAGCATATTTCCGGCGAGCCTTAATGAACCTCACTCCCCTGTAATGCCTTTCTCGATCCTTCCCAGCAACAATAGTAGGTGTTGGTAAAGGGGAATCCGTCGTCCCGTTGGAGAATTCATCCCAAAGCAAAAAGTGGGCAATTGTATTCAAACACTGGGTTTCGTCGGGTGTTAAAGTACTCATTATCGCCGTCGCCAAATACAATTTGTTGAGAAATTGTGTTTGGGCACATGTCTTATAAGTCGACATCTAAATTAGGTAATGGTGTATATTCATTGTATTCACCCATTTCCAATGCTTTCAAACGAAAATAAATTTATATTTTAAAAGTTTCAGAAAATGTAGTTTTTGCAAAATGAATTCAATGGTAATGGTTAGTTCTAAAGTGACGAATTTTATATTATATATAACTTATTAATGACTAGAGCATATTAAATTATAATCTTTGTTCATTTATTTTTTTAGTTTTTAGTGTAGGTTTTGAATAATGGAGTCGTTTAAATATTAATTTATATGAAGTATCAAATTTGAATTTGGGATTTCAGAAACTTAGATTAAATTATAAAAGTGAATTAATTATATTTTAATACCGAAAAATTAATTGCATAATGTTTTAAAGGAACCATCATCTATAAATTAATAAACTTTAAAGTACTTTGCAATGGTTTCTGGTTTTGATTGTGTGATAATTTTTGCATCAACGTTTCGGATCACACTTCGTGATCCATCATCATTCTTTCCTTCAGCTCTGCTCATCCTGATGATGGATCATAGAGTGTGATCCGAAACGTTGATGCAAAAATTATCACACAATCAAAACCAGAAACCATTGCAAAGAACATTATGGATTGTGGAAACTTGATATCATTAAACTTTAAAGTAGTAAATATATAGAAAAATTAAATTATGGGAGAAAATTTATTATAGAGCTACAAAATGTCAACAGTCAATAGATTGATTTAACATATTATAATTTTAAAATACAAATTTCTTGAAGTGTGTATAGGATATTAAGAAAATGAAACATCATCAAATTTTTTTTCTTATTTGTCATGTCTATAAGCTAGATAAATGACTAATAATAATTTAACATAATTGTAATAAGGGCCCATATAGCAATATTGTAGGTTGACAATCAATGTTGAAAATATTGAGAGAATATTAATAGACCGTCAACTAATTTGTTCATCATATAAGACATAGCCAAAACCATAAGTAGTTGAACCACAATAAGAATATGTTATCCATAAAAGTGATGTAGTTATATTTTAATGTTAAAAATATAACAAATATTTAAGGGACACATCATCTATGCACTAATAAAGTTTAAAGTATCAAATAAATGTGAAAATAATGTTATGGGAGAAATTTACTAGATAACTACAAAATTTCGAGTCTATAGTTTGGTTTAACTTTTTATATTATTAAAATAGAAATGTCTTGAATTATGTAGAAGATCTTAGGAAAATGAAACATCGACAATTTTTTTGTCTTATTTGCCATGTCTATAAGCTAGAGAGAGGTATAACAATAGATTAATGTGATGATGAGAAGTGGCCCATATAACAAAATTATAGGGTATAACTAATGTTGAAGATATATGAAGAACATGATAAACACATCAATTGATTCCTTCATCATTTAGGACAATAAAATGATCATAAGTATTTAGAGTGAAATAAGAACAATCTAGAGGAATTGGTGTTGATAGGACTATTGCAAATTTTTGTGGTTCCCTAAGTTACATTAAAAAAAAATGTGTTTCATTGTGTATATATTGGTTAGGATTTCATGTTTTATGCATTAGGGTTCACCCAAGGGCTAAAACCCTCTTAAACCCTCATTGACATGTACATTAAATCATCAATTTTCCCTTCTTTTACTATGCATTCAGATTTTGTGATGGAAAAGGATGGATGGAAGAATACCATTGACATGATTAATCCTATAAAAATGAAGAACTATAGAGCTAGAAACCATGATCCTAAGGGTTTCTTGGCAACATTAAAGGCAAGAATCAAAGGAGGCAAGTTTTGGCACAATTTTGACTTCCCTAATGATATTCTCAATAATGAATTTGATATGTAGAAGGCCAAAGATAGGAAGGTTAAATGGTCATCTTTTGCAAAATTGGAGAAGGAAAAGTAAAAAAAAGACCCTAGGTTCAGTGGCACTTTTATGGATGTTGAGGATGAAATATTGAGGATTGAAACAATTTTGGTAAAATTTTGATAAAGTTATTGGGCAGCTCAAGGAGGAAAGAATAGAACAAGATAAGGGGAGGGCCCCTATACTAGAAGAGAGGCCTACTTTCCAACTACCCAAGAAACATTTTTCCTTCACTAAAAGACCAAAGGGGATAGTAAGAAAATAGAAAACAATAGCTACTCCTAATCAGTCAAAGGAGTCTAGAGCTTCTTCCCTTGTGTAATAGGAACCACCATCCCCACCTAAAAATTTAACCCCCAAAATAGGTTATTGATTTGGATTCACCTCCTAGAGAGCCCTCTCTAAAGAGGATGAAAGTTGAAACTACAAGTTTGGTGGATTACCCAGTGGATTCTAATGATGATATTGTTGTAACAACTGATAAAACTATGTAGAACATGCCATCACTCCCAAGGGATGTAGATTTTTTGGCTCCATATGACAAGGTTAGTAAGGAAGTTTTGACTGGAGTAGATAATGCTGATGACATAAGGGAAAGAGCCTGCATAGACTTGATCACTGATGATGCATTTGTTAAGACAGGTGTATTCATAAAATATGTGTGGAGGACAAAGAAATATGAATTTGAGAACAGATTGAACCAAGAAGTGGCCAAGTCAGCAGAATTTCGAAAGGAGGTTATTGCTTCAAGAGTAGTTGTAGAGATCAATGAAAAAAAAAAGGAGCTAACCCTTGAGGAAGGTAGAAGACTTGTAAGAGAAAGTGATTTACTTCTCGTACTAGAATGGGAGTTAGCATTAGCCATCACGTTTCACATTGTGAGAAAGCATGACTCATAGGTGTTTTCTATAGAAGAGTAAGTTTTGTGTGCACTACAAGGGTGTACATTTAGTACATAGTGGGATACATTAGAAATCTGGGTTTTAGCACCCAATACAAATAAGGCTCAAGTGGAAGAACTGGTAGAAGACCTAAGAGGAGGCCTAATAATCAAAAGGGTTTCTAATACCCTGGCAATGGATGCAACAACATTAGTAGTCAATGTTTCACATTTCACAAAGGAAATTGTGGAGTCCTTGTAGGAGAAATGCGATAAAGAGATCAGGAAATATAATGAATTAGTGATTCAATATAATAAATATAAATAGAGGTTGGAAGAGTCAGAGCTAATAGTTGAAATGTTGTAAAATTAGTTATAATTTCCACAAATGTAGCCAACTACTACTTCTTCTCCACCACATCCTTTAGCTCAATCATCCCTTGCACCATCTGTGGAGATGGTTGTATATGATGAGGATAAGCCAATTTTAGATCTTTCTCCAGGCACACTAGTTGCACCTCCTTCTAGGGAAAGAGTGAGAAAATGAGAGCTGATCTAGCAGCTAAGGGTGTATGAGGAATTTCTTAAATTATATGAGGAGAAAAATGTACTTATTATTTATAATGGGGTGCTACCACAGTAGTGTGTCTCACATTTGGGACATGTTGATTTTTTCCTGAAATCATTTTTCTATAGAAAAAATAGTGATTTAAGCCTTGAGAGATTTCATCTAAATGGTTTTAATTAAAGGGGGTTAAATAAGACCCCCTTAGATCAAACCCCCTTGGATAGAAATCCTCTAGTATTAAATCATACCCACAACGGAGTGTCCTTCACACTTACCAAACTGCTAGAAAAAAAACCTTTTCTTTACCATTTTAGGGATTAAATAAAGTTATATATAAATTATATTTTGTAAGATTGTAGCCCTCAAAATGATCTTTCCAACAAGTATAATTTTCCTGTGTTTTAATTTTATCATGTATTTAATTTTAATTTTTTACTGAACATATGTTTTTCTTCGAACATCAAGCTCTTCATTCTACAAAGGTGAAAAAATAGTAAACCATTGTATAAAAAATAAAAATATAGCCTTTCCATAGGCATTGATGTCCTTGTTTCGTCAAAAAAAAAAGAAAATTGAATTTTAATAAATAAAAAAAAAAGTTATGTTGGATGACATACATGTATGTCAAATCTGTAGTTTTTGAAAGAGGAAAAAACAAGTTTTACAAGGACCCAAAACCACAAAGTTTACAAACAGAAGATAAGATTGTTAAAGACAAAAAAGTAGAAATTCTTTTAAAACAACAACAAGATAAGTACACAACCACCAAAAAGGCCAACGAAGGCCACAAAATGAAAAAACCAGACAAAAAGCCAGCAACAACTAAATTTGGGGATTTAATAAATCCGCAGTCTCAGCTTCCAACTCGTTCATATCCTGAACCCCCATCTTTAAAATATAAACCATCTTGGTAGTAGGAAGTGCTTTCCTTTTAAGGTTGGCATGAGTCCTTTTCAAAATACCTTGGTCCTCATTCTTGCATTTATCCTTTTTTCTCTTCTAGATCAACGACCAGTGAACCCTGTTGTGTTTTTTTCTAGCTTTTCAAACATAGCATTGATAGTGATGGCATTCTACCTAGCCCTTTTATGGTTTTATTCCACAACAGTTTTCATATTATGTTTAATTTTGGTCATTTCAACTTCCAGAGTCTTGTACTTATCCTCAATGTCTCCTTCTCTTGTTGTAGTGTTGTTCTTTTTTTGTTTTCCATCTTCATTTCGTAGAGCAACTAACTTCAGTTCTAGCTCCTCCAGCTTGTTATACAAAGACATGTTTCTTTGATTAAGATCATTAATTTCTTGATAGGCCCATTTCAAAACCCTGAAAATGTCACCAATGTCGTTTCTTGCAGAGGCTAGAATATCGCCAGACTGAACCTGATCTAATATAAGGTTAACATCATCTAGGTTGGGGTAGCTAGGAAATATGGTGCCATCAACTTTGTAAGGAGGGGAGAGCATATAATTTCTACTAGCTTCAAGGTTCTCATTTTTGTCCTCCAAGGAGTCTGTAGAGTAGGAAACCAGCTTATTAGTAGGGGAGCCCTTGAAAACTAGATTCTTTAGGGAAATAGGGCAGTCGAGGTAGGTCTTAGGGTTAGATTTAGCAAGCTGGGGTTTTTAGGCTGGATTTTCTTACCAGACATCTTAGATGATGGGTCGGCTTCAATAATTCTCTCCTAGTAAGGCTGATTGTCTGAACCCCCACTATCTTTGTCATAGTCCTCAAACGTCATGGAGGCAACAAGTTTGGATAAAGCTGACATACTTTGATAGTGTTCATATATTAACCTAATAAGACCAAGATGAAGAATAGGATATCTCCTGGGATTTTTCTTATGGTCCTCAAGGCTATTGCTCAATGAACATAATAGGTAGTGAGGTAGAGAAATCCGTACCTTATGGCAGAAGTGGTTAAGAATGGAAAAATGATGACCATAAACTCTGGTGAATCTCCTGTCTAGGGTGATATACTGGACATTATAACACGAAGCACCTTTCTCCACAGTGCCTTGATGGTGTCAATTTCAAAATATCTATTAGAAATTTTAACCAGTTTCAATTTCTCCTTATCCTTCTTAAGAAATTTGATGACCACCTCATCAGAAAACCTTCTATCGTGATAAAAATTCACCCCCTTGGTGGACATGCCAATAACCTCCCCTATAATTTTCTCATCCAGTTTCACCTTTCTCCCAAAGAGAATTATTTCTCCATTATTCCAATTCTTCTCAAAGTAGTCCATGGCCATTGTATTAGGCCCATGAAGATTTTCTAGAAATGGAACTAGCCCACCTCTTTCAATCTACTTCTAGACCATATCATTCCTTGTGTGCACCTCATAGCTTTTTGGCTCAACTCTTTTCCAGTCCCCCCTATTTTCATTTTCACCTTACTGCAAACTCTATAGACTCTACCAGTGTTGAGCACCTATTGCAAATTTACACAACCATTCCAATTCACCCAGAAAAGCATGCTGCTTTTTCTTCCTAGCTAAGTAAAATGATGCGGCCCCATCAAATCTCTTGATTTTGATGTACTGATCCCCTTTCACTTTAATCATTAAATGTATTTTCCTCTTTCCCATGCATAACATCATAATATAGTAAGGCCCTAACTTCAGTTCTCAAGTCCCTACAATTCTGCCATGTGTTCAATCCTTGCTTCCTTACCCCTTCATTCACAAAGTAATCTGCCATGCTGTTATCTTTCCTGTAGACATGTGATAATTTTACTTTATCAAACTTTTCTAGAATCGACTTTGCTTCATCAATCCAATTCTTTATCAACCAAGAGGGGGGTCCTTCCTAAGAGACAATCAATGATATTTTTAGAATCCCCTTCTAGCCATAAATTTTTTATATTTAAATTATAAGCTAGCTTTAAAACTTGAAAAGCTCCTATAGCCTCCACCACATGGTTCGCTTGATGACCTAGAGATATGGCCACAACCACCATAAAATTACCATTTGAATCCCTTAACACACCTCCACTTCTGGCCATGCCTAGATTTCCCTTCGCGGTGCCATCAAAGTTGGTCTTATACCAACTGTTTGGAGGAAAGGTCCAAGACACACACTCCCTACTTTTCTTGGCTGGGTTGGAAGCTAAAGAAATGTCCACTTTAATATTCCAATCCTTTGCTATCATTAGATCATAGGGAGTACACACCACTACTTCAAGGTTAAGAGATTTTTGGGGAATCACATTGAATTTTTCCTTTATAAGATTAAAAAATTTCTCAAAGACATTATTCTTCGACATCTCCTTATCCCTGAAAAGTCTATTGTTACATTCTTTCCACACTCCCCAGACAAAAAAAGGGAATATGAATGACCATAACCTTTGAATGAATGGATTTTGAGTAGGGGCTTTCCATTTTAAAAATAAATATTCAATGGTCTAGGGGAACACCCAAGAGATATTTCAGAGGGCCAATAATTTTCCCCAGATTAAGGAAATGAATGGATAGTGGAGAAACAAGTGGTTGGCTGACTCTGTCTCATGCTTGTAGAGGTAACATCTGTTGGGGATTGGAAACCCCCATTTACAAAGATTTTCCACCATAAGCACCTTACTCTGAAGCATAATCCAAAAGAAGATATTGACTTTAGGAGTCAAGTGTTTAATCCATGCTTTTGACCAGAAGGGGGGAGCTTGAGAAATGGGTAGCAAAGAGACAACCAAAGAAATAGAGTAGTTACCCAAAGGGTTGTCCATCCAAAAAAGAGAATCATCCTGTTGGGTCTGTCCCAAACTGACAACCTTTAAGGAAGATTGAAGTTGAGCCAACTCTTGACTAATCACATTTAAGTTCACCCAGTCTCCTTCATACCAATAATCTTTGACAAACTCCCCAAAAGAAACTTTACATAGCTTTTCCCATCTATTGAATCTTTCAATCTTGATAAGGGGTTCCTTTAAAAGCCATTTATCCTCCCAAAATATAGCTAGATTGCCACTTCTAATGTGCCATCCTATCCCTGATTCCAGAATTTTTCTACCAGCAAGCTGAGCCATGAGGGAGGATAGGAGATTCCAACAAAGCTTTGAGGGATATACAGTCGGCCATATATTTACATGTCAAAACTGTAGTTACAGTGACTTCAAAAATTAATTTCAAAAATATATATAATTTTTTTTTATCAAAAATATCATTTCCTAGATATTGATGTTGAGAATCTATATTTCAAAAATTTGAATTTTATCCTTTATAGAAAAAAAATTATGTTGGATGACACAAACATTATTTTCTCAAAATGTTGTTTTCTATTTAAAACTAGATAGTAAAGGAGATGTTGAAACATTCATGATTTATTTCAAATATATATATATATATATATATATATATATATATATATATATATATATATATATATATATATATATATATATATATATATATACTGTAGATAATGTATCCCTCTACATTTTCACACTTGTTTGCACCCTCCCTACTAAAATTGAGATTCTTTATGCCTTAGTTGGTCATATTTTGCATCCACAATCCTTATTTAATGCATCTTTTTAAGGATAATCCTGACACTTATCTAATGACCAATCACAATTTAATGGTTTTGGATTGTGTGTTTTAGATTTAGTGATCTAGGAATCATACACCGCCTTGGGAATATGGGTCCCACCTAAATCTCAGAGCCTAATCCTAAACTTTGCATAGAACTTATCATTTCTTGAAATTTGTGTCCCAAGCCTAGGCTATTGGGACTCATATGCCCCAGCTGGCGTATGAGTGACAATTTATCTTGGACCTATTTTGAATTCAATTTTTGGTGGGATTCTATTCTCCTAGATCTAATTTTAGCTTGTAGTGTTGTAATTTTTGAAAATTTGGCCTAGACAAGTATAAATGCAAGGTTATTTCACATATTTTCTCCTAATATTTTCAAGGAGAATTCCTATAGCAAGTTTATGAGATCAAGAGAATTCAAGAGAATTCAAGAGCTGATTATCAAGCATTTTATAGCTACATTAAAGATCCAAGCATCTTGTCAAAGTCATAATGCATCATTTTTTTTAGCTAACATTTCTGATGTAGGTTTTCATGATTCAAGCAAGCATTCAAGGCAAGATCCATAACATTCAATCAAGATTCAAGATCTACATTCATGCTAGTCATTTCATACAAGATTGCAACCTCTTATTCAAAGGTTTGGTGAGTTGCAACATTGTATATTGTTCATTCAACATTCATTCATTCTATTTCATTTCATTTCAAGGTTTGGCTACCAAAATAGGGTTTGACCAAGGAAACCCCTATCCACTAACAAAACAAAATTTTCCCCTCTCTTTGGCATGTGATTTGTAGATTTAGGTTGAACATCCATTGAAGAGCAATATTGGACAAAGTTGTCAAAGTTGTCATCTATCTTGCAAGATCACTAAAAGTCACCTATAGGTCAGAATTCAAAGTTTCAAATTTAAAGATTGGAGAGGAGAGTAGGTATAGAAGATCACTAGACGATTCCAGAGTTTCAGATCAGCCCAAATACTGGGATTAAATCTCCAATTGTGGTGTATGAGTCCCTGTATATGAGTTTTCAAATTTTTTCTGTAGATCTTGGTTTACCAATTGTAGATTCTAGACTCAACCTGAAACCCTAAACTAGGACTAAATCACCCCTACTAGTGTATAAGTCCCAATATGCATTAAAATTTAGAATTTTGGGATTGTAGTCCTTATTTAAAGCATCTTTAGTTTTCTAGGTGCCCCTCTATCCTTTCTTAGTTCATTATTCTAATTTTTAGTTTCATATTAAAGGTTTCATAGTTAGGTTTGCATATCATTTTCATTAGCCTTCTTTCTAGTCCTTTGCTTGGTGGTGATACCCCTTTTGTCTTTAATCACACATAAAGAAACCATCGTAATTGTCTAACGCTTTCCTCAATCAAGCCAATTGGTTGAGTGATCTTTGTTTTCTTTAATGAAACATAAGTGAAATAGGAGGAGGACCCCTAATCCCCCTTTAGTTCCATCTCCCAAAAGGTGGAACACTGTTTTTGAGGTTTCAAGAATATTCACACAAATTACCAAAAATTGCTAGTTTGCATCATCTTCAAATTATTAATGGTTTATTTTCTATAGGTTGTAGAAAATGGAGATTTAGTTAAAAATGTTGATATAAATGTCCATCTTGGAAAAGGAGTGAGACAGGGTATTGTGATTTCACCCAATGTTCTTGAGATTTATTTGGGAAAATCAATAAAAAGAGTGAGTAGTGTTCATTCAAACTCTTCTTTAATGTTTGATTCAAAAAGGATGTTTGAAGGGGAGAGATCAATAGTTGTCCCATTGATGCAAAATTGGGTGCCTAGGCTTGGTGAATTGAAAATCATGGTTGTAGGATCTACTCATGAGCCTAATAAGCCATTGCAAATTTCCCCCACATATAAGGCGGTGAAAGGAATTGTTGATTTCTAGGGGTTAGTGGATCCACTTGAACAGAGAATTAGGGAGTTGCTCCAATAGTTTGATGAGAATGAACTTGGCCTCTTGGAAGGAATTTTGGATAGAAATGGAGCTATAAAAACATATGAATAGTAGAGAGATCAAATGGACATTGTTATTGCTATAAAGGTCACATTGATTTGTGAAGATGGAGATGTCAAGATAGATATGTTAAGGAATAGCATGGATAATTTTTCCATCACCAGTACATTCTTGGAAGAGTTTAATAACCTTGATGCCAATCAGGTATTGAAGAAGAATGGCCCATACAAGACTAAATTAGATGAATTCATGGAATTTAATTCACCATCTAAATAGGATTATGAGGTGTGGGATAAAAGGTATAATAAAATAATTAAATTTTAGAGTATCTTAGTGAAGTGGAAATACTTTTTTATTTTTGCACAATCAGCATTATGTAGATGGTTTCAACAAGTGACAATAGAGAATTTTTTTCTTCTTGCACAACAAGGATTTTCCTTCATATCCTAGCTCCACTTTCCCAAGTCCACATTGAGAAGAATGAAGAGAAGGAGTTGAAAAGAACCAACAATCTGCATCAAAAGGTAATTTTAGAGGGAAAATTGATTACTTAGAGTAAATATATTTGGTTTTTTCCTTGGCATATTTCATCCAAAACAAAGTAGTTGTACAATATATTTTTGAAATGTAAATGGTAGTCAAATAAAAATATGACATGTGTAATGACTTGAATATTTTTGCTCCCTACTTTTTCTTTTTTTTTTAAACAAAGGGGTAAATTGTTTTATTGAAACTCATAAAACAACATTACAAAGTAATCAAGAGACCAAAGTCCCCAGGAAAATCCAAACCACCAAGCAGAAAAAGACAATTAGCACCATCAACCATCACCTTCTCCCTCCCTGTCCTCAGCAAGAATTCTCTCAAAATTAGAACAAAGTGCCAGAGAAACCCTTTCCCACTCCTCAATTCTCCATCCCTCAGCATACTCTGATGCCCATTTCGTGAAGCAATCAGCAGCCCTATTCCACTCCCTTGGAATATGAACGAAAGTCACCATTTCCATTAATGAACTAACCCGCAAAATCTATTGCACCACCCCAGCCAACTACCAACTGACATCCTCCACTTTCAGCTTAATAAGTAAATTGATCAAAACCTGGGAATCAGATTCACAAACAACCCTTCTCCATCCCAAATCATAAGCTTTCTCAAAAGCATAAAGAATTGCTAGCCCTTCCATAAGGTTGATAGTATGAACACCCTCATAGACCGAAAAGAGGAAAACCACCGAACCCAAATAGTCCCTACCAATCCCCCCAATACCAGCCGGCTCTGGATTGCCTCTAGGGGAGCTGTCAGTATTGATTTTTAGAACCCCAATTGGGGGAGGCTGCCAAAATCCAGACCTTTGAACTCTCTGCTTCATATGCTTACCACGCTTTACACATGCCAAGGCCAAGGACGTCCCCTGAATCCCCAATCTCTCTGCCACTTCAGCATCCCTTTTCCCCAAGGGGAATTCCAACTCACACTTAGCCACCACCGTCTCCTGAACCATGCCTAAAGTTCTCTGCCAAAGTTGTTGCACCAACTTCTTTTCTCCAGGAAAAATTCACCAGTTCCACTTGAACCAAATCAGCCACAATATGAAGATAGGTCCCACAGACAACACCACCTGTAAAAAAGAAGCCATAAAGGGAGGCCTACCCAACCTCTGCCAAAACTCAATCAAGGAAGAAGCATGAACACAGGGACTATTCCAAACCCCCCACTAGAAATGCCAAATCTGGAGGGAGAAAGGGCAGCGAAAAAATAGATGAGCCGAGTCCTCCTCGTTAGCCCCACACAAAACACAGACCGAGGGACCTTGGAAACCACACTTTTGAATATTATCCCAGGTCAAACACTTATTCCAAGCCAACATCCACACAAAACAATTACATTTTGGCCAGGAAGACTTGTTCCAGATCTTCTTCCACCACTGAATTTCATCCCCATCCACCCTATGGCACAATAACTCCCGATAGCCAAAAGCAATAGTATAATCCCCTTTAGGATTGGGAGACCAGGCAAGCACATCATCATACTGGAGAGAGCTGCAATGCCTACTAGAAAGGATACTATATAGCTCTACACATTCTTCTGGCAAACCAACATTAGGCCATTCATCTAGAGACTTCCATCTAGCCGCCTCCAACTAACCACGAGAGGAAAATGACTTAAAGTCACTCACCCGTGTCCAACCAACTCACGAAATCTCTGACAGATATTTAACAAGTGAGGAAATTGAGAAATGATGGGGGGATATCCATCCCACAAATCGGACCAGAATTGAACCTCGGTCCCCTTTTTATAAATCTAGAATAAGCCATCCTTAATAAGAGTAGCCCCTTTCTTAAGTGTGCTCCAGATCATTGAGCCCTTTCCAAGAAGGGGGTAACGAGGCATTTCCAACTAAGGGATTCCCCGAAAATACTTCTGAGAAAGAATCTTGGCCCAACTCTTATCCTGCTCCTTACACCACCTCCAATATAGTTTCGCAGCCAAAGCCACACTAGTCAAAGCCATCGGTCGTAGACCTAAGCCACCATATTGCTTTGGGCTGCACACCACCTCCCATATAACCAAAATCCATTTGGAAGACTCCAAGCAACCAGCCCATAAAAATTGTCGTGTCACTGAATCCAAATCCTTAACAAAACCCAAAGGGGCAACCTGTAGCATGCATTTGTAAATGGGCAAAGCCTATACCACAGACTTGATAAGCTGAACACCACCAGCAAAGGATAACCACTGGTGAGTCTAGTGATTAACCTTCACCCTAAATTTATCTAAAATTCTCTACCATGACTCCCGAGGAAATCTGCCCACCGAGATAGGGAAACCAAGATAGGTCAAAGGAAGTGTCCCGATCTGAAATCTCAATGTTTGAACAATCCTCCTCTGAATGGGGCACAGAGTGTTGAAGAAGAAAATAGAAGACTTATCCTCATTGATTTGTTGACCTTAGGCAACTAAGTAAACATCCAACACCCTAGGTAAATTAGAAGCCTCTCACATTGTAGCCATACCCATCAGAGTAGTATCATCCACAAATTGTAGATGAGACTACGGAGGTAAATTACCTCCCCACTACCAACCCTGTATGCTACCCACCTCCCCAAACATTCAGTGAAGAGAATAAACAAGTATGGAGAGAGAGGGTCCCCTTGACGAAGGCCCCTAGAAGCACGGAATAGCTCATAATGATTCCCATTAATAAGCATAGAGAAAGAGACTGAGGTAACACAACTCATAACCCATTGAATCCACTCCGTCGCAAACCCAAAAGCAGCAAGAGCCTTCCACAAGAAGGACCATCGAACTCTGTCATAAGCCTTCACCATATCCAATTTGATAAACATTGCCTTTTCCTTGGAGCTGGCCATAGAATGGATGACTTCAGTTGCAATAGCAATCCCATCCAGAATCTGTCTACCTGCAACAAAACCACTATGTTCTTCGGAAATCAACAACTCAAGACCCTTTTTCAACCTGCCAGCAATTACCTTAGAGATGATTTTATAAATGACATTGCAGAGAGAAATGGGTCAAAATTGGCTTAACCTATCTGCCCCCTCACACTTGGGAATAAGAGCAAGGAAAGTAGAATTTAAGGCCCTTAGCATCTGCTTGTTCCTTTGAGATTCTTGCACAACCTCTAGGAGATCCAAATTGATAATATCCCAAAATTCTTGGAAAAACTCAATTGGGAAGCCATCAGGACCTGGCGCCTTCCCCTTCTGCATCTGGAAAATAGTTCCTTCAAGTTCTTCCAGTGTGATATCATTCATAAGCTGTTGGTTCAGCTCCCTGGACACAAGATGAGGAATACAAGAAAGAACCTGAGCCTCCTCAGGAGACCCCCCTTGCGAGTCCTCCCTAAAGAGAGAAGCAAAATATTGTCTTACCTCATTAGAAATTTCAGGGAAGGAAGACAAATGTTCTCCCCCATCGTTCACAAGACCAGAGATAGAATTCCCATGCCTCCGTGCTTTCACCGAATTGAAGAAAAAAGATGTATTTTTATCCCCTTCCTACAGCCAAACTATTCGAGCCTTCTGTTTCCAATATATCTGTTCCCTCAGCTCCCATTCCTCCAAGGTTCTCATAGCTTGCGCTTCAACCTGAAGAAGCTCAGGCATCACTCCAACCTCCCTTAACCTCCTTGTGATACTATCCAATTCTTCCTGAGCCACTGCCTTTTCATGGAAGACATTCCCAAAACACTGAGAGTTCCAGCGCTTAATCTGATACTTAACATGTTGAAGACGCTTGGAAAAAATATACATTGCTGTCCCATAAGCAGGTCTACCACTCCTCCACCATTCTGCCACATAATCCTTCAAAGAAGGGTCACGCAACCACATGAGCTGAAACCTAAAAGAAGGTGTACGCGGAGCACAAGTTGAATCAATGACAAGCTTGATAGGCCAGTGATCTGAACCTTTCCAATCCAAGATCTCAGAGCGGGAAGACCACATCCCCCCAACCTAGTAGCAGGACACCAGAAAGCGATCTAGCCTTTCTACGATGCAATAATCCCCAGCTTGATAGTTGTTCCAAGTAAATTGTCCATTACTAGGCTTGATATCAACAATATTTAAAGAGTTGATGCTATCCCGAAGCAACAAAGCAGAGGGCTCCAGCCTCCCAGAACCACCCCGCTTCTCAGCCAACTCGCAAATAGCATTGAAGTCTCTAGCCATAATCCATGGATGGAAAGGTGCCATAGAGCGTACTAACCTGATATGAGACCACAGAGCTTGCTTACCCCAAAAATCAGTAGGAGCATAGATATTAGAAAAGAGAATAACCTCCCCTGTCTAAAAACTAGAAGCAATCATAGACATAGTGGATTTAAAAGACACCCACCAGAGAGGTCAAATTTTCTGAGGATTCCAAAAACAAGCCACACCCCCAGAAGATCCATGAACACCAATACATTGACACTCACCACACCTCCATAGCCTAAGTGCCAAGTCAAGCATACTCTTAATAGATAACTTAGTCTCCTGAAGAAAAAACACATCAGGACCATGCTTTCGAACTAAATCATGAACCGCTTTTTGTCGAGGGCCGCTGTTCAAGCCCCTTATATTCCATGAAAGAACAATAATTTCAAGGGGCTTGAAAAGTGAGAATCTAGAGTCTTTACTGACCCTGACTCAACCAAGTTCTCGCCTGTCAATTTGATCTTTTCCACATCCTTCTTTCTACCTGGTTTAGCAAATTTCTCTGCCCCACCTTTCTTAATATCTTTTTGCAAAATGCCCAATTTTGGAGGCTTAGACTTCTTAGCAGAATCCAACTCTACACTTCGCCCAAGAGGAGAAGAATCCTCCCCCACTGCTGGAATAACAACCAAAGAAACTAGAGCCTCTAGGCCTTCTGTCGACATAGCAACATCTGTGAGCACACCATAATCACCTTGTGGTTCCATAGAAGAATCAAGTGCAGGTCCCTCTTGAGCAAACTCCTCAATCCCTTGCTCCAAGTTTGCCAAACCTGGATTAACTTCCTAGTGACTAAGGTCATCCAAAACCTCAAACCTGTTAAAAGTGCCCTCTTCTTGCCTTTCTCTGAAAGGTCTCTTTTGCCCCCTATTCTTACTCTGGGCCTTGACAAGAACAAAACCATCAGTATCTACCGCCGCAGCAGGACCATTGCCCTTCCCCTTATCTACCCTGGGAAGATCCTGAGAAGGTTGTGAAGGCTGGGGATCCACCAACTTGTATCTTGGAAACTTTCTTAGCAAGTGGCCATATTCACGACAGAGCCTGCAGCGGAAATGAAGGGTCTCGTAGTCCAATTGATGCACCTGAGAATAAGAACCCGCACACATATCTATTGCATCGGGCAGAGGCCTACTTAGGTCAATTTCAACACAAATTCTTGCGAAAGTCATTACCTTTTTCCCCAAGGTCTATGACGAAGCTCCAACTAGTTTTCCAATCAGCAAGGCCAGTAAGAGAAACACATCCTCCTGATAGCATTCCACTAGGAGGCGAGGTAAACGAACCCACACCGGGACGAGATTTGGAAGCTCCTCAGCAGGGTTAAATCCTGCATGCCACGGCTTGATAAACAACCCCACCTTATTATGAAAATAAGGTCCTCCCTCAAACACCCTGTTATGATCAGCTATGCAGTTAAAAGTAACCATGAAGTAATTGTTAGGCAACAACATTATCTCCATTTCTCCCACTGGCTCCCACGTTCTCTGAGCTCAAGTCTCCAAAAACTGGAGCGAGACCCTCATCCCCAAAAATTTGCAATATAAGGAATGATTTGAGTAGTAATCAATATCTTCAGCAATCAGATCAGGCAAAACAACAAATTTTGGTCTCACCTTGCACCGCTCTATACAGCCATTAACCTTTGTGATCCGTGAACTAGAGGATAATCCTACACTATCCATCCTAGAGTCCGTAGCAAATAAATTGTTATTATATGTTGACATCCCATCCTTTAGGGACATCGAGCAAATTGTTGCACAAAAACTCAAATTAGGAGTAACCCCAGAAGCCTCTCCCTTGGATAAAGCCATCAAACCCTATTCCAATGCATAAACCCACAAAAAGAAATAATGGGCTGAAACCCCTACCACTTCCACCTCCCGAACTCTGCAATACCAGCCACTCCAGCTCTCCCACACTCACACCAAAAAAGAGGAAAAGCAACAATGCCGAAAGGAACCTCCTACAATCCCTGTACCACCCTTACATATAAGGGAACTTGCAATAACCAGCCACAGATCCGCGAGCTCGCCAGAAGCCAAACTCCCATGCGCAAGGAGACACACCCCGAACACACCAGTCGGCACAAGTAGCAGGAAATCACACCAACCAACCTCCCCAATCAACAAGATAGACCAAAAAATAGACACCCGCCCCCAGGAATACCAAAAAACCCTCCCCAGATCGCGCAGATGCAGAATGAAATGGTCACGAGCTAGGGTACGGGTGCCCTAGCTCGGCCATTGCAAATACATTCGCAAGCCATCAATCTTGTAACCAATCTCTCTCTGCTCCCTAGTTTTATAAAAGGGAATTGAAGGTCATTTGTATAGGATGACTGATCAATTCTAGAGAGTTTTGTAATACAGATAGAAAGAAATTAAGTTGAAGTCATTTTCTAGGTTGTTGAGTCTATATTTTGTTAGTTTTAAAAGAACTATATAACTGTACTATCATTTTTTAATACAATGACATAATTCTAAAGCCAATTTTCTTTTATATATTTCTCACTAATTATGAATAAAATTAATCAAAGATATTTCAATTCATCTCCATTTTATTTCCTTTGGATATTTATCTTCTATTAGTGCTATTATTCAAAGAATAAGTTAAATGATTTAATAGAGATAGAGACTTGTGTGGATGTCTACAAGGATTTAATAAGTATTATTGGTTAGGATTTCTGAGTTTAATGGTGTATTGCATCATTAAATAGCTCTATTGTGATAGAAGGGACACTTTTGTGCACTTTAAATTGAATTGGTTATGACTACATGCCCCAGATTAAGGAACTAATCACTAAAGCTATGTCTATATTACATCTCTAGGGTCTTTCACACACAAAAACATTATAAATCTTTAAATCCAATTTTTTTTTTTTTTTTTAATTCTTAGGAAGTATCATGCTCTATTGTTTTAAAATGTTAAATTCTTAAAGATATTTCCATTTATATTTGCATTTCTATGATTGTCAAGCAATTATATGTATAGAACATATCTATTGTTTGTAGTGTTCAAGATAAATTGGCACAAGAAATATTGAGAACATTGTATGGGACCACCCCCATAGGTTTTGTAGAGCCCAAAGTGTAAAGGGAATTTTTTTGTAACTTTCACCTATTTGTTGGCCAATTCCTATAGATAATTGAACATTGGTAATGGAAAAAACCATATACTGATAATTGGACTTGTTTAAAATGTCTAGCTCAAGACTTATATAGTCAGAGTCATAAAACTCAGTGTTCATTTTTTCAAGAACAAATTGATAAATATTTCTCATCATAATTTAATTCCACATTTTGTGGTTTGAAGTTCTTGGTCTCATTTACATTTTCTATCAGGTTGTGTCTATTTCTCTCTATATTTACAATTTCCCAATTAAATATTTTTCAATTTCCTATTAATTGGGTGGTGAATCAGAGTCTCTTATTTGAGTGCATTAAAATTTGAAGGAAAGAGAGAGAGAATTGTGAGAGGTTATATAAGCCATGAGAGGAACCAAAAATAATCTCAAGAAACATCCTGAGCAAAGGCTAAAGGAGAATTGTCATGCAGTCATAAGCAATCATGGAAGCAAAAGAATGCAAAATCAAGTAAGTTTGATAATCCCCCTATTTTAGTACCTTAAATTTTACATGAAGATATTAGTAATAATATGTATGAGTATGTAATTCCTCCTGATAATGAGGAAAATCATGTTATGAAAGAGACTACTAGTGGTAAGCAAGCTAGTTCAGGTTTGCTAGCCTCAAAACCAACTGAAAAATGGAAGTTTTTGGATAGGGATTTTGATGCTACATTGGCAACTAAAATGTTAAATCTTGGAGCCACTTCTACTTACAATCCTCAGGGAGTTGACCCATTTAAAATTCTTCATGGTAAAGACTATAATCCTCTCTCATAAAGGAAGGTGTTAAACCTTACAAATTATACTTGTGAACATTCAAATTCAGAGGTTGCTAATGAAAATGAGAAGGAATTAGTAAAACATATGATGGTGCTTCAAGAGGAATCCAAGAGGATTGATAAGTTAAGGATTAAAAATACAAGGAGGAGGAGAAATTAAAGTCTTCTATGTATGAGAAAGATAAGTTGAGGAGAAGGGTAGAGAGATTAAAATTGATGGTTGATGAAGAACCTGCCCCCACTACAAATTCATATTATCATCTTGTTCTTACATCTATACATGAAAAAGCTACTCTGAATGTTTCTATAGGAGCTACCACAATAAGTACATGGACTAGTTCCAATGTCACAAGCTCAATTGTAGCCCCTTATACCACTAGTAAACCATCACAGCCTTTGGATATAGGAAAAATTCCTATGAGTCAACTAAAGGGACCATGCATAAAAAAATGTGTCATCTCGTAGTATTCCTACATCTATAGCTAATGATCCCTCAAACCTTAAACTATAGTGAAAAAATGAACAATAGCATTTCCTCCTCATGATGTTGACATCATTGGAGAAGATGATGATAGCATGAGTAAGTTCCTAAATGATTTTCTTAACAACCTTGAAGCTAATGAATCCTTTTATCCATCAATGAAACAACAAACACCCCCTGTAATACCACCACCTAAGGTGTTTGGTTACTTACATCATAAATTTATGAGACAATAATTCAACCTAAGTTCCCTACAATACGTGAACCTATTTCCTTTAAGAAAGAAACTATTCAACATTATATCTTAAAAAAGTGACAGACACTCCCATCAACTTAGAAGAGACATATGTAAAACCCTTTACAATCTTGAGCAAACAAGGATGTGATACAAGTGAACATGAAATATATCGACTCAAAGAGAAAATTCCAATTGAAAATACAAAAGGGCTAGGATATGAAGACCCTCCCTCAGATATGAGTATCCTCCTTCCTAAAGAACAACCAATGATCCATAATTATGATAAGGATGAAAGGATCATCTTAGGTCCTCCTCAACATTCAATTCGATAAATTGGTGAATCTATCAAGTGTAAAAGACTTGACAAACTAAAGAAACTTTGATTCCCTTACCCACCAACTTACATTGAAAGGAATTTGCAGATACTCTTACATAGAGGATTTATCACATTAAATCCCATAAGAGAAGACTGAAAACCAAATCCCAAGAACACAAACACATTGCATTGTCAATACCATAGAGTGCTTGGACATAGTACCAATGAGTGTTGTGCTTCACAAAAAATATTCAAAAAGCTTGATATTATAGAAATAGTTCCTTATGGTGGGACCCTTTAGCCCCTTATCATGCAATATTTGTAGAGTCTTGTATTCTCACCATTACATGATATTTCCCATCACTTACCTTGGCTCATTCTTGTCCTACACATCATGGGAGTGAGATTTAGATAGCCTTGTCCAAGCAGTGCATTTTTCATTATCCCTTTAGCTAGATGGACTTCCATGTTCCTTACTAGTATTTTTGCATTATTTCTTTTTCATTTTCTTTTGTGTGACTGCATGTGAGTAATGTGATCTCCCCGTAATGTTTTGTTTGATGTATATCTCTCTTTGTGACATTCCTCTATTTCTACCTTGATTCTTCTCTATGTCATAAGTCTTTCCAAAAGATTTTTCTTTATCTTTTGATTTGACTTGTGTCTTCCATCTTGACCCAAAAGGTTTTTCTTTGTTTTCACTCTCTTTGTGCCGTTCTTCTAGTTTTGTGTGTATTTGGGGAATTATGATAGTTCTAAGCTCTCTAAAAACATTGTAGCAAGAACATACTGAACTCAAATCCATAGATCCCTTATATGTTTTTAGTGTTTTCATTTTGGGGGCAACCCCTCTTTTCCTTTTTCATGATGTAGCTTTATTTGGAAACATATGACTTGGCATAGGGATTTCTAAGTTATCTCTTCTGTCCTCTTTATTATTAACATTTTACATTTTCTAGTTTAAAGTAATTGCTCACAGTATGGTGTTTAGCAATTTCTTTAAAGTGAGGGCATACATTTGCATTATTCTCTTGCATTTTTCTTTTACTTGTTTAATGGTGTAGTCTTCTTACTTTATGTGATGTTTTTTTTGCTTTGTTGTTCACATTAGGTGTGATATCCCTCAAGAGAGTGATCTATCTTAGCATATTATATTCCTCTTAGTGGCCTGATGTGACACATTGCATCTCCTAAGTTGTGAATCTTATATTCATTGATTGGTTCATTCTTGGAGATATTAGGCACAATGTCCCATAACCTAAAGACCATACATAGAATAAGAAAGGATCCTTTGAGCATTCCCTATTTTTGCATTTGTATTTTAAATTATATGGCCACCTTGCATAATACATCTTGCATGACTATGGAGCCATCTTGTTTGTTCATGATTTCCAAGAATACAATTTTTTTCTCACCTCATGAAGCTCAAAGTTCATTGTTCATGAGCTCCAAGCATATGAAGTTTTTCTTGCCTTATGAAGCTTGAAGGACATTTTTGTGTGGCACCTTACTAAAGTTATCAGGAGGTATAACTTTTGTATGGTTTGATGGGGAGCCTAACCGAGGCATGACTTTACCATAGCCATTCACGTGTGAGTGTCAATGCATACTGACCGTGTGTGTATGTGTCTCACCTCTTTCAGATCCTCACCTAGCGGACAACCCAGAGTTCCATTTCCTTAGAGTGAGCATGCATTTTTTGGACAAATATCCTAGATCTGATCCACATCCGATGGGAAAATAGTCAAAGATTGATATTCCCCTTTTATTTTTATTTTTCTCTTCGTCTTTGGTAGTTTATGCTTGTTCCTTTATAATGCCCTTTAAATAATTTTTCACGTGTGTTCTTTTGTGCCTATGTTGGTTTTTCATGGGATCTTGATCCCAGGGGCTTTATCACCCCTCTTGATCATTGTCATCCCATATTATTGGCATCAAGGTGAAATTGGATCCCTCTTGAAGTAGAATCATCTACTTTAGTGTGAGTTTAAAGAAAGTTCATCCTCTCACTAAAGTGGCAGCTAAATATAGTGTAAAAAAATGTCGTCGATGACATTTTCACACTTGTTTTGGCCCTCCTTGTAAAATTGAGCTTAATGATGCCTTGACTTAGTGTTCTAATGTGTTTAAATAACACACTCACATTAGGTCTTGGGCCCTTGTAAATTAAATAAACTTAACCACACCTTATTTAGAGTGTTGTAACACATTTTCACACTTTTCTAGGGTTTTCATAAATAATTGGGCTTCTTTATGCTTTAATTGGCCTTATTTTGCATCCACAAGCCTCATTTATTACACCTTTTCAAGGATAATCTCGACATAAACCAACATCCAATCATAGTTCTAGTGTGTTTAGGTTGTGTCCAATATTTGGTGGTGTGGGACTCATACACCACCTTAGAAATATGAGTCCCACCTAGCGTTTTGGGTCCTAATCCTAATTTTACACATTTCTAAGAATTTTTGAATTTGGTCTCATAAATTTTTCTTAATGGGAGTCATATGTCACCTTGGGCATATGAGTCTCGTGTGGCCCAAAATTAAAATTAATTGAAATTCTTGGTAGGATTTCACCCTCCTAGATCTGATGTCGGCTTGTAGTGTAATTTTGGGAATTCTTGCATAATTAAGTATAAATATAAGTTTCTTTAGCTCATTTTATACCTAGCAAGTTGAATGAGCATCCTTATAGCAAGTTTGAGTTCTCAATAGCATTCAAGTGATTACAAGAGAATTCAAGAACATTTAAGAGAAGATTATGAAGCATTTTAGAGCATTATTCAAGCATCATGTCAAAGATTTTATGCATCATGTTTGTTTTCAAGCTAACAATTATGGTGTAGGGTTTTATGATTCAAGCTAGCATTTCATTCAAGATCTATCCTATTCAAGAAAGAGTCAAGATCTACATCCATTGGATCCATCTCATACATGTTTTTAGCCTCTCATTGCTAGGGTTTAGTGAGTTGCAATATCATATTTTGTTCATTCATCATTCTCCATTCCTATTTCATTGCATTTCAAGGTTTGATTACCAAAATAGGGTTTGACCAAGGAAAACCCCTAGACACTAACCAAAATTTTTTTTTCCCTCTCTCTAGTGTGTGATTTGCAAGTTTATATTGAAGATACATTAAAGAGAAATCTTGGAGAAAGTTTTCAAAAGTGTTCAAAGTTGTAGAAGTTTTCACCTTGTATTGGAGATACTTGGAGGACTTCTATAGGTTGCAAATTAGGGTTTTAGATCTAGAAATAAATTGAGAAGCAAAGAGTAGACCTTAAAGACCAGGTTCAAACCTTGAAGTTTCAAAAAAACCTAACTAAACTAATTCGACAATTGTAGTGCATGAGTCCTAGTTTAGGTCAAAATTTAGGTTTTTACAGATTTGGATACCCATTTTCCATATTCATGTTTTTGCACAGAAACCCAAATCTAGGACTGATTCGCCCAACCTAGCATATGAGTTCCAGTCAACATTAAAGTCATTGTTTTCAACATTTCAGAGCTCCATCCATTCATCTTTAGATTTCTAGGTGCACACATTTCATCTTGCAGCATTTTGTTTTGTTTTATTTGCATTTCTAGGTCATTTAGTGGATGATTGCATCATATTAGGGTTAAACATTTCATTTTGCATTGCACTTATCTTTCCATGTCATAACGTGGCGGTGAACCCCTCATTAATTTATAATCAGCCCCTAGGACAACCCTATTGCCAAATATCTTTCCCCTTCCTCCATTGGATAGAGATCTCTAGGGTCATCCTTGAATAAGAGTGGAGTTTTATTATTCTCAGTCCAAAACCCTATAACCCAAGCAAAATTCAACCTTTCATTATGAAGGGAACACAATATAGTGAGGGGGTGAATAGGTAGATCAAGTCTATTTAAAAATATTTAATCCAACATGTATATGTTGTGTCGCCAAAAATTATATACTCTTGAACAAAGAGAAAATTTTGTGATTAATTTGGTCCTATTTTAGACACTCTTGCATCAATCGCCCCTTAAAAACTACATGTATAGGCCCCTAATGCTCATAATTTTGGACTTTAAGGCCTGTTTCACTCACAAATCATACAAATCCCAAAAAGAAAAATTCAAAACAATTAAATTTCATGAAACCCACCTCAAAAATCCCTAGTGGGACTAAGTCGCCTAAGGTGGTGAGTTAGTCCCTTTTGAGGTATTTTCCACTTTTGAGTGGGAAAATCATTAACTTAATTCAAATTCTTGAGGGATGTTGGCCCGTGAATTTAAAAATAATGAATAATTTGGTGTCAATGCCTATAAATACATGTTTTTAGATCATTTTAAATAACATTAAATCATTTTTACAAAGCAAATCAAAAGTCAAGAGACAAATATATTTTACGAGAAGATTCTTTAGTCTTTCTACAACAAAGTTGAAGCTTTAGGGTAGAAAGTTAGGGTTTTTGTAGTTCTTCAAGCTCAATTTTTGTCCAAGATCTTACATTGCGAAGGGTTGATCATGGATGCCTATGGAGAATCATGGAGAAATCTAGGTTGAGGAGATGCAACTAGCCATCAAATCAAGACTAAAGACTTGTTTTCAAAGTGGTTCCATCTTACATTTTCTCTCTATCTTCAGCCTAAGGAAGGTTTGCATGTCATTTTGATTCATTTCTAATGTGATTTATTGTGTCTTAGAATGCATCTTGCATTGTTCTAAGTCCATTTATGCATCTTATTCTTACACATTAGAATACAGTTGCATCTTATTTTCAGACTTCCTATTCTTAGACACACTTAGGGCTAGGGTTTTATGTATATTTTCTCTTTCAAAGTTTAAATACCAACTAGGGGATTGACCGAGGAAAACCCCCCAATAGAAATCAATTTATCCTATGTTTTGTAAGTGATTTTGTAGATTTGGATCCGAATTTCCATTAGAAAATAAAGTACAGACTATGGACTTCTATTTCCACTTTTGAATTTGTAGAAAATACAAAGTGGACTAAGTCACCAACTATGGAAACTTAGTCCTACTGCACTCGTCTTTTAGGAATTTTTACAGGTTTAGATACCTATTTGGAAAAAATAGCTTTTTGGGCAGTTTCCCTAATCTGGGACTAAGTCGCCTAGCTTTCCATAAGTGTCCTAGTTGGCTCAAAAATCAAGTTTTCTAGAATCTCAGAGGTCTCTACAATCTCTAATTTTCTCTTCATCGGTTTCTAGGTGCAAATTTTTTATTTAGCATCTTTATTTTGTTCTTTATTGCATCCTATAGACATACAAAATTAGCATCATTCACATTCATCCATTCATCGGGTAAATCAAGTTCATTAAATTCAATCTCCTTTGGTCATCCATTTAAATTAAATAAATCAACTTTGTTTAATTTAAACCTAACATCATCATTTTAATTAAATCTAAAACATCTTTCATCTCCCTTTGATTTAGTTGAAATTCCTAAATCTAAAGTCAAATGGGTCAAATCACCTAATCCCTCACTAAATTAATCTAATCCTAATTAATCTAATCTAATCACCCATCACATCCTCTAGCTTTTCCCACTTGTACAAATAAATAAATTAACTCATTTATTAAATCCTCATTTTCCTCAACAAGACATCTTTGGAGAATAGTCGGGCCTTAAGTTTGAATTTAAAAACAAGTTGACTTGTCCCTTTCAACATGGCACTAACTCCCATCTTAAATGTCCCCCACTTGGCATTTAGGTCCCTTTTTCTCCCTCCAACAAGCCAAATTTGAATTTGAAAAGACCAACTAATCTCATTTATTGGCACATTGACCAGAACTTGCACATCCTCCATCCACTCACAAGGGAACAAGTGGCTCCTTCCTATTGGCTAAATCTTTGTCCCACATTGCTCTCTTTTGGGCATTCTTCCAACTTGAGATTCTCTAAATAGAAGGCTCATTCTTCATTTCTAGCACAACACAATCCTCATGCAAAGTTACTCTCTTCATATTGAGAGCTAATTTTTCCCATTATCATTTGCATCATCGATTTGTCAAGGGTTGGGAAAGGGTCACTTTTCACAACAAAGTGACGCCAATCAAATATGGGATAGATATACTTCATGTTTTTCTTTATATGCTTTTAGTTATCTTGTTATTGGATTGCATTTAAAACATGTAGGATTATCTCATATGGATGTTGAATATTTTCTTTGTTGCTAATGATGTGTGCTAGAATTTTAGCCATTTGCAGATTTTGATGTCCACATAATGCTGCTAGAAGGAGGGCACAAACCGACAACCACATCTTGCTTTCATATGTTACTGGCATTTCTAAATTTGATTTATGTTTCATTATATCATCTATTGATTTGAAGTCAACCAAGGATATAGATTATGGTACTATGCATACGTAGTAAAATGTTATAATTGAGCTTATTCCTTTTGCATCTGAATGTTCAATTTTATGGAGTTGGAAATCTGTGGCTTGGTGTATGAAATCATAATTCCTTCTTTTGACTGATAAAGTTTCTCTACATTTTATGCTTGTCTTGAAATTCATACCCTATTCCTAAAAGTTCCCTAGGCAGAATAGACATTGGTAAAGGTTGTTGGTTCTAGTTTTAAAGACAACCAATTGTATTTTCTTAAAAGCCTCTTCAATAAATCCTTTTTGAGCATATTTGGCAATTGTTGTAGTCTGTGAGACCACATGCTTTGATGAATTCTATCAAAAAACTCACATACCCTATCTGTACTTAAAAAATGTTATGGAGAGAGAAGTCATGGATGTATGATCAAAGTCTTTCACATTCCTTTTATGCCCACATAATTAATTCTTTAATGTGCTCTTTTTTTCTGTGTGTAGAGGCAAAACTCACACGAAGGAAACTCAACAACTACATAGTCCTCTTTGCGCTTATTGGCATAGTCTTGTGTGTAATCCTCCGGTGTGTTGTTCCATTCAAAGGCCTTCACTCCTACTTGCGCTCTTTTTGAATTTTGAAGATCCAAGAAATTTTTATGGTTTTGAGCACTGCATAAGTCAAATGAGAGTAACAGTAAAACTAAATATAAAAATTTCATTCTAAAATATTTTGAAGAGATCTTATCTGATTTCTCTTAGTTTTTGAGAGCTACGCACATTCGAGTGAACTGGGTATTCGGTATTTATAACTTTGATGTTGTGTTTGTTAGTTTGTTTTTTATCATGTCTACATAAATTTGATGTTGTGTTTGTTAGTTATTCTATTAGTTTTTTTCCCATCTTCCATCAATGCTCAGTGAAGGATCTACACCAGCTCTCATACCAAACTCCAGATTGCAAAAATTTACAAATCCATAACCTTTACATTAAGTGCCACTAGGTATAAAAATTGTTACCAGCAATAACCTGCGCACTCACTGTATTGATTTTACCTCGATAAAAATCATTACCGGTCATAGCCTGTGCACTCACTATATTTATTTTACCACGAATTTCCATTGCTTTTTCAAGTGGCCTTCTTTTGAATGAAATGGAAATGGTGGTTATGACAGGAGGAGAGAAAGGAAAAATTAGAAGTGTAAAGGTAATTCCTATTTTAACACTTCATGCCTCTATTTTAATTAAAACCTTTTCATTATTACTCAGTTGCTGCTAACCCTTTATTGCTTTTACTGGTGGCGTTGGGTTATTTCTTTTAACTAAGAAGGGGTAAACTTGCAGCCAATTAATTCTGATAGTTTCAAGTAGCTTCACTATGCATTAACTTTTGTAATGCAAACCCTTTCATTTCAAGGCAATGGCTATTAAACTTTCATTCTTCTTACCACTGGTGTCAAAGAAATTTTGTAGTTGAAGTAAATGTCACTTTCCAAGAATAACCTCCAACCTACTCTACCAATCACCTAACATTTTAACAACCAACATATTTTGAGATTCACAACATGTTTTCAACTGCCTTTCTCACCTAATCCAGGCACACGCGCACGCTGCTTAGAGGAACGAATCTCACTAATTAAAAGTGTGGGGAGTACAAGCAGTGCAAGGCGTGTTCGAAGGTTTCATGTGGATTCCTTATTGATGTAAGAAAGAAAAAAAAGAGGATTTTATTTTATTTGGTGGATGTCATAATTAGACAGATCGAAGGGCAGGTATATTGTTAGAAATTGGGGGAATGTGTGAATCCCTGTGGGATGCGAGATGGGAATTCTCTGTAGAAAAATTTGTATGAGCATGACCTCTAAAATCATGTGTATGCACAAAGGATCCTGAAATGTAAAAGCATGACTTGTTATATTTGTGGAATAGTAAAGTGCACCTTCATGGACCTTTCGAGCCCAACATAGCAGTCTTTTTTAGATTGTAGTGCTCTCTTTGATACATGACCCATAGAGCTATGATGAGTCTTTCTTTCACTTTATATCATGTTCATCTTCTCAAAGATTCTATTCAATTCTCAGGCCCTCTATGTGAAAGTTCTTCGTGGCAATCAAAATCATATTTTTTAGACCATTATGATTCTTGGGCTAGTAGTTGATCACCCAAAATTTTCACCTTTATCTCTTCATATCGACTATATACCTTTCATTCTATAGATGTCAAATCTGTCAGTCTATAGATTTTGCAGATTTATCTATTAATGGTGTGTCATGAATTGGAAAAAGAGGGTAGATTTTGTAGATTTATCTCTTCATGTTGTGACGTGTATCATCTTCTGATGTTTTTTTTCAACTCTTGTATTGATGTTAGCTTTCATTAACTATGGAATTTTTAAATTTCAAAAAGGCATTTAAATGTATAAGGGCTATAGATCTAGAGTTACAAACATCACAATTGAGTGGGCCTGCAGGCTATACCTCCTAGCCAACAATTAATAATTATAGTCTTAAAAAAGAAGAAGAAGATAATTATAGAAAAACAAGGAATCACCTGTTCTAGAAAGGCTTTGATCATGGCACTTGCACAAATTTCATTAAAGGGACACACACTTTATCATTTGCATCAAATCTTCTTTATTTTTAGGGGTGCATAAAATTTTCTTTTTTAAAATGGCCATAAAATCCTTGAAATAAATATTATTTGTGATTATTTTGTAATGTTTGCAGGGTTTTGCATCAAGAAAAAAATAGTGGTTTTGCTCAAGCATTGAAGTCAAGTGAAGACAAAGCAAGATTGGAATTAAAGAATTAAACACCAAATTTAAAACTTACAAAAGCATTTTTTAATGCTTATTGTGATAACCTAGAGCTTCCATTCTATGCTTTAGTTTTCTGTTTTGGAAAAAATTTCTTTTTGGATTCTAAAAGGAATACTCCCAAAAGCTTTCATTTTTTTGTGACAAAGGGCTTAAAAAGAAATTTAGGACAAACTTACTAGAGTTGGTTTTCAGATTTAACAATTGAACAAGGAAACTTTCATATCTCGTTTTGGTGCTTTAAAATGAATCAAAACTCATTGCTTTGTGGACTTAAAATGAACAAGTGTTTCTTTGTCTTGTAATTACTTACTCAAAGTAATACCATCGAAAGGACGTATGCACTTCTCTCGCACTGCACGATGATCTCAAGAATCGAAAGGCCTTTTGGTGACATTAAGTTGTGTAAGTAATTACCCACACACTTCATTTTGGGAATTAAAATTAAACAAAAAAATTTACGAGTGTGAGGAAACCTATTGCATGTGTTCTCACTTTGTTTCTAAATGAAGGTTGATCAAACTATGAATATGTTTGCTCACTTTTTTTTATCTTAGAGGGCCTTCCTTGGGGAATAAGTACTCACCTAAGGGACGAATCAACCGGTAACACTCTAAAGCCAAGAGTATTTCCAGGAAACATATAAATGTGCGTATTGGAATAAATGCCAGTATCATGTAGTTGGCTCTAATGAGAAGGGAAACAATGGTCTCTCGCCACATTGGGTCAGCTCCTACAAATAGAAAGTCTGAACTAAAACCCTTGTTGTAGAAAGGCCAAAATATCTATCTATTTGTTGGTGCAAGAACGGTTGTTTTGAAGCCACCCCACACTTTTACGATCTTTAGTAGAAATGGAAAGCATGCCATGAGAGTTTCATGGGTGTTAATGCTTGGCTGCCCCGTATAAGTGAGTGTTGTAGAGGGGAGCCAGTGTGGTCAAGCATCTAACCATTGGTTAAAGATAAGCATAGCTAGACTTGTCCAAGTGGGGATTCAACAAATATAGTCTTTCATATCCATAGGGTTGTGATTTTTCTTGAAATCAGAACACTTTTCTTGATTAAAAACATTGGAAAACAAACATTCAACATGTGCATCAAATCTCAAACCCTTTAGGAGAAGCAAATACCCTTGAAAAATTCACACACTATTGCTTTCCCTTGGGATTCTCATCCTTAGAGGCTTCTAAGCATTTGGATTTCATCTCAATTTTCTCCTACTAAGGTCAACATTAGGAAACCTTTGCCTTGATTACCTCTATTTCCACATAATGCACTTTGTGGGATGAAAGAGAATTAGGACATTGGACATCTAGTTTCAAAAGCTAATCAAGAGGTGTTTGTGGTAAAAAGAATCCATTAATAAAATATTATATCAATTCAACCCCACACATGTGCTTGGGCATCTTTTGGTCATATGGTTTTCATGCAAACATTGGTCTTTTGATTTTGAATTACTCTTAAAGAAAGGCATGTTCTTCACTATCTTGGTCTAGTAAACAAGTCCTTCTTAGGTTCATTTAGGATCAAATCAAACACTTCATCCACCCCAAACATTTATCATTTCCATCCCACAAAAGAGCTTTTGGAAACATCATTCTAGACTTAGGTAAATCATCAAAATCAAAATCAGCTTGTTTAGTTAGGTGTATTAGAATGCATCCTTTCTCATAGATTTAATTGAATTAGAAATCCTTTGAATAAGTTCATCCGAAGATCACATCTAACATCTTAGGTTTCACAAGTCCATTATCGAAATCCAATCAAACCAATCAAAATCAAAACCTAAGTATAGCATTGATCCAAAGTTCCTAAATGTACAACACCCATATCATTCACCCCTTTCATCATTCATCTCATCATTGGTCCTAAACACCGTAGAGGTCGACAAGGTAAAAAAAAAAGAGGAATACGAAATATAAAATTGATCCATACATCATGAGCAGTCTAAAACAACCAAACTCTCAAAGCCTCACAATTCCAATTGATTATCAAAAGTTACATTTATACAATCCATACATGGTATTGTTATCTCCCACAAACCTCAATGGTAAAAAAAATGTGAGTATGCCTAGTCAAAAGATTGGATCACCTTTCCCTATGGTAGATTTAAATCCAAGTCCAAAACTACAAATATATCAAACAAACACCCAATGCATGAGCCTTCAAATGAACAACATCATCCCATCAAATCCCTACATGCCAAATGTGAATATACCAAGTACAACTTTATCAAAAGTGAAAAATTTGAATCCAAACTTGGAAAACTTTGGGATAGATATGCTTGCAAATTATATGAATATTGTTCAAAGTCCAAAAAAGATGTTAAAAACTCCAAGTCAAGGTAACACCATGCAAAGTCAAAGTTACCTAAATCAAGGAAATGTGATTCCCAACATCAACAATGTTCAATTTCAACCCATAATGCCAAATCTGAACACCATCCCAAATTAGAACATTGTACAAAATCAATTTTTTGATGATCCTGGGATGTGAAAAACACAAGTGTACATCCTAAATCTAGTTGAACAAAATCCAAATCAAGGGAGTAAAATTCAAAATCAAGATCAAATTTCACTAGAGCAACTTGCTTCACATGGAAAACTAATTGAATTATGGAGCCAAGAGATATCTTCACTCCAAAATCAATACACTTTTCCATTAGTTAATCCATGTCATCAGAGCATTGAGTTGTGTCCACAACTGCATCAAGAACAATATCTCCAATGTCAAGAAGCTAGATATCAAAACCAACAACATCAACAACAAACCCAATTACCCCATCTTGAAGATCAATTGCCACATTTCAAAGATCAATCACCACATCTCCAAAATCAATCACAACAAGGTCAATTTAAGACACAAATCTCACAAGGTAACAAGAGAAAATACACACCACTTGGGAGACCAATTGAATCAGTCCTACAATAGTTGGTACAAGAAAATCTTGTCAAAAACCCCGTTTATGCGAACTATCAAGAACTAGACATAAAACTGCCAGGGTATAACAAGAAGAACCTTTGTGATTATCATAGAATAAAGGGACACATAACATGAGATTGTGTTTGACTCAAAAAACTCATCCAAGACCTGATTGATCAAAATATAATCACTATTGGGGACAATGATAGCATTGGAAATCTCTTTGCCACAATTGTTGAGAACAATGATCAAGATCTATCCATCAATGAACACCTTGAAGATGTTTCCACTTCATCCAATGATGAAATCAACACATATCAAGAGTCACTTTTCAATCATGATCAAAATCCACCAGCAATACCCCACAATGATCCAATTCACAAAATTTCAACATCACTTGACCCTATGGTTGAAGAAATTGACAATGTCTCCACCACAATTGGTGAAAATAATGATCAAAATCTATCAATCAATGAGCATATGGAAGATGTTTCCACTTCATCTGATAACCAACTCACCATACATTAATAACCACTTTTTAGTGATCTATTTCAAGGAGTGTTAGAGTTATTTGATCCTATTGACATAATGCATGATCCATTAACCATTAATCATGTTGAAAATGTCTCTACATCACCCAATGAGTTAGAGGACATATCCCAAGAATTTATTTCAAAGAACGATCAAAATCTTTCACCAAGGTCTAGCAATGGTCATTTCCAAGACATATTGACTCCCTTTGACCTCATGGTTACAAATACTAAAGGATTCCTCAACTCAACACTTGATCCAAGTCTCGTGAAATATCAAGAGGATATTGAACCACTTCCCATGTCTAATGAAGAAATCCAAAAACCCTTTGTAAGAAATTTATCCTTTGAAACTTACCCATATCAAGAACTTGATCCAAAGCATGTCGAAAGTAATTCTAAAATCATTCAAGATCAAGAATTCCTATTTCCAAGATACTACGATGATCTAATGGGCACTCTCTTATCTATGAAAGATATCATATCCACATGGCATATACCCCTCCATCTACCCATGACATGCTTTCTGTGGATGGACACGTAGATGATCTTCATTCAGAACAAGATTCCTTTACTCCTGATATATTACACAAAATAGAGTAGGTTATTGATTCCTATAGTCAAACAAAGTTATCAACATCAAAATTAGATATATCCCAAATTTAGATTGAGTACATCATGTATGAAGTTATCCAACATTATCCACTCAAGGAAATAGGTCAGACAAAACATGATATTCCAGAGTCAATAGAACAACAAATTGAAATTTCATTTACAGTGGTCATTTATTAGAGCAGGCTTACTGAACAAGACATATCAAAACAAGAAGAATCAAGGAACGAAGGTGCCACTACCACCATATTGTGGGCAACTATGTCTCTAAAAAATTCCAACATAGGGAGCACGAAGAATCTTTATGGTGAAACAATGCCAATACTACAACCAACCATGTCATGAATCTTCATCCACCCATCACCCCATCAAAAAATTGGGACCAACATCAAAATAAGAATGTAAATCAAAGAAAGAAGAACATCATCAAAGGAAAAGAAGTAGTGAAGCATGAAGGACAAATCAAATACAATTGGATACCAAAGAATACAAAGAAAGATTATCCCTATCAAACTTCATTAGTCAAAGAAACTATGGGGAAAAATAAAAAAGGGAAAAGTATCCATCAAAGACGTCCGCAAAAGAAAAAGGAGGCTTCTCAAACAACGTACAAAGTGTATCAAGCAGTTGGTCCTAATTCCACGTACACTTCCATATCCACCCATCATTGCTCATCTTCCAAAGTTTGCAGAGTCAAAGGTTCCAAACTATCAACCAATCCATCTTTTATCCCTAAACACACTCCATCCATGCCTCCACACATGATATCCAATTCTCACATTTACCATGTATTGGTAATGACCCTTCATCATAAGGATTTTGAAGGAACTCTATCGCGATGTGTGCACAGAGACAGAGTTAACCTCGGTATCAATAAAGCAGATCAAGAATCTCAAAAGTTGCATTCAAGTGCATATATCTTGGCAAAATAACTTCTTCAGGTAGGATATCGATGGCACATTATGACAAAAGCATCTACATCAACACCACCAAGTGGTTCAGCATGAGCTTAAAATCTTTCAGAAAAACCAAAAGTAAAATAAAATAAAAAAGTATGAAAATCCAAAAAAAAAATTAGATAAAGGATTGAAAACAGTAAAGAAAAAAATCCTCCTCTAGTGAAAACTGCATAGGCAACACTTTGGATAGGTACGATGATGAAAACTTGGCAAACAAGCGTCATGTGTAGAATCAAGCATCTACGTGTGCCAGTTCAGGTGAAAACATCTCATCCCATCCATAATAAATCTAGCATTCCATCCATCTTATCCATAATAAATACATTCATCCATGAACCATTTATCCAATCCATTTTCACATATTTGCATCCATGATCGAAGTTATCTTGATCTTGACAAAGTTTGGTGCACACTTTACACTTGATTATGGTAAACACCTTGACATGGGTCATTTTCATTGATCCTATCCTATGCAACATTATTTGAGCCATGAAGCATTATCCAAATGAGCATTCTTTATCTGAACACTATATCTTATCGCAAGATAATATTTGGAATCCTTTGCATGTGCTTTCCATATCCATCAATCCATACACCTATCCGAGCATCCACACATTGCATTCCATACATTGCTAGACATTGGGGGCAAATATTTACATCTTGCTTTGGGAATAAATCTTGATCTATATCCTCCAACTTATGTGGTGATCTAAACATTGGAAAAAATGAAATAAAATTGGTCCACCACTTGTGAGAAAAATTCCAAATCACTAACCCATGGCACATTTTGATGAGAACATGTCCTTATCAAGCTTCATCTTTCATTGAACATCAATCCAAACAATCAATATCAGTCGCATCTAATTTTCACATCAAACATCACATCAAATCATTCAAACAACTTTTGTTCCAAATCAAGCTTCATCAATCATGACCAATCAAATCGAATCAAAAAATCATCATCTTGGGATATCCTTGAGTTGCTTAACACTATCCTTGCATTGTTGGGTATCCTCAACAATGTTATCATCATCAATCCCTCATCATATTGGGATATCCATCCCAATCCTCGTGTTGCTTAACATTATCCTTGCATTGTTGTGTATCCTCAATGGTGTTATCATTATCAGCATCAATCTGATCAATCAACCTTAGCTTGTTTTCAACAAAATCCCAAAATAGAGCACTAATATCATCAAACAGATCCTTATCCAAATCGCCAAAATCATGCGAAAATCCAAAAAAATCCAAAACATATCAAAAAATTAAAAAAACATCTAAAATCATATAAAAAAACCAAAAAAATATTCTTAAAAGTCAGAAAAATGTCAAAAACATTGGAATCTAAACTATGTCATCTTTGAGCTTAAACGTAGGCAAGGCTAATCTTTGATCAACCCCCGAGACATCAAAATCCCAAATATTTGAAAATCAAAACTCAAAACATTTGTACAATCTCGAAAAAACCCCAAAAGAACCTCAAAACATTTCAAAGACATCAAAGACATCCAAATATTCAAAAAATTCATCTATCTGATTTTGCTTTCACTCACAATAATGAATCATCCATAATAAACTAATGGGTATGTGTAGGATCATCCTGGAAAAAATAGGCCCTTAAGTGGCAAAAAAATCAAAAAAATCAAAGTTAGACAACTTGGCGTAAAAATTTGAATAAGTTATCTATATTATTTCAAAAATATGTAAAAGTAGAATTTGTAGCAAATTAAATGTAGTTTCTAAACTACTAGGTTTGTTAAAAAAAAAAAACTATTTGGTGAAAATTTGAAATTTCAATGTAGTAATACTTAATTTTCAGGGAAAAAATAAGAAGTAGGTTTCTGTCTGACCACCCTAACCACAATAAAATGATAATATTTTTTTATGATATTTTAGATATAAGTAGAGGAATGATGTCCCAATGTGATGCATATTTTTTTGTAATTTTGTCCAAGTAAATAATTAATTATTAATTTTTATTACAACTTTTAAAAAATATAAAACCTTGTATGTCCACCACCTTAACTTGGTCAAAACTTCATGAAATTCAAATTTTCTATTTTTAATCCTATAGTATGCAAAACATAGAATGTGACACATGTTGGATTCAAAAATGTGATATTGTTTGAAAGCTATAGATGTTTTTCAATCCTATCAATCAGGACTTTAGTCATAATTTAAATAGAAAATGAATAATAATTACTTATTAAATTCAAAGTAAAACATAATTTATATTGGTGGAAAGCTGAGAATCTCCTTTAAAACCCTTTTTCGCTTCATCAATTTTGGGTAAAAAAAGGTCATCAGCCATGTACCCATCATATTGCCACTTTTTGGCCCATCATGATCCTGCACATACCTTGATCATCACCTTCATCCTTTGGTAAAACATACAGAAACAACCACAACAATTGGAAAAATAAAACTTGAAACGTTAAATCAAAGGCAAACAACAAACCTTTTTAAAAAAATCAAACTCTTGATCATTTTTAGATATGTCAATGAACCTTATATCAACAACCTATTAATCAACTTATCAACCCATGATCATCCTATAAAATGCATGTCCTAGGATATATCGTTCTGACAATGGGCATCATTTTGGATATCACTGGATTCTTATCCTATCAAAACAAATCCCTTTGGCTAGAGGTATGAAGAACATTGACTTGTTTGTGTACTTGATCTTTTCTTTTGATTTATCTTATTGCGCTCATTCCAATGACCTCTTGATAATGTCTAGTCAAAGTGATTTAGAGAGAAAGGAATGGGGCATCAATCATTATCCTTTTGTTTGTTGTGCTTGTTGGACGTTCTTGTAATATAACTTGGTGAATACTTTCTTTGTTAGGTATGTACTAGCAAGGTTTCCATATGTCAACTGTGAACAAGAATACTCCTATCTATTTGTCGAGTCAAAGTCCATCGCACTAGGTACAACGCCATCCTGGTTATTTATACCTTGATGCATTGTATCTATGTGTGTTATCAAACATAAGGTAAGTAGCCCTTTTAAAATCCCAATCCTTGATAAGTGAAGCATCATCTATCATCATCATCATCTCTAAATAAATTATCTTCAGATCATGGACTTGTTGGATCCTCTTTTCATCATCTCATTTCTTCTTTCTTCTTTTCCATACTAACATCACATCATGATCAGTTAATCATTATCACCAGTGCATCCATCTTGCATCCATGAACCATCAGCATTATACACATCATCTCACATGCATGTTAATCATCATAATATAGATCTGTTAGTCTAAGCATCTCATAAAATCATACATTTGCATAAAACATCTATTTGCATAAACATACAGGCATTATTGCATCATCCATCTCACATACATTGCATTATCATTTAAGTTGTTTAGGATAATATAGATTGGTTATTCTAAGCATCTTAAAAAACCATCTCATTTGCATCATCATAACAACCATCCATATGTCCATCTGGAACCTCTTTATTGCGAGATCGACCCTCAAATCAAATCTTTTCGCTTGATCTCTTGAGGGGGAAATGTACTAGTGTACTTCTTTCCACTGCTGCATCCATTAAAAAATTAGAAAATTTTTGAATTTTGATCGTGGTAAGTTTATTCTTTGAACCAATGTAGGAAGTACATTACTTCAAAGAGGGGAAAAATTTAGACATACGAAATTAGCATCATTCACATTCATCCATTCATCAGGTAAATCAAGTTCATTAAATTCAATCTCCTAAGGTCATCCATTTAAATTAAATAAATCAACTTTGTTTAATTTAAGCCTAAAATCATCTTTTTAATTAAATAAATCAAATTTTTATTTAATTAAATCTAAAACATCTTTCATCTCCCTTTGTTTTAGTTTAAATTCCTAAATCTAAAGTCAAATGGGTCAAATCACCTAATCTCTCACTAAATTAATCTAATCCTGATTAATCTAATCTAATCACTCATCACATCCTCTAGCTTTTCCAACTTGCACAAATAAATCAATTAACTCATTTATTAAATCCTCATTTTCCTCAATAAGGCATCTTTGGAGAATATTCCCTCAAGTTTGAATTCAAAAACAAGTTGATTTGTCCCTTCCAACATGACATGAAATCCCCTCTTACATGTCCCTCACTTGGCATTTAAGTCCCATTTTCTCCCTCCAACAAGCCAAATTTGAATTTGAAAAGGCCAACTAATCTCATTTATTGGCACATTGACCAAAACTTGCACATCCTCCATCCACTCACAAGGGGACAAGTGGCTCCTTCCTATTGGCTAAATCTTTGTCCCATATTGCTCTCTTTTGGGAATTCTTCCAACTTGAGATTCTATAAATAGAAGGCTCATTCTTCATTTCTAGCACAACACAATCCTCATGCAAAGTTACTCTCTTCATATTGAGAGCTAATTTTTCCCATTATCATTTGCATCATCGATTTGTCAAGGGTTGGGAAAGGGTCAATTTTCACAACAAAGTGAGACCAATCCAATATGGGATAGATATACTTCATGTTTTTCTTTATATGGTTTTAGTTATCTTTTTATTGGATTGCATTTTAAAACATGTAGGATTATCTCATATGGATGTTGAATATTTTCTTTGTTGCTAATGATGTGTGTTAGAGTTTTATCCATTTGCAGATTTTGATGTCCACACATCCATTTCATCATTTTGCATATCATAGTATGTTTTCCAACACTTTTTATTTCTTAGGTTTAGCATTAATAATCATGTTTATTTTTTATTTTATTTCATTAGGGCACCATTATTAGGCATATTGCATCCATTTTACATTAATATTGAGTGTAGACATTAGCATTTTGGGTCTAGTTGTCTCCTTCTAGGTGAAAAACCTAGAAGTGTTAGAGAACCCTTGGACACCCAAAATTAATGTCCACATTTCAGTGAACCTGACATTTGAACCTTTTATTCCTAATCTCAGGTGCATGTACATCCTAGGTTTTAACCTGCATCAACATTTTGCATTAGGTGTTGCATAGTTTATTTTGCATCCTTGGATTTTAAACAATCCATTAGTGAAAAGCTCATTTAAGCTTGCATTATTGGATTTCATTTGCTTGTACACTAGTGAAATTTTGCATTTGAGCTATAGATTTGTATGGAACAATACATAAAAAACATTAGTATCCATAAAAAAATTCATAAAAACTTAAAAAATAATCCTACTTCGACTAATTTTCCACCCTAGCCGACTTAGTCCCAATACACATTTTGCATCTGTGTTTTCAACACTTTGTTTCTAGTTTCTTCAATTAGTCTTTGCTTCCATTTCTTTTCTATTTCTATACAATTATTTTTTGTTGCATTCAAATCATTAAAATTAGTATCATTTACTTTAATGGAAATTCTAGATAGCATTATATTTTTTTATTGTTCATTTTTAGCATTAGTTCCTAGTTCATTTAGATCGGATTCATCAAAAAAGAAAACAAAAATGTTCAACAATCAAATGAAACAATAAAAACAATGCTTCACTTTAGGACAACTATATCATCCAAACATTTTAGTAGTGATGACTTGGATAAGTTAGATCAATCTCTATAGGGCTTCCTCTCTCCGAGTTCATCCACTAAGGCTTGCGATGACCAACCCAAACCAACCAATGATATAACTTATCTCCCAAACCTTTTAGTAGTGATTACCTTGATATGTTAGATGAAACCCTTATGGAATTCATCTCACCAATGCCATCCACTAAGGTTTATTGTGAGCCACCTAAAACAAAGGATGTTAATGTAATTCAACCTCAACTTGTCCTTTACCGACCTTCACATCAACCTCAACCTCCACCTAAACCCAAGTTTACCCTTTACCCACCTTAGCATGATGTTGTTGCACACACCCATTACAATCAAAATAATCTGCAACCAAAACAACCCAATCCAACATCCTTACCTTTACCAAACACCATCTTTCCTAGTGCTCCTCGCTTAAATTCACACCTTAGGGAGTATTACCTCGTCAAACAACTTAAGAATACTCTTGCAAAGATATCCCTTTGGGATCTTCTTCAAAATTTTCCAAATTATCATTCAATGCTCCAAGCAACATTGCAACAAATAGTGGTTCCTCCTGGTACAAACACAAATGATGTGGAAACTATTATAAAAGGAATGAATATAGTTAATGTAGACATTACTTTTCATCAACATGAGCTCCCTCCATTAGAATTAAGGAAGCAAAAAGAGGCCTTTATGATCATTTCTCAATACACTACAATAGGCATCAAATGAACCCTTGTTGATAATGGCTTTTTCCTTAATGTGTGTAGTGTAAAGCTCCTAGATTGATTACGTGTGGATAAATCACAAATCAAATCCGATTCCTTATCTATTAGAGGATTTGGTATTATTATGAAACAACTGCTTAATGTAATCACTTTTCTTATAATAGTTGGAGTGACTACCTTGCAAACTCCTATTCATGTCATGCCTTATGATCTTGCATATAATCTTCTCTTGGGAAGGCCATGGATTCATGAGATGCATGTGGTGCCTTCAACCATTCATCAAATAATGAAATACATGTATAACAAAAAAGTTTATCAAGTTGAGATAGACCCCAATCCGAAAAGTTTCCTAAAACTTGAAAAAGGAACAAGTCCTCTAAACGCATTAATTCCAACATCTCATATAGCATCCTTTGAGACTAGTAAACTAGAAGAAGAACCTGTGTCTAAATTTCTAGATGATTATTGGGGTACATTAGAATTCACCCCTTCATTTATGGATGAATACATAATCACGCCAAAAGAAGATGAAAAACAAGAAAAACCAATAGTTATGTCAACTCAGAATTTGAAAGAATCTTCCCAAATATCTACATCATCCCCTTTGGAAGAAAATACAACATACACAATGAATTTTGATGAGATATATTATCAACATCCTCCTAACTTGAACAAAATGGAAAGACTTTATAGGAAAGGCTATGCACTAGTGAAACAATTGGGATATAATAGTAAAGGATGTGGAAAGAATGCACAAGGAATTCAAGTTCCTCTAGAACCTAATACACAAGAAACAAAGATGAGTTTGGGATATTCCTTTTCTAAGATAGCAAAAGAAATTCAACTACCATCGCTCAACATCAACACCATCACATGTAAACCAAAAACCAATCTTATGCTAAATCATCTTGAATTTCTTGATATGGATTCACCACCATCTTGGGAGTATATTGAAATTGATGAAGCCTTGAAATAAATGTTAGGTGCTTCTGATAAGCCATTTTCTTCCAAAATAAAAGTTACTTGCGCTATGATAAGTACCCATCCAAAAGATATTGATACTAATGAGACAAGTACAAGCATTAATCCTAAATCTCCTAAGTCAATTGCACTCCCCTTAGGAGATACAATCAATATACAAATGGACATAAATGGTAAAGAAAAGGTTATTGAGATTAGGAAGTTCCTTGATGATGAAGAACAAGAGGATACTACAACCTTGCTTCATGATTTTTCTAAATTTTTTTCTTTGAAATATTGAGATATGTCAGGAATAGACCCGAAAATAGTCATACATAATATTGTTCTTGCAAAAAATGCTAAGCCTATTCACCAAAAGATATGAAAGATGAATCCTAAGATAGCCTTGCATGTTAAATGAGAACTTGAAAAACTCATTCACACAAGTTTCATTCATCCTATTGATTATTCTCCTTAGATCTCAAATATTGTCGCAGTTACTAAACTTGATAATCATATTTGGATATGTATAGATTTTCGTGACTTGAATAAATCCTCTTTAAAAGATGATTTTCCCCTTCCTAATATCAACATGATTGTGGATTTAACTGTAGGACATGCTTTATTGTCATTCATGGATGGATTTTCTAGTTATAATCAGATATTCATCAACCCACAAGATCAATACAAGACAACATGTACAACTATTTGGGGAACATTTTGTTGGGTTATGATGCTATTTGGATTAAAGAATGTAGGCACAACTTATGAAAGAGCAATGAAATTCATATTTCATGATTAGATACACAAAATCCTGGAAGATTATGTTGATCACATCCTTGCCAAATCTTTAACAAGACAAGACAAAGTGAGTGTCCTTTGACAAATATAAAAATGGATGCATAAATATAACATGCAACTCAATCCCAAAAAGTTTGTCTTTGGAGTAGATAGTGGAAAAATTTTATGGGGTATGTGCAGGATCATCATGGAAAAAATAGGCCCTTAAGTGGCAAATTTTTTTAAAAAATCAGAGTTAGACAACTTGATGTAAAAATTTGAATAAGTTATCTATATTATTTCAAAAATATGTAAGAATACAATCTATAGAAAACTGAATGTAGTTCCTAAACTACTAGGTTTATTTTAAAAAATATATATATTTGCTGAAAATTTGAAATTTCAATGTAGTAGTACTTAAATTTTAGGGAAAAATAAGTAGGTGTCTATCTAACCACCCCAACCACAATAAAATGATAATATTTTTTATAAGATTTTAGATAAAAGTAGAGGACTCATGTCCGGATGTGATGCATATTTTTTTGTAATTTTTTTCCAAGTAAATAATTAATTATGATTTTTTTATTACAACTTTTAAAAAATATAAAAACTCGTATGTCTGACCACCTTAACTTTGTCAAAACTTCATGAAATTTAATTATTTTTCTTTAATCCTATAGTATGTGAAGTATTGAAAGTGACGCATGTTTCAGATTCAAAATATGTGATACTGTTTGAAAGCTATAGATTTTTTTCAATCAACCTATTGATCAGGACTTTAGTCATAATTCAAATAGAAAATGAATAATAATTATTTATTAAATTCAAATTAAAGCATAATTTATATTGGTGGAAAGCTAAGAATCTCATTTAAAAACTATTTTTGTTTCATCAATTTTGGGTAAAAAAAGTCATCAGCCACACACCCTATACATACCCATCATATTGCCACTTTTTGGCCCATCATGATCCTGCACATACCCTATGGTTTATCATATCTCACAGAAGTATTGAGGTGAATACAAATAAAATTGATGCTATCATCAACATGCCACCTCTTAGGAACATTTATCAATTACACATATTACAAGGAAGAATTCAAGCCATCAGCCATTTTGTCACCTTGTTAGCTAATTGAACATTACCTTTCACACATATCCTCAAGAAAGATATGCCTTTTGATTGGAATGAGGATTGTAAACATGCCTTTGAGAGTCTAAAGGAATACCTTGCAACTCTACCCATTTTACAACCTGTTGTGCCAAACAAACCCTTCATCCTTTACATAGCTACATCATCCCATGCTCTTGGAACATTCTTGGCTCAACAAGATGACAGTGGAAAATAACATCCTTTTTATTACATTAGTCAAACTTTAATCAATTATGAAATGTGATACACTCCAATGAAAAAACAATGTTTAGCTCTTTTCTTTGTTACTAGTAAGTTGCGACACTATTTACTAAATGCAAAAATACAAGTCATGAAAAAATTTGATCCTCTCAAACATCTTTTTAACAAGCCAAACTTATTAGGAAATTTAGCTAAATGGGTTATGTTTTTGACAAAGTTTGACCTTAATTTTATTTTACAAAAATAAATTAAAGGTCAAGCCTTGACTGACCACTTAGTTGATGCATCTTCTCCTCTAGTGCTACCCAAAAATGATTCTTTTCCTAATGATAGTGTGTTGACAACAAAAGTTCCTACATGGGAATTATATTTTGATGGATCCAAGTGTAGAACAGGCTCTGGTGCTGGAGTGATATTGGTTCCACCTGAAGGAAAGCCTATTCCCTTTTCATATCAATTAAATTTCCTATGTAAAAATAACACTACTGAATATGAGGCCTTAATTGTTGGATTGCATGCTACTTTAATCATGTGCATCAAAATTAATAATCAAACATAAATGAACTATGTCAAGCTAAGCATGATAAATTATCAAAATATAAGGATTTGACAATGTCCTTGTTGGAAAAATTTGACTCATTTGAACCATTGGTAACATCCCATGAAAAAGATAATCAACATGCAAATGAAATGGTGAGTGTTTCTTCTCTTATATCTCCTCAAGATCCTTCAAAGGATGTTATATTCCCTGTTCACCCAATCCTCAAACCCTCAATTGATGATGCCATTGTAGATGCATTAACAAAAACCAAGGATGATTCGAGTGAATGGTATGATGCCATATATAATTATATTAAAGATGGTACCATTCTATAACCTATCACAAATAACATTCGAGCTCACTTAAAACAATTAACCACCAAGTACATAATCCTTGCCGATGTGTTATATAGACAATCCTTTGATGGAATCTTACTTAGATGTCTTAAGATTTCTGAAATCAATATGGCACTCGAGCAAGCTCATGCAAGTAGTTGTGGAGGTCATTTTGGAGCAAAGACCCTAGCACAAAAACTCATTCATATGGGCTACTATTGGAAAAATATGGAAAATGATTGTTATGCGTATGTTAAGCAATGCCACAAATGTCAAGAACATAGAAATTTACTTCATGCTCATGCTTCTAAGCTTTGCGCCCAAATTCCTATTTGGCCATTCTCTGTATGGGGACTGGAAATTGGTTCAGGAGCACCTAAGGAACAACAAGCAATTTCTTAGGTAAAGAAGAAACCTAGAGGGTTAATTTTTGTTTTGGTTTTCATAAGGTCATTTCTACCATTTAGTGTTGATCTTAGAGGTTTTTTTGATCTTTAGGAAAAAGGTTGACAAGAGTTCATAAGTTTAGAAGCTCATTTTTGCTGAATGGTAAAAAGTTGCCAAAGGTTAGAAAACACAGTGGGTTTTATAATTTGCATTATTAGGTCATCTAAAGGCTCGACCCAAGAAGCTCAACTATTTTTGGAACCTATTTAAGGGATGACTCGACCCTGGAGCAGGGTTGGAAGTTTTTAATGTTTTGGTGAAATCTTGAAAAATTGAAGAAAACAATGTTCTATGCAAAAATTCTTGTCTTTTGCATTTTGATTGAGTTCTAATGGATTAGTTTTGCTACTGTTTGATTTGTAGAATGTAGTGTTGGTTGTTCACAAGAATTGTGTAGGACTTAATAGCTTCTTTGTTTAGTTTGCAAGCATTTATTGTAAATAGTTTAATTTTGCTCAATTTCTGGTCTGAACCAGACTGTGTTTAGGAAATGGTGTGCTAGAGCACTTTTCCACTGTACAAACCATACAGAATTTTGGAAAAAGTGCCTAGACACCATGCTTGTACATATGGTAGTTGCTAGGTTTTGTGTGAGTGCAAGAGATGCTGGCAAGGTCTTGCCCTAGGCGAGCCAGGCAGGGTCCGACTAGGGAAGACTAAGAGAAAAAGAGTCATAACTTGCAGGGGTGCACAGATTTTGAAGAAATTATTTTTGGAGAATTTAGTTGGAGGTATTATAAAAGCATGGTGATCAAGAGGAGGCTCCACCAATTCATTTGGTGTGAGCAATATTTGACAGTCTGAAAACAGTCTGGAAAGCTTACAAACCCTAGTTTTTGGGTCAATTTTGTGATTGGGCAGTGTACGGCATGTACAGGCTCAAAACCTCAAGAATCTTTAAGGTGTGGGTATGGGAATCACAAACCCCAAATGAAGAATCTAGGTATTTTGTGGGTTTAAAAGAAAATTACATTTTATCTCTGTTCAGAGGCCTAATTAGGGCTCTAGGCTTGTAGCCTTTTCAAACCCTAGGAATGCATTTTGTGAAAGCGATGGTTAGTTGGAGACTTGTGATGGAACAAGAACCTTAGTTTGATCATCTTGAAGCTCTTACAATGTCTACACACTCGTATAAGAATCAAATTGAATGTTGAGAGGATTTGGCCTTTAAGGAAGAGTAAGGGCCAATGGAGAATATGTGGCAAAGCACCAAGGTTGACTTGGTAGAAGGACAACATGTTGATAGTGGGGTTGGTCAGAAGGATTAGTGGCACCCAAACCTAAGGTAGGACCACTAGGACAAGGTGGAGGAGACACCTAGGAGTTCTTGGGAGCAAGGACTTAGAGCATGGGGCAGTGATTGCCTCATCCAACCCTATCCTATCAGATTGGTATCAGAGCAAGTTAAAGATTTGGGAAGCATCTTATATGTCAGAGGTTGAGTCTAGTGATTCTTCCACCATGGTGACCAATTTAGAACTAGCTAAGATGGTTGAAGGACAAGAAGAAGACAATAGGCTATTGAGGGAAAGAACAACCCAACTTGAGGCAACAATGAGGAGTGCACAGTTTGAGGGAAGGATACCAAAAGAGGAAGAGGTTGCAGAGGAAGATAAGACCCCTAAACTTGACCCTATTTTGAAGGAGGAGCCTTTCTTGAAGGCATTGAAAGCTTTGAGTGGGAATGCACTTGAAGGTATACCACTTTTTAGTGGAAAGATGGAAGATGATCTAGTTATGGACTAGATAGAAGGTATGGAAAACTACTTTGAATGCGATGGAATAACTGAAGCACAAAAGGTGAAGGTTGCTAAAGTGAAAGAAGCCTACATGCCAGATGACTATGAGATTCAATTGCCCAAGAAGAGGCAAATTCTAAGGCATAAAGACCAAGATGTAAACACTTATACTAAAGAGTTTCAAAAGATTTGTATGAGGTCTAATGTGATAGAGGATGAGAGTCTCAAAGTGGCTAGGTATCTTAATGGCTTGAAATAGAACATTCAAGAGCAGATGGATCTACTAAGTCCCAAGACAGTACACCAATGCTATTAGTTGGCTATCAAGATTGAGGAAAGGAACAAGAGGAAGCAAGATCATACTTGTAAGGGCAGAGGCAAAGGCAGAGATCAAAGAGATCAAAGAGGACAACATGGTGGCTACCAAGGTAGAGGTAGTGACCAAAGAAACCAAGGAGAATCTAAAGTCACTGAGCATGGAGGTGAAACATCTTCTAGAGGTGGATTTAATAGAGGGAGAGGACCTCAAGGAGGTTCAAACAGAGGAAGAGGAGTAGGCAGGAGCAATTCTTATTTTGCAAACATGAAGTGTTATCATTGTATTCAAATAGGTCATTCTGCTTATAGATGCCCAGAGAAAGCTTCCTCATCAACCAATGAAAATAGAGTGGCTTATGCACAAGAGGACACCATGAGTCCCAAGTCATCTAAGATCAGTCATATAGAATCTGACGTAGGAGAGAATCTGATGTTTAATAGAGTTCTGATCAGACAGGAAGTCAAGGAGGAGCCTAAACAAAAGAGAGCTCTATTTAGAGTAAGGTGTAAGATACTTGGTAAAGTATGCAAAGTCATAGTGGATTCAGGTTCAACAAACAATATCATATCAGAGGAGGTAGTAATGAAAGTGAAATTAGAGAAGTCGCCTCATACTAATCCTTATAAGGTCACATGGCTCAATAAAGGGCAGAGTGTTCTAGTTAATGAGCAAGTAACAGTGGAATTTTCTATTGGAGGATATAAAGATAAGTTGGTTTGTGATGTATTACCCATGGATGCATGCCATCTACTACTGGGTAGACCATGGCAATATGACAGAAGTGCTATTTATGATGGGAAAGAGAATACTATCTCATTCAAAAAGGATGGAAGGACCTTCAAACTACAGTCACTATCAGAAGAAGAAGAGGGATAGTCAAAGGCACCTAACATCATGTTGAGCAGTGGTAAGGAGTTCCTTAAGGACCTACACCAAGGGAATGAAGGATATGTGGTTGTGTTGCAACCTAAAGAAGAAGAGAAGGCTGAAAAGACAGTCTTACCAGAAGCAGTCCAAAAGTTACTTGATAAGTACAAGAGTATAGTCAGTGATGGTACACCTACAACTTTACCACCAAAGAGAGCAATAAGTCATCAAATTGGCTTCATACCTAGAGCCTCATTTCCTAACAAAGAAACATACAAACTTAAACCTGAGCAGAACCTAGAGTTAGCTAGGCAAGTGCAAGAATTATTAGATCAACGATTGATTCAAAAGAGCATCAACCCTTGTGCAGTGCCAGTGGTTTTAGCAACCAAGAAGGGAGGTAAGTGGAGACTTTGTACTGATTCTAGAGCAATAAATAGGATCACCATTAGGTATAGGTTTCCTATTCCTAGAATTGAAGACTTGATGGATTGTCTTGGAGGTGCTCAGTTCTTCACAAAGTTGGATCTCAAGAGCAGGTACCATCAGATCAGAATTAAGGATGGTGATGAGTGGAAGACAACTTTTAAGACAAATGATGGGTTATATGAGTGGAAAGTGATGCCATTTGGCCTCTCCAATGCCCCTAGAACATTCATGAGACTCATGAATGAAGTACTTAAGGATTTCACAGGGATATTTGTAGTAGTGTATCTTGATGATATACTCATCTTTAGCAAGGCAACAAAAGAACACTTGAAGCATGTTGACATGGTTCTTAGAAGGTTGCAAGAGGAGAAGTTGGCAATCAATCTAGAGAAGTGTGAGTTCTTCAAGAAAGAGCTGGTCTATTTAGGTTTTGTAGTGTCCAAAGGCTCATTAAAGATGGATCCAAGCAAGGTGGAAGCCATCCTAAACTGGCCTACACCAACCACAGGGACATAGGTAAGGAATTTTCATGGATTGGCCCAATTTTATAGAAAATTTATAAGGAGCTTTAGTGGTATATGTGCACCGGTTCTAGACACAATCAAGGGTGGTTTGAAAACTAAGTTTGTGTGGACACAAGAAGCCGAGAAAGGGTTTGAGAAACTGAAACAAGAAGTGGCAACTCAACCAATTCTCTTATTACCTAGCTTTGAAAATTTGTTCATTGTTGAGTGTGATGCAAGTGGAGTGGCAGTAGGAGGAGTGCTAATTCAAGAGGGAAGGCCTATAGCCTTCTTTAGTGAAAAGCTAAATGAAGAAAAGAAGAAATATTCAACCGATGACTTGGAACTTTATGCTTTGGTTCAGTCACTTAGGAAATGGAGGCATTACCTTCTACCCAAGGAGTTTTTGGTTTTTAATGATAATCAGGCACTTAGTTTTATCAACACTCAAGAGAAGTTAAGTAATAGGCATTTGAAATGGATGGAATACATCCAAGATTTTACTTTTACCATCAAGCACAAGAAAGGGAAAATGAACAAGGTGGCAGATGCATTAAGCATAAGGTTGTTGACAGTGCAAGAGATACAGCTCAAGAGCATTGGCATAGAGAGTTTCAAGGATCTATATGGGGAAGATGAAGACTTTTCAGAGGCCTATAAGGTATGTTCTAACTTTGAGAACCATTTCCATAGTCAATACTCAGAATATACTTTGCAAAGTGGGTTGTTGTTTAAGGGCAATCAACTATGTGTTCCAAGAGGGTCAATGAGGGAAAATTTGATTCAGGAAAAGCATAATGGCAGTCTTAGTGGGCATTTTGGTATCAATAAGACCTTAGAGCTAGTACAACGATTCTATTATTGGCCTAAGTTGGCAAGAGATGTTAGAAGGTATGTGGAACAGTGTGTGGTGTGCATGAAAGCTAAGGGAGGAGCTAGCAATGATAGTTTATATCAACCCCTGCCCATTCCTAACAGACCATGGGAGTGTGTGAGCATGGATTTTGTGGTAGGTCTTCCTAAGACCAAGACTAGTTTTGATAGTGTTTATGTTGTGGTAGACAGATTTAGCAAGATGAGTCATTTTATTCCCTGCAAAACTACACATGATGCCAGCTACATAGCTCATCTTTTCTTCAAGGAGGTTGTAAGGATCCATGGCTTGCCTTTAAGCATTGTTTCTGACAGAGATGTGAAGTTCATGAGTCATTTTTGGAAGGCTCTATGGAGCAGATTGGGTACCAACCTATCTTTTGGATCAGCTTACCATCCTCAGATCGATGGTCAAATAGAGGTGGTTAACAAAGTGCTTGGTAATATTTTAAGGTGCCTAACCAAGGAATATGGACGAACATGGGATATGGTTATCTTCCAAGCTGAGTATGCTTATAATGACAGTGTCAACCGGACCACAGGGAAAAGTCCATTTGAGGTTGTGTATGGGATGCACCCAAGAGGCATATGTGAGCTCAGAGATCTTGGAGCTATGGAGAATAGGAGTGGACATGTAGAATACTTCAGTCAGACCATGAAGGAGATTCAGGAGTAGGTCAAGAGGATAGTCACTGAGGCTACACAAAAAGTGAAGGAGAAGGCAGATATGTCCAGGAAAGATGTGCAATTTCAAGTAGGGGACTATGTTATGGTCCACCTTAACAAATCAAGGTTGTAGAAGGGCATGTCAACCAAGTTACAGATGAAGAGAGTGGGTCCCTGAAAGATATTGTCCAAGTATGGGCATAATGCATACAAGGTGGAGTTACCTACTGATCTAGGAATCTCACCAGTGTTCAATGTTGCTGATTTGATCAAGTATAAGGGGACAGTCAAGAATTTGGATTAGGACAGTCAGGAGATCTTCAAGGCCATTAGTAATTTACCCCTACCTAATCAAGAGAAGCCTCAGGCAGAGCAGATCTTGGAGTCAAGAGTGCAAAAGTCTACAAGGAACAAGGTGTACATGGAGCACCTTATCAAGTGGAAGAACAAGCCTGAATCAGAAGCTACATGGGTCCAAGGAGATCAGTTTAAGAAGCTTGGAATTGACCTGTCATTGCTCTCTCCTTCCAATCCTTAGTGTTTAAGCTGAGAGGGGGAGAATGGTGCAGGAGCACCTAAGGAATAACAGGCAGTTTCTTAGGTAAAGAACAAACCTAGAGGGTTAATTTTTGTTTTGGTTTTCATAAGTTCATGTCAACCATTTAGTGTTGAGCTTAGAGGTGTTTTTGATCTTTGGGAAAAAGGTTGACAAGAGTTCATAAGTTTAGAAGCTCATTTTTGCTGAATGGTAAGAAGTTGCCAAAGGTTAGAAAGCACTGTGGGTTTTATAATTTGCATTATTAGGTCATCTAAAGGCTCAACCCAAGAAGATCAACTATTTTTGGAACCTATTTAAGGGATGACTCAACCCTAGAGCAGGGTTGGAAGTTTTTAATGTTTTGGTGAAATCTTGAAAAATTGAAGAAAATAGAGTTTTGTGCAAAAATTCTTGTCTTTTGCATTTTGATTGAGTTCTAATGGATTAATTTTGCTACTGTTTGATTTGTAGAATGTAGTGTTGGTTTTTCACAAGCATTATGTAGGATTTAATAGCTTCTTTGTTTAGTTTGCAAGCATTTATTGTAAATAGTTTAATTTTGCTCAATTTCTAGTCTGAACCAGACTGTGTTTAGGAAATGGTGTGCTAGAGCACTTTTCCACCATACAAATCATACAGAATTTTGGAAACAGTGCCTAGACACCATGCTTGTACATATGGTAGTTGCTAGGTTTTGTGTGAGTGCAAGAGATGCTGGCAAGGTCTTGCCCTAGGCGAGCTAGGCAGGGTCTGACTAGGGAAGACTAAGAGAAAAAGAGTCATAACTTGCAGGGGTGCACATATTTTGAAGAAAATATTTTTGGAGAATTTAGTTGGATGTCTTAGAAAAGCATGGTGATTAGGAGAAGGCTCCACCAATTCATTTGGTGTGATAAATCTTTGACAGTCTGAAAATAGTCTAGAAAGCTTACAAACCCTAGTTTTTGGGTCAATTTTGTGATTGGGCAGTGTACGGCCTGTACAGGCTCAAAACCTCAAGAATATTTAAGGTGTGGGTATGGTAATCACAAAACCCAAATGAAGAAACCAGGTCTTTGGTGGGTTTATAAGGAAATTACTTTTTATCTCTGTTCAGAGGCCTAATTAGGGCTCTAGGCTTGTAGCCTTTTCAAACCCTAGGAATGCATTTTGTGAAAGAGATGGTTAGTTGGATATTTTTGATGTAACAAGAACCCTAATTTGATCATCTTGAAGCTCTTACAACATCTACACACCCCTACAAGAATCAAATTGAATGTTGAGAGGATTTGGCCTTTAAGGAAGAGTAAGGGCCAATGGAGAATATGTTGCAAAGCACCAGGGTTGACTTGGTAGAAGGATAGCATGTTGATAGTGGGGCTGGTCAGTAGGAGTAGTGGCACCCAAACCTAAGGTAGGACCACTAGGACAAGGTGGAGGAGACAACTAGGAGTTCTTGGGAGCAAGGACTTAGAGCATGGGGTAGTGATTGCCTCATCCAAGCCTATCCTATCAGAAATAATTGGAAAAATCTCACCACCATCTTTTTTTGGACATACGTATATAATCACTACAACTGATTACTTCACAAAATGGGTAGAGGATATTCCTCTTCGATCTACAAAAATAGAGGTAATCTATTGTTCCATATTTGAGCACATTATTTCCCACTTTGGACTCCCTTCTACATTAGTCTCTGATAATGGTACACCATTTAAGAATAATGATGTGAAGAAATTCTTGGATACCTTTAATATCCAACCTCATATTTTGACACCTTATTACCCACAATCTAATGGTCAAGATTAATCAAGTAATAAGATCCTTGAACAAATTTTGAAGAAAACTATTAATAATAATCATCTGGACTGGCACACACAATTGCACTATTCGCTTTGGGCTTACCGCACAAGTGTTTGATCCTCCACTAGAGCCACACCTTATAACCTAGTTTATGGTACTGAGGGAATCATTCCCTTGGAGTTAGAAATCCAAACATTATAGATTACTCTTCAAGGTCTAGTTGACAACAAAAATTATAAGGCCGAACGCTTACACGAACTTGAGATGCTCGATGAATAACGCATTGATGCTCTTGAGCATCTCCAAGATTATTGCAAAAGGAAGCAACACTATTACAATCTCAATTGATGTTATCCCTCACACATTTCACAAGGGTCAATTAGTTCTATTTTCAAATCAATGTAACGTCAACGCCAACCCTAATGAAAGAGGAAAATTTAGTCCTAATTGGTTAGGACCTTATATAGTCGACAAAATCTTTGGGTTTGGTGTGTATGTCTTAATAGAGATCGATGGAACACCCCTTAAAGAGCCTCTCAATGCCACACATTTGTGTCGATATTATGTCTAATCCCTTTTTAATAGTATGAATGATAAAGTAGTGTTGTTAAAGTTATGGGGTCATCTCCTATATGCTTTCACATTGCTTCATTCTTAAAAAACTAATCATGCATATTTCTTTAGCACTAAAGTGGTTATTTTATTTATTTTATAATTTCTTTAGGTTTCATACTATTCCAATTCATCTCATGTGTTATGATAAGTTACATCATTTCATTTAGCATAACATACTTAATCATCATGTTGTATATAAAAGAAACTATAATATATTTTAATTAGATCACATAAATTTTGTTAAATCATGAAGACATTAATTAAAGAAATCTTGCAATGGTTATTTAATTAATCACATTTCCATTTAACATTCAAACACATTAAGAAAAACCATAAAACATCAAATGCTCATATATATATATATATATATATATATATATATATATATATATATCCAAAGTTTTATGTACATATCATCATCGTATACAATGTCACTGAGGTTTGTGAGAACTATAACCCTCGAGCTTTGGTGCTTGTGATCTGGTAGAAGGATGTTGGGAGATGGTCGTATGTGATTGTGACTGTGATCCTCCAAACCTGAGGGCAAACTCTAGGCCCTATATCCTTGCAAGGGCCACTTGATGCTCCCCTGATATCTCCTCCCTCTCTACCTGTAGCTATGATACCTCTTCCTATAGTCTCTCAACCTTTGCTGGAGTATGGGATGATTGTCCTATAGTCCTAGCTTAGTGGAGTCATCTCCTCACACTCTCATATGCTACTCATAGCCTCATGAATGGTCTAAGTGACTCTGGATCCTCCTCCACTATAGGTGGGGGAAAATAATCTGAGTCCATCTCCTCCTCATCGATGGATGCATGCACTATCTCTGTAGCCACTTGACGGTAGAAATCTCACTAGTCTCTCCTCACTCCTGCAAGATAAAAATAATACAAAATCAGTACACATCATCATGATATATATATACATGCATAAAATAAAATATCATCACATATATCTCTAGTAGGTTGAGAAATCTCGACATCATCTTGTGCAGGGGGCATAGAAGATGTGCTAGCATTTCCTCGACTGTGAGAACTGGTGCCTGTTGCTCGTGATCTTGTCGTATGAATGGGCGAGGGGTCTCCCCACTTGTGTCGATCCTCAGTTACTACCTCATCACTCTCACTCAGGGGTGGCTCCTCCTCCTCATCCTCATCCTCCTCCTCTCCTTCATGGCCATCATAATCTAGATCTACATCCTCATCATAATCATCATCAATAACATCAGTAAATATATCTACAACCTTATACTGTGTCTCCTTGGCCCTATCCTCTCTATCATCCCCCTCATTTATAAATGGACCTGCATCTCCCATTGGCTCATCCATTAGATATACCAATACTGGTCGTGTCACTGTCCAACACTCCTCATAATCCCTTGTGGCACTGATGTTGTTTGCATCAGAGACTTGAGGCTAGTCATGATTAGAGAAGTTGGAGTCACTCTTGGCTACATGGTCTATGTTGAGTTTAACTATGTCACTTGGTCTCTCGGTAGTCCACACTAACCTCCTAGAAGAGGATCATGCCTAGGGTGGTGTCTAAATCTATCCAAATTGTTGCATGACTCAATTGTAGTAAAATGGACATACTACGTGGTCATGTTGGCCAATCAGAAATCTATCCAACTACAGTCTCCTTCACTATCTAGTATGATTTGGCCACTGTAGCATTAGATAATAAGGTCTCCATAAGATCCCATCCTCCTCTAGTTGGTCAAATCATACTCCCCAAAAATGAAAATCACCATATTGCCATAAGCATCATAGAGGATAGCTGAAAGCTCGAGTATACCCTACTACTATCGCACATGGGAAGCCAATTGGTTTGATACATGTAATATGATGTAGGCACCAAATCTGCAAAAGCATGTAGTGCCATATTGTCTACCTCATAAAATATAAATCACCCAAGATCATAATACAAATTATGTGCCAAGATACATCGACCCTAGGCATACACTGTGTGATACTCTTCCATCCCTCGAATCAAATGGACTAGTCCTCCCTTGACTTGTGCTACCCACCTATCAAGGATGAGAACTAGTGCTACAGTATGCATCATGATTTTTCTAACCATTGGTGCTCATGAGTATAATAGCATCAAAAAATCAATCCACCCTCTCACCAGATAATCATGAACTGGGCCATCCAAACAATACTTTAAATCAGCCTTCTACTCATGGAAGGTGTGCTCTCTCCATAAATGTACTCACTCTCCTCAAATTGGAACATGAAGAATATGGTGTACGTCCTCTATAGTGATCGTCATCTCCCCTGTCGGCAAGTGGAATGTGCATGTATCCACATCCCAACGCTCATAGAGAGACATCAACATAGCATCATGGTACCTCATCAGAGGCATGAGGTATGCCCAATAGATGGCTATGGCCTAAAGGTGCTCTATCTCCTCTGTTGAAAGTGATGGGGCTAAATCTCTCAAGAAGCTCAACTTTCTAACCCCTAGCTACTACTGCGATTGGGTGGGTACCTATTAAAATCACACAAATATGCTCTAAAAAACATGTAATCTCTTTTAATTTTACATTATTCATCATGCTAGTGTACTAGAGTTCTTCTAGTGTGCTTTCCTAAAGGCCCTAGACACTTTAGAACCCTTTTGGGACACTTTGTGAAGAAATGAGATACTTTGCGAAAAAGTGGGACACTTTGCGAACAAATGGGACACTTTGTGAAAAAAGGGGACACTTTGTGAACTTTTTTCCAAGATCTTAAATTAACCTAGATGTGCATAAAAAATATTAAATAATTACATAAACACAACACTCAGATAGTAGAATCCAATCACCTTGTGTTGACGCTTGCCATGCGCCACCTAGTCCCAAAGAACATCCAATTGTGCAGGTCTGTAATCTCATCTGCTCGACCTATTTTTGTCTCACATCAATTGTCTATCATTATGTGGAATGGTACTTGGAAATTCCCTATGATATGATGTTTCTTATTTGATGTGGCTAGATTGCTACCTTGATTTCACCTCTATAAAGCAAGCTGAATCAAGGGGGGCCATACATCTACCCTCAAATTTTATTTATAGAAGTTATAAAAAAGTAACTTTTAGACAACTAATGAATTCGTGTTGCAGGATGTGGTTCCTAATGTTGTGGTTTTGTAGATAACTACACTGGGGGCTTCATTCTCCCATCTTTTGAATGAGTATCCTTTTATAGAAAAGTGTACTGTTTAGAGTCCTTTAGCTTACATATGCACATAGATTCATATGGGCACTAAATTTGGGGCTTAATGTGTCACAAAAAATTGTATACTCTTGAAGAAAGAGAAAATTTTGTGATTAATTTGGTCCTATTTTAGACACCCTTGCATCAATTACCCTTTAAAAATTGCATTTATAGGCCCCTTATGCATATAATTTTGGACTTTAAGGCCTATTTCACTCACAAATCATACAAATCCTGACAAGCAACATTCAAACCACTCAAGTTTTGTGAAACCTACCTCAAAAGTCCTTTGTGGGACTAAGTCACCCAAGGTGGCAACTTAGTCCCTTTTGAAGCATTTTCCACTTTTGAGCGAGAAAATCACTATCTTAATTCAAATTCTTGAGGGATGTCAGCCTATCAAGTTAAAATAATAAATAATTTGGTGTTAATCCCTATAATACATGTTTTTAGGTAATTTTTCATAACATTAAGTTATTTCTACAAAGAAAAATCAAAATTCAAGAGACAAATATCTTTAACAAGAAGATTCTCTAGTCTTTCTACAACAAAGTTGAAGATTTAGGGCAATAAGCTAGGGTTTTTGTAGGTCTTCAAGCTCACTTTTTGTCTAATATCTTACATTGCAAAGGGTTGATCATAGATGCCTATGCAAAATCATGGAGAAATATAGGTTGAGGAGATGCAACTAGCCATCAAATCAAGCCTAAAGACTTGTTTTCAAAGTGATTCCATCTTCCATTTTCTCTCTATCTTCAACCTAAGAAAGGTTTCCAATTTGAATGTCATTTATATTCATTTCTATTGTGATTTATTGCCTCTTAGAATGAGTCTTGCATTGTTCTAAATCCATTTATGCATCTTATTCTTACACATTATAATAGGGTTCCATCTTATTTTCGGACTTCCTAGTCTTAGACACACTTAGGGCTAGGGTTTTATGCATATTTTATCTCTTCAAAAGTTTAAATACCAACTAGGTGCTTGATCAAGGAAAACCCCCAATTAGAAATCAATTTATACTCTATTTTGTAGGTGATTTTAGATTTGGATCTGGATTTCCATCAGAAAATAGAGTGTAGAATGTGGGCTTCCATTTCAATTTTTAGATTTGTAGAAAATCCAAAGTGGACTAAGTCACCAACAATGGTGACTTAGTCCTACTGCACTAGTTTTTTAGGAATTTTTATAGTTTCAGATACCCATTCGACAAAAACAACTTTCTAAGTAGTTTCCCTAATTTGGGACTACATCACCCAACTTTGTGTAAGTGTCCAAATTGTCTCAAAAATCAATTTTTTTAGAATTTTAGAGGCCTCTGCAATCTCCATTCTGGTCTTCATCAGTTTCCAGGTGTGCAGTTTCTATTTTGTATCTTTATTTTGTTCTTTATTGCATCCATTTCATCAATTTGCATATCAAAGTGTATTTTCTGACACTTTGTATTTCTTAGGTTTAGCATTAATAATCATCTTTATTTTTTATTTTATTGCATTAGGACATCATAATTAGGCATATTGCATCCATTTTACATTAATCTTGATTGTAGACATTAGCATTTTGGGTCCACTTCTCTCCTTCTAGGTGAAAAACCTAGAAGTGTTCGAGAACCCTTGGACACCCAAAATCAATGTCCACATATGCTAACATGAGAAATAACAAAAATATTTGTTACCAATGAAGAAAACATATGAGTACACACTCAAATAATGAAGATCTACCAAGGATTTCAGAGAAGAAAACATTTTTCCAGGATAATTATATATCATGATTATATGTAAAAATCGAGTTTTTTATTTGTTGTATTTTGCAAAAGATAAAATATATCAAATGTAATGCTGAGATACTCAATGGATATAAAATTAGATATGAAAGTATGTACATAAATCTAAAAATTGGTGTAAAATATGAACATATGTAATTCATTATTTTAACCATCTAAGAGAGCTGATAAAATATAACTATTACAAACATATTAAGAGAGATAAAGATAAAAACCAAGCAGTGTTTCTTTGGAACAAACTCTAAAAAAAATTGGGTAAAAACTAATAGGATATGGGCTTTGGAACCCTATTCTAGGGATATATGATTTGGAAATTTTAGAATTTGAACCATTGTAGTATCATATGAAAATCTTATATTGTGAAGGCTCTAATATGAAATTTGACAAAACTCAAAAATTTGAAGATGCCCTAAATTATGTTCAAGAAGCACATAAATACATGAGCTTATGATTATAAAAGCATTCAAAATGAGTGAATAGGATCAATGCACTTGAAACATGAATGTTACTAGAAGAAAAAAATATGATAATAAATTGAATCTATTGATAAAATGCTCAAGTATAATGTTTTAAATTTATTCTTTAAGAAAAAGAATAATTAATTTAAGTTCTTTACTTTTTCAAAATTTATAGATAATATGAGCAACAAGATATTCAATTAATCAAATACTTGATCAAATTATATAATATATGCTATATTAATGAGAAAAAAAATGCAAGTGTAGGAGATCTTGAATTCACTAAAATGTGAGATACTAAAATGGGACCTAAGGCCAATTCTTAACCTAAATCACATATTCAACCATGAAACATTGGGGGACATAGTGGTAAGAAAGAAAAAATATTTGGCCATTGTCCTCAAGGAAGAGTGAAACAGTTGGTCAGGGTTTTGGTCCCCTCTTTGTTAGTATTATTGAATGTAGATGTGATAATAGAGATGTGAAATTTTGTGAACTAGTTAAATTAAGCCTAAGGAAAAAAAGTGTTATAGAATATAGAGAATTCAAAGCCAAAAGAAAAATATAGGAAGCAGTATTGGAAAGTGCTAAAATAGCAGAACTTGGCATATAAATTTGATACAAAATTGTCCGGACAAGAGCATGGGTGCCCTAGTCCAAAGATGATTATTTCTATGGTTTAAAAACTTATGCAAATACATCTCAATCTTAGTACCTTTGGTAGTCAAGATTAGGTTCCAAAGTGTGGCAGTTTTTGAGTAATCAATGTACCCTAATTTGATGAAGGTACTTGAATGTTTGTCTTAGGGTTTTTAGGCCTTGATATCTCTAATTCACTTGAATTCACTTCAAACCTAGGTATGTGTAGGATCATGATGGGCCAAACAGTTGTGATATGATGGGTATGTGTAGGGTATGTGGCTGATTACATTTTGATTACCCAAATTTGATGAAATGAAAAGGGTTTTTAAAAGACATTCCCAACTTTCCACCAATACAAATTATGCTTTACTTTGAATTTAATAAATTATTATTATTCATTTTCTATTTGAATTACGACTAAAGTCCTGATTGATAGGCCAATTGAAAAACATCTATAGCTTTGAAATGATATCACATTTTTCAATCTGAAACATGCATCACATTTTATGCTTCACATACTATAGGATAAAAAAAAAGAATGAATTTCATGAAGTTTTGACCAAGTTAAGGTGGTCAGACATACAAGTTTTTATATATTTTAAAATTTGTAATAAAAAAATTATAATTAATTATTTACTTGGAAAAAAATTACAAAAAAATATGCATCACATCAGGACATGAGTCCTCTACTTATATCTAAAATATTATAAAAAAATGTTGTCATTTTATTGTGGTTAGGGTGGTTAGACAGACACATACTTCTTATTTTTCCCTAAAATTTAAGTACTACTTCATTGAAGTTTCAAATTTTCACCAAATAGATTTTTTTAAAATAAACCTAGTAGTTTAGAAACTACATTCAACTTACTAGAGATTCTATTCTTACATATTTTTGAAATAATATTGATAACTTATTCAAAATTTTATGTCAAGTTTCCTAACTCTGATTTTTTTGAATTTTTTGCCACTTAAGGGCCTATTTTTTCCATGATGATCCTACACACACCCACTTGAAATCTACAAGAATGATAAAGGAGTAATGGTCATGTTGTATAGGGGTTTTCCTCAATAAAACCCCATTTAGGTGTTTCCACCTCCACAAACAGCTATGATGACAATGATATAAATCACATGCTCTATGAAGATTTGAGTAAAATGGATAAAACTGAATGATAAATAACATAGTTGTAACTTACCACTCAAATTTGTATTTCTTGTTTGATTGAATTCACTTTTCTCATTACATACAAGGAGAAATTAGAGGATTCTTTAAGATCTTAGAAGTGTTAGTGCTCATCATAACAAGCAAAAATAATCATGAAACATCTTACAATACACATGAACATAGATTTGTTGATATGTTGTAGAGATTAAATTGGTAGAAAAGGTTTTTTAGATATTCTACTTATTTTTCTCTCAAAATTGTATCAATTTCCTTTAGTATGCTCAAAAGATATTTCAACATATTTTGCATTAACCATTATGAAAAGTCAACAATTGATATTGGATTTATGAAAATATTAAGGAAAAAAATAATATTTTAGATTGAGGGTGTAATTAGGCAAGGTAGGGCATCAACACCCTATTTCAGCCCTATTTTTATGTTTAAGTGTATATTAAATAATAATTTAATTCAATTTCCATAAAATGACAATTAAATGAGTAATTTATAAGAATAATTATGCACATACACATAGTTGGGAGCCAATTATTGTTTGAAATTTTCAAGGGTGACAATTTATGATGCTACAATATTTTTTATTAACCTATGAGTAGTTACTCTATGGATATATTAACTCATAATTAATTTATGTGATCACTATTATATTCTTATTGGGATAATTAATTCATCATAGGTACTATATTTTGGTATTTAGGTCAATCTAGGTGATATCCAAAGCATAAGTAGGTATATATAGGAAGTAGTGAGTATTTTTTTATCATATTATAAATTATGTTCATAGTGTAGACTTTTAAAGGTTTATCCACTCAATATGGCTTCATAAATTATCAAGTAGCTGCAACATATTTTCTATTATATTTTCTACTATAAAATTTATTTCATTACATTGTATCATAACAAATATTTAAAATAATTATAGAAATTGTATATAAAAAGTTAAAATCTACACCATTGTATACCATATGATGTTTGTAAATAAGTAGATAAATTATACAAACTTGTGCCTTAAAAATAACACAAAGTCATATAATGATATTTGCACCTTAAATCTTCTTGTGATATGTTCTTAAGGATGCAATGGATTTTCTAAAGTTGAATGGAGAACTCGTATTACATATTTTATTCTTTATTTTATAGACATAGATTTGGTAGGAAACTAGATCTTTACATTAATTTTAGTGGTTTCCCTAATTTAGTTAAAAATTGAGTTTTATGCTAAGAAAGGAAATATAGATAGAAGCCAAAATCCCAACAATCTAGTAGAAATAAGTATAACAAAGACTTGTACATACATGAAAAAATATAAGTTGAGTTATGCATCTGCTAAACAAATCACCATGATATTAGTACATCAAAGATGGAACATAAAAAATCCAATATCAAATTGACATATTCTTGTTATTATAATAAAAAAATATATGATTAACCTTCCAAAAAGTCCTATAATCTCTATGTTGATTAACTAATATTGCATAATATGCAAGGTAGAAAATTTAAAAAGGTGAAATATATAGTTTTTCAATCAATATGCACCTGAATTTTGTGGAGAAGTTCATATAAGTAAAATTAATACATTCATATCCTCTCCTTTAATGGATTACAATAGACATTTATAAGTGGAGATGAAGAAGAAAATGTAGTTTTATAACCTAGGTTATTAATAGATATACAACACCTTTTTTTACTTCTTCAATAGTATTCTCATACAATTTGGAAACAAAAACCAACTCTTTTATCATTTAAACATCAATATATAGAATTTAGCTTCTTCAAAAAAATTACTTAGAAAGAGACCTATAATTTTCCATTTGAGGTATTTAACCAAGTAATTTAATAATTAGCACACATTGTATCATCAACCGAAAGACTATTAGGATTAAGTGTCACCTACCTTATAATTCTTATGTCAGATTGCATGGTTCCAACATCCTTGGAAAGTGTTCCTAGGCACCTTGGGTGTATTAGAAAAATATTTTATAATATTTATTCTCAACACTGTTTGTATAACATTCAAAAGGGGTGATGGATTCTAAGAGTAGTGATAAAGGTTACTTTTGGACACAAATATTTAATATTCATTTCCCCTAATGTGGATGCCTATAATGGGATGGTACATGATATGGAAAAGGACAAATGAGTAACTATTAGTATTCTCCAAGTGGCTTCTTGGAAAGGTGCAATAAAAATATCTTTGTATTCCATCCTTTATTGTTTTAATGTAATGTTTATTTTCCTTGTTTGGGTGCCCAAGTTGGAGGGAAAGTATTGGAGGTAAGATTTGTATCTTTTAATATTTTTAGGAGGTAATTAAGGGACTAGGGATGTTTGAAATGAAGGATCATCTTTTGGAGCCATATTTGGGGCTTAATATGTCTTCACAAGTCTATTAAATTAGCTCCTTAGATGTATAAAAATAGTTGAATGTAGAGTTTCATTGTAGGAAGAAGGATGGGTTCAGAAATAAGGAGCTTGTTCATAGGAGCATAGGTACTACTCATGTTGGAGGCAACGAGGAGAATGGAAACACATGTATTGTAATCTCATTTATTTGAAGATAATACATACTTGGCTTCTCTTCTTGGTGGAGTTTTTCTCACAATGGTTTCTAGATGTAAATTTTTTGTAATGTGACGTCCTTATATTATTATTTGTGTCTCATTGCTGCTATCTTATTGTGATGTTATTTTTTATTTATTGTTTTTATAATTTCATAGAAGGTGGAGTTATTAAGTATGATATGTTGGATGATTTTTAGCATCATAAATAAGATAGATCTAATCATGGTAATTCCATATTAAGGAAACTTAATTTAAAATTTACATATAAGTTTCTAATTTTCATGTTTTAGTAGTAAAAGCCTTGAATCTCATTCATCAAAGTCATAGTTGGATAAAGATCGAATTTCTCAAAAATTGGTATTAGAACCTATATATTTCTCATCAAATACTAGTACACAAATTCATGTAATTCATGAGACCCTATTACACTTACATGTAAAATAGGCTTACCTAGGAACTCAACACACAATTTTAGGTAATTGAATGTTTTCATGGTAAATCCCTACATAGAATAAATTGAGGATGCCCTTGGGATGATACTTTAATTAACTAGAGTGTATTAAATATATTTTTGATATTTTTCAATGTCACAAGGTACTCCTAGTCTCATCCTTGTAGGAAAATTTAGTATATTCCTATACATACATAAAATAAAGATATCAACATTCATTGAAAAGATGGGATATGGGGTGTGGATGAATGTTAGTATTTTGTAGCTTATAAAATCATGGATAGACAAAAAACACTTATTCTATCACAAATATATGTCGCTTACTATACAAGTGAGTTGATTTCAAGGAGGGGTATCGAGTCCATAAGTTGTGGTCATAATATCTAGATGAAAGATCTCACTTTCCAAAGGAGCTACAATAGTGCATGTGAAGTGCACAAGTCCATAGATAGTGATAAAATATGGACTTATATGATCTAGAAGCAAGGTAAACAATTTCTTGTAACATATATAAATAGAAATAGAAAGTATTCTACATTCCAAATGTAGTTATTATAGTTTATGTGTCAAGAATCAAGCAATATGGGTATGTGCAGGATCATCATGGAAAAAAGAAGCCCTTAAGAGGGAAAAATTTTAGAAAAATCAGAGTTAGGAAAATTGACTTAAAATTTCGAATAAGTTATCTATATTATTTCAAAATTATGTAAGAATAGAATCCGTAGCAAATTGAATGTAGTTTCTAAACTACTAGGTTTATTTTTAAAAAATAAAAATCTATTTGGTGAAATTTTGAAATTTCAATGTAGTAGTACGTAAATTTCAAGGAAAAACTAGAAGTAGGTGTCTATCTGACCACCCTAACCACAATAAAATGAGAATAATTTTTATAATATTTTAGATATAAGTAGAGGAATCATGTCCCAATGTGATGCATCTTTTTTGTAATCTTTTCCTAGTAAATAATTAATTATTAATTTTTATTACAACTTTTAAAAAATATTAAAAACTTGTATGTTTGACCACCTTAAGTTGGTCAAAACTTCATTCAATTTTTCTTTTTTTAATCCTATAGTATGCGAAACATAGATTGTGATGCATGTATTGGATTCAAAAAATGTGATATTGTTTGAAAGCTATAGATGTTTTTCAATCAGTCTATCAATCAGGACTTTAGTCATAATTTAAATAGAAAATGAATAATAATTACTTATTAAATTCAAAGTAAAGCATAATTTATATTGGTGGAAAGCTGATGATCTCCTTTAAAAACTGTTTTCGTTTCATCAATTTTGGGTTAAAAAAAGTCATCAACCACATACCCTACGCATACCCATCACTTCGCCACTTTTTGACCCATCATGATCCTACACATACCCATATATATGAAAATAATTGGAGGTTATCCTCTACAATCTTTTGTGTGACGTGAGAAAAATTGTAAGGTTGCTCTTTACAAGAGATATGTAAAAGTGCAAATGAAGTCTACAACCAACCTAATATGACTACTATGAGCTTGCATGGAAGGGATCTAGTTTTGTATCACATCCAAATATGTTATATGTTGTTGTAAAGATAAGAATATGCTAGGTGTAGGACTATATTATAATCATGCAAACATATGAAAGGGGTAAGAATGTTTATCCTATAGCTATAGCAAGGTGCATGAATGATAGGTAGGGATTATTTTTTAATAGATGGAAATGTGAAAATCATCTTAACAATTCCAACCATTTGTAATATTTAGACTTGAGTGCTTATGATAAATAAGAAACAATGTAAAATATACAAATATGTAGCTTAAGTTCAAAAGCATAGATTTGGGAACTAGCAATAATCATAATATTTAAACATCATGATACAAACTAACAATTGGTTAGTGACAAATGAAATCCTCATAAGGATTTTTATTTTATAGAAATTTGGTGGGACTTCTATTTTTCAAATATAAAATTAAATTATTGCTTTAGATTCCAAATTATTAGATTGTTTTGTTTAAGCATACTTCTAACACATGTAATATTGTTATATTTTTCCTTTTGACCACACCCTTTTTCCATGGACTATGAGGAATAATGTAGTGTTTTATAATATCATTTTTGTTACAATATTTCAAAAAAAAATTGAACACTATTGTACCATTAACCTAATCTAAGAATCTTAATATTGTGAATTATTATTTGTTTCTACCATAGTTTTAAATTGCTTGAATCATTCAAAAATTTACTCTTTTCTAAATAAATATAACCATGTGGATCTAATTCTATCATCAAAAATATTAAAAAGTGATAGTGACTTGGCTTGCATTGGACAATACGCACCTATATGTATTAATTCAAGAATTTTCATTTTCTTTTATTTATCCTTATAGGATATTCACTCCTATGTTGCTTTCCTAATGCACAACAATCACAACTAATATGTTTATGTTTTAAAATTGATACACTTTCCATCATTTCTTTTCTTTCTATAGAGACAAGATCTCTAACATTCAAGTGACCATACTTCATGTCTTATAATTCTTCTATTGAGACATGAAGATTTCATTAATTGAGGATTTTCTACAACCACACCCATTTAAATAAACCCCACATCCTAGTTCCTTCAACTATCACTTTGTAGTGATCTTGTGTGCCCTTAATTTGGAAAACTATCTTCATGAATTCAAATTTTAAGCCTTGATTTGTGATTTCTAAAAAATGTTGCATTCTTCTTCATTCCTAGACCAAACATCACCTTTGCAAGCTTTCTTACATGTTCATTAGGCAACATTATAGTTATATCACAATAAATTTTTATATCATGAGACCGATCATTCCATAGGTAGTATCATAAATTTTTTGATAAGAGAATTTAAACCAATCTCTATTACATGACCTATGAATAGGTATCCCTTGAATATATTAGCCAACCATTGCAATTATTTATTTATGCAAAAATATAGAATCTAAAAGAAATAATTTAAGATTTTTGAGATCGCCATTTATCTTATCCTCACAATTAACAATGATACCTTCAAGTTTATTATTTTTAGATTCATTCAATTTTTATTTATTTTTAATATATTCATATACAAAGAGTCCAAACTTACCATAGTAATAATAATTTCTATTTTTCTTTACATCTGAATTTGACTTACATAATACCCCACTGTATACCTTTTACCTTTACATTTAGCTCCTTTTAACTTTCCCCATTGCTTTCCTTTGGATGACTTCTTGTCCTCGACCATTAACACTAAATTTGTAATTTGAACTTGACTGTCTACATGCTTCCTCTTTTCCTCTTCTTGTGGAAGTATACCTACTAGGTCGACAAAAAGAATCCTTGACAGACACAAGAGAACCTTTGCTTTACAGTGTCTTCTCTGCCAATATTGAACGGCGCCTTGAGGCTAAGTCTTACAGGATGGAGGCTAAATCTTAATTTTTTAATTAACATAGTTTGCGCCATCTAACTTTTCGATTCAGTTAGATGTAAATCCCTTACAGGCAAAATTGAGACAATATCAAACCCCCTTGAGATTTTACCAAGAAAATATATTACCGGCAATTATTTGGAGACAATTTGCAACACACAATCTATGCTGATTGAAGTTCGTCGGTCAGACGTAACTGGAGAAACCAGCAAATAAAGCAACCCCCCAGCTTCCTTTCACGGCAAGATCGATCACTGCAAGTAAACTTTACAGGCACAGTCAATTTTCAAACCCCATAAAAGGTATTGCAGGTAATTGCAGGGGTTATACATCAGGTCTTCTAAATCAGACACAGTGTAACAGCAACACAACAAAGATCACAGTCTTTCCAGCTTTAAACACATAGCAAGCTCAACAACTTCTTACAAATCTGCTAAGCAACTTGACAGCTAGCTAAAATTGCTTTGATATCACACTACAAATAAAAAAGTATAAGGGAAAGTAATTATAAACCATACAGCTGTACAAAATTTCTAATAGAGTTATGAATCATTCCATCCTATTCTCCTGGGATATTTCTTTTCCCTCCTTTGGTTTTCGGTTTGAAGAGAAAGATTGAGAAAAGCGATTCACATACAGTCCGGACTCGACGTTGATAGGGAAGTTGAGAATAGCCTTCGAACCGCGCAGTTGGAAAGCCGTACAGTCATATGCCGCTGCAGCTTCTTCGGCTGTATCGAAGGAGCCAAGCCAAAGTCTGGAACCCTTCTTCTTAGGGTTTCGAATCTCTGCAGCATATTTCCGGCGAGCCTTAACGAACCTCACTCCCCTGTAATGCCTTTTCCGATCCTTGGCAGCAACAATAGTAGGTGTTGGGAAAGGGGAATCCGTCGTCTCGAAGAAGAATTCATCCCCAAGCAAAAAGTGGGCAATTGTATTCAAACAATAGGCTTCGTGTGGTGTTAGACTACTCATCATGGCCGTCGCAAAACACAATTTGTGGAGAAATTGTGTTTGGTCGCATGCCTTTATAAGTCGGCATAAAATTAGGTAATGATGTATATTCATTTTATTCGCCCACTTCCAATGCTTTCAAACGAAAATAAATTTATATTTTAAAAGTTTCACAAAATGTATTTATTTGTAAAATGAATTTAATGGTAATGGTTAGCTCTAAAGTGACGATTTTTTTATTATATCTAACTTATTCATGCCTAGAGCATATTAAATTATAATTTGTGTTAATTTATTTTTAAGTTTTTGGTGTAGGTTTTAAATAATGGAGTCTTTTAAATATTACATTATATGAAGTATCAAATTTTAATTTGGGAATTTAGAAAGTGAGGTTAAATTATAAAAGTGCAGTAATTATATTTTAATACTAAAAAAAATCATTACATAATGTTTTAAGGGAATCATCATCTATAAATTAATCAGATTTAAAGTAGTAAATATATATGAAATTAAAGTAATGGAAGAAAATCACAAAATGTCAAAAGTCAATAGTTTGGTTTAACATATTATAATTATTAAAATGCAATTTAAAAAAAACACGTATATGATATTGGGAAAATGAAACATCATCATTTTTTTTGCTTTATTTGTGATGTCTATAAGATAGATAAATGACTAATAATAATTTAACATAATTGTGAGAAGGGCCCATATAGTTAGGTTGAAAATCAATGTTAAAAATATTTAGAAAATATGATTAACTCATCAACTGATTCCTTCATCATATAAGACAAAGCCACAACCATAAGTAGTTGAACCACAATTACAACATATGATATGGAAAAGTGAAGTTGTTATATCTTAATGCTAAAGAACATAACAAATATTTAAGGGAAATGCCATCTATACACTAATAAAGTTTAAAGTATCAAATAACTGTGAATAAAGTTATGGGAGAAATTTACGAGATAACTACAAAATGTCAAGAGTCAATAGTTTGGTTTAATGTATTATAATTATTAAAACACAATTTTTTCGAAGTGTGTATAGGATCTTAGAAAAATGAAAATCATCCATTTTTTTTGTCTTATTTGTCATGTCTATAAGCTAGAGAAAGGTATAATAATAGATTAATGTGATAATGAGAAGGGGCCCATATTTAACAAAATTATAGGATGATAATCAATGTTGAAAATGTATGAAGAACATGATAAACCCACCAAGTTATTCCTTCATCATGTAGGACAAAAACACAACCATAAGTAGTTAGATTGAAATAAGAATAATCTAGAGGAATTAGTATTTAGAGTTATTTCATCACAAATTACTCCTCATCAACTTACACTTGAATATGTAACTTAGTATTGGACATTGCATATATTCTATTAGCTAGAAAGAAACAAATATTCATAGAGTTATGAATTAGCCTCTTATTATTTCTATCATTCCATTATTGAAATAACAGTATATCTAAAAATTACAACTTTTTTTTAGCTCGGAATAAATTATCAAAAAACCTTCAAATGAAACCATGTTTCATTTGAAGTAATTTGGTCTACAACGAATCAAAATGTGTGGAGAAATTTTGAATGGTTCGAAAAAATAAAATAAATATATATTAAATTATCTTTGGTTAGTGACAAGCTAAGGGGAGTCTAAAAATATTAAGTGGGTAAGTACATGGAAATAGGATATTAATAGAGTGAAAAGTGGTCAGTCTTTTCCTAGAATTAGTTAAATCTAAACTCTAATATGTATGTTGTGATGCATGCACTCAAAATATGAAGATATAATAAGAAAATGAATTATACAACTACTAATCTAGTTTCTAAACTACTAAATATATTTATAAATAGTCAAAGATTAAGAAGGTGAAATATTGCATGCACATAAAATTCTTCATTTTTTTCTCACTAAAATATAACATAGATTTGTGTGTCATCCACTATATTTTTATTACATTTACATTTTTTCGTGAAAATTAGTTGGAAAAAATATAGTTAACAGTGAGTACTAAAAGTTTATTTTGTATTGTTTGACTAAATATATTTTTATGATTTTTTAAAGTAGATGCATCCTAAAAAGTACATCATTAAGTATGGATTTCACATAACTTGCACAAAATAATAGTTTTTTTTTTTAAATGTATAAAGAATGAAGCATAGAATAATCATTTTTTTAAAATTTCAATAAACTAGTCAAAAGTTATAAAGAAATCAAAGTAACATGCAAAACATAGCTATAAAACCTTGAAAATGAACTTAAATCATAATAGAAAACTAGAGATAAACAAAGGCGCACCTGGAAAACTGAAGATGCTTGAAACAAGGTTTGCAATCTTGAAATTATAACTTTTGAAGCAAACTAGGACTCACATGCTAGGTTGGGAAATTTAGTCCATGTTTAGGGTTTTGGGGAAGAAAATGAAATTTCATAGTGACAAGTTTGAATCCTTTCAAATCTAGAAAAAGTGTTATACCAAAACTCATATGCTACAAGTGGTGATTTAGTCCCATTCCACTTTTTTAGAAATTCAGGATCTGAATCTATTCTCTTATCTCTACACTTGCTTCCTCTATTTCCACAACTCTTCTTTTAGATTTGAACCTGCTAAAACCTACAAATCAAAGTATTGTGTTGATTTTCTTATGGGGTGTTTTCCTTAGTCAAAGCTCTAGTTCAATAATTAAACCTTGATAGAAAGAATAGATCTTGAAAGGAAATGTGTGTGAGAGTCCTAATCCTAAGTGCATCTAAGATTAAGAGGTCTAAATTGCAATGATACCCTCCTCTAATGTGTTAGAATAGGATGCATAAATGAAACATAAAGATGATGAATCACTTTGGGAGATCTAAAATCACCCTAATATGCCACAATAATGTGCATACCTTCCTTTAGGCTAAAAGTAGAGTGATAATGGAGGATGGAATCACTTAGGAAACAAGTCATTAGAATTGGTTTGATGGCTAGTTACATCTCCCCAACCTAGAATCCATCATGATTCTCCATAGGAAACCATCATCAATCCTTGAAAATGCTAGATCTTGATTTGAAAATGAGCTTGAAGACCTACAAAAAAAATATAATGCTGCTCCAAGACTTTAACTTTATGTGCTCCTTTCTCTTGAATGTTGTTGTAAAAATATGCTTGAGTGCTCAAATTGATATTATGAACTTTCTTAGGTGAAATAACGATCCAAAACCTTAGTTATATAGGCATCTCATCCAAGTTACCATTTATTAGATCCCAAATTCCAATATTAACCAAAAATTTAAATTGAAAACCTTAATTTCTCACTTAAACCATAAAAAGGGGGCCACATGAGACTCATATGCCTAAGGTGGCATATGGGTCCCACCTAGGGGGACTCATACGCCCAAGGTGGCATATGAGTCCCACCTAGTGGGACTTATATGCCCAAGGTGGCATATGGATCCCACCTAGGGGGACTGATATGCCCAAGGTGGTGTATGAGTCCCACCATAGTTTTTTGAGGTGACCAAATGTCAGGCTATTAGAAAATTAAATTCTTTTGTTGATTTTGTTGAGATTTCAATTCAAGTAATCCTTGTGATCCGAAATAAAGGGTCTTAGGGGCCTATTAATGATGATTTAAAGGGTCATGAATGTAAGCGTACTAAAATAGGTCCAAACTAAGTGTGAAATTGAACTATCTCTAAGAAGGGAGTATAATTTTCTACACTACAAAAGGAAGTTATAAACTTTCTAGAAGGAGCACTTTTATGCAAAGTGTTAGTGTGTGGTGAGTTTTGAGACCTGCTATTGGCATATTACTTTGTATGAGAATGAAGAGCAAGGAAGGGTGACACTTGTCATCATGAGGGAAATTTGAGCAATGAAAACTATGGAGAGCCTCAAGAAAGTACACCATGATGCCATGTGGCATCAATTTGACTTGTGGACCAAAGCCCAGAAGGGAAAGATTCTTTGTGAAGATTGAGTTGTCAGTTACAGTGACTAGGAGTCTTGGGTGAGTTTGAAATTGGTAGTTGAATTGATTTTCTCATGGTGGACACCTACCTTTATTATTGCATGATTTATGGGGATCTTTATCTTGCATGTGGTTTCATGTAATTTTATATTGGTTACATGTTTGTGCATGTTAATGTATGATTGGTAGGATGATTTTGTGGATAGCTGAGACTAATGCATGTTCTCCATTATAGTTTGTGTGCATGTAGAGGATATGGAGATGACACATGGAAACCCTCGGTTCCCATATTGTAGATGTATACATTTTTAATTACATAGTAATTTGTCAAGAGAGAAATAATTTTTTGCAAGGGTTATTCTACCAAATTTTATCTAAAAGAGAAATATTTAATCTTCAATATAAATTTGAGATGAAATATCCATGATAGGGCTATGAGATTGCAATTGTATTGGAACTAGATTTTTTGTTGATAATACAATAGTTCTATGCTTTGGAGTGTGGGGATTTTTACCTAAAAGGGTTTTCCTCACATATATCTATGTTTCTTTTCTTTTTTCTATTATTCTATTATTTAATTTTTATTTAACATGCCATTATGTTGCTAAAATTATTCTAAGCTTGAAAAACTACATTTCTCTCCTCTAAGGATTAATGTGTGAAATTAAAATTGTGTTTGTTTTCATTATAAGACATAGTTGTATGTACTTGTATCATAGAGAAATGGAAGATATTGAATATTCATAGGGCTCTTAGATGCTATTATGAGATCAAAATTTATCTTCAAGAAGCTCAAAAGCAAAGTAAGATTGATAATGATGGGTGATCCCACAATGTTGGTTCATAATTTCTGGGAGATCCTGATTTTTGCTAAAATCACATATTTTTAGAAAATATAATGATTTAAGCCTTAAAAATTTCCATTTTAAGGATTCCAATTGAAAAGGGTTTGATCAAACTAATTTAAATCAAACCCCCTTGGATAGAACCCTGCTAGTTTTAAACCATACCTATAATAGAGTCTCCTTTACACCTACCAAAATGCTGATAAAAAATAACTTTTGATTTACCTTTTGGGGGATCAAATGAATTCATTTAAAATTTATTTTTTGTAAGTATTTAGTCCTTATTATAAGCTTCCAAAAAAGTATAATTTTAAATAAATTTAATTTTATTATTATATTTATTTTTATTTCTTGTGAATGTATTTTTTTCACCAAAAATCAAGCTCTTTGTTTTGCACATGTTGAAAAATAGAAGATTATAAAAATAAATTATTGAAAAATATGAGTGCACTAGATACTTAATTCCTTGATCCAACAAAAAAATGAATTTCAATACATACAAAAAAAATTGTGTTATACTGTCCGTTTATGTCTGAATTGTAATTGGTTTGACTTCAAAACTTGATTAATAAAAAAATATTCAATAAAACACTATGAAACCAATTGGAAGCACTAGATATCATAGTTACAAATCTAAATTCAAAAAAAAAGAATTATCCTTCATAGAAAAAAAATTATGTGTTATATGGTGAGTGTCACTCCTTAAAAATGGTGGTTTTTGAAAAAAACTAGTTTTCAAAAGAGATGGAAAAAGTAGTGCAAGATGATTCCAAAAATTTTGAAAAAAATATATTTAGAATCTACAAACAAAATGTCACAAATCACTATTTTTCATCATCTTCAAATTTCTCACAGTTTAGCCGCTATGGGTGTTTGAATGTAAAGATTTAGTTAGAAAAAATCAGTTCAGTGTCCAGTTTGGCTAGAAATTGTAAACCAGTATTGTGGGATCACCCTAATCATATGCATAAATATATAGGTCAAATATTCCTATGTATAGGTCAAATTCACCAAGGTATAGATCAAATGCACAAAAGTACAAGTGAAATGCAACAATGTACCTATCAAAAGTACTAAATTAGGATCAAATGTGCTAGAGTATATGTCAAATATGACTCAAAATGGTCAAATGTTTCACTCTCTTAAAAATGACCTTTCAAGTTATTATAATAGTTCAACTACGTCTTAGATCACACACAATAAAGTACTATCAAATGCATAATTCTATAGTGTAGAAAAATGTATCCCTTTACATTTTCACACTTGTTAAGGTCATCCCTACTAAAATCAAGATTCTTTATGCTTTATTTGATCCTATTTTGCATCCACAAGTTCTAATGAATGCATCTTTTCGAGGATAATCTGGGCATATATCAAATGATCTATCATAATTTAATGACTTTGATTTGTATGACTGATATTTAGTGATATGGGACTCATACGCCACCTTGGGAATATGGGTGCCACCTAATGTTTGGGGCCTAAACCTAAATTTAACATAAAACTAACAATTTCTTGAAATTTATGTTGCGAGCTTAGCCTATTGGGGCTCATACACCCCAACTAGATAATGAGTCTCATTTACCTTGGATCTAATTTGAATTTAGAATCTTGGTGGGATTTTATTCTCCTAGATCTAATGTTGTCTTGTAGTGTTGTAATTTTGGGAAATTTGGCATAAATAAGTATAAATACAAGGTTATTTCACATTTTTTCTGCTAAATTTTTTTAAGTGATCTTATGAGTATTCAAGTGAGAGAATTACAAATCATTCAAGAGCATTCAAGAGTAATTATCAAGAATTTTGGAGCATTATTCAAATATCAAACATCATGTCAAAGTCATCATGCATCATGTTTGTTTTAGAGCTAACATTTGTGATGTGGGGTTTTATGATTCAAGCAAGCATTCAAGTCTAGATCCATATCATTCAAGTAAGAGTCAAGGTATACATTCATGCTAGCCATATCATATAAGACTACAACCTCTTATTCAAGGGTTTGGTGAGTTGCAACATTGCATATTTTCTCATTCATCGTTCCTCCATTCTATTTCTATTCATTTCAAGGTTTCATTACCAAAACAAGGTTTGACCAAGGAAAACCCCTATCCACTAACAAAACAAAAAAAATTCCTGTCTTTGATGTATGATTTGTAGATTTAGGTTGAAGATCCATTGAAGAGAGAGATTGGAGAAAATTTGTCATCTACATTGCAAGATTGTGGAATGTCATCTATAGTTTACAATTCAATGATTCAGACTCAGATATTTGGCATGAGAGAAGCTATAGGAGAATCTAAGAGGATATTAGAGTTTTAGATCAACCCTAATACTAGGAATAAATCACCACTTGTGTCATATGAGTCACAATATACCTAATTTTAGACATTTCTAGCAGATCCTAAGTTACCAATTTCAAATTCTAGTTTATGTCAGAAACCCTAATCTGGGACTAAATTGCCCCTACTTGTGTATGATTCCTAGTTTGAATTGAAAGTTAGTAATCTTAGGATTCTAGACCCTTATTCAAGCCTCTTTAGTTTCTAGGTGCACCTCTATCCTTTATCAGTCAATTCTTCTGATTTTCAATTTTATATCTTGGATTGCATATTTAGGTTTTCATATCATTGCATTTCTTGTGTTTCCAAGACTTGCTTGGTGCTGAACCCCCTTTTAGTATTTAATCACACCCTAGGACACCTTATTGTATATCCCTTTCCCTCATTCCATCACTAGATTGAGATCTCTAATGTTTCCTTAAAACTTGTAGAAAATTAGTTGTTTTATCTCCCTAAATGATAGAGCAACTATTTTCTACATTTCAAATTTTATAGATTAGATGAGAAAATGTATAGTCAAATTTGACTTAGAATAGTCAAATACACCACATAATAGTCAAATATACCAAAATATGATCAAATGCATAGGATGGCAGTCAAAAACACCACAATAGCAATTAAATTCATAATTCTTCCTAAAAGATGGACATAAATAATGTTATGGTTTTATGAGTATAACAATAGGTTTTAAATGTGTAATAATATTCTCAAAAGTGTAGTTTCAGACTAAAAATCACAATTCTGTGTAATTTTTTGTAAAATTTATGAGTTGTTGATCAATTTTTAACAAGTTTTTGGACTGATTTTTTATTAGCTTTTGGCAAGAGACAAAAATAGTAGACATGATACCAATTGACTCTAAGGTAGTAGTTTTAAAATTTAGTATGCTAGCCTTCCCAATAAATCTCAAAACTAAATACAAGCAAAATATTCATTAAGGATGTGCCATAATAGTGTGGGTCCAATGATAAAATACCATTGGATTGTGCATGCACATTCCATTCTTAAGATTTAATATATAGGGCTCTAGTGCCACAAGAGATCACCTTCATCCTTCCCTTAAAGGTTTTGATACCGCCAAAGTGAAATTAAAAAAAAAAATTCTTTATGATTTAGGACATAAAACAACACATTATCCAACATTCATTCAAGGAAAACCCTAGAGATCTCAATCTAAAGTATGCAAAGGAGAAAGAGATCTTGCAATAGGGTTGTCCTAGGGTCTGATTATAAACTAAAGAGGGGTTCACCACCGAGCTAGGGCTTGGAAAGGCTAATAGAATGCAAGAAATAATGCTTAAACCTAATGCAATGAAAGATTTCACAAAATGACCTAAAAAAGCATGTAAAATAGAACAAAAAGCTGAGAGATGAAAGGTGTTCACCTGGAAACTTGAAGAGGACTAGAATGAGCTCTAAAGTATTGAAAAGAATGGAATTCAAGCACACTAGGACTCATACAGTACTCTAGGCATATCAATCCCAAACTAGGGTTTTTGTTCTAGAACGGGTTTCTAACAGTGTAGATTTAGGATCTGCAAATATCTAAAAAATTTCCTATAGTGGGACTCATACACCACTTCTAGCGTATCAGTTCCATTTCAATTTTTTTAGGAATTCAAATTTCAAATCTATGCTCCAATCTCTTCTCTTCCCTTCCAAACTGATATCCAGATCTGAACCTATAAAAGGACCTGCAAAACAAAATATAGAGTTGATTTTGCTTATGGGGGGTTTGCCTTAGTAAAACCCCTAGTTCGATAATTAAACCTTGATAAAAATAATGAATCTTGAATGAAAATGTGAACATGATTCACCAAAGGAAACCATAATCAACTCTTGATAATGCTAGATCTTGAATGAATGTGAGCTTGAAGACTTGCAAAAACACAATAATGTTGCTCGAATGCTTCAAATTTACTAATAACTTGCTCTTGAATGCTCTTGTGATGAATGTTTGAATTCTTGGAGCTTGAAATTTCTCTTCTATATTATTGCTAAGATGAAAACTAACTTTAGAAGCTTGTTTACATAGGCAACACACCAAATTTACCATTATTTAGATCTCAAAAGCTAACATCACAAAAAAATTAAATTAAAAACTTGAATTTCCTACACAAACAATAAAAAGGGCCCAAGTGGTACTCATATACCAGTCCTAGCATATGGGTCCCACCTAGGGCACTCATATGCCAAGAGTGGTGTATGAGTCTTACTCTAGATTTTTGGGGTGGGTTGTTAGAATTTTTTATGCTTTTATGGATTTTGTTAGGTTTTTATTTGAAATAAACCTTGAGGTCTAAAATGATGGGTCTTAGGGTCCTATTAATGATGAATTAAAGGGTAATTAATGCAAGGGTACTAAGATAGGTCCAAATTAAATGATAAATTGCACTATCTCCAAGAAGAGAGTACATTTTTTGTCATTACATCTAGCCCCCACTTTAGTACCCATATGACTCTACCTGCATATGTAAGCTAAAGGAATCCAAACAATAAACTTCATTTCAGAAAAGGATACTCATAATACAGGAGAATGAAGCCTCTATTGTATCTATCTGCAAAACCACAATGTTAGGAACCACATCCTACAACAAAAATTCATTAGTCATCCAAAAATCCTCTTGTCTAACTTCTTCTCGAAATAAAATTCAATGGTAGATGTATGCCCCCTTGATTCCACTTGATTTATGGAGGTGGAATCAAGGTAGCAGTCCAACCACATTAAGTTGGATAAGTCATATGATAGTGTATTTCCAAGTACCATACCATATAATGACGGGCATTTCATAAACACACAAGTATTTGTTTGTCAAGAATGAAGAAATGCGAGAGCATATAGAATGTCCTCTACTAACTCTAACATCACTACTTTATCATCCACACTATTCATGAAGATTAGACATAATACCGGTGCAAAAGTGCAACATTTATGGGTTCTTTAAGAGGTGTTACATCAGTTTATATTAATGTGTATGCTCCAGATCCATAATTTTCATTGATTATATAAGGTCCTCACCAGTTAGGGCTGAATTTTCCTTTTTTCATCGGGCTAGCATTAATGTTACGTTGATTTTCGCATAACACCAAATCACCTTTATTAAACAAATGATGTATGAAATTATCATTGTAACCGCATTGAATTCTTTTAGAATAAGCTTGAAGGTGCTCAATTTGGCATTAACATTTTGTTCGTCGAGCATTTCAAGCTGATGAAAATGTTGTTCTTTATAAGTTTTGTCACCAATAATTCCTTGAAGATAAATTCTTAATGAAGGAATCTCCAACTCCAAGGGAATAATTGCCTAAATTACATAGGCAAGGTTATAAGGGGTATTCCCAGTTGATGCCCTAGCATTCCTACAATAGGCCCATAACACATATGTGAGCTATGTGTGCCAATCTTTATTGTATTTGCTTATTGTTTTCCTTAATATTTTCTCAAGGGTTCTATTAGGTGATTTAGCTTCACCATTAGATTGTGGGTAGTGGGTATGTGTAGGATCATGATGGGCCAACAAGTGGCGATATTGCCCTTGGATGTGAAATTGAGGATAGCTACACTCAAAATTTTTAGATGGAACAAAAAGAAGGATCGAAGTGCTTCGAGTGTGCTTTCTAAACTACTAATTTATTTTGAAAATGGTTGAGATTAAGGGGTTCAAAAGAGGGATGTACACAAATTATTGTTGTTTTTGTTAGAAAAACATAACATAGCAACTCTTGTACGACCCTAGCATGGTGAAATTTTTTGTAGTATTTTTAAAATCACTATGGTCGGAAGTTAGCTAACAGTATCTAGTTGATGCATGATTTTTCTGATAATTTTTTAATGAATATTTGATTTTTTACTAATTTTCCAAGTGGGCACTTCCTAAAAAGTAGAATTTTGGCCTTGCTCCACCTACAAAATTTGGAAAGTAATAGATTTTTATTTTTATTTTATTTTTTAAAATTTGTAAAATGTAGTCTAGTTTTTCAAAATGTAATTTATTTGAAATTTTGATAAACGGTTAATTTATAATGGAAAAAACACCAAACACTATTTTTTGACAAAAAAAAGACATACAAACAAAATAAATTATGGATGAAAGTCTTAACATTTTCATAAAGTGAAAAAAATTACATCGTTGGAAAGCTAAGAGAGAAGCTAACATTACCCATGTGTTTGAATTTGTCGATATTGAACTAGATACAATCCTGATGGTGAGCACGAACCCGATTATGTGAAAAATTATAGAATTTGCAAAAACATGTCTCTAGTCATTGGGAATGCCCTCCAAGCCTTTGGGTTGGTATTCCAAGGAAAATACCAAAGCTAAGGCTCAGTGATTCCCAAATAAAAATATAATGTGACCGCATTATGTGTTAGTTTTAACATTTTTTGCTTCTCCCGAGAACATGTCTAGCAACACATAATGAGATCATGTTATGTCTTCCTTTAGTTAAATTCCACTTTATTGAATGTTTGTTGATATATTTCTATGTATATGTATGTTGGTGTGTCATGAATGTATGCTTGTGGGAGAGAGGGTGAGAGAGGGTGGGATTGGGAGAGAGTGAGAGAGAAGGGATGGAGAAGTGAAGTCGGAAGATGGTGATAAAGTCGAGGACATCAGGCAAGATCAGATCCATCCGCGCGAAATCAGAGATCAGGATCGATCCATCAAATCATCAAAATCAAAATCATCAAAATCTTGCCGATCAAAGGATCAACAAGATCAATTTTGCATCAAAAATCAAAAATCAATCTTATCGAGAATCAGCGAAATCAAATCAAACGCATCCGCGAAATCAAAATCAAATCAGAACAACATCCGGCAATCATTTTGCATCAAACGTCAATCAAAAGATCGGCAAAATCAGATCAATCGAAATCAGGCGAAATCAAATCACTTTATCACGCTTGCTCAAAATCGGATCCGGCAAATCCGCGTCAGGCAGATCAGGCGAGAGATCCGGCGATCAGCACGAGAAATCAAAAGATCATCCATCAAAATCAAATCGGCATCAAATCTCAGGCAAAAATCGACATCACTTCCTCGGCAGATCATCGGCGCATCAAATCAACATCAAAATCAAAATCAAACATCTCAAAATCAAATCATCCGTCAAAAGATCAGCATCCGGCAGAAATCAAATCCTCAAACAATCAGCAGATCAGCATCAATCAAATCAAACGTCAAAGATCGGCGCATCAAGATCTTTCAGGCAATCAATCATCAAATCAAAATCAAATCAAACATCTCAAACTCAGGAAATCAGATCCGAGATCAAAATCACTCAATCCAGAAGAACAAATCCAGAAAGAACAAAATCCGAAAAATCAGGAAAATCCAGTCGAAAATCAGATCGAAAAATCCGAAAAATCCAGGCTCATCAGCTTGCATCATATCCGAAATCAGAAAAATCAATCAAAGTCCAGAAATCAGCATCGAAATCAGGCTTTTTTTTATCACTTAATCGAAAATCAAAATCCTCAAGATCGGCAATCGGCAGGATCACTCGATCAATCGACTCCGATAAATCGGCATCAATCAAAATCAATCAAAATCAAACATCGTCATTTTGCATCAAAATCCGGCGCAATCAATCAGAAATCCGGCACATCAATCAAAAAATTAACCAAAAAAATGAAATCAGGCAGATCGGCAGTAAAGTCGAAAAAGATCGAAATCGAAATCAGGCATCCGGAATAAATGGAAAAATCAGAAATCTCGAAAAATCGGCATCCAGATCAGAAATCAGAAAAATCGACAATCAGAAAAATCGGCATCAAGCATCAGGAAAATCATAATCAATCGCGCATCAAGGCGAAAATCGAAATCAGAAATCGGCAGACAAATCAATCTGGCATCATTTCAAATCGCATCAGAAATCAGAAAATCAATCATCGAAATCTCAAAAATCAAAGATCGAAATCACGGTAATCCGAGAAGTCAAAGATCACGAAATCAAAATCAGAAAAGTCCGAAACAAAATCAAAATCTCATCAATCACGAGATCGGCAAATCGGATCAGATCGACAAAGAAATCAAATCAGAAATCAAAATCGTTTTAAATCGGCAGGCACGCTTCATCAGGCAATCGAAATCGAAAAATCAAGAATCAAAATCAATTGAAATCAGGCGCAAAATCGGCAGATCGAAAATCGGATCGGCAAACATCGACAAAAAATCAATCAATCAATCAGGATCCGCGTCCAGGATCAGTCGGATCAAACAAACAAATCAGGCAAAATCAGGCAATCGACACTTCCTCAAAATCAAAATCTCGAAATCAGGATCGAAAAATCGAAATCAATCGTCAGACAAATCTCAAAATCAAATCAAAATCGGATCCAGATCAAAGATCGGCATCAAAATCCCTCAGACAATCAAAAAATCAAAATCTTTCAAAAATCAAAATCTGGGATAAGTGGGAGATTCCAGAAGTGTAGGGAGGTGGGAAGTGGGTTCCAAGTCTCTCTCTCACTCCACTCCCTATCTCTCTCCCACTCCCTCCCTCTCTCCCTCAACCCTCTCCCTCCTAACCCCCTCTCCCTCTCTTAGGTATCTCTCTCTCAGTCACTCCCTCTTTCTCTCTCCCCTCTACCCTTAATCATAAACCTTAAACTATTAACCCTTAAACCCTAAACCCTTAAATCCTATACCCTCTACCCTTGGCCCTTCCCCCCTCTATCTCTCTCCACCTCCCTTCCTCTCTCTCTCTCAAGTCTCACCCTCTCTTAGGTATCTCTCTCTCTATCTCACTCCCTCTATCTCTCTCCCCTCTACCCTTAACCCTCTACCCTATAAATCTTAAAAAAAACCAACTTTATTATAATGCGAGTGCATTATGAATAAGTAGAGACATGGCCATTTTACCAAGAAATAACGTGCTCGTGTTATAATGTGAGCGTGTGATAATGTGAGCGCATTTTTTATTAAACTAAAAATGGTAAAAAAACACAATATACCCATGATGTCTGCCCACATTCTGCATATTCTCCAAGTTTTGTGCGTACTCCGATAAAAAGTAGCTTTTTGGAGATTGAGTGGAGTGTGCATGCATGATTTTTAGATTCCACCACATTTTTCATGATATTTCTATCACCTTTGCATGACATAGTAGAGTTTTCACGTTGAAAGTCATATAATATCAATTCAAGTTTGAATTACAGTGATAATTGATATACAATTGAAGTTTGAAGGGGAACAAGCTTTTGAAAAAGTCAAATTTTTGAGTTTGAGAAAAGAAGAAGCAAAGGCTACATAATTGGGTAGAACTCCTCCATTTGAAACTTTAGTTTTTTAGGTATGTGAAGTCTTTGTACATTTTCTTTCATTCTATTATGGCTTGCTTTGATTTTTGTTGTTTTTCTTATTCCATGTTGATCAAATTGTTTGTTTGTCATGTTACAACCTTAGGTTGTCAATGGAAATTTTAAATTACACAATTCTATACACTTTCCTATTACATTTTAAAACTAGATCTCTTTGAGGGATTTTGTTAAATTTAACAATTGACTTTCTCTGTGTATGCTTCCAAAGCTTTCATTGAGTTATTTTGTCAAATAGTTATACAAACCAGCTGATTTCCTTGTCTATGCTACCAAATTTTCCATACATGTCTTTAAAAAATTGGAATATGCTCCTAATGTAGTAGTGGGAGGCCTGCAACATACAAACACACAACTCCAGTCTACAAAAATTTTACAATTTACAATTTCATCAGGACCTCTTCTTTCAACAAATTCACATTATTCAAGTTATAGCATATCAAAGTCACTCAATCAGGTATAATTCCCCACACAACCTTCTCACTTCTTAGCAAACCCCTAGATCCAAAACCAGTCTTTACTTAGGTCTCAAAACAAAATATTTTCCAGGCTTTAGGACCTTGCATGCTCAAATAGGTTTCCAATACAAAAACCCTCAATTTGCTCATAAATATCTAGGTTTTTTCTATATTTCACAACACCAAGGCTTTCCAAGCCTCACCAAAGCATCAAACAAGTTTTTCAAGGTCTGCAAAAAAGAAAAAACCTTCACTAGGCATTTAGCGTCATTAGATATCAAAAACACCACTTTGGTTCCTCCTTTTCATGCCAAAAACTCACATTCTCAACCTAAGATAACATCACCAGCCCTATAGATGCCTTACCACTATTAAAAGAAACATGAAACTTGGAAACAACGTATTACAAGCCTTTCCTCCTATAGACACCTAAATTTGGACACTTAATTTAACCAAATTTATCTCTTTTCATCTAAACATCCCCTTATCTGCATTAATTAGGTAATATCACTATTATTTAATTAATATCCTTAAAGTTCATCTAAACCCCTAAGGTATCCAGCTAATAATTAAATACCTTACCCCTTTTATCAAATGAATTAAATAAATATGACATTTATTTAATTCCTCACATGTCACATCCCTTCCTTAATTTTAATCAACCTCTTAATTCCATCATTAGAGATGTGCACATGCCTAATCCTTGATTAGGATGTGTCACATCCTCCAACTTTTGCAAGTTGACCTCTAATCTCTCTTAGCCACCTAACAATCCTCTAATTCTTCATTAACTAGCCTAATCATTTTCTCAAGGAATTTTTAATTTCTTTTATCCTTCCAAGGAATATTAAATTCCTTTTTCTCTTCCCCATGTGATCGTTGACTTGTCACATCAAGTCACATGTGGATTCTTCCCCATGTGATCTTTGATTTGTCACATCAAGTCACATGTGGACTCTTCCCCATGGAATCTTTGACTTGTCACATCAAGTCACATGTGACAAGTGTTTACCTTTTTAGGCACCTTGTCTTATCCAAGGTAATTTCTACCCCTCCGTTTGGAACCTTGTCTTATCCACAAGATTCCCTAATCATGTGAATTTTAAATTCACACTTTTATTCCTCCAAGGAATCTTCTCATCTCCCAATGTACTTGTAAGGTACATGTCCTTCCTCAACATCATGTACTCTCCTTCCATCTCACCTACACATCACCATTTCTAAGCCACTTCACCTTCCACATGTCAAGATGTGAGGGCTTGTGAGTTATCAACTCACCATAGCCCTTCATATTGACCTTGTTGGATGCATCTCAATCAACTTCCTCAATAAATACCCCCTCGTTTCTCTCATTTTAGGGGGAGATAATTGTGCTAACCAAACTCTTGCAAATTTTTCATTTGAGCCATACTTAGCCAAAAACTTGCATTTGCATCCATTTGCATCCATTCCCATCCATTTCTTATCCATATTTCATCCCACACTTGCATCTTTTGCCATCCAAGGAGCATACACAACATGCAAAATCAAGGGCCAACCAAAGGATCGATTCAAGACAAGGTAAATTAGCTCCTTTCTGTTATCTTTACTTTGTTTTTGAATCCAACTAGGATGATCTTGAGGTGTTAGGTGTTTAGGTGGTTTCTTGCATGTTTTTTGTTGCTTCTCATTTCAAGGATTTCTTTTATGGCTGATCACATTTCTAGCACGCCTGGTGGGACCCACAGACAGGTCCCGTTCTTTCACGTTTTCTATTTTTTCACTATTTGCATGTGTAGGTTGCAGACGGGCGAACCTGACCTATTAGACAGGAAAACTTGACTTCCAGGGGAAAACTTGACTTGTCTAGGGGTGAACTTGACCTATCCAGGGGCGTACTTGACCTACAGATAGGCGAACCTGACCTCTGTAGAGACCTAAAAGTTTGCAGTTTTCATAGAGAAGCATACTTGACCTATCTAGAGGCGTACTTGACTGGTCTAGGGGTGAACCTGACCTATCTATGGGCATACCTGACTTTTCCAAGGGTATACTTGACCTATCTATGGGTGTACCTAACCTCCAGGGGCGTAGTTACCCAATAGACAAGCGAATATGATGAAAAACAACCTTTTCTAGAAGGTAAAAAGTTAAATTTAGGCACTATTTTGATTTTTTTGACTATTTTTGACCCCCTAATGCATGTTGTTTGTGTCTGTGCAAGCATTTGATCAGTGTTTAGAGGAAAAGGAAAAAAATCACTAACAAGTTTCTTGCAGGATCATATATTTTGAAACTTTTATCAATTGTTGTTTATCATTTTTCAGTAACTTAAGCACATAGCTTAACTAGGGGTGTCAATTTACCTTGTGTGTTGTGCTTGTTGGTAAGCTATTTGACATATCCAATCCCCTTGAGCCATTTGGCGATCCTGGGTAATGAGAAATCATAGCTTACCAAATCCTTTGAGTCACCCTCTTTTGTTTTTCTAAGCAGAACCTTCTTGGGGATTTGATCACCCCAAGGATGATTCCAACCATACATACCAATGGGGTATATAAAGTGGGGAGAGTGAAAGTTGTACCTCAATCCAACCGCGTTGTAATGGGCGAAGTGTTAGGATGATGTGAAGAGTTGGTCTGAGCCTTTAGTATCTCACTAAGGTTCCCAACTCACACTTGTGATAGGTTGGTGTTCACAGTTTGGACCTCACATACCAGGTGTATATCAAGGACTCCCTAGCAACCATGTTCATCCTAGATACTTTAGAAGACTCTATTTTCCATACCCATTTCTACTAGACTTAGGATCGTAATGTCTAAACTATCTTTTTTTTGCAAAACTAGTACTTTTCTATTCAGTCAAGTTGGCCTTATCCTTTGAATGTTGTTTGTTGTGTCTTGGGTCCTTTTCCTTAGTCTTTTGTCAAAAAAAAAGTTTAGATTTTTCCACAGGAGAACTTGGTGAACCTTCCCCAGACAGGTGAACTTAACCTTCACAGGCGTACCTTCCCCTGTACATGTGAACTTTCCCCAGACAGGCGAACTTGACCTTCACAGGCATACCTACCCTCCTGTATAGGTGAACCTACCCCTGTACAAGCGAACATGCCCCCTAGGACAGGCGAACCTACCCTCCAGATAGCTGATTTCACCCTCTGTTCAGTCATTTCGAGCACCCGTTTGCCTGTCGTCAACACATTTTCTATAAGTCATCATTTCATCAATCAAACCACATAAGTTTCACTTAGAACATCATTAGAGTCCATATCCATCATCAAATTATTCATCGCAATCACCTAGACTCTGTTTCAAGAGTTCTGATTTTCATGCCGAAACTTCTATAGACCATAACTTTTGACTCGGGTGTCTGTTTAAGCTGAAATTTTACGGGTGGTTGCATTATGAGGTGGCATGTGGATTCCCAACCGACATCAAGTCGGTTGGACCCTGTTTTGCCACATTTTCGGAGCTCCAAACTTTCATCTTGACCCTCAAAATCGCAAATTAACAAAAAAAAATTTAATTTTTGAAAAATCATTTTCGTTAATAACTCAGAATGCATGTCTCAGACTTAGGAAGTTAGTTGGAAATTCATACTATCTTAGTTTTGGGTTTTTTTTGAAAAAAATTGGACTCTCAAAAGTATGCCTGTGAAGTTTCCTAAAATAGAAAAAATTGACAATTTTTGAAAATTGCCAAATCTGGAAAAATTTGATTGTCAACACCTTACGTTCTTTAAACCCAGAAACTTGGTGTAAAATCAATCCCATCACATCCTCTAATCATCCTATTTTGAGATTCAATCCAATCCTAATTTGAGCTTTAATCTACTCCCAATTTGACCTTTAACCAAAATCATAATCTGCACTTGGGCGGACCTGCCCCTCAAACAGCTGATTTCACCCTTCATTCGGTTGTTTTGGGCACCCTTCTTCTCATCTCGAGAATTCGTCACCTCATTATGAGTATCGTTTCATCCATTCCAAAAGTCATTCTCCCAATCTGAGCATTTGTTCATCCCTTCTGATCAATCGTTTACTCATTTTAAGCAAGTTCATCCATCCATTCTAAACATTTGTTCCCTCTTTTCTGATCATTCATTTGCTCATTTTGAGTAAATTTTCATCCATTTCAAACCTTCTTCTATCATTTTGAACTCTTTTTCTACCATTCTAATCATTCATTTACTCATTCTAAGTAAACGTTCATCCATTTCAAACCTTCTTCTATCATTTTGAACTCTCGTTCTGCCATTCCAATCATTCGTTTACTCGTTCTGAGTAAACCTTCATCCATTTCAAACCTTCTATCATTTTGAACTCTCATTCTTCCATTTTGATCATTCGTTTACTCGTTCTGAGTAAACGTTCATCCATTTCAAACCTCCTTTCATCATTTTGAACTCTCGTTCTGTCATTCTGATCATTTGTTTACTCATTTTGAGTAAACATTCATCCATTTCAAACCTTCTTATATCATTTCAAACTCTCATTATGTCATTTTGATCATTCGTTTACTCATTCTGAGTAAATTTTCATTCATTTCAAGCCTTCTTCTATCATTTTGAACTCTCATTCTATCATTCTGATCATTCGCTTACTCATTTTGAGTTAACATTCATGCATTTCACACCTCCTATCATTTCAAACTTTTGTTCAACCATTCTGATCATTCGTTTACTCATTTCAAGTGAACTTTCATCCATTTTGAACCTTCTTCTATCATTTCAAACTCTCGTTCTGTCATTTTGATCATTTGTTTACTCATTCCAAATACTCGTTCATCCATTTCGAGTCATTTTTTACTCATTCCAAGTAGTTTTTCTTCCATTCCGATCAATCATTTACTCATTTTGAGTAATTTTTCATTCATTTCTATCATCCATTTCGCCAATTAGATCATCATTTTCCCCATCCAAATCCCTTGAACTTCATTTCAGATTATTATCCAAGTTGACCAAAGTTTCTGATCTAATCATCATCATCAACATCCACTTAGGATTGTCATCCATCCTAAGTTAATCATTATCGCCCCAATCAATCCATTTTCAGTCTCAAAGTGGATTCAGTGCTACAATCATCCTTTTATCCTTTAATCCAATCAATCAACATCCTAAGTCACTTAGGATAATCTCTAAACGAGGTTTAGAATCCCTTCCATCATCCTATCCTATCCATCAGTCGATCTTATCCAATCCAATCCAATCACATCCCTATCCAATCACTTTCGACCCAATCAATCTACTTCCATCTTGAAGTAGATTCGGTGTCGTAATCATCCTTTGGTAATCAAATCCGATCATCAAAATCAATCCCATCTCACCATCCAATCATCCTAATCGGAGCTTTAATCCAATCCCAATTTGAGCTTGGCCTAAATCCTGACTTGAGCTTTAGTCCATTTCCACCCAAAATATTTGAACCATCATATTTATCCTTTTATCATCATGAATCATTATTCTCCATCAATAGTAGTCAAGGGAAACCCTAATTACATTGGTGACAATAATGAAAGTCTTGTCGATCAAGAAAAATATGACATAGATCCCCTTGACGCTATCATTGCTAGTAAACTTTCTCCACCCGCTTTCCAAAATCCAATCACCCCTTCCAGCTACCCCGTTATGTCTTCATCCATGCCTACTCATGCTCCTTATACTACCTTTGACAAGGGATATTTATTACCTTCCCCATCTACATATGTTTCATATCCTTCATCTACACCTTCCTATCCTAATCCAACATCCACATCAACTTATCCTAATCTAACATCCACATCTTCTTATCCTAATCTATCATCCACATTTCCCTACCTCTATCTGCCATCTCAATCTTCCCATCCTAATCCACCATCCCAATACCCTTACTACAATCCATCAACTGTATCCTCTTGTCCTAATCCACCATCCATGTCCTCCTATGTTAATTCATCATTCCAATATCCCTACCTCAATCCCCTATCCAATCCCAATCCTCCACCTATCTCCAGTCCAATATCTAATCCCATTCCTCTATCTAATCCTAATCCACCAATCCATAGCTCTAATCCCCCACCAATCCATAATGGTTCTTCCACTCCTACCACACCATCTCAACCTAGAGTATTCAAGTTTCTCAATCCAGAAGTTCTCCAAGGACTTATAACAAAGAAGACATATCCCACTCCACACCTTGAAGTTGTAGAATTATTCCATCCCAATCCATCATCCACAGTCATTATTGATGAGACCCTTCTCCACCCAACACCTATCATTGATGGTACCACCCCTAGCACCACTCAAATCATCAAAACTATCACATCCTATGAATCCACAGAGCACCCATCTCCTACCATCACATCTACTGAATCCATTGAACACCCATCTCCTACTTTGAGAGTTGTCGAACCCATTGACGACACCAAAATCCAATTCACTTCTCCCACTCCTAGCGTTGCTAAAATCCACTCCCATGAATGTTTTGAATCCCCCATCCCTCCATTTTCCCCACTTGAATAGTCCCTCCAAGACTCCATTATCATGGCTCCCACACACAATGAGTCATGCCAAGAGCCTAATCCAAAGCATGCCAACATATCCCCTTCTCTAGATCAAGATTCTACCATTCCATCTAGTCCTACTCAAGATCACACTCCTCCATCCACTCCATCTCACGACCCCATTGACATTCAACATTTTGTCACTCCATCACATGAGCTCTTAACACCTGTTGTTATAAATCTAGATTCCATCATATTGCCTAATCCATCTCTTGACTCCTTATCACACACTCATTCTGATTCAGATGTTGCTATCCCATCATCTCCCTCTCATGATCCCCCCATCATCGCCTAAAACTGCTATTCCCACACTACTTGTATATCCCCTTGGTACTCTCACATTCTTCCATGGTGGTCTCCTTGCAGAATAAAAACACATCGTATATACCACCCATCATCCTCCACCTAATAGTGGACTTGCATCATGTTTTTAGAATGACAAAAATCCTATAATGGATAGAATTCTCAAGAACATGAACTATCAAGGAAAAGGTTTAGGCCTTCATGAGAAAGGTATTTTAGAGCCCATCCAATTCAAAAAACAAATCTATATGTAAGGTCTTGGACCTATTTCCAAAGAATCACAATATAAAGAAGTTGGTACAACCTCTAGATGTCCTCAACGAGCCTCTTCCAAAAGAAATATAGGCTCTTCCCATTGCTCCTCCTCCATCGTATCACCTCAAAACAACTATCCATATTCCTCCTTCATCTTCTCCATCCATTTTGGGTCCTTACATCCCTCCATCCACCATCTCCCATCCTTCATCTACTCCATCCATCTTGGGTCCTTATGTCCTTCCACCTACTACGTCGGTTTTGGACCCTTATATCCCAAAATCACCTCTTCCATCTCGTCCTATTCATCCTTTCATCCATTGATCACCTATCCATGTCATCCATAATAAACATCCCACTCGCATGTCCCCTAATTAGTATAAAAAAAGACACATACCTAAACATCCTCCATCTACACATAATCCCCATATTCCTACCTCCATCGCTCCATGTCTTCCATCTCCTCACACCCATCCCATTGCTACTAAAATCACTTTGGATGCTAAAGAAAAAATGCATGAATCTAAAGCTTCCCATGTCCCCTCTAAATGACATGGTAATGAAAAGAAAAATAAAATCCATAGGCCACAAAGGCCCACCTAAGAAAAAATCAAAACCATGTGGATCCCAAAGAAAAAAGATGACATGCCTTCAAATGAAAAATCTATAACAAAATCAAAAGTTTCTAATTTCCAAAAGACAATCATACACTTCCTCCTTCACCTAAATCTATTTTGGGTCATTATGTCCCAATATTCACTATCCCATCTCCTCCATTATCCAGGCTGCATTCTCCATCCATTAATCCTCCTATCCTTTCACATACACCACCCCATTACCCACCTACCCCATCATTTTATCCACACACTTTCCACTATCCCATCCATTATCCCACATATATCCCCTCTCAAGTCCCTCTAATTCAAGCTCTTGTATAATCCATTTCTCCTAATAAGGTTGTGCTAACATCCAATAGTCACTCCACACATGGGCTCTTAATACCTCGTCCATCTCCATCTACATGCTATCCAAAAATCCAAAAAAAAAAATAGTAAAGAGAAATAATCCATCCAATTGTGAAAACTTGGCCAATAAGTGCCTTGGATAAGTACCATGATGAAAACCTGGAAAACATACATCATGTGTATGTCCCCCTCCATCCTTTTCCAGACTTGGGGGAAACTTCCTGATATGCATTCCCTCAATCTGCTATGCTTTCTGTTATACTTCCAGCTATGCACCCATCTTCTTGCTATATGTCCCTTTCATTCATCCCCTTCATCCTACCTATCTTGCACATCTTTCTTGGCATATCTCATTTATACCAATCCTTCCATCCTCATGATTTTTATATCGATAGGGAAAAACATATAAACATGCTTTGTACATCTCTTGGCATTCATCTACCTTCCTTATCCACCCATCGTGCTACCAAAAAACTCCCTTCCTTATCCATACATTATATCCATATCCATCTCACTCCCTTATTTTCCCATTGTTCTATATTCCATACTTCATGCCTCATCACACATGACGTATTTAGAGTTGGGGAATCTATCTTCCTTTGTGGCATAGTCCTTGGAGACATCCTTCATCTAGAAAACAATCCCTTCCATCTCCCCATCCTTATCTCTCTATTCATCTTTCATAGAAATCCTTTCCATCACCCAAATTATTACCTATCCATTTATCTAGCCAATAACCTTTTCCTCATCCAACTCCTTATCCCACTATCCATCCATCATAGCATCCCTTCCATCTCCCCATCCTTATCTTCCTATCCATTTATATCTATCCACATCCCATCTCATAATCCCTTGTCATTGGTATCTAGCTATAGGCTACTCCCCATGCAATTCAATGTCATCTACCTTATCACCATCACTTATGCTTCTTTTGCACATCTTTTCCATCTCCTATCCTTTCTCATCATTCCTATATCCGTCGTATCATCCTCCCAATTCATTTTGATGATTTGGATAGCTATCCCATCCTTGAGCTTCGTGATCACCATCATCCAATCCAATCTAATAGGTCTATCATGTCCCATCATGTCGGTCCTATCATTTTATCCCCTTATTTAGGGTTATCTCATCATCCTTTCTCCATCATTTGTCTTTGGCCTTTTATTGAACTATGTTTCCCCTAAACTTTCATGTAGGAAAGGTCGATCATTTGATCTGCCCCTGAGGCTCCTTTATCATCTATCATTGGTCTTCATCTCTTGTTCCTATTGCTTGTCCCATCTTGGTCATCCATCAAGATCTTCATCATCCTATTTTAGCTTTTATCCATGGTCCTGAAGTCATCAACCTTTTATCGAACTATGAGGGCTTTGCACTTTCATGTAGGTAAGGCTAACCCTCGATCAACCCCCGAGCCCCTAGGTCACTAGGATGTGTCAATCTCCTATCTTGTGTCATATCTTTTGTGTCGGCTCATCAAGCTATTCCCTTATCTAGCTAGTTCTTAACAAACAAGATCCACTTCTATCATCATATCCAATTGGTTCTAAATATCCTGCATCATATCAATCTTTCAGTTTAGTATCCATCATCAATCTCAACAAGATGCATCCTTCCTAATAGACCTTATCAATCCCATCCATGCCCTTGATCCTATGACAAAGGATGTTTGAAATTGATTGCAATTTTTTGATGCTTTTGGATTTTTTTTATCATTTGACCTCCCTATCATCACTTGTCATGGTCACCTTGATCCATCATATCATGGTGTGCTTTGACTAGTCAACATAGGGGTTTATCTTTATCTTTTCTTTGTTGTCTTGTCGATTGTCCCACATAGTACCTACCAAGATCCCTGAGGTCTTGTGTTATGCTGGGGAATCCTTGTGTGCTTGTGGTTACTTGGACCGACCAAGGTCATCACAACTTTTAGGTGTCGAGATATCCTTTTTGTTTGTTGTGTTTGTTTCATGCATTAAACACTAATCTACCCTAGTCCTTTATACCTTGGTGCATCGTGTCTTCTACTATAGAAAAAATCAATGCTCCTAAAGATGGAAAATTACATTTGGATTGCATTTCATCTCCATCCTCTCATCTATCAAAATCCCCCCCCATCCCTTCATCCTTCATCACTCTCCCCTCCCAATCTCTTGTCACCTTTTCATCCTTTCTTACCCATCACTTTGCATCATCTCCTCTATTTCGAGAGCACACCTGTATTCTCTTGAACTCACATGTCCTCTCGATGGGGCATCGTTCTTCCCCAACCTTCATCTTCACCCCCATCATTTTTCTTCCTAGTCACTTTGTTGACGACTCAGGCATATTTTCTAATCTAACCATCTTCTTCTGGGTTCTATGTTTTAACATTCTTTGAAATGATGCTACTTCGTAACACCATCTCAAAGAGGGGAAAAATTTATACACCTAAAATTGGACACTTAATTTATCCAAATTTATGGTCCCTTTTCATCTAATCATCCCTTTATCTGCATTAATTAAGTAATATCACTATTATTTAATTAATATCCTTAAATTTCATCTAAACCCCTAAGGTATTCAGTTAATAATTAAATAACTTACCCCTTTCATCAAATGAATTAAATAAATATGACATTTATTTAATTCCTCTCATGTCACATCCCTTCCTTAATCTTAATCAACCTCCTAATTCCATCATTAGAGATGTGCACATGCCTAATCCTTGATTAGGACGTGTCACATCCTCCAACTTTTGCAAGTTGACCTCTAATCTCTCTTAACCACCTAACCATCCTCTAATCCTTCATTAACTAGCCTAATCATTTCCCCCAGGAATTTTTAATTCCTTTTATCCTTCCAAGGAATATTAAATTCTTTTTTCTCCTCCCCATGTGATCTTTAACTTGTCACATCTAGTCACATGTTGATTCTTCCCCATGTGATCTTTGACTTGTCAGATCAAGTCACATGTGGACTCTTCCCCATGGAATCTTTGACTTGTCGCATCAAGTCACATGTGACAAGTGTTTACCTTTTCAAGCATCTTGTTTTATCTAAGGTACTTTCTACCCCTCCCTTTGGAACCTTTCCTTATCCACAAGATTCCCCAATCATGTGAATTTTAAATTCACTTTTTATTCCACCAAGGAAACTTTTCATCTCCTAATGTATTTGCAAGGTACATTTCCTTCCTCCACATCATGTACTCTCCTTCCATCTCAGCTACACATCGCCATTTCTAAGTCACTTCACCTTCCACATGTCAAGATGTGAGGGCTTGTGAGTCATCAACTCACCATAGCCCTTCATTTTGACCTTGTTGGATGAATCTCAACATTGAATTCTCTAGAGAATTCAACTTCCTCTATAAATACCCCCTCTTTTCTCTCATTTTAGGGGGAGATCATTGTGATAACTAAACTCTTGCAAATTTTTCATTTGAGCCATACTTAGCCAAAAAAGTGCATTTGCATCCATTCCCATCCATTTCTTATCCATGTTACATTCCACACTTGCATCTTTTTCTATCCAAGGAGCATACACAACATCCAAAATCAAGGGCTAACCAAAGGATCGATTCAAGACAAGGTAAATCAACTCCTTTTTGTTATCTTTACTTTGTTTTTGAATCCAACTAGTCTAATCTTGAGGTGTTAGGTGTTTAGGTGGTTTCTTGCATGTTTTGTGTTGCTGCTCATTTCAAGGGATTTTTTTATGCCTTATCACACATTTGAATCACATGTCACCATAGTAGGAGGAAAGGCTCCATCTTTAAATTAAAGTAAAACTCATACCCTGCTAGTCTGTGAAGGTTGATCAGGAAGAATGGAGTTTTCATTCACCAAAACAACCAAAGGAGTCACAAAATATATTGAAGTCCAAGTTAAGACCTGCCACCATAGTGATTTATGAATTTATAGTCATGGGAGGCTTGTACTAGGCCATACACAGGAAAAAGAAACTAAAAACATAGAAAAAATACTTGAAACTCCATAGTTTAGGCGTTGAGTAGAGCACCAAATCCTCAAAAGAAATTCATTGAACCCTTTATTCAGGATTTTATGATGTTTTTATACATTTTCAAATCAGGAGTCCCAACTTCCTTCAACACCCATAACCACCCTTGAACCACCAAACCTTCATTAAGCCTAAAAGTACTAGTATTAGCAATGGTTTACCTAATAAAATAAGCTTCATTATGCAAATTTGTTGTTCTACAGACCTAGGACCATTTATAAACCTTTATTTTACCCATTAAAGAGCCTTTCAACATATCCAACAATCACCAATACTTGTTTTGTACCAAACTACAAAAATTATCAAGCTTTCTACGTTTTTAAGGGCCCAAATTAGCCCACTTTTACAAAGGGACCACTTTCAAAACTTTTCCAAATTTCTTGAAACCTTGGGGGAGCACTTTATATCTATAAAAACTTCAAATTATAGCATTATATTGCAAATATTCAATCATTTACCACCCAAACCATAAAACGCTCTCCCTAGGCTTAGAAACCCTATGTTTTATTGAAAGTAGCACTTGCCAAATACTCCAAAACTTGAAAACTATTGAAACAATCCTAATATACCCTGCTTATGCTCAATCTAATATAAAATAACACTGCCCAACTTAGAAAATCAATTTCAGTCACCAAAAGCTTAATTTTGTTAAGGACAACTCAACATTTCCTCATTTGGTTTGACGCCCAATCCAAGATCATCCTCCATTCAAGTTTATCATGGCATTTTATAATGTTTCCCTCTTAAAAAAAACCACTTCAACTTTGAAAACTAACATTTGAAAGAGGTGACCATTGGTCTCCCTCTTTAATAGACTTTTGCAACCCTTCACTATTAGTTAATTTGACTTGACTTAGCACTTTTTGCACAGGTAAAATTACTCGTCATGCCGAAGAAACAAAATGTTAAAGGAAAAATATAACAGATGATCAACTCCAAGCCTTCAAAGATAAAGAGAAAAAATGGATGAGGGAATATTGTGAAAAGAATAAATTGGGAATGATGGACGAAAACAAGCCAGTTGAAGAGGAACCTCAACTGTCAAAAAGAGAAAAGAAATTGGTAGTGCAAAGGGCACAAATGAAAAAGAGTCATGCTAGGGGAGATGCAGATACTGTAGTTGGAGACACACCCTCTACCGCAAGTGAATTCGAAGGGACACCATTAAGCACAAGCGAATATGGAGGGACACCATCTACCACAAGTGAGTATGGTTGGACACCATCCACCACATCTGAAGTTGAGAGTACATCATCACTTAGATTTGATGAGAAAGGTATGCCATCATCCCCACGTGAACCTCAAGGTATGTATTCTATTCCACCCTTGATCGAAGGTACGCAATCTAGCCCACCTCAATTAAATATTGATGAAATTGTTAATGTTGAGATATATGTACCTAAGAGAATTCCACCTAGAATTCTACGTAGAAAGCCAAAGGTTTTTATTAATATTGATGAGGATATTTTGTAGCACATGGAAGGTAAGATTCCAAAACTCACTTGTAGAAGATATGCTGATAAGATTTGGAAAATGTTCTTTGAAAGGCTAAATGAGACTGCAAGATGTCAACTATTTGTTAAAATGTGTGGGGTTTAAAGTATAGAAACATCATGAGGACTCTTGGGTTGAGAACATCAAATGCATCAAGTGAAAACACTATTGTGAAGAATCTAATGGATACTTATGAGAGTGTGGGTAAGACCTCATGTTCAAAGGATAGTAATGTCACCTGATGTGTCATTACATCAACTTTGGTAAGCTATCAAACAAAGAGATATCATCTCATTAAAATGACAAGTGAACAAATGGGAATTAGTAGAATTTTTTTATCAAAATCCGTTCAAAGGCGGCAAAGAATTTAGGGCACCAATTCAAATGAATTATGGGCATTCTCGAGAAGACTTCCACATAAAGATAAAAAAGTTGTTGAAGCATTGAGAACACTAATTGAAGATTATTGGAAGAATAAGACAAGGCCATCTTCGAATCAAAGGGATGTCATAAGAAGGAGAATTGGTAGTCAGAACCATGAGCCACATCCAAAGCATTTTTTGGATACGAATCAAACCCAATTTTTTTGTAAATTTAAAAATTCTTATCCTCAAATTAGTATTTCTCAATTTTTTTTGAAATGCTTAAACCTTTTTATGTCAAGATAAATCACTCATGCACTACTTATTATTGTAGACTACATATTGAATTCACTAACCATTATGATGTTTATCATTCTATATGTTTAGATTTGCATACTAACGATGTTTTGCAAGATTGTGGCATAAAATCCCCACCAAAAATCTTCAAGAGAGTTCTTATCAAAAAATTTATGTCAAACATAGGATGGCCAAATATTCTATAGGACAACATGCTTGGATGGTTCATGCAAGTGTTGCGGTGGCTTGGAACGAATGCTAGTATGTCAACATATGGAAAGAAAAAATGAGGTGGGACATAAAATAGTAGATTTCGGGAAGTATAAAACAGTGGCATATGCTACAAAAGATGGGTCTCAAGAAAAAAGGTGTGATTTGGTTATTGAGAAGATTCTAGTGTATCAATTTATGTCCATGTTTTGTGAGAATCTAGTGTATGAGTATGCAAGGCATACCCATAGAGCCTGATGGTTGGACACACAATTCAAGCTATGCAAGGACACCTTTCCAGTTGGCAACATAGTATCAGTGGTTGAATTTGAAGTGAACTACACTCTACAGCCACAATATGAGGTGTAGTCACAGTATTACAACTCCACACAAGTTTCGATATTTGTGCACATAACAATCATTCATGTTGCTGATAGTACAGATGACTAAAGGAAGGTATTGAGGGAGTATCACTTTTATATTAGTGATGATTGCACACATTCTCCAAAGTTCGTGCAAGGTTGCTTCTAGATGTTCTATAGTGATTTGGCTTGGAGGGGCATAGCATATGGTTGACATATAATATGGTCGGATAACTATGCATCACAGTTCAAGAATGCACACATGTTCTACTGGTGTAGGATGCATCTCACTATAGGTGTTCAGCATATGTGGAACTTTTGTGAGGTCAGGAATGAAAAGGGGGAGGATGATGGTGTAGGAGCATGCGTGAAAAGAGCATTGGCACGAGAAGAGTTAAAGTATAAATATAGTGCAAAGTTGACAGATGCAAGTTCAATTGTCGAGTGGTGTAATGATTCGATGGGTCCAGGTAATGAAGGTACATCCTCAGTTCATATATTTTTTTGGTTGATGGATGATACTAACATTGCACCATATGAGGATTTTTGTACACTAATAGGATCAAGTGAGCTACACTCTTTCCTTAGCTCAAATGTAGATTCATGGAGTATCAATACACATAAGATGGCATGCATTTGTTCTTCATGTACAATGCAATCCTAGAATGATTGTGAGTCAAGGGAGTGGGTTGATAAATGGTTGACAAGTTATCTTAGCCCACTTCACACATATCACCCTCTGATGGCATTGGAACTAACACAGATGGAATCATCGGTCGACTTTGACCACGTATCAGATCTAGTTCAATCAGGTAATATATCTACTTGCTTAGTTTTTGAAATTCCATATTGTTATCTTACTTTGTATTGTATTCGGAATTTTGACTAATTTCAAGTGATTTTTTGCACATATCAATGTAGGGCATATTTATGCAGTTACAACAGATGAAGAAAATGAAGAGGGAACATACTATTACTTGTGTCATTGTGTTGAGGCCAGAAATAAATTGGAAGCCCCAGTTATAGATGGAGAAAACATTGAATACCCTATAGGCTTAGTTTTTGTTACTGGAATGTGGCTTAGAAGGTACCCACATTAGAGTGTTAAACATTGTCTATTTGAGTACTTTGACACACATCGTAAGATTCTTCATTAATCGAACCTTGTTGTGGAATCCAATGTTCATTTGAGAAAATATGTTGGTAGACCTTTGAACAAGACCTTCTGGAAGGTCTGTGAGTTTGACCATGAGGCAATACTTGACACAATAAAGAGTAGAGAAAATCTGGATGGTTCATTAGATTAATTTGTAAGTATATGCACAATGGTTCTTATTAATTTATACTTGTATCCACATTAATTTGTTTGATGCCAATGCTATCATGTCTTATTTTACTTTGCGTATCTATAAGTAACCCGGTAAACATTGATCAGTGTCCCCTTGCAGAAAATGTAAATTTATGAGCCATCCAAGAAAATCTCAAGCATAAAATCAATGCAACATCCCTATTTTGATGATCTTGACAAATCTCAATTATGATTTTTAGCCATTACAAAAGTGCGTGCAAAGCTTGGTGAGGGAATTTCAAGTTATTTTTTGAAGTTAACCTTATCATGAGCACCTATGATGTAGATATTATAGGATCATCTTGAATTTCAAGATATTCTAGATTCATGAGAGGTGTTGTGTGCAATAGGTATCTAGGAACTTGCAATGAAAATGTATGACTAGGAGTGACTAAGTTGATAGACTTCCATGCCTATTTGTAAGTGCCTTCCATCTATTTTCATTTCATTTCCATTTTGGATGAGTTGTTTCTTTTTATTCTTTTACTTTGCATACATCTGTAACTAAACTCTAGAGTAAAAATTGATTGGTATCTCCTTGTAGAAAATGTTGATTTTTGAGCCATCAAAGAGAATCTCAGCCAAAAAAGCAATGCAACATCTTTATTTTGATGATCTTGAAAAATATCAATTATGATTTGAAGCCATTATAAAATAACATGTGAAGATTTGCAAGGGAATCTCAAGTTACTCATTTGAAGTTAACCTCTAAATGAGAACCTATGATGTAGACATTATACGAAAATCTTGAATGTATGAGTGACATTGTGAAAAATCTGTGAGAACAGAGTACCTAAGGCATTTTAATGAGATTTTTACTTGTAATGGAATTTATTGAAATATTGAAATTTGGTGTAGGGGCACTAAGGTTATTGAACAAATTTGGTTCATGGAATTATTTTAAGTTAGTAAATTGTGTTTTGAGTAAATTGTCAATTGAATAAGATCATATTACATGGTCAATTGATTTATAATGGAATAAGTCATGTTATTTACAAGATCAACAATTAGGCATGATTGGAAAGATGTAGAATCATTTGTAAAGGCTAGATTTAAAGCCTCTTGAAGGCTCAGACACAATGTAATTTTCGTGCAGGAGCACCTAGTCTCCTAGTTGCAAAATTTCACTTTTTTAAGGTTGATAGGTGGTCAATAGATTAGATTAAGGTATTTTGTGTTTATTTATGCTAAATAAAGTCAATCAAGACTATTTAAGGTGTATTAGGGTGAGTTTTTGAATCTCAATGCTCTAATGTGCAAAAAAATGCATTCTTGCTACAAAATTGTCAATATTTGAATTTGGTTTTAAATGTGCAAGAATGAGACCTGTCTAAGAGTTTGATATGCCATTTAGAGAGATTGGTTTTCATGGAGTTCCTTTCAAAGCCTCTACTTTTATTGTTCCTGCAAAAAAATGTTTGATAGAGTTGGTGGAATTACCTTTCTTAGTAATCACTATTAGTTCAAGATTGAGATTGTTAACCATGAGAGTAGATGAGAGAGATGGGTATGTGTAGGATCATGGTGCGCCAAAAAGTGGCAATATTATGGGGGTATGTGGCTGACATTTTTTTTTTCACCCAAAATTAATAAAACGAAAAGGGTTTTTAGAGGAGATTCTCAGTTTTCCAAAAATATAAATTATGATTTAATTTGAATTTAATAAATAATTATTATTCATTTTCTATTAGAATTATGACTAAAGTCCTGATCGATAGGCTGATTGAAAAACATCTATAACTTTCAAAGCGGTATCATATTTTTGAATCCAAAACATGCTTCACATAATATAGGATTAAAAAAGAAAATTAAATTTCATGAAGTTTTGAACAAGTTTAGGTGGTCGTGAGACCCGAGTTTTTATATTTTCTAAAATTTGTAATAAAAATTCATAATTAATTATTTACTTGGAAAAAATTACAAAAAATATGCATCACATCGGACATGAGTCCTCTACTTATATATAAAATATTACAAAAAAATATTATCATTTTATTATGGTTAGGGTGGTCAGACAGACACCTACTTCTTATTTTTTCCCTGAAATTTAAGTACTACTACATTGAAATTTCAAATTTTCACCAAATAGATCTTATTTATTTTTAAATAAACCTAGTATTTTAGAAACTAAATTCAATTTTCTACAAATTCTACTCTTACATATTTTTGAAATAATATAGATAACTTATTCAAATATTTACGTCAAGTTGCCTAACACTGATTTTTCTGAATTTTTTGCCACTTAAGGGCCTTTTTTTTGCACGATGATCCTGCACATACCCAGTTGATATCATGTATCAAAAAATTAAGCATGCATTCTTCCAAATAGTGGAGAAGGAGATGATTACTTTGCTTCATTTTCATTTGCATAACCATATCAAGGCATGGGAACCAAGAAGACCAAAGATGTCGAGTTTTATGTGGAGGTAATGGATGTGGTCCAAACTTTAGGAGGGGCAAGAAGGTCAATGTATGATTGTTAACCTTGAGAGAGTATATGACTTGGCAAAAAGGAATTTGATATGGCTATTATTTTGAAAGACTTCAAGCGAGATGTACTCTGCATTGCGCCATTCCTCAATCTTCACTTGATGGCATGAAGGAATGGCTAAACTCCATGGATATAAAAAATTATGAAAGAAAAATGAACTTGAACCGGTGCCCAATTTATTGAAGATGGTTGTTGGGAATTTTTTAATATGGAAGCTAGTGATTCTGATTCTAATAATTCAAAAGAGTCAGAACAAGGATATATGAGTTCCCTCTAGTGTAGAAGAGGAATCAAAATCAAATTTCATGTAGCCACCATCAAGAGTGTTACAATCCAACAAGATGGAGGGAATTCTTATATAAGGATAATGTTCAATGTTGTAGGCACCGACTTTAATACCAACTACAATTGCAACATTGAAATTCCCTAGAAATATTTATGTTGAGGAAATTTCCTTTAGATGCAAGGATTCAAAGCACATCAACCACATGTGGTACAAATTATTAAATCCTAGAGACGATCTATAGCAATGAAAAATTCTAAAAAGGAAGAGAGAGCAACACTGGTGAAGTTCAGGAGAAACTTCATCTTTCAAAAACAAAGTCAATTAGGCTAGCAGACGTGTGGATCAGGACAAAATTTGGTGGAAGAGGAAGAAAGATGACTAGAACTCTGGAGGCCCACCATACTATATTTTGGTATTCAACCATGAGAGTAGATGAGAGAGTTGATATCATGTATCAAAACATTAAGCATGCATTCTTCCAGCCAGTAGAGAAGGAGATGATTAATTTGCTTCATTTTCATTTGCATAACCATATCAAGAAATGGGAACCAAAAAGACCAAGTATTTTGAGTTTTATGTGGAGGTAATGGATGTGGTCCAAATTTTAGGAGGGACAAGAAGGTCAATGTATGATTGGTGCAGGAGCACCATTTAGTAGGTTTTGTTCATCAAGGCAAATAAGGAGTAGAATATAGGATTTTGAGTTTTGTATTAAAATAAAATATATGAGACCATTCTATTATGTATTTAGTCATATTTGAGATGTATTAGGTGTTTAGGAGGTTGGGTTTTTCAAAAAGTGCAAAATGTTTAAAAATTGCAAAAATCTGCAAAAATTGCAAACTCAAATATTGTAAAATTGTAAAATTTGCATTATGGAGGGAATGTGAAGAGTCAAACCAATTAAAAGGTCATTTAGGAAGGTGAATTAGTTTTTAATTGGTGTGAAAGAGTTTAAAAACATGAAGAACTTGAAATGAAGGTTGGATTTTGTGATTTGAAGAAGAAAAAACAATAAACACTCAAAATTTTCTAGAATTTTCTGTATTTTCAGCTGTAGTAGAAGATTATATGGCTTGTATTTCAATTAGTTGATCCAGATTTGTTGATATTTGAATAGTAGATGGAGTTAACTTTATTTTAATCCATTTAGAAGGTTTTCCATAACGTTTTGTGCATTTTATCATCAATTCACTAAAACTGGCCTGAACTTGTACATTTGAAGGTTTTGAGTCAATAAAAATGGGATTTTGACCCATTCCTCTTTTTTTAGCCTTTGTAACTTGAGTAATGGGTCTCTAGTAACATTATTAAGGTGTGAGAATGATGTGTTAGTGTTGGGGAGGTCTGAAAGTGAGATGGGTGTGAAACCCATGTGTGTAAAAGTGAATTTTCTTTAAGAAAAATGGCGGTTTTGAAGAGTCAATTTGTGATTTTGTGTAGGGAAGCATTATTTTCTGATTGTTTGAGCTTGTGTAGGGTATGAAAAACTTTTTTGAGTAATTTTTAGTGTGGTTAGCTTTGGAAGTATCATTTTCAATAAACCCCTAGGGTTTAGGCTACAATAGAGGGTTTTGTGGTTTACCCATTGTACGGTGGTATAAATGAGATCTGATTGTGGATTTTGAAGTTTTGACACCTTAGAATTTCTGAACCAAGATTTGGTAAGGTTTGGATAAGTTTAGGGTATAGACCCTTTGTTCAATTGGATCGATCCCTTAAGGGTCCAAAGGGAAAAATGGCTTCAAACTTCAGCATGAGGTTACTTAGACACCGTGATGCTTAGAAAATTCTTGTTTGATTCTATGGGATCGAATTGGGCCCCTCTAAAATAACCTCTTATTTTTCATTATCTTAGAGTGGTTTTCCTAGGGTGTCCAGTTTTCAGTTGATGGAAAAAGTGTCAAATGCAAGCAGTGGAAAGTTGCAAGGTGGTGCAACTTTCATTCTGCAACTCTTGTGACCAAACAGACTATTCCAACACGTCTGAATATGAATTTTTATGCTAGGAATGGTCCTCTTTCCCAACCAAACATGCGAAATCGCTCTAAACTACGTTCAACTAGATCAATCCCTTAAGGGTCCAAAGGGAAAAAAGGCTACAAACTTTAGCATGAGGTTACTCAGACACCATGATTCTTAGAAAATTATCGTCTAGTCTTATGGGATCATGTTGGGCCACTCTACAATAACCTCTCTCAGTTTTTGCTATCTCGAAGTGGTTTTCTTGTGGTGTCTAATTTTCAGTTGATGAAAAAACTGTCAAATGGAAGTAGTGGAAACATGCAAAGTGCTACAACTTTTGTTCTGTAACTCATGTGACCAAACAAACTGTTCCAACGTGTCTTAATAGGCATGTTTACACTAGACATGGTTCTCTTTCACACCCAAACACACGGAATCACTCCAAGCTACGTTCAACCAGATTGATCCCTTAAGGGTCAAAAGGGAAAAATGGCTACAAACTTTAGCATGAGGATACTTGGACGTCATGACACTTAAAAAATTCTCATCTAATCCCATGGGATCATGTTGGGCCCCTCTATAATAACCTCTCTCAGTTTTCATTATCTTGGAGTGGTTTTCCCATGGTGTCCAGTTTTTAGTTGATGGAAAAAGTGTCAAATGGAAGCAATGGAAAGTTGCAAAGTGGTGCAACTTTCATTCTACAACTTGTGTGACCAAACAGACTATTCCAACATGTTTGAATAGAAATTTTTATGCTAGGAATGGTCTTCTTTTTCACCCAAACACATGGAATCACTCTGAGCTACGTTCAACTAGATCGATCCCTTGAGGGTCTAAAGGGAAAAATGGCTGCAAACATCAACATGAGGTTAATCGGACATCGTGATGCTTAGAAATTTCTCATCTGATCTCATGGGATTGTGTTAGTCCCCTCTATAATAATTTCTCTTAGTTTTCATTATTTCAGAGTCATTTTCTTGTGGTGTCCAGTTTTCAGTTAATGGAAAAAGTGTCAAATGGAAGCAGTGGAAAGTTGCAAAGTGGTGCAAATTTCATTCTATAACTCGTGTGACCAAATGGAATGTTCCAACGCGTTTGAATAGGAATGTTTACACTAGGCGTGTTCTTCTCTCTCAACCTAACATGCGAAATCACTCTGAGCTACGGTCAACCAGATCGATCCCTGAAGGGTTTGAGTGTAGTATGTTGAAATAGGCCATTCCACCTAATGTTTAGGTTGTGTCTTAGTGATATGGGATTGATGTAAGTAGGATAGGGAGTAGGAATAATAAAATAGCATTATTAAGGGCATTGGAAGAGATTACTAATGCTGACCTTGTTGAAAATTCAAAATTGAGGCCCCTCAAAAGCAAGGCTAGAAGAGGTGAAAAGAATAAATTGCTTGAAAATAAGTTAGAATAGGTTGGAAATAGGGTGAGATTGTGGAGTTTGATGTGTTCAAAAGGTTTGCAAGTACAAGGGAGGTCAAAACTATGTTATGGCATGACATGCCCTAGTTGGGAAAATAGGGGTTCTGAATGAAAAAGAGAGGTTTGAGGGAGTAAACGTGGGTAAAGTGAAGGGGAAACATAATTTGTGGTCAATTAAGTTTGTGCAGGTAGAATTAAGAGTGTTACAATAGGTTTTGAGGTTCAAGTTCGGGGGTTCGATTCACCGGTTTGGCCAAAAAAAATTTGAGGGTTTTCAATTCATTTTGGGTTTGTTTGTACAAAAAAATGTAAAAACAAAATATATATCTATGCAACCTAGAAGCATGAATTAGGATTAGAATATCACATATCATCATATCAACAAAAAAACCACCATAAACTTGAATGTCATTTAAAACAACAAAATTTCCAAAAAAAATGTGAATAAAATCACATTGATTTTCGCGTGAAAAAAACCATGAGACCATAGCTTGTTGCTTACTATTATCCTTTGATAGATTTTTTCCAAGCATCTATAGCTTGTTTGAAAGTAATTTTTTTAGGCTTTTAGCCATAGTAGAAAGGAAGTGAATTGTTTGATAAAATTCTTTGGTAGACATGTATGAAAAATGTGGTAGCATAGACAAGGCAGTGAACAATTTGAAAATATGCCTCAAAGAAATGTGGTTTCATGGTGATGGAATGGAATGACGAATGCCATGACAAGAAAATTGCTATGGATTGTCATGGCATTCCATCACCATTGAGACCACATTTCATTGAGGATTTTTTTCAAACAGTTCGCTGCCTTGTCTATGCTATTGCTTATTATTATGCTTTGATAGATTTTTTCCAAGCATCCATAGCTTGTTTGGAAGCACCTATTTTAGGATTTTAGCCATAGCAGCGAGGAGGTGAACTATTTGATACAATGCTTTGGTAAACATGTATGAAAAATGTGGTAGCATAGACAAGGCAGTGAACTATTTGAAACAATGCCTCAAAGAAATGTGGTCTCATGGTGATGGAATGCCATGACAATCCATAGCAATTTGCTTGTCATGGCATTCAATCACCATGAGACCAGATTTCTTTGAAGTATTTTTTTCAAATAGTTCATTGCCTTGTCTATGCTATTGCTTACTATTATACTATGATAGATTTTTTCCAAGCATCCATAGATTGTTCGAAAGCACCTGTTTTTGGCTTTTAGCCATAGCAACAAGGCAATGAACTGTTTGATAAAATGCTTTGATAAACATGTATGAAAAATGTGTTAGCATAGAAAAGGCAGTGAACTCTTTGAAAACATGCCTCAAAGAAATGAGGTCTCATGGTGATGGAATTCCATGACAATCAAAAGCATTTGATTGTCATGGAATTCCATCACCATGAGACCTCATTTCTTTGAGGCATTTTTTCAAAGAGTTCACTGCCTTGTATTTGATTGTCATGGAACTCCGTCACCATGAGACCTCATTTCTTTGAGGAATTTTTTAAAAGAGTTCACTGCCTTCTCTATGATATTGCTTACTATTATGCTTTTGATATATTTTTTCCAAGCATCCATAGCTTGTTCGAAAGCACTTGTTTTAGGCTTTCAGCCATAGCAACAAGGAAATGAACTATTTGAAAAAATGCTTTCGTAGAAATGTATCAAAATTGTGGTAGTATAGACAAGGCATTGAACTGTTTGAAAAAATTCCTCAAAGAAATGTGGTCTCATAGAATGCCATGACAAACAAATGCAATTGGCAGCTGCTCCTAGTTATTAGTTATGCAATGTGAAGTAATTGCATAATTTCTTAGGTTTACTTTGTAAAAACTATATTGTAATTGAAATTTTTTCATCTATCAGTATCTAGTTATTATTTATGCAATGTGAAGCAATTCTTTGAGTTTGAAAGTGTGCAATGCAATGTAATCAACGATATGAATATAAACCACAAAAATCTATTTTTAACAACTTATTATTTAAACTCTTTATTTTATTTTCTCTCTATATCTCTATGCTATGGAAATTCCTTTAATTTTTTTTAAAAAAAATTATCTCTTGTTCTACTTTTTTTTTTCTTTTTTATAAATCTGATTTTTTTCTAGACTTTTTCCCAATTTTTTCAAAAAATATTATACTTTTACTTTGCCAATTTTTTCCCCAAAAGATCTTTGCTGCTATGGTATAAACACATATCTTTTTGTAATATTAAGGATACTTTTTGAAACTTCCATCCATTGCTAATCTAAAAAGAAAAGTCTTTTTCCTAATCTATATGTAGCCATGGTTGTGACATTGTCAGAAAGAGTAAAACTTCTTGAATGATGCAAAGGCATGACCAAGCAGTTCTAACTCTTCACATGAGAGAAGAGAGATGTTGGAGAGTACATCAAGTTAGTGAGAACAAAATTGTAATGTGTTTTAGTTTGTATTATTCCTCTTTTTCTCTACAAATGTGTGATAAATTCTCAGTTCAAATATGGACACCAAATATCGATAAAAAAATTTGTATTAACCAAATTCCATGTACACATACATCAATATATGTCAATATAATTATAAAATATAGTTACAAAATAGCCATATAGGCATACAATGTCAAATATATCCAATACAAAATATGTATAAAATTGCCATGTCTAGGCATACAACAAAGGGCTTTGGAATCAAAATTCATTTCTCTCCATGCTCTGGAAATAAATTATTTCACTTTGTTTGGAAATCTGATGGCGATAAGTCAATCACTCATTTATGCTATGCTCAAGGAGTGCTCCTATTGCTCCTCCTAGAGTTTAGCTCCTGGTGAAGTTTTAACTGTTACAATAAGAACTAAAGACATTAATATATAGAAATTAGATTATAAAAAATGATATATTTAACAAAATAATCACTTACGACCATCTCATGATCACTCTCCATGATGGAAATATTTGCACGCCAATGTTGAGGCATGCCCAAGCCCTGTATAAACCATCGAAATAGGAATTAAACTATGAATCAATGATGGTTTGATTTTTCACTAGAACTAACATCTATAACAACAAATGTAAATTGAAATTTAGTAATTTTCCTCATACCTCCCCTATGGGTGATCCCACAATAGTGGTTTACAATTTTTGGCCAAACTGGACACTGAAATATTTTTTTTTAACTAAATCTTCACTTTTGGGCACCTATAGTAGCTAAAACATGAGGAATTTGAAGATGATGAAAACTAGAGTTTTGTGACATTTTTTCTATAGATTCTAAATATATTTTTTTCAAAAATTTTGGAATCAGCTTGCACTTCTTTTTCCATCTCCCTCAAAAACTAGTTTTTTTCAAAAAACAACATTTTTAAAAAGTGACGCTCACCATATAACGTATAACTTTTTTCCATGAAGGATAAAATTCTAATTCTTTTGAATTTAGATTTACAACTCTGATATATAGTGCTTCCACTTGGTTAGGTAGTTTTTATTGAATATTTTTTCTTTAATCAAGTTTGAATTCAAACCAATTATAATTAGGACATAAGCGACCAGGTATCGCGTAACTTTTTGTATGTATCAATTTTTTTTCTTTGTTGGATCAAGAACTTCAATATCTAGTGCACTAATATTTTTAATTTTATTTTTTATAATCGCTATTTTTCCACATGTGCAAAACAAAAGAGCTTGATTTTTGGTGAAAAACCTACATTCATGAAATAAAAATAAATATAATAATCAAATTAAATTTATTTAAAATTATACTTTTTGGGAAGCTTATAATAAGGACTACATATTTGCAAAAAATAAATTTTAAATGAATTCATTTGATCCCCCAAAAGGTAAATCAAAAGTGGTTTTTTATCAACATTTTGATAGGTGTAAAGGAGACTCTGTTATAGGTATGGTTTAAAACTAGTGGGGTTCTATCCAAGGGGGTTTGATTTAAGGTAGTTTGATCAAATCCTGTTCAATTGGAATTCTTTAAATGGAACTTTTCAAGGCTTAAATCATTATATTTTCTAAAAATATGTGATTTCAGCAAAAATCAGTTCCTCCAAGAAATTGTAAACCACTATTGTGGTAGCACCCTAGATCAGAGCAACCAAGGATTATATAGCAGATGAAACACCAATATCCATTACCCTCGTAACATTTGGAGGTGTTTCCACAACCAACATCTGAAAATAAAACAACAAATTATTGAATCACAAAAAAGTTACAATAGTGATCCACGTCACATGACTTATAATGTATGAGATCTAATGAACAAAATTTTGAGTACAAGTATTAAACTATATATTTCTAATTATCATGCTTACTATTTTCCCTATCCATATCTTGTTCGAAAGGACATTTTTTAGGATTTTACCCATAGTAGCAAGCCACTGAACCATTTGATTAAATGCATTCCTAGACATGTACAATAACTATAGTGGCATAGAGAAGGAAGTGAACTGTTTGAAAAAATGCCTCAAAAGAAATGGGGTCTCATGGTGATGGCATGCCATTACAAAAAAATCCACGTCATGGCATTCCATCACCATAAGATTACATTTCTTCTAGGAATTTTTTCAAAAATTTCACTGCATTCTCTATGGAATTATTGCTTACTATTATGCTTTGATAGATATTTTTCCAAGCATCCATATAGTTTGTTGGAAAGCACCTATTTTAGGCTTTTATCCATAGAAACAATTGCAAGGAAGTGAGTAGTTTGATAAAATGCTTTGGTGAACATGTATGAAAAATGTGGTATCGTAGGAAAGGTAGTGAGCAGTTTGAAGAAATTCCTTGAAAAAATGTGGTCTCATGTGGTGATGGAATGGATGAAAAATGTGGTATCGTAGGAAAGGTAGTGAGCAGTTTGAAGAAATTCCTTGAAAAAATGTGGTCTCATGTGGTGATGGAATTCCATTCCATCACCACATGAGACCACATTTCTTCGAGGCATTTTTTCAAACTACTAACTGGTGCAGGAGCACCTAGGTTACTGGTTGCCTCTCATAGGAAATTTTTTGTCTAGATTGAATGCCCATTTGTAAATTCATGTAAATGTCATATAAAGACCTACTTCATTGTATTTAAGGTCCTTAGGTGGTCACAAAAAAAATAGATTTCCAAATGTTGCTAAATATGGGAAAATTTGTAAAAAGGAAAAGAAGCATGGAATATTAAAAGTCACAAGCCAATTAAGTAGTTTCACTTGATGAGGGAGATTCAAAAGGTAGTTATCTATTTGGAAATATATATAAAAGCATGTAAAAGGTGGGAAAAAGAATAGATTTTTTATTCTTGAATCATTTTCAATAAATAAAGTTTTGTGTTCCTATTTTCATTATGTTTCATTCTTGAATTTAGTTCTTGCACAGGCTATATATTTGTTTGTTCACTTTATGCAGGGTGTTAACAATCATCTAGTGATGTTTTGGAGAGTTACCATCAAATTTAAAATCCAAGGTTTTTGTGGTCTGTCAGATTAACCAGTCAAGGGTTTTGAGGGTCATTTAAGGCTTGAATTCACCATCCCACCAATGTAGATTTAGGAGATTGGTAGGATGGAATGTATCAAAGGTTTTTAGAATGTTTTAAGCAATTTGTGAGTGTACATGAACAATGAAATCAAGAAATACCTGATTGGCTATTCAATCATACAGAAAATACAAAGTTTCCTTCATGGAAAGCATGGTTTCAGGGTGTTTTTCAATGAAAAAGCATGCATGAAGGTGGGTGGTGAGTTTCTTATGTAGGCTATTCCCATGGTGTTTGTGGTGGTGGCAGGAGTATTTAAGGTTTGTAAGTACCTTGTGCATAGAATAGGGGTTTTTTTGAACAGTGATTTATGGAGCCTTTTTGTTGCTAAAAATGCTTGATTATTCAGTTTTGTGACACGATGAATGACTATTTTCAGTCCTTTGGTATTTTGGTGATAAACTATGAGAACTTTATTTGTAATCTAGGCCTAAATTAGTAGCCCTTTTAAGGAAACAATTCAATAATCTGGTAATTTATTTATGACAAGCTACTACGAAATTTTGATATGTTATGATGTGTTAAAAAAGGCTCCTGAATGTACATTGGGAATGTGGATATAGAAAGTGAATGAAAAGGAATCACTTGATTAAGGGATATGTGACCTACAAGAAAAATGGTGGTAAAACTGTAAAAGTGTATAATTCTATAAATACAAATATTTAAATGTTTATTTTGGCATAGAAAAATCAATGTGAAGATATCAAAGGTGTGTGAATGGTTTGGTGAATACCTTGAGGAAAAACATGATGATTTGATATGTTGTAGCAATATGTCCCTAGGTGGAAATGGTAATTTGACTACATAAGAACTTATGAATTTGATAAATCAGTATTATGTGGATATGAACTAGGTTTTTTTCAGTCAAAAACATGATGTGAGTAATGTCTTGGAAGTTAGATGAAATGATTGAGGTGTAAATTGTTGATTGTAGTATCTTGGTTTTGAGGAACTAGTTGGTAAAAGTGAAAATTTGGTGAGTTATTTAAGGAATTGAAAAGTTCATAGTTCTTTATCAGGTTTTTGCTTTGAATTCAGATAAATTGATGATGACAAAGGTGTGTTAGGATCTGATGGATACAGGTTATAACATGAAAGATTAGTTTTTGGTTATTTTTCCTAGGTAAAGCATATTGAGTGGAAGGGTACCTTGGTGAATGATGAAAGAGTGGATTGTTTAGTGACTCTAATTAGGTTTCTTGGGCATGGATTAGTCATTTTTGTTGATAAATAAGATGTTTGAAGCTTGAGGATGATAAGAATAAGTATTGAAATGAGTTGACTTGTTGTTTCCTTGTGGTTTGGAAATGAAATAATGTGATTTTTTATGAAAAGAGAAATAAATTTTAGTTGCTTATTCAATTTGATCTTCTCCTAATTCAATTGGGTTAGATGTACCTTGATGATTGAGTGTTTTGATATGATGCTCTGCATCACTAACTACCTTGTCTATGATATTGCTTACTATTATGGTTTCATAGATTTTTTCCAAGCATCCATAGTTTGTCGTGCTGGCGCACCTTTGCAAGCACATGCCTCCATGTGAAGTAATTGCATCGTGTTTCTTATGTTGACTTTCTAAACAACTATATTTTACAGTTGAAATTTTGTCATCTATGAACATCTAGTTTTTAGTTATGGAATTTGAAGTAATGTTTTGAGTTTGAATCATGTGTAATGCAATGTAACCAACAATATGAATATAAACTACACAAATCTATTAAGTAAATTTCATTAGTTAAGTTCTCTTTATTCTATTACCTTCGTGTACGTTTGAGTAAATCCATTGGCACTAGGAGGTGTTTTCTTGAAACCTCCAATATTAGCCTGTTCAACATCCAAAATCACATATTAAAATACCATTCGTAAAACAATGTTATAAACATGTAATAAATTTATAATTGTTTACTAGTTACATACCCTACTGATAGGTGTATTGTAGAAATAAGTAGGTGGAGGACCAGTGTATCTAGTCTCAACACTGTGACCCTACAATTTTATTAAAATAATAAAACTAAATTAGTTAATCTTGCATTTCAAAATAAAAATTTAATAAATTAAATTCAATGAACATGCTAACTTTTACTTGACTATCAATGTCATATGCATGATGCAAAATGTAATCCATCCTCTCCATCCCTGTAGATGCATGGGGATCTTGCATAGCAACCTCTTGAGTGCTGATGGGGTCATATGAACAAGTCACCTCGCAAGATTGACACACATGGGTTCGAAGGCCACCACCCAAAGACTCCTCTAGATGGCGTTGTACAATAGGGCTAGTATGATGGATGACACTCTAGTTCAAAGTGTTGATCACCTGTAATGTCTTTGCATCAACACTCTCCTTCACAATGATAGGCATAACAATATGCTCACGAGGCAGCCTAGCGAGAGGCCGTCTTCCTTGCCGCGTAGGATCTGGCTATGCACTGGGCCTATCTTGAGCCGACCCCCCAGCTCTCCCCTAGAACTCCCTCATATCAAAATAATTTAAGATTTGGTTCAATACGAACTCACTATATAGTTTCCTAATAAAATATTGGGGTACTTCACAATTGTTGCATGGTGGGTAATCAAAGACCAAGTACCACCTATCATAAAAATGGTTCCTAATATCTTGGTGGTGGCACCAATGAATAAGAAACCTCTTCGGATTGAGGATAAGATTTTGATGTGTTCTAAGGTCAGTGAATAAAGAGCAAAAATCACCTTTAGTAATTTTTAAATCTTTTACTTGTTTATATGATATTTTATCTACATAATATGCCCTAGTTGCCTGCCTCCTATCTTTCCATCCAGTTATTTGTTGGGTAATTGAATCTACATTTTTTAACATCACTTTCATTAAATTGGCTAGGGTCATTGTTTCTATGGTTGAAGCGTTTGAATCACTCAACCTACTAATAAAATCCTCAATTTTTTTTTTGTTGTTCTCAATTTCACTCCTCAAATTTTGTTGAGTGCTAGGAGGGTGTTCAGTGATTGGTGGGGGAGATTGATTTTCTGGTTGAGTATTTTACCTCTCTTCTTACTGAGTATTTTGAGGATTTGCAGGATCATTTTCATTTCCTACAAATTAAAAAAAAAATCAAATCTAACCTAAAACAAAAAAAATCAACTTGAAAATAAGAAATTCAAAACAAATAGCAAACAATACTTACCTCTTGCACCTCTTTGTTGTCATTGCCCCATCTTTGCAAAGAAAAAGAAACTGTTGTTGATTATTTTTTAAGAATTCCTCCTCAAATGCGAGCATGAAAATGAGGATGTTTGGTTGCAGGCAGAGTAGAAAAACAGACAACGGAAAATGAATCACTTTCACTTTTTTTTTCTTTTAAAATGAAATAACACGAGTGTGTTATAACGTTCTCGCGTTATGTCATTTTCAATTTTTTTTTGGAATTCGCCACAAAAGTGTAACCAAAATTCATGCACCTGACCCTTTACTTTGAATTTAATAAATAATTATTATTCATTTTCTATTTGAATTACGACTAAAATCTTGATTAATAGGATGATTGAAAAACATATATATCTTTCAAACAGTATCACCTTTTTTGAATTCAAAACATGCGTGACATTCTATGCTTTACATACTATAGGATTAAAAAAAATGAATTTCATGAAGTTTTGACCAAGTTACATGGTGGTTAGACATAGGAGCTTTTATATTTTTTAAAAGTTGTAATAAAAAAATCATAATTAATTATTTACTTGGAAATAAATTACAAAAAAATATGTAGCACATCCAAACATGAGTCCTCTACATATATCTAAAGTATTATAAAAAAATATCATCATTTTATTGTGGTGAGAGTGGTCAGACAGACACCTACTTATTTTTTCCCTGAAATTTAAGGACTACTACATTGAAATTTCAAATTTTCACCAAATAGATTTTTTTTAAAAAATAAACCTAGTAGTTTAGAAACTACATTCAATTTTCTACAGATTCTATTCTTACATATTTCTGAAATAATATAGATAACTTATTCAAATTTTTACGTCAAGTTTCCTAACTCTGATTTTTTTGAATATTTTGCCACTGAAGGGCCTATTTTTTCCATGATGATCTTGCACATACCCTAGTAGGGTGTTGAAAGCGATGTATGTTAAATTTTCCTAAGAAATTATTCACATCCTTATTCATAAATGGTGTCCCATTGTCTGAAACTAAAGTGGAAAGAAGTCTAAAGTAGGCAATAATGTGTTCCAATATGAAACAACATATTACATCGGCAGTTTTCGAACAAAGGGAAATTTCTTCCACCCACTTTGTGAAATAATCTATGTGTAGTAATTATAATGTATGTCTAGTGGAGGAAGGGAGTGGAATTTTTCCAATGATATCTAGGCTCCACATTGAGAAAGGCCAAATAGGAACTTGTGCACGAAGCTTTGAAGTGGGAGCATGAATTAGTCTACTATGTTCTTGACATTTGAGACATTTATTAACATATGCAAAGAAATATTGTTCCATATTCCTCCAATAGTATCCTATATGAAATAACTTTTGAACTAATGATATTCCTCCAAAATGTCCTTCACAAGCACTTGAATTGGCTTCCTCAAGTGCTATGGGGATTTCAAATTTTTTAAGGAATCTAAGCAAGAGACCATCACAGGACCTCTGATACAACATATTGGAAAGGATTCTATACTTAGATACGAGCTTATGAAGGTGGGCATTAGTACTCTTTGTTTTCGATGAGTAGGAAAGGTATCATTTTTAAATAATCAAACATCAATGCATACCATTCGCTAGAGATTTCTATGGTGATTGCTAATATTTCATCTTTTGTATAATCAATCGATGGTTTCATAATTGTATGAATATATATATATATATATATATATATATATATATATATATTGAAAGATCTTGAGTAGATATTAGGGAAGCCACACTCTCCATTGCATTTGCATGCCAATTATCTTTTTGTGGGATGTTATCAATGGTAAAGAAATCAAACTTCTTTAACAAATTAATTTTGAGATCCTTATATTTTGATAGTTTGTCATGCTTCGCTTGATACATTTCATTTAAATTTTTTTAATGACTAATTTCGAATCACCAAATATTTTAATTTCTCAAGTTCCAAGAGTTAAAGCAATGCATAATCCAACAATTAACACTTCATAGTTTGCGGTATTGTTCATGCATAGGAAATTTAATAGATATGATAAGGGAATAGGTTTTCCTCTAGGCGGAGCTATTATAGCTCCTACACCGAAGCCTATTATGCACTTAGATCCATCAAAATATAATTCTTATGTATTTTCATGTTCCTAAATAGTCAACACACTCTCATTAGGAAATGCTTCTGCATTAGGTAATGCTAGGGGGGAAGGAGTGTCAACTAACTCATCAGTGAAGGATTGTCCTTTATTTTATTTTTTTGAAACAAAATTAAGGTCAAACTCAGTCAACAACATAACCCATTTAGCTAAGCATCCTAATAAATTGGTTTTGGAAAAAAAGATGTTTTAAAGGATCAAATTTCATCATTACATGTATTTCACCATTCAATAAGTAATGCCACAACTTAAAATTAGTGAATACAAGAGGAAAACATTGTATCTCTATCATTATGTATCATGTCTCATAATCAATCAAAGTTCGGCTAATGTAATAAACAAGATGCTCTTACCATTTTCATTTTGTTGAGCCAACAATGCTATGAGAGCATGGGCTAATATTGTTGTATACAAGATGAATGGTTTATTTTTCATAGTAGGTTGTAAAATAGGTGGAGTAGCAAGGTAATATTTAAAACTCTCAAAAGCCTATTTACAATCTACATTCCAATTAAAATGAAATTCTTTCTTTAGGAGATGTGTAAATGGTAATGTTCGATCTGCTAAGGATGCTACAAAACATCAGATAGCTTGAATTATTCCTTGTAATTTGTGTAATTGGGAAATTTTTATGGGAGGTGGCATGTTAACTACAACATCAATTTTCTGTAAGAGTTGCTGATGAACTCGAGCACCCACGATCACCTACAAAACCAAGATAAGCCTTCCACACAAGAGCAACATGAGGATGAGTTGATGGAATATGGTGCAATAACATAATATGATATTATCACACTCAAAAAAATGCAATATGTATCAACACTCCCTTGAACTGACTGAGTTGATATGAGGTTATCTAGGCTAGATAGGAGGGAGAGGTGAGTGCTAAATATGTAGCAGAATATAGGAACATAATCCCAAGAGTGGTAATAAATCTCAAATAACTAAATTAGGTAGGAGTTATGTCTATCTGGAAATTTCCAAATATGTGGCATAACCTACTCAAAAGGAGGCAGATGAGAGGTTTTGTGAGGTAGCATAAAATTCCAAAAGAGGGTGTGAGACTCAACCACCCAAGTGTGGGTGAGAGTGACAATGCAATCGATGGATTACACCATGTGTCCTCGCATAAACTATGTCTTCTACTATCTAAGGTATGCTCAATAATGTTTAGGAAAAATAAATATTAAAAAACCTACACTAACACCCCTCGTTAAGCATAGCTTAGGTGGGTGAAAGCATGAAATAATGCAGATATGGATCCCGACTACAAGGCCATGTTAGGTGCCCATGTACAATGATGAAACCTCTCCAAAGACAAGAGAGAAAAAATGTAGGACAAAACTCTCTCCCAAGAGAGAAGAAGAAGAGAGATCATATAGTCCCCCAATGTAGAATCTCCTGCATTATTGTTGAATGTTTGACACAAGAAGTTGAAGATGATCCAATATTTTCGAGCAATATTCCTCCCCTTAGGAAGAAAGAAAACCAAGGATGTATCCAGGATTCCTTCCATTCCTGAAAGGAATAAGAAGGAATAATGGTGAAAATGTATGATGTCTCTGAACTTTGCTCAGGTGTCCCCATGTCAATGCCAAAAGTTGTCACCATCAAATCAGGTGTTCTTAGCCACACTATAGAAGATGACAATCTAGAACCTAGTGGAAATGGATGTAGAAAAAAATCTGAAGACAAAGGTATCTCCTCTGAAGACAAAGGTGCCTCCTCTAAATGGTGCTCAATAGTGACCACAATCATGTCAAATTGTGAAGAATGATCGTGTGGGTAAAGAACAATAGGTTCAAAAGGTTTCCCCTCAACATCTGAAGAAGATGAAGTAACTTCATCAAAGATAATATGTATGCACTCAAATGTGTCCTCCAAGTCTGCAAGATAGGACTCACAAAACAAACCTACAATGTCTATCAAGTACTCATCCCAAGTAGCTATGTTTGGAAGACAATGAATGTCCTATTGTACCGAATCAATAGAAGCCATGGATGTTGAAATATCAATATCATCAGAAACAATAGGTGATGTAGGAGATGAAGTCTCATCACATGCCTCTTGAACATCAGTTGAAATAATACCAAGATTCTCTTGACCATACTAAATATCCTCAAAAGTGTCCACACTAGATGTCTGAGTGTGTACATTAGCTGAAGGAACATCATATGAAAATGTGAGGTGTATACTCGAGATTGATGATTAGCCTCCCCAACAACAATAAAATATCTACGATACAAATCTCAAATAATCATAGAATTTGGTGTGAACTCAACACTCTTTCCTTCCCCACCTTGTGTGATCTGATAGATAGAAGGGATATTTTTTGACAATGAAGGAACACAAAGGAAATCATTGAATGATCCATCCTCTATGTGAATAGCCACAAACACACGTATATGTGTTGTTAGCCATTAGGACATTTGGTGATGAACAAGTTTCAAATGAAGAGAACATACTTTGTGATGAAGCCATGTGATGTGAATCTCCAAAATCAAGGATCCATATCCTTGACTCAGAATTTGTAATGGAAATAAGTGTTTTCCCATTTTTTTTCTCTAACTTTGGTTTAGAAGAAGATGATGAATCCTTTTGACATAGTTGAAGGTAAGTTAATTTTATTCTTTTCTAAAATATTCTTCAACTCATCAATTTCTTTTAAATAACATTGATGTTCATCATTCCTAGATTGCTTGCAATATGCACATGTGGGATTCTCCTTCTTAGATGATTCCCATTTTGAGGAAGAGGATTCAAATTATTTATATGGCTTGTTCTTTTTCTTCTTTCATTTCTGATCAGGATGCCCTGATTCTTTCTATACCTTATGCTCACTAGCCATCAATGCTTGTGACTTGGAAACCTTGATGAGACCCATTTGAATCAACTTCACTTCCTCTTGGATTAGAAGATCTAAAAATGCGAAAATGCGTCAAATGTAAGAACAACATATGCAGTTCCCATAGAAATCCTATTGGTGTGAAAGCTAGAAACAAACACAGAATACTCAGGACCAAGCTTGGATAACACATTTAGAATCAATTATATATCCTCCTTATCAACCTTGCAATTAGTTAGCTATGATCTTAGTTGCTTAATCTTGGATATATAGTCTTGGATGTGGTCAAAATTTTTTGGATAAAGATTCATCAAATCATTATCAATTTGATAACCCCTAATATTATCATTTTTACTATACAAGTTTTCAAGAATCTCCCAATCCTCCTTAGGTGTCTTGCATGATTCAAGATAAAACTATAAATCAAAAGAGACTAGTGAACAAATGTAACCAAGAGTTTTCTCACGATTGATCTCACACAAATATTTTGCACCAACATTAGTAGGTTTAGGAATATATTTTTTTGCATAGCCTGTGCAACCTTTTCCCCTTAGATAATTTCACACTGATTGTTTCCATGATGCATAATTATATGGAGTTAGGAGTTCAATGTTATGTTTCCCCATTCTAAGAACACACAACAAAGAAAATATTGCAATCAATCAAAACACCACAAGAACAACCCCCCCCCCCAAAATTCTCTCAATTAATGACCCCTCCCAAAAAAAATGATGGTGGCACTTTATATCATTGTGAGCATAATTGTCACTCACAACACAAGTGAAGTGGTCTTGATTTCAGTTTTTTATAGATGCCCAATATAGGCCACAAAAAGGAAGTATAATTTTTTTACAAAATAGGATCAATCAAATCAAACCACTGTGAAGTACATGAAAAATTATGCACTTAAAAAAAATTGCACCGAAAAATGTTATTGTATGTGCCCAAATGGAGCCTTAGAAGGTCCAAAAACAAGGATTACTCAGAAAAACCTCTCAAAATCTACAAATCTTGAAAAAATAGGCACCAAAATAAGAAAATAATTGCACCACTATGAAGACCATGAAATTATAGCCTAGATAAAAAAAAATTGCTCGCGAAAAGGCCTCCGTATGGGTGAGAACAGGACTCCCAAAGTTGACCTTCCAAACTCAAATGCTCAATGGAGGGGTGAGGCAAAAATTCAATTGAATGATGATGTCATTGCTGACATAGTGATGATGTCATCAAAAGGCGAAGCATAAAATTGATGGCATTGTGCCTATAGAGGGAATATTCCCTCTCTTGACAGAATATTCTTGGAACCGAATATTCCTTAGCCGGATTTAAATGAGGACCACTGAGATCTAAGGAAATGATGCTGGAATTTGCAAAGCTGAGCAGCCAAAATTTTCTTCAATCACCCATATTTGAATATGTAGACACCTAAATTTGGACACTTAATTTATCCACATTTATCCCCTTCAGTCTAAACATCCTTTTATTTGCATTAATTAAGTAATATTACTATTATATAATTAATACCCTTAATTCTTCTAATCCCTAAGATACTTAGTTAATAATTAAATACCTTATCTCTTTAATCCCCATTTCATCAAATGAATTAAATAAATATGACATTTATTTAATTCCTCACATGTCACATCCCTTCCTTAATCTCACTCAATCTCCTAATCTCACCATTAGGGATGTGCACATGCCTAATCATTGATTAGGATATGTCACATCCTCCAAATTTTGCAAGTTGGCCCCTAATCTCTCTTACCCACCTATCCCTCCTCTAATCCTTCATTAACTAGCCTAATTAACCTCCCAAGAAATTTTTAATTCCTTTTATCCTTCCAAGGAATATTAAATTCCTTTTTCTCTTCCCCATGTGATCTTGGACTTGTCACATCAAGCCACATGTGAATTCTTCCTCGTGGAATCCTTGACTTGTCACATCAAGTCACATGTGACAAGTGTTTACCTTTTTAGGATATTTTTCTTATCAAAGGTACTTTCCACCTCTCCCTTTGGAACCTTGTCTTATCCACAAGTTTCCCCAATCATGTGAATTTTAAATTCACTTTCTATTCCTCCAAGGAATCTTCTCATCCCCCAAGGCACTTGCAAGGTACTTGTCCTTCCTCCACATCATGTACCCTCCTTCCACCTCGTTTACACATCACCATCCCTAAGCCATCTCACATTCCACATGTCAAGATGTGAGGGCTTGTGAGTCCTCAACACACCATAGCTCTCCATCTTGACCTTGTTGGATGAATCTCAATCATTGAATTCTCTAGAGAATTCAACTTCCTCTATAAATAACCACTTTTTTCTCTCATTTTGGGGGGGAGATCATTGTGCTAACCAAACTCTGGCAAATTTTTCATTTGATCCATACTTAGCCAAAAACTTGCATTTTCTTCCATTCCCATCCATTTCTTATCCATCTTGCATCCCAAAATTGCATCTTTTTACATCCAACGAGGATACACAACATTGAAAATTGAGGGCCAACCAAACGATCAATTCAATACAAGGTAAATCAGCTCCTTTTTGTTATCTTTACTTTGTTTTTGAATCCAACTAGTCTAATCTTGAGGTGTTAGGTGTTTAGGTGGTTTCTTGAATGTTTTGTGTTGCTACTCATTTCAAGGATTTCTTTTACGCCTGATCACATTTATATTATGCTCGATGGGACCTACAAACGGGTCCCATTCTTTCACTTTTTCTATGTTTTCACTGTTTGTAGGTGCAGGTTATAGAGGGGTGAACTCGATCTATTAGACAAGTAAACTTGACCTCCAAGGGTGAACTTGACCTGTCTAGGGGCGAACTTGACCTATCCAAGGGTGTACTAGACTTGCAAGGGTGAACCTGGCCTATCAAATAGGCGAATCTGACCTCTATAGAGACCCAAAAGTTTGTAGTTTTCATAGAGGGGCATACCTGACCTATCCAGAGGTGTACCTAACTTGTATAGGGGCGTACTTGACCTCCAGGGGCGTACTTGACCCAATAGATAGGCAAATATGACCAAAAATACCTTTTTCCAGAAGGTAAAAAGTTAAATTTAGGGACTATTTTGATTGTTTTGACTATTTATGAACTCCTAATGTGTGTTGTTTGTGTCTATGCAAGCATTTGATTAGTGTTTGAATGAAAATAGAAAATAAATCACTAACAAGTTTCTTGCAGGATCATATATTTTGAAACTTTTATCAATTGTTTATCATTTTTCAGTAAGTTAAGCACATAGCTTAACTAGGGGTGTCAATCTACCTTATGTGTTGTGCTTGTTAGTAAGCTCTTTGACATATCTAATCCCCTTGTGCCATTTGGTGATCCTAGGTGATGAGAAATCGTAGCTTACCAAGTCCTTTGAGTCACCCTATTTTTCTTTTCTTACTGGGAGTTGCTTGGGGATTTCATCACCCCAAGGGACGATTTAAACCACATGTATTAACAGGGTATATAAAGGGGGGAGAGTGAAATTTGTACTTCAATCCAACTATGTTGTAATGGGTGAAGCATCGAGATTATGTGAAGAGTTGGTCTGATCCTTTAGTATCTCGCTAAGATTCCTAACTCACGTTTGTGACGGGTTGGTGTTCAGGGTTTGGGCCTCACATAACGGGTGTATATTGAGGACTCCCTAGCAACCATGTTCATCCTAGATCCTTTAGAAAACTCTCTTGGCCATACCCATTTCTACTAGACTTAGGATCGTGTTGTCTAAACTGTTTTCTTTGTATGAAACTAGTACTTTTCTGTTCACTCAAGTCAGCCTTATCCTTTGAATGTTGTTTGTTGTGTCTTGGGTCCTTTTCCTTATTCTTTTGTCAAAAAAAACATTCAGATTTGTCCATAGGAAAACTTGACCTTCACAGACATACCTGACCTATTGCATAGGCATACCTGACCTTTAAACCAACCTCTTTTCAACTTGTTTCAGTCAATTTGATCAATCTCTAGTCTAGAGGAAAACTTGACCTTCACAGGTGTACCTGCCCTCCTGTACAAGCGAACTTGACCTTCACATGCATACATACCCTCCTATATAGGTGAACCTACCCTAGATAGGAAAACTTGCCCTCCTGACAGATGATTTCCCCCTCCGTTCAGTCGTTTTGAGCACCCTTGTGTCCATCATCAACACATTTTTCGTAAGTCATCATTTCATTGACCAAACCACATAAGTGCTACTTAGAACATCATTAGAGTCCATATCCATCATCAAATCATCCATCCCAATCACTTGACTCCGTTTTGAGAGTTTTTATTTTCATGCCGAAACTTTTGGAGGCCATAACTTTTGACTCGAGTGTCCATTTGAGCTAAAATTTTATGAGTGGTTACATTATGAGGTGTCATGTGGATTCCCAACCGACTTTTAGTCAATTGCACCCCATTTTGCCACATTTTTGGATTTCCAAACTTTCATCTTGACCCTCAAAATCACAATTTAATAGTTTTTTTCAATTTTAAAAAAATCATTTTCGTTAATAACTCATAATGCATGTCTCAAATTTGGGATGTTAGTTGGAAATTCATCCTATTCTAGTTTTGGGTATTTTTTTGAAAAAAACTTGGACTCTCAAAAGTATGGCTGTGAAGTTTCCTAAAATGGAAAAATTTGATAATTTTTGAAAATTGCCAAATCTGGAAAAATCTGATTGTCAGCGCCTTCTTTAAATTGTCAGCACATTCTTTAAACCCCAGAACTTGGTGTAGAATCAATATCATCACATCCTCCAATCATCCTAATCTAAGCTTCAATCCAATCCTAATATGAGCTTTAATCTAATCCCAATCTGAGCTTAACCAAAATCCTAATCTGAGCTTTAGTCCATCTGCAGCCAAGATTTTTGGATATCGAAACAAATCTTAAGATCCCTCCCCCCATCTTCTTCAATTTCTTCCTATTCATCCTTTCATCCATTTCGAGATTCATTCTCCCCATCCAAGCATTCGTTCATCCATTCTGATCAATCGTTTACTCATTTTAAGCTTTCATCCATCCATTCTAAACATCCGTTCCCTCTTTTCTGATCATTCGTTTACTCAAAATGAGTAAACGTTCATCTATTTTGAACCTTTTTCTATCACTTTGAACTCTAGTTATGGCATTCTAATCTTTCATCACTCGTTCTAAGTAAAAGTTCATCCATTTCAAACCTTCTATGATTTTGAACTCTAGTTTTGCCATTCTGATCATTCGTTTACTCATTCTGAGTAACGTTCATCCATTTCAAACCTTCTTTTGGGTATGTGCAAGATCATGATGGAAAAAGCAGGACCTTCAGTGGCAAAAAAATAAGAAAAATTAGAGTTAGGTAACTTGACATGAGGATTTGAATAAGTTATCTATATTATTTAAAAAATATGTAAGAATAGAATTTGTAGCAAATTGAATGTAGTTTCTAAACTACTAGGTTTTTTATAAATAAAAAAAATCTATTTGGTGAAAATTTGAAATTTCAATGCAGTAGTACTTAAATTTCAACAAAAAAATAAGTAGGTGTTTGTCTGACCACCATAACCACAATAAAATCATAATATTTTTTTTATAATATTTTAGATATAATTAGAGGAATCATGTCTCGATGTGATGCATATTTTTTTGTAATTTTTTTCCAAGTAAATAATTAATTATGAATTTTTATTACAACTTTTAAAAAATATAAATAAATCGTATGTCTGACCACCTTAACTTGGTCAAAACTTGATGAAATTCAATTTTTCTTTTTTTAATCCTATAGAATGCAAAGCATAGAATGTGATTCATGTTTTGGATTCAAAAAATGTGATACCGTTTGAAAGCTATATTTTTTTTTCAATCAACCTATCAATTAGGACGTTAGTCATAATTTGAATAGGAAATGAATAATAATTACTTCTTAAATTCAAAGTAAAGCATAATTTATATTGGTACAAATCTGAGAATCTCCTTTAAAAACCCTTTTTCGTTTCATCAATTTTGGATGAAAAAAAAGTTGTCAGCCACATACCCATCATAATGCCACTTTTTGGCCCATCATGATCATGCACATACCCTTCTATCATTTTGAACTCTAGTACTACTATTCCGATCATTTGTTTACTCATTCTGAGTAAACCTTCATCTGTTTCAAACCTTCTTCTATCATTTTGAACTCTAGTTCTACCATGTCGATCATTCGTTTACTCATTCTGAGTAAATGTTCATCCATTTCAAACCTTCTTCTATCATTTTGAACTCTTTTTCTACCATTCTGATAATTCATTTACTCGTTTCAAGTAAATTTTCATCCATTTCAAACCTTCTTCTATCATTTTGAACTCTTATTTTTCCATTCTGATCATTTATTTACTCATTCCGAGTAAACGTTCATCCATTTCAAACCTTCTTCTATCATTTTGAACTCTATTTTTTCCATTCCAATCATTTGTTTACTCATTCCAAGTAAAAATTCATCCATTTCAAACCTTCTATCATTTTGAACTCTAGTTCTCCCATTTTGATCATTCATTTACTCATTATGAGTAACTTTTCATTTATTTCAAACCTCCTTTCATCATTTCAAACTCTCGTTCTATGATTCTGATCTTTTGTTTACTCATTTTGAGTAAACATTCATCCATTTCACACCTCCTTTCATCATTTTGAACTATCAACCTGCCATTGTGATCTTTTTTTTACTCATTTGAAGTAAATGTTCATCCATTTCACACCTCCTTTCATCATTTTGAACTCTCATTCTACCATTGTGATCTTTTGTTTACTTGTTTGAAGTAAATTTTCATCCATTTCACACCTCCTTTCATCATTTTGAACTCTCATTTTGTCATTTTGATCTTTCATTTACTCGCTCTGAGTAAATGTTCATCCATTTCAAACCTTCTATCATTTCAAACTCTTGTTCTGAACGTTTATCCATTCCAAGGTTCCTTCTATCATTCTGAACTCTCGTACAACCATTTCAATCAATCATCTACTCATTATGAGTAATCTATCATTCATTCTGGGCTTTCATCTTCTCATTCTGACAATCATTCATCTAATTAATAACATTTTGTTTCCACAGTCCATGATAGATGTAAGTAAGATTTCTGGATTAACTGTGGGCAAATTTTTTACATCAATTTTAATGACGTTTCGAATCAAACTCCATGATCCATCATCAGGATGATAAGCAGAAAGAGAGAGCAGTGAAAATAAGATAGCAGACTTGGGTAGAAATAGGTGAGGGAAGGGGAAGGGGAAGACACAAAACCCAAAAAATGGGGGAGAAAAGGTCAGACAAAGGGAGAGGAGAGGAGAGTAAAAAATTTGCACATAGTTAATCCAGAAATCTTACTTACATCAATCATTCATCTATTCTTAGCAGTCATTTACTTGTTTTGAGTAGTCGTTCATCTGTTCCGATCAATCGTTTACTCATTTTGAGTATTCGTTCATCCATTTTATCATCCATTCCTCCAATCAAATCATCGTTTTCCCCATCCAAATCCCCCGAACTTCATCTCGAGTTATTATCCAAATTGACCTAAGTGTTTGATCTGATCATCATCATCAACATCTGCTAAGGATTGTCATATGTCCTAAGTTAATCATCATCGTCGGCCCAATCAATCCATTTTCAATCTCAAAGTAGATTCGGTGCCACAATCATCTTTTTATCCTTTAATTCAATCAATCAGCATCCTAAGTCACCTAGGATAATCTCTGAATGGGGTTTAGAATCCCTTCCATCATCCTATCCAATCCATTAGTCGGTCTTATCAATCATCGATCGATCCTATCCAATCCAATCCAATCACATTCCCTATCCAATCACTTTCAACCCAATCAATCTACTTCTATCTTGAAGTAGATTTGGTCAATCCCATTACATCATCTAATCATCCTAATTTGAGCTTTTATCCAATCCTGATCTGAGCTTGGCCTAAATCTTGACTCAAGTTTTAGTCTATTTCCATCCAAAATATTTGATCTATCACATTTATCCTTTTTTCATCATGAATCCTTATCCTCCATCAATAGTACTCAATGGAAACCCTAATTATGTCGGTGACAATAATGAAAGTCTTGTCAATCAAGAAGAATATGACACAGATCCCCTTAACGCTATCATTGCTAGTAAACTTTCTCCACCTGCTTTCCAAAATCCAATCACCCCTTCCAGCTACCCCATTATGTCTTCATCCATGCCTACTCATGCTCCTTATGCTACCTTTGACAAGGGATATTCATTACCTTACCCATCCACATATGTGTCATATCCTTCATCTACACCTTCCTATCCTAATCCAACATGCACATCAACTTATTCTAATCTGACATCCACATCTTCTTATCCTAATCAGTCATCTCAATCTTCCCATCCTAATCCACCATCCCAATACCCTCACTACAATCCATCAACTGTATCCTCTTGTCCTAATCCGCCATCCATTTCCTCCTATCTTAATTCATCACTCCAATATCCCTACCTCAATCCTCCTTCCAATCCTAATCCTCTACCTACCCCCAATCCAATATCTAATCCCATTCCTCCATCTAATCCTAATCCACTAATCCATAGCCCTAATCCCCCACCAATCCATAATCCTTCATCCAATCCTACCTTTCCATCTCAGCCTAGAGTAGTCAAGTTTCTTACTCAAAAAGTTCTCCAAGGACTTATAATAAAGAAAACATCCCCCACTCCACAAATTTCCGTCATGGAACCATGACATCCCAACCCATCATCCACAGTCATTAGTGATGAGACTTTTCTCCATCCAACACCTATCATTGATGATAGCACCCCTAGCGCCACTCAAATCGTTGACACCATTGAAATCATCATTGAATCCATCGAACCCCCATCTCCTACTCTAGAATCCATCAAACCCCCATCTCCTACTCCAGAAAACATCGAAACAATTGATGATGACCAAATCCAATCCACTCTGCCTACTCCTACATCCATCCAATCCATCAAAGACACCCACATCCAATCCACTTCTCCCACTCCTAGTGTCACTAAAATCCATTCCCATTAATTTTTTGAATCCTCCATTCCTCCATCTTCCCCACTTGAAGAGTCCCTCCAACACTCTATCATCCTGCCATCCACACAAGAAGAGCTATGCCAAGAGCTTGATCCAACACATAACAACATACCCCCTTCTCCAGATCAAGATCCTACCATCCCATCTAGTCCACATCAAGATCACAATCCCCCATCCATTCCATCCCATGATCTCCTTGATTCTACCACTCCATCTCATGATCCTCCATCGTTGCATAAACCTACTATTCCCACATTGCTTGTATATCCCCTTGGTAACCTCACATTCCTCCATGGTGGTCTCCTTGAAGAAGAAAAACACAACGTATATACCACCCACCATCCTCCACCTAATGATGGACTCGCATCATGTTTTTAGAATAAAAAAAATCCTATCATGGATCAAATGCTCAAGAACATGAACTATCAAGGAAAAGGTTTAGGCCTTCATGAGCAAGGTATTTTAGAGCCCATCAAGGTCAAAGAACAAATCTATATGCAAGGTCTTAGACCTATTTCCCAAGACTCGCAATCTAAAGATTTTGGTACAACCTCTAGACATCCTAACGAGCCTCTTCCAAAAGAAATATAGGCTCTTCCCATCACTCCAATAGATCATATTCTACCATTCCTCCTGCATTCTATCACCTCAAAACAACTGTCCACATTCCTCCATCTGCTCCATCCATTTTGGGTCCTTATATTCCTCCATCTCCCATCATGTATCCCCTAACTACTAAGTTCATTTTGGGCCCTTATATCTCAAAATAACCTCCTCCATCTTGTCCTATTCATCCTTTCATCCATCTAACACCTATCCATGTCACCCATCATAAACATCCCACTCTCATGTCCCCTAATCAGGATCAACAAAGGAACGTACCCACACATCCTCCACCCACATATTATCCCCCTAATCCTACCTCCATTGCTCCACATCATCCATGTCCTCACACCCATCCCATTTCTATCAAAAGTACTTTGGATACTAAAGAAAAAAGGCATAAATCCAAACATCCACATAAATATAAAGCTCCCCATGTCTCCTCTAAAAGACATGGTGAAGAAAAGAAAAATCAAAATCAAAATCAAATCTGTAGGCCAGAAAGGCCCACCAAAGAAAAAATCAAAACCATGTGGATCCCAAAGAAAAAACATGCCATGCCTTCAAATGAAGCATTTGTAACCACATCCAAAGTTTCTAATCCAAAAGTTAATCATACACTCCCTCCATCTCCTAAATCTATTGTGGGTCCTTATGTCCCAAAATTCACTATCCCATCTCCTCCATTATACCTGCATTCTCCATCTATTAATCCTCTTATCATTTCACATTCATCACCATATGTGCCAATGTTGGTCCTAAACTCACCACCCCATCATTCCATCTATACTATTTCTAGCATCCCATCCATTATCCTGCATATCTTCCCCATCAAATCCCTCTAATTCATCCTCTTGCATAATCCATTTATCCTAATAAGGTTGTACTAACATCCAACAATCGCTTCAAACATGGGCTCTTGATACCTTGTATGGAACTTGATGCTTGAGTCCTTCATCCATCTCCTTATCACATGTCTTCTAAATCCCCTTATCCATCTCCATTTGCGTGCTATCCAAAAAAATAGAAAAGTAAAAAAAAAATCAAAAAAATAAAAATAGTAAAGAGAAATAATCCATCCAATGGTGAAAACTTGGTCAACAAGCACCTTGGATAAGTACCATGATGAAAACCTGGAAAATAGGCATCATGCGTAAATCCCCATCCATCCTTTTCCACATTTGGGGGCAGCTTCCTGGTATGCATTCCCTCCATTCACTATGCTTCCTGCTATACTTCTAGCTATGCATCTTCCTACTGTACATCCTTTTCATTCATCCCCTCCATCCTACCTATCTTGCACATCCTGCTTGGCATATCTCATTTATCCCAATCCTTCCATCTTCCTTGTGATCTTGATATCGATAGGGGAAAACATATAAACATGCTTTGGACACATCTTGGCATACATTCCCCTCATCTGCACACTATCCTAATCCTTATTCGCATTCATCTACCTTCCTTGTCCACCCATCATGCTACCAAAAATCTCCCTTCCTTATCCATACATCCTATCCATACCCATCTCATTCCCTTATATGTCTATCCTTTTATCTTCCATACTTCATGCCTCATCACACATGACATATTTAGTGTGGGGCCATCTATCTTCCTTTGTGACATAGTCCTTTGAGACATCCTTCATCTAGAAAACAATCCCTTCCATCCCCCCATCCATATAGAAATCCTTTCCATCACCCAAATTATTATATATCCATTTATCTAGCCAATAACCTTTTCCCCATCCAACTCCTTAGCCCTCTATCCAATCCATCTAAACAATATTTTTCCTTCCCCCATCCTGTATCCTCATCCCATCTCATAATCCCTTGTCATTGGTATCTAGCTATAAAATAGGCTACTCCCCATGCAATCCAATGGCATCTATCTTATCACCATCACTTATGGTTCTTTTGCACATCTTTTCAATCTTGTATCTCTTCTCATCACTCATCTCTCCATCATATCATCCTCCCAATTCATTTTGATGATTTGGATAACTATCCCATCCCTAAGCTTTGTGTCATCACCATCATCCTATCCAATCCAATAGGTCTATCCTATCTCATCATATCGGTCCCATCTTTCTATCCACTTCTCCTAGTCATCTCATCATCTTTTATCCATCATTTGTCTTTGGCATTTTTTTGAATTACGTTACCCCTGTGCTGGCACATGGGAAAGGTTGATCATTTGATACACTTCTGGGGCTCTTTTATAGTATATTATCGATCTTCATTGTGCAATTTTCTCATTTTTTCCATCCTATCTTTATCATCCATCGAGGTCTCCATTGTGGTATGTCAGCAACCTTTTATCGAACTACAAGGGCTCTGTGCTTTCACGTAGGAAAGACTAATCTTTGATTGGCCCCCAAGCCCCCTAGGTTTTTATGGTGTGTTAGTCTTGTGTCATGTCTCTTGTGTCGTGTCGTCAAGATATGCCTTATCTAGTTGGTTCTTAACAAACGAGGTCCACTTGTATCAGCAGATCCAATCGGTTTTGAATATACTATGTCATATCAATCTTTTAGTATCCATCATCCATCTGAATAGGATGCATCCTTCCTAATAGACCTCATCAATCCAATCCATCCCATTGATCCCATGGAAAAGGATGTTTGAAATTGATTGTCATATTTTGATGCTTTTGGCTTTTGTTTATCATTTGAGCTCCCTATCATCACTTGTCATGGTCGCCTTGATCCATCATATCATGGTGTGCTTTGACTAGTCAACATTGGGGTTTATCTTGACCTTTTCTTAGTTGTTGTCTTCTCATTTGTCCCACATAGTACCCACCAAGATCCTTGAGATCTTGTGTTAGGCTAGGGCATCCTTGTGTGCTTGTGGTTATCCCAATACCTGGCCCGACCAAGGTCATCATGACTTTGGGGTGTTGGGATATCCTTCTTGTTTGATGTGTTTGTTTCATGCATTAGACACTAATCTGCCTTGGTCCTTTATACCTTGGTGTATCATGTCTTCTACTATAGAAAAAATTAGTGCTCCTAAAAAATGGAAAATTGCATTTGGATGGAATTTCATCTCCATCCTCTAATCTTGCAAGTATCCCCCATTCTCTCATCTATCACAATCCCCTTCCATCCATTCATCCTTCCTCACTCTCCCTCCCATATCCATCCAATCTCTTATCATTATCTCTTCAATATTCTTGGAATAATATCGATTAGTTATTCTAAGCATATTGTCCCTTATCACTTTGCATCACCATCTTCATGTCCTCTTTCATCATCTCATCCATTTTGAGAGCACATTCATGTTCTCTAGAACTCGCATGTCCTCTCGAGGGGGCACCCTTCATCCCTAACTTTCATCTTCACTCCCATCATCTTTCCTCCTAGTCACTCCTGTAATGACTGGGGCATCTCTCCCAATCTAACCATCTTCTTTCGGGTTCTACGTTTTAATATTCTTTGAAATGATGCTACTTCGTAACACCCTCTCAAAGAGGGGAAAAGTTTAGGCACCTAAATTTGGACACTTAATTTATCCAAATTTATCCTCTTCAGTCTAAGCAACCTTTTATTTGCATTAATTTTTTTTAAATTTTTTTTATTAAACTATAGGAATTGGGTAGCACGACCCCCTATAAATTGTAGTGTGCCTGGTAAAAATTTTAACATGACCGGTAGCACTGGTGCAACACTCCCTTCGGTACCACAGGGGTGGGGGAGACTAGACCTCGTGACCAACCTCCTGCAATAGGAAAGATTTAGCCAACCAAGCTAGGGCCCCAACCCCTTTATTTGCATTAATTAAGTAATATTACTATTATTTAATTAATACCCTTAATTCTTATAATCCCTAAGATACTTAGTTAATAATTAAATACCTCATCTCTTTAATCCCCCTTTCATCAAATGAATTAAATAAATATGATATTTATTTAATTCCTCACATGTCACATCCCTTAATCTCAATCAATCTCCTAATCTCACAATTAGGGATGTGCACATGCCTAATCCTTGATTAGGATGTGTCACATCCTCCAAATTTTGCAAGTTGGCCCCTAATCTCTCTTAGCCACCTAACCCTCCTCTAATCCTTCATTAACTAGCCTAATCAACCTCCCAAGGAATTTTTAATTCATTTTATCCTTCCAAGGAATATTAAATTCATTTTCCTCTTCCCCACGTGATCTTTGACTTGTCATATCAAGTCACATGTGAACTCTTCCCCATGGAATCTTTGAATTGTCACATCAAGTCACTTGTGACAAGTGTTTACCATTTTAGTCGCTTTTTCTTATCCAAGGTACTTTCCACCTCTCCCTTTAGAACCTTGTCTTATCCACAAGATTCAGCAAGCATGTGAATTTTAAATTCAATTTCTATTCCTCCAAGGAATCTTCTCATCCACCAAGGTACTTGTCCTTCCTCCACATCATTTACCCTCCTTCCACCTCATTTACACATCACCATCCCTAAGCCATCTCACATTCCAACTGTCAAGATGTGAGGCCTTGTGAGTCCTCAACTCACCATAGCCCTCCATCTTGACCTTGTTGGATGAATCTCAACCATTGAATTGTCTAGAGAATTCAACTTCCTCTACAAATACCCCCTCTTTTCTCTCATTTGGGGGGGGGAGATCATTTTGCTAACCAGACTCTTGAATTTTTTTCATTTGAGCCATACTTAGCCAAAAACTTACATTTGCATCCATTCCCATCCATGTATTATCCATCTTGCATCCCACACTTGCATCTTTTTCTATCCAAGGAGCATACACAACATCAAAGATCAAGGGCCAACCAAAGGACTGATTCAAGACAAGGTAAATCAACTCCTTTTTATTATCTTTACTTTGTTTTTGAATCCAACTAGGCTAATCTTGAGGTGTTAGGTGTTTAGGTGGTTTCTTGCATTTTTTGTGTTGCTACTCATTTCAAGGGCTTCTTTTATGCCTGATCACATAATAAATGTTAGTACAGTGATTATAACTGTAGTTGGTTTTGAAGTGACAACTCGCTAGTTGAAGGCTTGACCACTGACTTTTTATAAAGGCCTAGTAGTTAAAAGGAATTTGACCACTGCAAATATTTTTGGATGAACTTTTGATTTATTCGCTAGCTAGTTTTGAACAATTTTGACTAGTCTGATGAATGGAGGGCCCGCCACTGGCTTTAATATGATTTTTTTGAATTTTGAAAAGCTTTCAAATTTTGATAATTTAAAAAAGAAATTAATAAAATAAAATTTTAAATAAAGTTGAGTCGTAGGTACAAGCCTATCGTACAAGATTGACAGGGTTGTAGAAGGTACCTTGTCGGTACCTTATACCAATTTCTTTTGACTTTTATATTTTTTTGATATATTTTTGGTTTTTTTTATTTAATAAAAACTCCAATAAAAAACTATTGAAAATATTTTTTTTTGCAACCAAAATAAAATAAAAAATTCTCAGATGTGTAACCCGACCAATTTTATAGTGATTACGGTGTATGGAATTTGTACAATCTGTACGGAATACTTTTATCAAATATTTTTCAAGCCTTGATATGCGTGCAAGGGATCTTCAAGCAAAAAAAAAATTCCCCAAATTCAACTTTGTCCAAATTGGACAAATTATATATGAAAATGGGGATTTTTAGGCCTTCTAGATGCAATGACATAGTCCGTTTTGGCTCAAAATGCTCATAGAAAAATATCACTATTGAATCTTTCTTAGATTCGAGAAGGGGCTTGAAGATCTAAATGCTCTAATACCATGTAAGAGTTGTTGATGAACTCGAGCACCTAGGATCACCTGTAAAACTAAGATCAACCTTCGACACGAGAGAAGCATGAGGATGAATTGTTGGAATATGGTGCAATAACATAATATGATATTATCACACTCAAAATTATACAATATGTATCAAGACTCCCTTGAACTATTTGAGCTAATATGAGCTCATCTGGACTAGATAGGAGGGAGAGGTGAGTGCTAAATATATAGCAGAATATAGGCACATAATTCCAAGAGGAGTAATAACTCCCAAACAACCAAATTAGGTGGGAGTTATACCTACTTGGAAAATGCCAAATATGTGGCATAACCTACATAGAAGGAGACAAGAGAATTTTTGTGAAGTAGGAAAAAATTACAATTTAAGAGGGTGTGATACTCAACCACCCAAGTGTGGGTGAGAGTGACACATGCAATCGGTGGATTATGACACATGTCCTCACATAAACCATGCCTCCTATAACCTAAGGTATGCTTAATAATGTGTAGGAAAAATAAATATTAAAAAACCTACACTAACATTTTCTTTGTGTCCACCTCAATGACTCTATGAGATACGATAAAACCTAAAAAAATTCACTATCTCCACCAGAGACACTTGTTTGGATTTAATGTCATGTTTTATTTTCACATTCACTCCAAGATCCTTCAAAGGATATTCACATTGTCTTGTTGAGTTAAGGATTAAATTGCTAAAATATCATCAACATAATCTTCCAAAATCTTATGTATGTAATCATGAAATATCAATGCCATAGCTCGTTTATATGTTGCATCTATATTCTTCAATCCCAAAGGTATCATGACCCAACAAAATATTCCCCAAGCTATTGTAAATGTTGTTTTGTATTGATCTTGAGGGTTGATAAAGATTTGATTATATCCAGAAAATCCATCCATGAATGACAACAAAGCATGTTGCGTAGTTGAGTCTATTATCATGTCGATATTAGGAAGGGGAAATCCATCTTTTAAAGACAATTTATTTAAATCTCAAAATTCCATACACATCCTAATATGATTGTTTGATTTCATGACTACGACAATTTTTGAGATCCAAGGAGAATAATCTATAGGACGTATAAAACCAACTTCGAGGAGCTTCTCAATCTTGGCCTTAACCAACAAGTCTATCTTAGGGTTCATCTTTCTAATCTTTTGTTTAACAGGTTTATCATTTTCAACAAGCACTATGTTGTATGTAACAAACTTAGGGTCAATTCTCGACGTATCTGAATAAGTCCAAGAAAAAATTTCAGGAAAGTCATGAAGTTGCATGGTCCTCTTGTTCTTCATCATCAAGGAACTTTCCTATCTTAATCACTTTCTCATTATTGTTGATTTCCATTGGTATATCAATTGTATCTCCTAAAGGAAGTGCATTTTGTTTCAAAAATTTAGGGTTGTATTATTCTTTACTCATGTCAATCTCACTACTTTCCTCTTCTCCATCTTTTTTCTTGGTACTAATCATTGCACATGTAACCTGTTTCTTTTCAGGAGGAGTATATGGTTTGTCATAAAATCCTAGAATCTCTTTCAAGGCTTCATCATCTTTGAAAAACTCCAATGATGCTTCACAAGTTGTATCAATCAATCCCTGATGGTTCAAGGTGAGAGTTGTTTTAGGCTTTTTGGACACTGAAAAAGTAACCCTTCTACTTTTTTTGTCTCGTTTGGGTCCTCCTTGTAATTTTGGCATAATTGTGCTTTGATTTAGTGTTGTAATGTGGATAACACATTCACATTATGTCTTGGTCCATTGTGAATTAAAAATAATTCAAGTGGTACCTTACTTAAGTGTTGTAACACACTTTCACACTTTTCTAGGGTCTTGTTAATGCATTTCACCTAAATAATCTCTTTTTATCACTTACCAAGCCTTATTTCAAAGTGTTGCAAATTATTGGAATAAAATTTCACACTTTTCTAGGCTTGTCATTAATAATTGGAACTTTCCAATGCTTTAATTGGCTCCATTTTACACTTACAGACCTTACTTAAGTGTACTTTTGAAAATAATCCTAATTAACATCATTTAAAATACCTAAATTCCAAAAACCACATAAAATTCCTTAAGTGGGAGCCGATTACCATTAGGGGCGAATGAGTCCCCTTTGGCACAACACTCAAAATAATTTCAAATTTCTGACAGGTTATTATTTTCTAAGATCTAAGGTTGGCCTGTGATGTGGTATTTTTAGGAATTACTACATAATTGTGTATAATATAGGGTTTTCCCACTCATTTCACCCCCCATTCATTCAATCAATTAATCAATCCATCACTTAGGCATTCTAATCATTTCAAGCATCCTCAAGTCTACATCCATTAGAGCTATTACTTGCATGTCTGCAAAACTCTACTTCAAGGGTTTGGTGATTTGTAGCATTATCATTTTTCATTCATCATTCCTTCATTTAATTTTCAAGGGTTTAATTACCATCAAGGGGTTTGACCAAGGCAAACCCGTATTCACTAACCCTCAAAAAATTTTCCCTCTCTTTACATGTGTTTTGCAAGTCTAGATTGCAGATTTATCAAATAGAAAAATTGGAAAAGTTTTGATCAATTTGTTAAATTCATTCAAAGTTATCAAAACCCTAGGAGAAGCTTGGATAAAACCTATAGATTGAATTATGCAATTTCAGATCCAGAAACCTGTCAAGAGCAAAAGTGTAGACTAAGCGCTACAAATTCCACTTTTGAATTTCTAGAAATCAGGAAGTGGACTAATACGCCATTAGTGATGAATGAGTCCCACTGCTCATGCCTAAACAAATATTTTTTACAATTTTGAGTACCTAGTTGTTTGAAACCTATTTCAGAACAGTTTTCTAGAAAGCAAGACTAAGCCTACTAGCTTGGCATATGAGTCCTAGTTGGCATCAACAATGAAGTATTTAGGATTCTACAGCTCCATTCCATCCTTTTCTAGTCTGTAGATAAGCTTTTGTTATAGTTTACTTGCATTTCTAGGTCATTTTGCATATCTCAATGTGTTTTCAAATGTCTTGTATTTTCTTAGTTTTGCATTAGTAGTTAATCTCTTTTATCAATTTCTAGCCTTGAGGACAATACCCTTTGATATATTTCAATCTCTTTGCATTGGAATCTCAAGGGTTTTTTCTTGAGTGCGAACATTGTGAAATCAAGTCCCTCTTCCTTCATTTCCCTTTTTAGTGTGGATAAAGGAAGTTGTGCATTTCATTTCCATTTTCCAAATTTTGGTGAACCCAAATTTAGAACATTTTAATTCTTCTTTGAAGTGCATTTACATCCTAGGAATAGCTTACATTAACATTGCATTGCATGTTGCATTGTTTAATTTGCATTCTAGGGTTTCAAATTTTGCACTAGTCAAAAGCTCATATACCTTGCATTACTGCATTGCATTTCATTAATAATTACTAAAATTTTGCATTTCCATATCATATTTTCATCAGAAAATATAACAAGCATAAAACCAATTCAAAAATATCACTACCTAGACTCATTTTCCACCCTGCGTGAATCAATCTAGTTGCATATTTTTCACTGCATTTTTTGGCATTTAATCTTCAATTTCTAAATTTCTATTTTTTGTTGTTACCTTTCTATTTATGTTTCTAGATTTGTTGTTCCATTCAATTTATTTCCTTTAGTTTAAATTCATTTATCTTCTGCAATCTAAAATTTACATTAAATGGATATGTGTTTTAATAAGATTTGGATGTCATTAAAATCCTTAGTTAATATGTCAAGTTGTACCTTTGGAACTGATCCTAATGACATTGAACTTTCACATGCTCCTTCAACTCCTCATGAATGTCCTCCTCATGATGTTGACATCATTGGAGAAGATGATGATAGCTTGAATAAGTTCCTAAATGATATCCTTGACAACCTTCAATCTATTGCATCATTTTATCCATCCATGAACCAACAAGTCCTTCTTACAATACCACCTCCTAAGATGGTTGGTTACTTACATCTTCAAAAAAACATAGAACCTAAGCTCCCTATGCAAGGTGAACCTAAGAAAGAAAACAGTAAACCATTTTACGATAACAAAGTAACAAACACTCCCATCAACCTTGAAGAAACATATGGAAAAGGTTTCACAATTTTCAGCAAACAAGGATGTGACATAACAACTGAACATAGAATTCATGAAATCTTAGAGAAAAATTTAAAAGATGAAAACACAAAAGGATTAGGATATCAAGATCCCCCTCATAAAAGCAGCCTCCTAGAGAATATCTAAAGCTTCATGATGATAGCATAGTGATATTTGATTACCCTCCCAAACTGAATGTCCTCCTTCCTAGGGTAGAGAGAAACCATTTCTTAATAATAATGATAACAATGATAGGATCACTTTGGGTCCTCCTCCTTCAATTCGAGAGAAGGGTGAATCTAGCAAACGAAAGAGGCCTTACAAGTTACACAAACTAAAGTTTCCTCTTTGTCCACCACCTGAAAGTGAAAGGAAATTACAAATACTTTTAAAAAAAGAACTAATCATACTACCACCTATGAATAGGTTGGTGATATATCCTAAAGATTCCAAAGTTCCACATTTTTCGTATCATCACATTCTTGGACATAGTAGTGATGAGTGTTGTACATTGAAAGAAATACTGAGAAATTATCATTTTTGATGGCGATAATTGCTATCTAGTAATCTCATAGAATACTCTCCTACTCCTTGTCATGTAATGGTTGTAGAACATTCTCTTCTCACTGTTATATGACCTTTTCCATCACTTACCTTGGCTCATTCTTTCTTTACACCCAGTGGGGGCAAGAAGTTTCTATCCTTGTCCTAGTAATGCATTTTCCATTGTCTCTTAGCTGTGTTGTTCACCTCCACTTATAAAAACTAAGATTGGGAGGTGGATGACGTGCTTGTAGGTTGACTTGCATTTTCCTCACTATTCTCTTACACTTTTTATTTTCTTTATTTCTTTTGTGTGATTGCATGTGCATAATGTGATCCCCCATGATTTTTTGTCTCTTTGTGATATTCTTGTATTTGTACCTTCATTCTTCTCTATGTTGTGCATCACTTTCAATTTTTTTATTTTTTTATTTTTCTTGTGTTTTCCTTTTGGGGATGATGCAAGGCATTGAGACATTCATGCCTCTTTCAGGTTGACCCAAAAGTATTTTCTTTTTCTTTTCCTTTTCTTTTGTTTTGCTTTTGGGCATGATGTAAGGCATTGAGAGATTCATGTCTCCTTCATGTTGACCCAAAATATTTTCCTTTTTATTTCACCTTTCATTTCCATTTGTCTTGTGTTTTCCTTTTGGGGATGACGCAAGGCATCAAGACACCCTATGTCTCTTCCATGTTGACCAAAAAGGTTTTTCTTTGTTTTCAATCTCTTTGTATCATTCTTCTAGTTCTATGTATATTTAGGGGATGATGACAGTTATGAGATCCTTACAGAACATTGCAACAAAGAACATACTGACTCCAAATCCATAGATCCCTTATGTGTTTAGTGTTTTCATTTTGGGGGAAATCCATCTTTCTTTTACCTTCACATGACATAGCTTTACTAAGAAACATATGACTTGGCATAGGGCTTTCCAGGTTGCCTCTCATGTCTTGTTTATTTTTTTCATTTTTCATTTTCTACTTTAAGGTAATTACTCACAGTATGGTGTTCAACAATTCCTTTAAACTGGGGGCATATATTGGCATTATTATTTTTCATTTTTCCTTTTTCTTGGTTTTTAGTGCAGCCTTCTTACTTCATATGATGTATTTGTTTCTTTGTGGATGACATTAGGTATGATGTCTTTCATGGGCATGTTCTATCTTAGCATATTACATTCCTCTTGGTGGATTGATGAAACACACTGCATCCCCTAAGTTGTGAATCTTCTATTCTTTGATTGGTCCTCTCTTGGAGACCTCAAACACAATGTTCCCTAAGTGAAAGACCTCGCATGAACTAAGCGAGACTCCTTTGAACATTATTTGCATGTTGCATTTTGTATTTGTTATATCACCACCTTGCATAACACAACTTGCATGTGTGTGGTGCCATCGCATTTTTTCATGAGCTTCAAGCATACAAAGTTTTGCTTGTCTCGTGCAACCTTCTTACTTCATACAATGCATTTTTCACTTTGTGGATGACATTTGGTATGATCTCTTTCATGAGCATGTTCTATCTTAGCATATTACATTCCTCTTGGTGGATTGATGCGACACACTACATCCCCTAATTTTTTCAATCTTCTATTCTTTGATTGGTCCTCTCTTGGAGAAATTAGACATAATGTTCCCTAAGTTAAAGATCTCACATGAACTAAGCAAGACTCCTTTGAATATTATTTACAAGTTTCATTTTGCATTTGTTATATGGCCACCTTGTGTAACACAACTTGCATGCCTATGGTGCCATCACGTTTGTTCATGAGCTCCAAGCATACAAATTTTTTCTTGTCTTGTGAATCTCAAAAGACCATTTTTCTTTTTGTGGCACCTTGTTAAAGTTATCAGGAGGTATAAATTTGGTATGGTTGAGTTGGAAACACATTTTAAGGCATGACTTTCCCCATAGCCATCTGCATGTGTGTGATTGCATACGAGACATGAGTGTATGTTTCTCACCTTTTAGGCCTTCTCACCCGATGGACAACCATGAGTTCCATTGCCTTAGAGTGAGTATGGACACCAAAAAAAGTAGCCCTTCTATTTTTTCTATCTCGTTTGTGTCCTCCTTGTGATTTTGGCTTAATTTTTCCTTGATTTAGTGTTGTAATGTGGATAACACATTCACATTAGGTCTTGGGCCCTTGTGAGTTAAAAATAATTCAAGTGGTACCTTACCTAAGTGTTGTAAAGTGTTGTAACACACTTTCACACTTTTCTAGGGTCTTGTTAATGTATTTCACCTAAATAAACTCTTTTTATCACTTACCAAGCCTTATTTCAAAGTGTTGCAAAGTATTGTAACAAACTTTCATACTTTTCTAGGCTTTTCATTAATAACTAGACCTTTCTTATGCTTTAATTGGCCCCATTTTACACTTATAGGCATTACTTAAGTGTAATTTTGAAAATAATCTCGATAAACATCATTTAAAATACCTAAATTCCAAAACCCACTTAAAATGCCTTAAGTGGGACCCATTCACCATTAGGGTAAAATGAGTCCCCTTTGGCACAAAACTCAAAATAATTTCAAATTTCTGGTGGCTTATTATTTTCTAAGATATAAGGTTAGCCTGTGATATGGTATTTTCAAGAATTATTGCATAATTGTGTATAATATAGGGTTTTTCCACTCATTTCATCCACCATTCATTCAATCAATTAATAAATCCATCACTTAGGCATTCTAAGCATTTCAAGCATCTTCAAGTCTACATCCATTGGAGCTATTACTTGCATGTTTTCAGAATTCTACTTCAAGGGTTTGGTGAGTTGTAGCATTCTCATTGTTTAGTCATCAAATGTTCCTTCATTTTATTTTCAACGGTTTAATTACCAACAAGGGGTTTGACAAAGGAAAACCCCTATCACTAACCCTCAACAATTTTTCCCTCTCTTTGCATGTGTTTTGTAGGTGGGCATGTGCAGGATCATGGTATGCCAAACAGGCCCTTAAGTGGCAAAAAATTTAGAAAAATCAGTGTTAGGCAACTTGACGTAAATATTTGAATAAGTTATCTATATTATTTCAAAAATATGTAAGAATAGAATTTGTGAAAATTGAATGTAGTTTCTAAAATACTAGGTTTATTTAAAAATAAATAAAATCTATTTGGTGAAAATTTGAAATTTCAATGCATTAGTACTTAAATTTAGGGAAAAATAAGAAGTAGGTGTGTCTGACCACCCTAACCATAATAAAATGATAATATTTTTTTGTAATATTTTATATATAAGTAGAGGACTTATGTCTGGATGTGATGCATATTTTTTTGTAATTTTTTTCCAAGTAAATAATTAATTATGAATTTTTTATTACAACTTTTAGAAAATATAAAAAGTCGTCTGTCTGACCACCTTAACTTGGTCAAAAATTCATGAAATTTAATTTTTATTTTTTTAATCCTATAGTATGTAAAACATAGAATGTGACGCATGTTTTGGATTCAAAAAATATGATACCGTTTGAAAGTTATAGATGTTTTTCAATCAGCCTATCGATAAGAACTTTAGTTGTAATTCTAATAGAAAATGAATAATAATTAGTTATTAAATTCAAATTAAATCATAATTTATATTTTTGGAAAGCTGAGAACCTCCTCTAAAAACCCTTTTCGTTTCATTAATTTTGGGTGAAAAAAAAGTCGTCAGCCACATACCCTACAAATATTGCCACTTTTTGGCATACCATGATCCTGCACATACCCAGGTGTAGGTTGTAGATTCATCAAAGAGAAAGATTGGAAAAGTTTCCATCAATTTGTTAAAGTCATTAAAATTTGTTGAAACCCTAGGAGAAGCTTGGAGAACACCTATAGATTGAATTCTGCAATTTCAGATCCAAAAACCTGTGAGGAGTAGAAGTGAAAACTAAGGGCTACATATTCCACTTTTGAATTTCCAAAAATTAGGAAGTGGACTGATACACCATCAGTGGTGAGTGAGTTCCATTGCCTAGGCCTAAACAAAACTTTTTTGCAGTTTTGAGTACCTAGTTGTCTGAAACCTGTTCTGACAGAGTTTTCAAAAAGTACGACTAAGTCACCCAACTTGGCATATCAGTTCCATTTGGAATCAACAATGAATTCTTCAAGATTCCAAAGCTCCATTCCATCCTTTTCCAGTCTCCAGGTGCACACTTTCAATTTCATAAGCTTTTGTTATAATTTACTTGAATTTCTCAATCATTTTGCATATCACAACGTGTTTTCAAACATCTTCCATTTTCTTAGTTTTGCATTAGTAGTTGAACCTGAACCATAGATTTTTGGGTAGGGCTTATAGGCTACTCTTGCACTCTTAGGATTTTCCACCTAAAAGGAGAGAGATAAACCCTACGCAAAGGAATCTACGCTAGTTTCACTCAAATTAAGATGTGTATAATGTTACTAAGGCTAATTGAGATGATCTAAAATGTGATTGGATTATCTATTTGAATGATTATGTATATAAAAAATAAGGATTATGCAATGTTGGAAAAAATAATTTGATATGAAAACATGAACTAAGAATGAGAAAATGTAAAATATAATAGAAAAAGGTTGATTCAAGGTGCACCTGGGTAGAGAATGGGGAGTTTGCAATCTTTTGAATTTTGTTTGAGATTACTAAAAATCACCAGTGGGACTCATTCGCCACAAATGGAAAATCAGTCCTGCATCTAATGAAAACTGTCTGGAATAAGTTTTTGAGTGTCGCTATTTGGAATATGACAAAATCTAGATTTCCATCCTTAAGGTGGGACTCATTCGCCACTGATGGTGAATTAGTCCACTCCCAAAATATTGAGAAATCGAGGACCAATTATGTAGCACCAGATCTAAGGTTGTCTACTTGTCGGGTTGTCGAGTTCAAATCTGCAAAAAATTGATGGAATGTGTTCTCCAAGCTTGAAATAAGATGTAGTTGAATTGAAACACTTTGTTCACTTCTTTTCCAGTTTTCAAAACCTAGATTCTTGTGAAATATGCATACACAAGTTTGCAAATACACATGCAAGAAGGCAAAAAGGTTAAGGGTTAGAGAATAGGGGTTTGCCTTGGTCAAAATCCACTTTGGTAATCAAATATTTAATGAAGGAATGGAATGGAAGAGAATGAAGGAATGGAATGGAAGAGAATGATAAACAAATAACACACAAATGCTATCAACTTACCAAACTCTTGTTCAAGAAAATCTAAAGATATAACAATGGCTTCTCTTGAATGCTTGATTCATGCTTGATTATAGGATGCAACGTGCTCAAATGCTTTAATGAATGAAAAGATTGATTAAATGAGTTAGGAGTTGTAAAATAAGGAGAAAAAAACATATCTATACACATTTATGCCTTAGTAACCTGATGATACCTCATCATAGGCTGACATAAGGTGTTTTAAAATAAAAACCCAAAAGAAAATTTAAAATATTTTGAATTTTGAGCTAATAGGAACTCATTCGCCACCCATGGTGAATGGGTTCTACCTTGGACTTGAAAGTGGGTGTAAAGAATTATCTTTCATTCAATGTTGTTTGTTGGGATTACATTCAAAAAAACACTTAATTAAGCCTTATAAGGGAATAAAGGGGTCAAATAAAGCATAAGAAAGGTGTAAATAGTGAAATTATGGCTAGAAAAGCATGAAATTTTGTAACAAGACTTTACAACACTTCAAAATAGGACTTGATAAGTGATGAAAAGGTGATTTTTAGGTGAATTGTAATGAATAAAGTCTAGAAAAGTGAAAAACTGTTTTGCAACATGTGTCATAGAAAAATGGACCCTTGTCATTTTTGTGGCCTTGTAGGTCTTGTTTCATGGTGTTTGATCTATTTTTCTCTGATTCCATGTTGTAATATGGTTTGAACATCCATATTTAGGTACTAAAATTCAAATAATGTCATCTTGTGAAGGTGTTGTGAAGTGTTGTAAGACATTTCTACATTCTTCTAGACTCTATTCATTACACTTCACCTAAAAATCACCTTTTCATCACTAATCAAGTCCTATTTTTAGGTGTTTGAAAGTCTTGTAACAAGATTTCATGCTTTTCTAGGCACAACTTGACTATTTATCCCTTTCTCATGCTTTATTTGGTCCCTTTATTCCCTTACAAGCCTTAATTAAGTGTATTTTTTAATGTAAGCCTGAAAAGCAACATTAAATACAACTTAATTCCTAACACCCATTTTCAGGTCCTAGTGGCACCCATTCACCATGGGTGGAAAATTAATCCCCCTTGGTCCCAAATTCAATTTTTTTAAAATTTTCTTTCAGGTTTTTCTTCAAAATCACTTGATGTCAACTTGTGATTAGGTATGAATGGGTAACTAAGGCACAAGATTGTATAAATAAGTGATTTTCACCTCATTTTACATCTACAATCTCATATCTCAAGCATTCAAGCATCTTACAACATCAATTCAAGCATTAATCAAGCACTTTGGAGTATCCATTGACATTATTTCAAATTTGCATTATCAAGGGTTTGGTAAGTTGATAGCTATTGCATGTCATTATATTATCATTCTCTTTCATTTCATTTTTTCATTAAGGTTCTCATTACAAAAAAGTGGGGTTTGACCAAGGAAAACCCCTATTTCTTAACCCTCAACTATTTTCCCCTATTACATGTGTTTTTGCAGACTTTTGTGTGTAGATTTAACAAGCTTTTTGGTGTTGAAGATTGGAAAACAAGTTAACTAGGTGCTTCAAGTCAACTCATTCATATTTCATGCTTGGAGAAGGTTTTCTATCTATTTCCTATAGAATTAACTTCAACAACCCATAAATCAGAGATTTCCAGATCTAGTGTTGCAGAGTTGTCTCTTGATTTTTCAGAATTTTGGGAGAGGACTAATTCACCACTAGTGGGAAATGAGTCCCACCTTAGGACTAAAAATTTGATTTTTTTTCATATTCTAGATATCAACAGTTAGAAACCAGTTTTCGACACTTTTTCACCAATAGGAGGACTAATTCGCCACCCTGGGTGAATGAGTCCCACTGTGAAATTTCCATAATTTTAGTCAACATTCACAACATTCTAGATTCATCAAATCTTTCCTAGTTTCACTCTATTTCATCCTATTTCTTTTTGTTCTGCATTATTTCATCATTTAGTTCATTGTTTGCATATCACAACATGTTTTCAAACATAGTTTAAATCTTAGCTTTGCATTCATATTTTAGTTTTCTAAACCATTTAATTGAATTTATTTTACTTCATTTATCTTAGAAAATATCATACATAAGATAATTTGAGTGAACCCTTAGCATTTTTGTCCTATCTCTCTCCTTTTGGGTGAAAAACCCTAGAAGAGCAAGAGAAGTCCATAGGAACCCAAAAATCAATAGTTCATTTTGGTGAACCTAACTTTTGAACACTTTTCATTTCTGGTTTCATTCACATATTGCATCTTAGTTTACATTTGCATCAAAATTTAAATAAGACATTGTTTTGTTCTTGCATTCTAGGACTTTTCAGATTGCATTTAAAGTGAAAAATTCATTTAGATTTCATTTTTTCATTGCATCTCATTGAAAAAACTGAAAATCTACATTCTACCTCCTTGATTGCATTCTATAGAGCATTAAAATCATATTAAAATTTCTAAAAAATACACAAAAACATTATACTTGGACTCATTTGCCACCCTAGGTGAATCAGTCCCTCTGCACTTTTTAAACAACATTTCTGGCATCCTTTTGGCATTTTTCTACATTATAGTTTATTTTTCTTGTATTTAGTTTTAATTTCCATAATCTCTTTTTTTAATCATTTATTGCACCTTAGTTTACTTGCATCATGGCATTTCTTTCAATAAGTTTTGGAATTCATTAAAATAATTGGTAGACATGTACAATTGTGCATTTGGTTGTGACCCTAATGACCTTGAACAACCTCATGCTCCTTCAACTCCTCTTGGTTGTCCTCCTCATGATGTAGACATCATTGGAGAAGACGATGATAGCATGAACAAGTTCTACAATGATTTCCTTGATAACCTCAAAGCCAATGCAGCCTTTTATCCATCCATGAAGTCACAAGATCTTCCTACTATTGAACCTCCTAATCACTTTGCATATTTACATCCTGAAATCAATCAAGGACCTAAGGTTGCTCCCTCAACTAGACCTAGTTCCTCTAAACAACCACACTCCAAACCCTTTTACAATCATAAAGTCACAACACTCTCCTATCAATCTTGAAGAAACATACGGTAAAGGCTTCACTATCTTAAGTAAACAAGGTTGTGACACAAAACATGAACATGAAATTCATCAACTTCTTGAAAAAAAAACAACCAAAGAAAATACAACAGGTCTAGGATATCACAATCCTCCTCATCCTGATAGACAACAATTTAAATATTGGAAGCTTCAGGATGACGAAACAATGATCTTTGATGCTCCTCCCGACTTAAACATTCTCCTTCCACGTGAACAACCATTATCCTCTTGTACTGAAAATGATTTAGGATCCCTATGGGTCTTCTTCCTCCTATTCATGAACAACGAGAATTCATCTAGCAAATGAAAATGACCTTACAAATTTAAGAAGCTCAAGTTTCCTACACATCCTCCACCTGAATGTGAAAGCAGACTTCAATTACTTTTAAATAAAGGTCTTATACTTTTACCACCTATGAATAGGTTGGTTATTTTTCCAAAAGACTCTACCATACCATTTTGCAAATATCATCGCATTCATAGACATCGAATAGAAGAATGTTGAACATTGAAGGACATACTGGATAAGTATCAATTCACTGATACTGATTGTTTCCCCATCATACCTTAAAATAATATAAACCCCTTCATCATGCCATAGTTGTAGAATTCTATATTCTCACTATTGCATGATCCTTTCCCATCACCCAATTTGGTTCATTCTTTCCTTTACATTTTGTAGGAGGAAAGAAATTGTTAGCCTTGACCTTGTAATGCATTTTCATTTGTCTCTTAACTATGTCATTCCCTTTTCGCTTACCATTTAAGATTGAGAAACCAATAAATTAGTTAATGATTGACATATATTTGCATTACTTGTTCCTTTTTGTTTTACCTTTCCATGTGTGTATCATGTTTCTTTGTAACGTGTGTTTGATGTTTCCTTCTCTTTGTACACTTCTTCTATTTGTACCTCTCTTCTTCTATTCGTCATGCATTGTCTTTTTCTCTTTCATTTTGTGTTCTCATTTTGGGGATGATGTGAAGCATAGAGATGCCCTATGTATCTTCCATGTTGAACCACAAGGTCCTTGTATTTTCCACTTTCATTTGTGTTCTTATTTTGGGGATGACGTAAAGTGTAGAGACGGATTATGTCTCTTCCATGTTGACTTGAAAGATCCTTGTCTTTTCATTTTTTCTTTGTGTTTCCCTTTTGGGGATGATGCAAAGCATAGAGATGCCCCATGTCTTTTCCATGTTTTATTTTTCTTGTGCTCTCCTTTTGGGGATGAGGTAAGGCATTGAGACCGCAATGTCTCCTTCATGTTGACTAAAAATCTTTTTCATTTACTTTTTCCTTTTCGCTTTCTTTCTTTCCACTTGTGTTTTTCCTTTTATGAGGGATGCAAGGCGTCAAGATTGCAATGTCTCTTCCATGTTGACCCAAAAAAGACTTTATTTTTCCTTTTTTCTCGCTCTCTTTGTGTCATTCTTCTAGTTCTATGTGCTTTGGGGAATGATGATGGTTCTGAGCTCTTTCATAAAAACATTGGAGAAATGAACATACTGACCCTAAATCAATAAATCCCTTATGTGTTTGGTGTGATTTCTTTTTTGGGGGGCAACTCCCTTTTATTTTGTCTTTCATTTTCCTTGACATGATGTAGCCTAACTTTGAAACATATGACTTGGCATAGGGCTTTCCAAGTTGGCTCTCATGTCTTGTTTTATTTTTTCATTTTCTTTCCTAAATTCTACTTTAAAGTAATTACTCACAAAAGGATGTGTAGAAATTCCTTTAAAGTGGCTCGCATGCATTACCATTAGTTAATTTACATTCTTGGTTCCTAGTGAAGCCTTGTCATTTATGTGATGCATTTGTCACTTTGCGGATGGCATTCGATGTCATGTATTTCATAATTGTGATTTATCTTAGCATATTACATTCCTCTTGGTGGCCTGATGCAATGCACTACATCCCCTAAGTTGTGAATATACTATCCTTTGATTGGTACTCTTTTGGAGACATTAGAAACAATGTTCCCTAAGTGACTGTCCTTGCATGAACTTAATGAGACTCCTCTGAACATCTTTCACTTAACATTTTACATTTTTGCATTTTGCGACTTTTTCCACCTTGCATAATGCAACTTGCATGCCTATGGTACTCTTCTTTTTCTTCATGATATTTTTCTTTGTGGTGCCTTGTTAAATTTATTAGTAGGTATAACTTTAATATGGTTGAGAAGGAAGCCCACCTAGTGACATGAACTTTCCCCATAGCCACCTTTGTGTTTGTGAGTGCATACCAACTAGCATATGTATCTTACCATTTTAGGATTTCTCACCCCACAGATAGCCAAAAGTTTTGTGGCCATAGAGTGAGTACATTTGGGCCTTCTCACCTAGCGCACCATCATGAATTTTGTCACCCCAGAGTGAGTACACATTCTCTTTTTCAAATAATCATCATAGATCTAATCCACAACTAGTTGGATTGACGATCAAAGCTTCACTTGATTCATTTCAACACTTGTGTTTTCCTTACAATTCTTATGCTTAGTATGCCATGGGATCTTCATCCTGGGGGCTTGACTATCCCTCTTGATCATTGTTATTCCATATTTCTAATGTAAGTACATTTGAACCCTCTTCTTGATGTTCATGGCTAATCTAGTGTGATTTTGAAGTGAGTTCATCCTCTCACTAAAGTGGGGGCTAAATGTGTCATAGAAAAATGGCCCCTTGCCATTTTCATGGAATTTTAGGTCTTGTTTCATGGTGTTTGATCTATTTTTCTCTAATTTCATGTTGTAACAGGTCTTCAACATGCATATTTAGGTACTAAAATTCAAATAATGATGTTTTGTGAAGGTGTTGTGAAGTGTTCTAAGACGTTTCTACATTCTTGTAGACTCTATTCATTTCAATTCACCTAAAAATCACCTTTTCATCACTAATAAAGTCTTATTTTGAACTGTTGTAAAGTCTTGTAACAAGATTTCACGCTTTTCTAGGCATAACTTAACTATTTTTCCCTTTCTCATGCTTTATTTGGTCCCTTTATGCCCTTATAAGCCTTAATTAAGTTTATTTTTCAATGTAAGCCTAACAAACAACATTAAATACATCTTAATTCCTGACACCCATTTTTCAGGTCCTAGTTGGAACCCATTCACCATGGGGGTGGCTAATGAGTCCCCCTTGGGCCCAAATTCAATTTTTTTAAAATTTCCTTTCAATTTTTTATTCAAAATCACTTGATGTCAGCTAGTGATGAGGCATGAATGGGTAACTAAGGCACAATATTATATAAATAAGTGATTTTCACCTCATTTTACATCTCCTATAATCTCCTCTTTCATTCAAGCATTTAATCTCATATCTCAAGAATTCAAGCATTACTCAAGCACTTTGGATTATCCATTGACATTATTTCAGATTTTCATTATCAAGCGTTTGATAAGTTGATAGCTATTGCATGCTATTAGTTTATCATTCCCTTTCATTTCATTGTTTCACTAAGGGATTAATTACCAAAATTGGGGTTTGACCAAGGAAAACCCCTATTTGCTAACCGTCAACCATTTTTCCCCTATTGCATGTGTGTTTGTAGAATTTTGTTTGCAGGTTGACTAAAATGAACCATAGATTTTTGGGTAGGGCTTATAGGCTACTCTTGCACTCTTAGGATGTTTCACCTAAAAGGAGAGAGATAAACCCTACACAAAGGAATCTATGCTAGCTTCACTCAAATTAAGATGTGTATAATGTTACTAAGGTGAAATGAGATGATCTAAATGCAATTGGATGATCTATTTGAATGATTATGTATGCAAAACCTAAGAATTATGCAATGTTGGAAAACATAATGTGATATGCAAACATGAACTAAGAATGAACAAGTACAAAACATAATAGAAAAAGGTTGACTTAGAGTGCACTTGGGAAGACAATGGGGATCTTGGAATCTTCTGAATGTTGTCTAAGATTACTAAAAATCACTAGTGGGACTCATTCACCACTGATGGTGAATCAGTCATGCGTTTGATGAAAACTGTTGCGAATAGGTTTTTGAGTGTCGGGATCCGAAATCTGACAAAATCTTGATTTCTAGCCTTAAGGTGGGACTCATTTGCCACTAACGGTGAATTAGTCCACTCCCAAAATACTGAGAAATCAGGGACAAATTTTGTAGCACCAAATTTGAGGTTGTCTGCTTGTTGGGTCGCCCAGGTAAAATCTACAGAAAATAGACAAAATGGCTTCTCCAAGCTTGAAATAGGATGTAGTTGACTTGAAAAACTTTGTTGACTTCTTGTCCACTTTTCAACACCTAAATGATTGTCAAATATGCATACATAAGTTTGCAAATACACATGCACGAGGGGAAAAATGGTTAAGGGTTAGAGAATAGGGGTTTGCCTTGGTCACACCCCACTTTGGTAATCAAACCCTTAATGAAGAAATGGAGTGGAAGAGAATGATAAACAAATAACATGCAAATACTATCAACTTACCAAACCCTTATTGAAGAAAATCTGAAGATATAACAATGGTTGCTCTTGAATGCTTGATTGATGCTTGATTATAGGATGCAAAGTGCTGAAAAGCTTTAATGAATGAAAAGATTGCTTGAATGAGTTAGGAGTTGTAAAATCAGGAGAAAAACACATATTTATAGACACTTGTTCCTTAGTAACCTAATGATACCTCATCAGAGGCTGACATAAGGTGTCTCTAAATAAAAACCCAAAAGAAAATTTAAAATATTTTGAATTTTGAGGCAAGAGGGACTCATTCGCCATTGGTGGCAAATGGGTCCCACCTTGGACTTGAAAGTGGGTGTCAGAATATTATCTTGCATTCAATGTTTTTTGTTGGGTTTACATTCAAAAACACACTAAATTTAGCCTTATAAGGGCATAAAGGGGTCAAATAATGCATAAGAAAGGTGTAAATAATGAAATTATGCCTAGAAAAGCATGAAATCTTGTTACAACACTTTACAACACTTCAAAATGGGACTTGCTAAGTGATGAAAAGGTGATTTTTAGGTGAATTGCAATGACTTGAGTCTAGAAACGTGTAGAAATGTTTTACAACACTTCACAACATCTTCACAAGATTTGATTATTTGAAATTTAAGGACCTAATGTGCATGTTCAAGCCACATTACATTAATAAAAAAAAAAAAATGGACAAAGCATTGTGAAGAAAGGCATAAAGACCATGGAAATGACAAGGGGACATTTTTCTATTTAATAGAACCAACTATTTTGTGGTGTTGTAATTCTATAGGCTTCTCTTGCACTCTTAGGATCTTCCTCCTAAAAGGAGAGAGATAGAACAACCCCAAAATTGAAGTGGTTCACTCAATATAATGTATGTGTGATGTGATTAATGATAAATGGGATGATATAAATGCAACTAAACAATGTAATTGAATGATTATGAAGCAAAACCTAAAAAATGTGCAATGTTTGAAAACATAATCTAATATGCAAGCATGAACTAAAACATGAATAAATGCATAATAGAATTAAAGAAGGTTGAATAGAGTAAACCTGGGCAGTGAATGATGAATCTAGAGTGTCTTGAATGCTACTAGAAATAAGTGAAAATCACTAATGGGACTTATTCACCACTTATGGAAAATTAGTCCTACTTATGGCAAAAACTTCTGAAAACTAGTTTTTGGCTATCAGAAACTAGAATCTGATAGAATTTACTTCCCTAGCCTTAAGGTGGGACTCATTCACCACTAATATTGAATCAATCCTCTCCCGAAATTCTTTGAAATCAGAGGTTAATTATGTAGCTCTAGATCTACACGTGTCCTCTTATCTAGTTGATGGAGTCAAATCTATAGAAAATGGACTATAGGTTGTTTCCAAGCTTGAAATAGGGTTGATTTGACTTGAAACACTTTGTTGACTTTTTGACCACATTTAAACACCTAATTTCTTGAAAAATCTTCATAAACAAGTCTATAAACACATATGCAAAAAGGGGGAAAATTGTTACGGGTTAGGTTATAGGGATTTGCCTTGGTCAAATCCCACTTTGGTAATCAAACCCTTAATGAAGAAATGAAATGAAATGAACAAGGAAAGATGAATAAATAGCATGCAAATTTCCTAAACTCACCACAACCTTGTTCAATAAATTTGAAGTTATGTCAATGGATGCCCCAAGATGCTTGATTGATGCTTGATTGAATGATGCAAAGTGCTCAAATGTGAATTGATGTTTAGTGAATGCAAGTGAATGAGGAGATTGAATGATTGTAGGAGATGTAAAATGAGGATAAAAACACATATTTATACACACTTGTTCCTTAGTATCCCAATGATACCTCATCACAGGCCAACATAAGGAAATTTTGAATTTGCAGCCAAGAGGGAATTATTTGCCACCCATGGTGAATGGGTCCCACCTGGGACTTGAAAGTGAGTGTCATAAATTAAGTCACATTTAATGTTTTTTGTTGGGTTTACATTCAAAAATACACTTAATTAAGTCTTATGAGTGCATAAAGGGGTAAAATAAAGCATAAGAAAGGTGTAAATAGTGAAATTAGGCCTAGCAAAACATGATATATTGTTATGTAAGACCTTACAAAACTTAAAAATAGGACTTGATAAGTTATTAAAAGGTGATTTTCAGGTGAATTATAATGAAAATATTCTAGAAAAGTGTATAAATGTGTTACAACACTTCACAACACCTTCACAAGACACCATAATTTAAATATTTAGGACCTAATGTGAATGTTTAAGTTATATTACAACATTAAATCAAAGAAAAATAAACCAAGCATCATGAGAGAAAGACCTAAAAGGACATGAAAATTTCCAACTGTAATAGGTAAATTAATCACACCAAGTCATTGCTTTCTACATTGTCAAATCCTTAAATTGATAAGGAATCAAGTTTAATTTTTTATTTGTCCATGCCAAGTATATCTAGAAGATTCACACTACACATGTTAACCACATTCATTCCCTGGTAAAAAGTAATTTCTATGTTAACCACATCCATCCCTTGAATTATAGTTGCCACATTACTTGCATTTGTATTAGAGGGAATCACAACTTGTTGTACGGTTGTTTGAAGCATAGTGTGATAATTAGGTGAGTTTTGAATCAAGTCCCATAGGGATATTTTTGTGGTATTATTATTAATTTTTTCAACAAGATCATACTCCTTTCTACTATTCAAAGGCAAGTGAGGGGCACTAGGGAAGAAAAATTTAGGAAAAGGTAAGGATGTTGAGGTTGTTTGTCTTGGTTGTGGATTATTTCTTATGCTATACGTATAAGAAATGGTATTATGATTTGATTACTCCAAAATATTGTTCTTAGGTGGTTTAAGAGTGAAAATTGTTTTGTTTTGAGTTTGAGATTTCTTTGAGGGCAAGTAAAGAGCAAGTTGAGGTTGAATCACATTAATGTCTCTTGGTTTCTATTTTTCATAACAAGCCTTAGTGGATGAAATTTGTGAGATGAAATACTCAAGGTATTCATCTAACATATGAAAGTTACCACTATTAAAATTCTTGAGGGTTAGGTTAACTTGGAGAAAGAGATTTGACATTTTCAAATGACTATGCTTTCTCCAAATGGTTCATCGATTTATAGGTGTTTTTGGTTTTGTTTTTTAATGAATGCCAAATGTAATATAATCTAATTGCACTATGAACTAATATTGGAAACAATAATCTAATTCTATCCACAATTACAATGAATCTAGATTAATCTAAATTTACTCAAATGAATGTAACAAAAACTCTATTAATTGAAACAAAAAGCTATGAACAACCAACAAAAGCTCAAAAGTAGGGTTTTGAATTTTGGAAAATGCAGTTTAAAATTTGCACTGGGACTAAAATTCCCAGAGGGGCATATGATTCGCAGTGAGGGTTTTCTCACAAATTTTAGAAAATGTTAAGTGTTTTCTATGCTTTTTAGTTTGTATGATTTGTAGACTAAATGAAAATGCAAATTTCAGATGATATTTAGTGATGCAAGATGCAAAAATTCAACCTATATGCACTTTCACTAATGTAAGATTTAGAAACCCTAGATGCAAATTAACTAGTGCAAATCCTAATGCAAGTTTAATGCAAGAAAGATCTAGGACTATGATGCACTCCAAATTGGAATAGATGTGTTCTAAATGAAGGTTCATTAAAATGAACTAAAGGAAAATGATTTATTTATGGTTTAGGATATAGAACAACACATTCTCATACATTCATTCAAGGAAAACCCTAGAGATCTCAATCTAAAGTACGCAAATGAGAAATAGATCTTGCAATAGGGTTGTCTTGAGGTCTGATTATAAAATAAAGAGGGGTTCACTACCAAGCTAGAGCATGTAAAGACTAATGAAATGTAAGACCTATTGCTTAAACCTAATGCAATGCAATATTTCACTAAATGACCTAAAAAAGTATTTAAAACAAAACATAAATCTGAGAGATGATAGGTGTACACCTAGAAACCTGAAGAAGACTAGAATGAGCTCTGAAACACTAAAAATACTAGATTTAGGGCACACTGGGACTCATACGCTAGTCTCAATGTATCAGTCCTAGACTAAGGTTTTTGGTCTAGAACAAGTTTCTAATATTGTAGATTCAAGATCTGCAAAAATCCAAAAAAAAATTCCTCCAGTGGGACTCATACGCCACTTCTAGTGTATCAGTCCCATTCTTCTTTTTCGAGAATTCAAAGTTCAGATCTATGCTCCAATCTCTAATCTTCCCTTCCAAACTAATTTCTGGATCCAAACCTATGAAAACACCTACAAAATAGAATATAGAGTTGATTTTATGGGATGTTTTCCTTGGTCAAACCCCTAGTTTAGTCATTAAACATTGATAGAAATAATGAATCTTAAATGAAAATATGAACATAAAACCTAACCTTTAGTGCGTCTAAGATTAGGAAATCTAAAATTTAATGAAACCCTATTCTGTTGTGTTAGAATGAGATGCAAGAATTAAGCAAGGACATGAATGACTCACTTTGAGATATCCCTAATCACTCAAATGAGCCCTAGTAATGTATGTACCTTACTTAGGATGATTGTATAATGATACAGGAGGATGGAATCACTTAGCAAACAAGTCATTAGGCTTGTCTTGATGGCTAGTTGCATCTCCCTCACCTAGAATCCACCATGATTCACCATAGGAAACCATATTCAACTCCTGACAATGCTAGATCTTGTATGAAAGTAAGCTTGAATAATTCCAAAAACATAATAATGCTGCTCCAAGGCTTAAAATTCATTGATTACTTGCTCATAAATGCTCTTGAATGCTTCGATATTGAAATTTCTCTTCTAGATTATTAATTAGATAAAAAATTACTTTAAAATCTTCTTTATATATGAAACACACCTAATTTACCATTATTTAGATCTAAAAAGATGACATCACCAAAAAATTAGAATTAAAAACTTGAATTTCCCACTTAAACCCTAAAAAGGGCCCAAGTGGGACTCATATGGCATTCATGGTGTATGGATCCCACCTAGGGGGACTCATATGCTAGGAGTGGCATATGAGTCCCACCCTAGATTTTTGGGGTGGGTTGTTAGAATTTTTTATGCTTTCATGAATTTTGTCAGGGTTTTAGTTGAAGTAATCCTCAAGATCATAAATAATGCATCCTAGTGGCCTATTAATGATGAATTAAAAGTTATTTAATGCAAGGGTACTAAAATAGGTCCAAATTAAATGAGAAATTGCACTATCGCCAAGAAGGGACTACAATTTTTTTCATTACATAGAATTTTTATTTCTTCCCAAGATGATACATATTGAGTAACTTCAACATGATAATATTGTTGAGGACACTCAAAGACGGAGAGGGGGTTGAATTAGTCCTTTGAAATTATAAACCCTTCAACAAATTCAAAATTCTTTATAAGATTAAAAACTATCAACATATCAGTAGAAAGGAAATATATAGCAATTTAGTTCCTAAACAAGGTTATCAACCCTCAACAATGAAAGATACAAAATTCAACCCTTAACCAGATTAGTAGTAATGAAACCATAAACAAGGAACACACATCCATGAGATACCACCAGATTTACTTGGAAAACCTAATGAGCGAAAACCATGGTGACAGTTAACTCACAATATATGAAGCTCACTACTTAAAAAAGTTACAACAAGGCTCACAAAAGACTTAGAAACTAAGGTAGGAAACCTTAACACAAGATACAAGGACCTAAGCAGACACACTATCTCAAAATAGGATACAAGAAGTTTATAAAAATTACAACATATGTTAACAATACACTCTACTAACTAAGGCATTAAAGAACATCTAAACTATTTTCCGAAAAAATTCACTACTTTTGTGTGATCTTCAAATACACTGCATTCTAACACACTTTGCAATTTATTTGATCCTTCATTTATATGCAAAACAAGATCACAAAAGGTAAATTTGGTCAACCAAGAAGAAGATAAACAATAATCTCAACAAGTCAACCATAAAAACATACTGCAATCCTATCCAAGAGATAGAGAGGACCAAGACAACCTTATTACATCTTCCAATATGATCCCAAACAACTGACATGTCGACACACACAAACTCAAGTCAATAACTAAGAAATGTGTAGATGAAGCGTGTAGCACATAGCAAGTCACCCCATTACTTAGTGTGGTCCTCAACAAGATAGGTCAAGACCTAAATACATATTGGCACAATTTCATATGCTAGCACAAGCACTCAATTACATAGATCAAGTAAGATAACAACCCTTGTTAGCTAGACAACCATAAATTACCTAGCAAGCCAAATGAAAACATAACACAACAACAAAGAGATCAACCAACTATGTGTGGATCAAAAATAGATATTCCTTGAATTTCCAACAATACTTATAGATACTCCTTTCATACTAGCATGCCACCAATAGCTATCACAAACCAGAAGGAGTATAATGCTAAACAAGTGTACGACAATTGAGAGGGGGGGTGAACCAATTGTCACACAAATTCAAACTTAAAACTTTATCACTTGTCAATTATTCAACCACATTATTCTACTATTAAATATGAGCATAAAACATAAATGATAGAAATTAAATCAACACAATGAACACCATATTTTTACGTGGAAATCCTAATAAGGGAAAAACCACAGTGAGGGTTAACTCACAATATAAATATTATAAAACTGAATACAGAGGCTCACTACCTAGAAGAAAAGTCATTGTCCAGATACAAAGGCTCACTTGCTACGAAGGACTCACTATCCAACAGGAAGGCTCACTGCCTATAGATACAAGGGTATGTGTAGGATCATGATGGGCCAAAAAGTGGCGATATGATGGGTATGTTTAGGGTATGTGGCTGACAACCTTTTTTTAACCAAAAATTGATGAAACAAAAAGGGTTTTTAAAGGAGATTTTCAACTTTCCACCAATATAAATTATGCTTTACTTTGAATTTAATAAATAATTATTATTCATTTTCTATTTGAATTACGACTAAAGTCCTGATTGATAGGCTAATTGGAAAAAATATATAACTTTCAAACGGTATCACATTTTTTGAATCCAAAACATGCATCACATTCTATGCTTTGCATACTATAAGATTAAAAAATTAAAAAATAATTTTTATGAAGTTTTGACCAAGTTAAGGTGGTCAAACATACAAGTTTTTATACATTTTAAAAGTTGTAATAAAAAATTCATAATTAATTATTTACTTGGAAAAAAATTACAAAAAAATATGCTTCACATTGGTACATGAGTCCTCTAATTATATGTAAAATATTATAAAAAAATATTATCATTTTATTGCAGTTAGGGTGGTCAGATAGACACCTACTTATTTTTTCCCTAAAATTTAAGTACTACTATATTGAAATTTCAAATTTTCAAAAAATATATATTTTTTTTATAAATAAACATAGTAATTTAGAAACCACATTCAATTTTCTACATATTCTATTCTTACATATTTTTGAAATAATATAGATAACTTATTCAATTTTTTACGTCAAGTTTTCTAACTCTGATTTTTTTGAATTTTTCGCCACTTAAGGGCCTATTTTTTCCATGGTGATTATGCACATACCCACAAAAGAGAACAAAAGATCCACCACAACATCTAACACACCTTCATAGCTATGAAAAAGAACTGCAAAAACCTTTAGCTCACTGCATTCATGAATCTGACACAATAAAATCAACTGTCATAACTCACTCACACTCACATTTTTTCTCTTATGATTTGTGGCTTACTTTTGTCACTTTGCATCACACAGTCATACAATTCTTCACAATTTGACTTGCTTTTATACCATTCTCAACCTTAGAAGCATTTACCAAGGTCGACCACAAATAACCCATTTCATAAATTTAAATTAGGCCGGCAACTCAAAATTCTTGTGATGGAAAGGAATAAGAGTGGACCAATAAAATTATTTTTCAAGATAAAAAATAACATTCTCAAATTAATCACATGCTTCCTTAATTAATTTCTATTCAGGTATGTGTAGGATCATGATGGGCCAAAACGTGGTGAAATGATGCCAGGTATTTGTAGGGTATGTGGCTAACAACCTTTTTTTACCCAAAATTGATGAAATGAAAAGGGTTTTCAAAGGATATTCTCAGATTTCCACCAATATAAATTATACTTTACTTTGAATTTAATAAATAATTATTATTCATTTTCTATTTGAATTACGACTAAAGTTCTGATTGATAGGCTGATTGAAAAACATTTATAGCTTTCAAATGATATCATATTTTTTGAATCCAGAACATGCATCACATTCTATGCTTTGTATACTATAGGATTAAAAAAATAAAAATTGAATTTCATCTATTTTGACCAAGTTAAGGTGGTCGACATATGAGTTTTATATTTTTAAAATTTGTAATAAAAATTCATAATTAGTTATTTACTTGGAAAAAATTACAAAAAATATGCATCACATCTAGACATGAGTCCTCTACTTATGTCTAAAATATTATAAAAAATAATTATCATTTTATTGTGTTTAGGTGGTCGGACAAACACCTACTTCTTAGTTTTTCCCTTAAATTTAAGTACTACTACGTTAAAATTTCAAATTTTCACCAAATAGATTTTTAAAAAAATAAGAAACCTAGTAGTTTAGAAACTATATTCAATTTTCTACAGATTCTATTCTTGCATATTTTTGAAATAATATAGATAAATTATTTAAATTTTTACGTCAAGTTGCCTAACTTTAATTTTGCTGAATTTTTTGCCACTTAAGGGCTTGTTTTTTTCGTGATGATCCTGCACATACCCATTCTTCGAATGAAGTGTAAACACCAGGTTGGCCAAACCTAATGAAAAAAAAAATTAACAATGATGCACACACTTCCCAACATAAAGATGACACATGGACACCTCAACACGCTTCACTATTCATGAGACTTCATCTCATATTTCTTTAGATACATCCACAACAAAAACAATATACTTCATACACTGAATACATTTCACCAAATCATCCTAACTATGCAAACCTACACTGGAATATAGAAACATGGCTTCCAGATTACCAAACCTAACCTTCTTTGCAAAAACATGGAAAACACCATCATAAGACAAGTCCTAGATTTGTAAGATCTAAAACAAAACAATAGAGGAATGCAAAGAAAAAAAATTTCTCCCAGTCCACAAAAGATGAATTATGCTGGTAGAACACACATACTAGTGGACACAAATTTCATATACCATCTCACAAGAAACTGAAACTTAGAATATATCACAATTAGATTACTATTATGAAATCTTCAAAACCAAACAGGCATAAGATCAACATAGGAGAAACACAGAGCACATATCGTAGCACAATTTGAACACATTCATCACCCTGACTTCTTTTCTTTATTAATTTTCTCAAAAGCACTTGGAAACTCATCAACATAACACATCTACAACCATATAAGATAGCTCAATGTACTCACAACATGTTAGTGACATCTCAACTATACATGTACAATTTGCAACATACTGAACAATGTTGACATCAATGACAACATCAATGACAACACCACCAGACTAGCCCATACTTGCAAAAATTTCCCCCTTTGTCATTGATGGAAACACATGGTGTGAAAAAACATCAAAGAAAACAACCTATACAATATTCTAGGAGAACACCTTCCCTTCTATTGCAATTATTTTTTACATGACTTTATCTCCCCCTTTGACATCAATGGCAAAGAATAACTACTTTGATTACTCCCCCTTAGGAGTACACCCATCCTGTAACAATGAAAAGCCTTTTCTACTCCCACTGCAGAGTAGACCAATGTATCAGTCTAGATAAATAAATAATCTATGAATTCACTAGACAGATGCACTATCATGTGCACTTAGTTCGGAGGGCCAATAACCCCCAACCTCTCCCTAACATATTCAAAAGTATCCTTTCGAAGAGCCTTAGTGAATATGTCTATAATTTGTTCCTTTGTTATCACATACTCCAATTTGACTTCATTCTCCAACACTTTTTCTCTTAGAAAATGATATTTGATACATATGTGCTTTGTTCTTGAATGCATAACTAGTTTCTTTGAAATATTTATTGCACTAGTGTTATCACAAAAAATAGAAATAGGCTCATCACATCCTACTCCAATGTCCTTCAGAGTTTGCTTCATCCATAAAACCTGCGTGCAGCAGGATGTTGCAACAATATATTTTTCCTCTGCAGTGGATAAACAAATCGAGTCTTTCTTTTTACTCACCCATGAAACTAGTCTTCCACCAAGTAAGAAAGCACCACCATTGGTACTCTTCCGGTCATCTATACATCTTTCCCAATCAACATCTGTGTAAAAATTCTGAGTAAAATCATCACTCTTAGGATACCATAATCCAAATTTCAGTGTACCTTTAAGATATCTAAATATTATCTTCACCTCCATAACATGCATTTTTTTAGGATTATCATCGAATATGGAAACTAAGCATACTTCATGCATAATATTTTTTTTGGTAGTAGTAAGATGCAACATTACATGAATCGTTGCTTTGTATTTTCTCTGATTAGTCTTAGCAGATTCATCATCTTTTCTTAGTTTACATCTAGTTACCATAGGAGTACAAACTAATTTAGAATCATGCATCCCAAACTTCTTTAAAAACTCTTTTACATACTTAGATTGTGAAATGAATATCCCTTTGTTAGTTTGATTCACTTGTAGACCAAGGAAGAAATTCAATGCACCAATCATAGATATCTCAAATTCTTTCTACATCTCTCTAGAATTTTTTTTACACATGCCATCATTTCCACCAAAAATGATATCAACATACCCAACTACTATCAACATTTTGTTACCTTGTACTTTGAAGTAGAGATTGTTGTTAGCAAAATCCTTGTTGAATCCTTGATTTATCAAGTATCTTTCCAATCTTGCATACGAAGCTCTGGGAGCTTGCTTAAGTCCATACAACACCTTCTTCAATTTACAAACCTTGTCCGATTTGTTAGACAACCCAAACCCTTCAGGTCTTTCCATATACACTTCTTCCTCCAATTCACCATTCAGAAAAGTTGACCTAACATCCATCTAATACACTTTAAAGTCCTTGTGGATAGAGAATGCCAAAAAACTCTTGATAGCTTCTATTCTATCTACAAGAGCAAATGTTTCTTCAAAATCTATTCCTTCAACTTGTGAATATCCTTTGCATACCAATCTTGCCTTATTTCTTACAACTTCTCCTTTATCATTTAGCTTATTTTGGAACACCCATTTCAAGCCAATCACATTGTTATTCACAAGCCTAGGGACTAGATCCCATGTTTGATTCTTTTCTATCTGATGTAGCTCTTCTTTCATCTTCACATGCTTCACTTATAGATTTAGGTTCTATTTTAGAAGGGTATGTGTAGGATCATGATGGGCCAAAAAGTGGCAATATGATGGGTATTTGTAGCGTATGTGGTTGACAAAAAAAATTTACCCAAAATTGGTGAAACGAAAAGGGTTTTTAAAGGAGATTCTTAGCTTTCCGCCTATATAAATTATTCTTTACTTTGAATTTAATAAATAATTACTATTCATTTTCTATTTGAATTATGACTAAAGCCCTAATTCATAGGCTGATTGAAAAACATCTATAGCTTTCAAACGGTGTCACATTTCTTGAATCTGAAATATGTGTCACATTCTATGCTTTGCATACTATAGGATTAAAAAAAAAAAATTGAATATCATGAAGTTTTGATCAAGTTAAAGTGGTCAGACATATGAGTTTTTATATTTTTAAAAAGTTGTAACAAAAAAAATCATAATTAATTATTGACTTGGAAAAAAAATTACAAAAAAATATGCATCACATCCGGACATGAGTACTATACTTATATCTAAAATATTATAAAAAAATACTATCATTTTATTGTGGTTAGGGTGGTTAGACAAACATCTACTTATTTTTTCCCTAAAATTTATGTACTACTACATTGAAATTTCAAATTTTCACCAAATATAATTTTTTATTTTTAAAATAAACCTAGTAGTTTAGAAACTACATTCAATTTGCTACAGATTCTATTCTTACATATTTTTGAAATAATATAGATAACTTATTCAAATATTTACGTCAAGTTTCCTAACTCTGATTTTTCTGAATTTTTTGCCACTTAAGGGCCTATTTTTTTCCATGATGATCCTACACATATGCAGAGAGTAAACATAAATTTACCTCAGCTACAAATTTGCTTCTTATCTTTGCACCTTCACTCTTGTTTCCAATTGTTTGATCTTCTGGATGATTTTTTTGTACATACTTAGTAGTCCTTATAGTAGGTTCTGGCTCATTCTCTTCTTTCTCTTCTTCTTCCTTCTCTTTATTTTAGTCCACAAATAGGATCATTAGGTTCAACCTCACTTATCTCAATAGGTCTATGTATGTCTTCATCAACTTTCACATTATCACTTTCTATATTCTTCCTCAATCTTTTGTTAAAGCATTTGTATGTTTTGCTACTAGTAGAGTTTCAAAGAAAGATTCCTTCATCACATCTAGCATTGAACTTTCCAAGGTTTTGATCATCCCTTTTAAGATATGTTCATCTTCTTCCAAATACCTTAAAATATTTTATAGTACAATTCTTACCAATCTATAGCTCAAAAGGTGTCTTTGTGATGTGTCTAATCTGAACTCTATAAAGAACATAAACATCAGTATGTATCAATTCTCTCCAATATACGTCTAGTACATTGCACTCTTTCATCATAGTTCTAGCAGATTCATGTACTATCTTGTTTTTCCTTTCAACTACTCCATTCTTCTATGGGGTTCTAAGGGAAAAAAAACTACCTTTTTATGCCATGTTTCTCACAAAATGCATTAAATTCACTAGAAGTGAATTCACCACCTTTATCAGATCTCAACGACTTCATTTTCAAATTTACTTCATTTTCCACTCTTGCTTTAAATACTTTAAACCTATCTAGAGCCTGAGTCTTTTCTCTAAGAAATTCAACCCATGTTATTTGAGTATAATCATCAATAAGAAACATAAAATACCTATCTCAATTCAGGCTTTCAGTTCTAGTTGGACAACAAAGATCAGTATGAACTAACTCCAACATTCTGGTAGTACAATGTTCTTCTCCCTTAAAGCTCCATCTAGTCTACTTCCCCAATTGACAACTTGTACATATATTATTAAGGTAAGTGCACAAAGTTGACTCCACAAAACGTGGAAGTTTTTTCCTTAGCCAAAAAATTGAAATCGGCTTTGATAAAACGGGCTTACAATTTTAATATACGGGATCCCGATTTTTAAAAATCAGGATCCCGTTTAGCTTTGGGATGCTGAGCCTAAACACGAAATGGAATCCTACTTTTTTAAAATATGGATCCTATTTCCCATAGGATCCCAAATCGATGGAGAAGGAACGGGATCCCGATTTGTAAAAGTTGGGATCCCGTTTTGTAGAAATTGGGATCCCGTTTTATATTTCTATTTATTTTTTCAAAAACAAATAGAGTTCACTACACAGTGGATAGGATCCCAAGTACAGGTGAGAATGACCCCCACAAACAGCTACAGGTACCCACCCATGCCCTATTTTTTTGCATTTTTCTATTTTTTATTGAAATTGTGAAGAAAATAAGTGAATTTGGCATTTTTTTAAATTTATTTCACATTTTGAGCATTTTTTTTCTTGTTATAGTAGAAATGAGTAATTGTAAAAATAGATGAAAAAATGTAATGAAACCTAAAGATTTTTTAACTTTTATTTGCATTGTATGGAAAAAATCATATGTTAAACTTTAGTTTCAATGTTAAATTATAATTAGATTAGAAAACAATATGTTAAGAATAGTTAAAATTCATAAATTTTATCTTGATGTTTGTTTGAAAATTTAGTTAGCAAATTCATAAATCTAAGCATGTACAATTGATTCCAATTGGCACTAACTTGCAAGTCTAAATTATTCCAAGGGCCACCCAAACTTCACCCAAAGTTTGCTAAACCCTAGACCCTGAATTGTAAAATCTAAACCCTCAAAACTAAAGCATTTGAATTTTGTCTTAGGACCTTAAAATGAAATTTGGTTGCCTTAAAAACCCCTCTGTTATCACCATTCAGTAGAGATTTTTGTAATGTTTTCACTTATTTGAACACATAATATAAAACCTTTTGGTTTCTACAAGTTTATGAAGAGTGGATGATCACTTTATATGACACTTAGACATGATCATCAGGGATCTAAATCATTGGAAGAAAACTTTATTCTATTATATCCACAAGATAGGAGAGCGCGAGTGAGAGTGCTATACGTAAAGTTTCTTTCATTGGACATACCTAAAATTATATAGGTTAAATGTCATAAATGGGTCTATTTGGTAGATTTATGAAAACTATTATGAGTATATAGAATACCATAAAAGTATAATTATAGCAATTCAAATTGGAAACAATTGGTTGTATATCATATGAAATTTAAATCTAGTAAGGTGTCTTTTATATAAGAGAGTTGATAATACATGGAAAGAGGTTTACAAGTATGGGAATATATATATTAAGAAACACATACCATGACCTCTATAGGATTTTTAAGATGTGATCCTAGATAATAATCCACCCATCCTCAATCATAATGGATTCTTTAGCAATTAAGAGAGATTAAATAACCATAAAATTACCTATATTTTGATACTATATAGATTTATGTGGAAGGATAGAAATGCATAAATAAGGAGACCAAGATGAAACCAAGGAACTATGATATTATTACAATTTAGAGATAGGAGGAGGATTCGTATTATGCTCCTATAAATAAGAGGTCAATTTAGAAGATTAAAAGAACTAGATAATAACAAAGGAAATAATTCTATAGAGGGAGTGAGTGGAATTTTTGGAAATATACAAGGAGAGAGGTGAAGGTCCCAACACCTACATGGAGTCCTACACGAAATACACCAATCTAGGCACTTCCTAGAAGGATCAAGATCCATGTGAGTAGCCTCTTTTTATTTTTGTATCTTCTACATATGTATATTTTTTCTTTTATTATGTGATTAAAATTATGTATGATATAACTTATTAATAAGTGATTACAAGTATAATTATTAAAATATTTCATATTTATTTTGATATCCTCTAATGTAGGAGGAAATTTTTACTTGTTTTGATAGATGTATGTTATTTTTGTGATATGTATAGATTGATTCATTTTTAACATGATACTTTTTTTTATTAGAGGGGTAAACACTTTTAACCTAGAGCTAGATGGAACCAATGAGGCTATAGTATGACTAAATTTGCACCTTACTAGACATCTAGATCCACTTAAGCCATCCTATCACCTTAAATCATAAATTGATTTCTTAAGGGGATCAAATAAGTTCTTAAAATTTGGTGAAGTTGCCCAAGACAACCAAATTTAACAATAATAAGATCATTCAAGATTATAATATGAATGAGATTTCATGATCTAGGTTGGTTAGTTGAAAAAAGAGTAGATCTCAATCAACTATTCCACAAGAAAATGTTCTTCACTAACTTACAAGTTCATTATATTCGAAGGGGCACCAAAACTTCTCCCTAAGGTTTGTAAACCCTAAACCCTAAACTCTAAAACCTAAACCCTAAACACTAAACCAATCCACTCGGTAAAGAGTCACATCGAACACAACGAGGCACAACAATAGGTCAATTTGGCAAGACTGAAACAAGATCTCAACAACCAGAACTTTTCACAAGGTTCCAAAGCTGCTAGTCAGCCAGACAATATGGATGTCACACCGACTTGGCTCTTTCAGAGGTTTCAACCTATGAGATTGAGGCACAATATTCCAACAATCTCCCACTTGACGAAGATCACACAGGAACCTCCAGAGCACAAAAACACTACTGAAATTCATGGGTACTAAGGCCCATCGAACTGGGACACCACCTGAACTTGTTTGTGCTCATTGGCTTCGTTAATGCATCTACAAAATTCTCTAGAGTATCCACTTTTTCTAATGAGACCTTTCCATCCTCCACCATATCCTGTACAAAATGATATTGTACATCTATATGTTTCATCCTGGAATGGAAAGTAGGATTCTTTGCCAAACAAATAGCACTCTGACTGTCACAGTAAATAGTAATTTTCCCTTCATCAAAACCGATGTTAGAACAAAAATGTTTTAGACATAAAATGAGCTTTTGTGAATGCTTCAAGTTTATTGTTTAGTATGTATGTGCATGTATTAAAAATTTGCATATATAGTTCTTAAATTTTGAAATTTGTATGTATGTACATAGTTTAGTTTAACAATTTGTATGCATGCAAATTATGCATCATATTTTTTATTTTAAATGTACATGTACATGTTAAATTTTGAATTTTGTACGGACATGCTCTTAAGTTGAACAATCAATGTATATATATGTGCATTTCAATTAAATATATGATCTTAATATATATGTTGCTCAGCCTATTTCAATTAAATATATGATCTTAATATATGTATGCACATCCTATTTTGTATGATTTAATGCAGATGCACATTTATATCGAGCATATCATGGATGATTTTAACATTGATGATATCATCAATCCACCACCTCAGCCACAGCCACATCCACCTCCCCCTCCCCCTCCACCTAATATGCCACATCCAACACCTATTGCATCTAACGGGGCTCACTTGAGAGCACATATAAATGATCAAGTTGCATCCTTACAAAATCAAATCAATGCTATGCAGAGTCAAGCATTGATTCCTCCACATGTGAGAGGTTTTGCATCTGCGATGCAAAACATTGTTGATGCCATTAGGATGATCGATTATGATCTTGATAAGCATCAATGAGAGAGAGAACAAATGAGACAATTTTATTCTGATGGTATCTCTTACAAAAAAATATTAGACCTTAAAATAACAAAAGCCCATCTAGCCCCATACTTTCTTGACCCCGTTACTCAACAACCCATTCCACCCAACAAATCTAGAATATCCATGAGGTGGTGCATACATCCGCAGATGAGTGCACATTTTTGGGATCGATGGTATATGGATTTTGATAGTACCCCTCATGCTAATTGGGAGTTCCCATTGTAATTTTTGAGAAAACTGTATGTAGAGTTTTTTTGGGGAAAAATCCCAAATATTTTGATTTTACATCATTTCAGGGTGTTGGTGGTGGCATGCCACAACAGAGATTAGGGGCAAGGGTTGATCCCCAACACCTCATGCATGTGAAACCCCTTGTTGCTCTTGGTCCTCCCATTCCTACACCTGTACATCATCAAGCTCTGGTCTCAACATTAGGTTCGCTTAGTACATTTGCAGGAGACCTTGATCAACATGCTTCTGTGATAGCGGGTGGGGAGCATAGAGATGATGATGACGGAGGAGTTTTTTATGGAACTGGTCTGAGTACCACTCCAGGAGTGTCGAGGCATGTCCCCCATAGATGTACTAGTTGTCATCAAGTATGCTATGGACCTGATCAGGCCACACCTAGTTCAGGTGGACGGGGAGATTTTGGTGGTTCATCTGGTTGCATCAGTTCATTTGTAGAGTTTCTCACCTCAAACCATCACCCTAAGGACACTGTGACACAGGTATAAATATGCATCTAGATGTACGTTCATTTTATAAGAATTTTGATGGTTGTATATATCAAAGAAAAGTTTGCAATAAATTTTAACAATCAAATCATTTGGTGTACAAATGACACTAACGATGGGGCAATCATTTGTTCCACAAGTACATATATCAACACCGGTCATACTTGGCAACCCTTATGGGGTATTTGATTTCAATTTTTAAAATTATATATGAAATCATAAATTATTTAACTTGAGTTTTAAATTTATAATTGAATCACATATATGTTTGAAATATTTATGTTGGTTTAGGTGAGTTAAACGCCATCCACGTCGATTCCTCCTAAGGGATTTTCAAGCACTCCTCCACTATCGAGTGTCATAGATCAGGCACAGGTACATTCATATTGTAATTTTTTTTAAAGTTTACATTAGTATAGTTACAATTTTATGAGTTTTGAATTCAGTAGCTATATGAAATGCATGCATGTACACTTGTAAATATTATAAGTGTTAAATTTCTGTACATGTATGTCTAGGTTGATACCACAATAAGAATGGGCATTGGGAAAACATTTGATGTTTCAGCTACTCGTGAGGCCACTGATTTCCAGGTTGTTTACAAAAATTTCTACACACAATGTGCAAACTTGAATATATATATTAACCTAATTCAGTTGTATTGTATGCTTTAATTTTGATCTTGTAGGACTTTGTTTGTGCAACTTTCATCCCTGACCCAGACATAGTTACACCACCAGGAGGACATGTAGAGCAGGTTCCAAATCAAATGGTAATTTAATTTTTTTATTATATTTAAAGTCAATTATAAATTATAAATTGAATATATACATAACATGATATTTTTACATATTCTTTTTATTTTATAGCATGATACACATCTTGTAGTTCAACATAAACAAATAGGTCCTGGAGAAGAGACTAGTGCACAACCTCAAAATACAGTACAATTAAAATATGATAAATTATAAATTAAATTGAATTAAAACAATTTTAATTGTAGAGTTGTACATCTAATTTTGAATTTATTTTTCTTTTTTATGTAGATTGATTTAGAGAATTTAGAGGTTGCTTCAGGTGCACCAGAGCATCCAGACGTATATATGACGATAATTTAATTTTATGATGGATTATAAATTAAATTTTCATTAAATCATTTTTCATATTCTTACATTTGATTTCATCTTTCTCTTGTATAGAGTGTTTCAAGTCATCCACATAGTCCACATGGTGTGAAGAGGTATCTTGATTATAGAGATAGTACATGACCTAGAAAAATGTGATTTTATGTGTTATATTTGTTTATTTCATGGACTATATTTCTTGTTTCTCATGTACTTTGTTGGAATTTATTTCATGCGCTTAAGATATTGGTTTCATGCACTTAATATGTTACATAAATTATGGACTTTATTATTGTTTGAAATTTTAATTTACACATGTACATTTATGCATTTTATGTTCATAGTCAAGACATTAATATAGGACATTAATGTAAAATTTAGTGATCTCATACATGAAATTAATATAGGACATTTGAATATTTATACTTTGCAAATTTAGTGATTTCATACATGATATACATGATATGTACATTCAATAAATAGTGATAATTACTTAATAAACTTATTCAATTCATGTCAATCAATAATCAGTTAATAAATCATAATTTACAAACAAAAGCAATCTATTTATATACCAGAAAGGATAAAATTTTAAGAAATAAACAATACCATAGAAGATTAGAGAATAAAATCATTAATAAATTCTATAAATAATAACATCTAACACTAATTTATAAATTGTCAAAACAAATAATGACGTCTTAAGGGAATGTCTAAAGGGGTCATAATAGAACATCTTAAGGGGATGTCTTAAGGGGTTATAATACGTCTTAAAGGGATGACTTAAGGGTTTTTAAGGGGATGTCTAAAAGGGTCATAATAGAATGTCTTAAGGGGATGTTTTAAGGGGTCTTAATGGGATGTCTAAAGGGGTCATAAAAAATGTCTTAATTAAGGGGATGTCTAAAGGGGTCATAATAGAGTGTCTTAAGGGGATGTTTTAAGGGGTCTTAAGGGGTCATAATAGAACGTCTTAAGGGGATGTCTTAAGGGGTCTTAAGGGGATGTTTAAAAGGGTCATAATAGAATGTCTTAATGGGATTTCTTAAGGGGTCATAATAGAATTTCTTGAGGGGATGTATTAAGGGGTCATAATACATCTTAAGGATATAATTGATTTAACAAAAATGTATGCATGATATTTAGTGATTATAAAATTAGACATAAAGTTTCAAAGTAGGAAAAAATGCACATTTAATAAATAAAATATATAGAATATTGATTTGATACATAGAAGTACATAGAGTATGTTTAATTCTGTAAGTATGTATGTACATATGTGTCATCTCAAAAAATGTTTACAAAATTTGGATATGCCATCTCAATAACATCTAAAACTTATGGCTAAAATGTAGTAGGTCCTCACACCACCTGGTATAAAAAAGGTACAAGCAATATCAATGAAATCATCAAAACATACATATTTTTATTTATATAAAACTATCTATATGTACATAACTCAAGTACTTGCATTTAAAAGTATTCCACACATGTTTGTAGGTTGAATCCAGGCATCCTCTCCTTTTTGTTTCAAAGTATGAGATAAATGCAATGATGGCTTAAGGATACAAAAAATGACAATAAATCAATTTTAACTATTAATGTCCAAGCAATATCAATATGTAATCAAAATATGTATTTAAATATAATTTGACTAATAATTACCTATTTTTACCAAGTATTCCATGTTGTCTAGGTTGAATCTACATGGACTAGATCCTTTTTGTGATTAAGCCTTAAGGATGTACATAAAAGGACAATTTAAATCAATTTCAACTAATAACACACTTGACCAATGTCGAAACATGTATTTAATGTATTTAAAAGGACAAAATAAAACTAAAACTATATTTACCTGTATTTACTTATTCCATTGTACCATTTGCATCCTCTCTTTTTTGCAATGCATCTATGATTTGCTCGTGCTCTTCCATAGAAATTGACCATAACACTTTTTTTGAAGGTCTTCCACAATACTGCTCTAGTTTTATATTTGTTACCACCACCAAATGTGAATAATGTATAATCTTCTTATGTGTTTCATAGTCTTCGAATGCAAGTAGACCATTCTTTCTTCTCAAGTATTTTCATAGCCAAGTGCCAACAACCACCACCAATCCTATTGGAAAACATGCTAAAAAATCATCATCAAATAAGTTCTCAAAATTTTCTTAAGGGGATCAAAGACTTGTTCTAAAAAATTGCTTAAGGGGATCTAAAACTTCTTATCAAAATTTTCTTAAGGGGATCACCGTACCTATTGGATAATGGAAGCCATCATCATCTTCTTGAGGTGTTATTAACTTATGTTTAGTTTCCACATAACGAGCCAACCAATATTTTGTTTTCTCTTCATTCCCCTCAGGTGCAATAACAACATACACATGTCTTGCCAATAAAATTTGATTTAATAACTTGTGCATATCCATATAAATAATTTAGTATTACAAAATAACTTAATAAAGTGAAATAAATTGAATTAAAATTACCTTCTTGTACAAGGTCTGAAACATGGTCATAATCTTCAGATGCAAATAATTGATCATTTTCTTCAATAGCTCTTTCATATTGATTATGTGCTTCTGTAGGTGTCCACGATCTTTGCTCTCACTATTCAACCCATTCTGTATTTTCACATGCTTCCCAATCTCTTGAGATACAAAACTGGAAAAAACATGTAAGCTCACTTGTCCAAATAGTCCACATGCTTGTTGTCGCACTCCTAAATGAATGCCATTTAGTAGATCCACTGATTTTCTCACAATCAACTCTAGGTACAATGTTCTCTTCTTCCACCAACCAAAAGAATCGATGAACTATAGAGTAATCACTCAAACTAGGTGCAAATAATATTCTATTACACGAATCCACAATCTCCGGTGCATCTTTAAATTTTATTGAATCCTTGAATTTTAATTGTTCTCTAGCAAGAATTGTTTTGACACACACACCAACTCCATTATGTTATCCTTTACCATGCCCAGCATTAAAAAAACTCCATATATGCTAGACATTAAAGGTATGTGTAGGATCATCATGGAAAAAACAAGCCCTTAAGTGGCAAATAATTCAGAAAAATCAGAGTTAGGTAACTTGACGTAAAAATTTGAATAAGTTATCTATATTATTTCAAAAATATATAATAATAGAATCTGTAGAAAATTGAATGTAGTTTCTAAACTACTAGGTTTTTTTTTGAAAAAAAAAACTCTACTTGGTGAAAATTTGAAATTTGAATGAAGTGGTACTTAAATTTCAAGGAAAAAATAAGAAGCAAGTGTTTGTCTGACCACCCTAACCATAATAAAATGATAATATTTTTTTTATAATATTTTAGATATAAGTAGAGGACTCATGCCTTGATGTGATGCATATTTTTTGTAATTTTTTTCCAAGTAAATAATTAATTATGATTTTTTATTATAACTTTTTTAAAAATATAAAAACTTGTATGTCTAACCACCTTAACTTGGTCAAAACTTCATGAAATTCAATCTTTCTTTTTTTAATCCTATAGTATGTGAAGCATAGAATGTGACACATTTTTTGGATTCAAAAAATAGGATACTGTTTGAAAGCTATAGATGTTTTGAAATTAGCCTATCAATTAGGACTTTAGTAGTAATTTGAATAAAAAATAAATAATAATTACTTATTAAATTTAAAATAAAGCATAATTTATATTGGTGGAAATCTGAGAATCTCCTTTAAAAGCCCTTTTCATTTCATCAATTTTAAGTAAAAAAATAGTCATCCAAATGCCCATCATATTGCCACTTTTTGGCCCATCATGATCCTGCACATACCCTTAAGTTCCTTTTGAACCCTACTTAACCAATAGAACATTCGAGCATTCTTGAACTGCCCTATACAATTATTTGACCATATGAGGTGTTCTTTCATATAGATTCCTCTTTCTCTTAAATTTCTATAAAATATACTAGAATAGTATTGAACAAATTTTGATGAGTGTAACTGATTGTCACTCAAATTAAAATGATACTCCCTCGAATCTTTTATATCATCCTCAGCGCTATCATCTACATGTCTATAAACAATATGGACAAATATAGCTACTTGCACTAAAATATAATATTGAGATTGAATTTCCTCTTTCAGAGCGAGAGTATAATTCTCTGCAAAATCAACCACTTAAGTATAGTACCAATTGGAAATGTGTTTCTACATGCGCGAAATAGGCCATCAAGCCATCGAGCATGTTCAGAGTGCATGACATAGTTTGGTACAATTTTATTCTTAAATTCACTCATAAATGCATGGACACTAGCTTTTTATGTAACTAAATCACAATGATTTCCTATATTTCCATATTTTAAAGAATATTGAACATTCCTAAATCTTTTGGCATCTACTAATTATTGTCCAAAATCATGTGATCAACACTTTCATGCAAACAAATTCTTAAAAATGAAAGATTTCCATAGTTAATGCATTGTCCAGAAATACAAGAACTTAAATAAAATAATTTATCATTATATTTTTCACAAAATAAACCTGAAATAAGCTCTCTTATTGCTTTAGGTGGCATATGAATACCACAATCCTATATAATCATGTTAGTATGCAAGGTACAACGTATATATAAAAAAATATCATATAAATAACGAAATTGAACATGTATTTTACAAGAACAAGATATTCATTTCTTATTAATTTTTACATACCAGGGTTTACATTTTTCAAAACACCTTTGACTTATTTTAATATTACAAGGTAACATTGAATCGCTACAAAATTTTCTATAAAATTCAGTTTGTGTTGTATCTAATAGGTGTTTTGGGTGAGGATCGCGAACTTTGGACCCCACCCTTAATTTTAAGACATCTCTAGCATTAGATGAAACCCTAGTATTATCATGCCAATATTTTTTGATCAAAGATTTAATTTCAACATTCAATTTTATATCAGACCTCGGTAGTCGTCCACTAAAACTCCAACATTGATTGATAGGATCATTTTCTATACTTTCTCTTCTTTTTGCCACTATTAGTAATGTTTTAGGATGTATTTTTAAAACTTCACTAATATTGATTACCATTCTTTTATTCAAAGTTGCTTTATTAACTATAGCAGTTGTTATAGCTCTTCTTGCTGCATTTTTATGTTTAGATCAACTATTTTTTCCAATAGATTGAATGTCACTAGCAATAGTAGACATAACATATTTTAATGATTGATATTTTCTTTTTTGTTTAACATAAAAGCCTAACCTTTTCATTACTTTCCTCATTTTTTGCATTCTCATCAATTGCATCATTAGTTGACATTGAAATGCAATTTTTTTACGATCAAAGAATTTTGTGTATATTCTATTCGCATGTGTTCTTATTTTCCTCCAAGAAATTTGACAAGGAAGATTATTGAAAACACTGCTTCTAATTTAAAAAAAAATATTTTCATTAAATTCAACGTCACATTCTATATTTTCATCTTCATTTTCATCTTCATCTTCATTTTCATTTACATTTTCATCTTCATTTTCATCAACAAAATGGTTTTCATTTTCATTTTCATCAAAAATATAGGTTTTGTTTTCATTTTCAAGAAAATGATCATTTTGATTTTCATTTGAAACAAAATATTTTTCTTTTTTTTTCCAAAAATTCTATAAAAGTTTCATCTCTCTGAATATCATCAATGTCAACATCATTAAGTCCAACATCTTGTAAAAATTCTACATACAAATTTACCATTTCACTAACATGTGGATTTGAAGACGTACCTGGATTTGTGCATATTGAAACATTCTCCATAGCATTCAAAGAGGGATTTGAAGACATAGTAGGACTTGTTTGTATAATCATATTCTTCTCCAAATTGACTCCTTGCAAATTAGCTTCATCTACAACCATGGTATCCTCAATGTTTTCATCTTCAATAGTTGTGGAATTGGTTGCTCCACCATCATTCATTTATTTCATTCTCATTCTTCTTTCTCTTTGTCTTTGTCTATCCTCTCTATTTGCTTCAACTTCTTGAAGAGTCAATGTCTTCCTTCTCTTATTACAAGCTTTATCTCCCATAATTATAAAATTCTCAAGCACAAATGAATGTTAATAGTGAAATACTTCAAAATGTTCAATCCAAATTGGAAGTTGAACACCTATTAGGACAAAATTCTTCCTCTTGTGTTCCTCAAAAAAAGTAGAAAATTAGCACAATTCCACTTTAAAAATTGTTTTCTTCATGCCTCCTTTGAAAAATTCAATCCATATTGCAAATTGAAAACCTTTTGTTCCTCCAAAAAAGAACAAAAATAACACAATTCCACTTCAAAAATGGTGTAGATGATGCCTCATTTAATAAAATCAACTAAAAATCAAGTTCACCACCTATAAATACAATATTTCATGAAAAATAGTTTATTTTTACTGCTCTCAGCCGTACATGTGAAGTTGCAGACTTCACAGTAATTTTTTACAGTATATTTAAATAAAAGAAATGGGATCTCGTTTATAAAATGGGATCCCATTTATAAAAACTGGGATCTCCTTCTATAATTGGGATCTCATTCTCCAACATTGAATGTGCAGACTGTTGGAAGAGAAATGGGATCCCGTTTTATAAACATGATCCCATTTCCTTCCCAACGGTCCAAATATTATAGAATAAGGAACGTGATCCTAATTATAAAACAGGATCCCATTTATTAATAAATGGGATCCCATTTTATAATCGGGATCCCGTTTTTTTAAATTTGATTTTTTTTTTGCTTTGTGGTTGGGTTTTTGCCTAGGTTTTTGGTTCAGTAAAATCATTGGAAATCCAAACCTAGGCCTTCAACCTAGTTTGACCAGCAAGTTGAAGGTCCTAACAATGTAAAAGAAAAATAATGACTTTGGACATATGCCTGACAACTTTTTTTGCAGAATTTTTTGATGAAATTAAAACCCATTTTAGATGAGACAATGCAGATTCCAAATATGTAATTTTTTTTGCAATTGGATTATTTTTTCTATTTTTCAATTAATTTCTAACAAAATTGGTCCATAAACTTTAAATATCAGGGTTTTTTACTATTTTAATAACTTTTGATCAACATAAATTTTTGAAAAACGGATTGCACGAGAACAAACTTCAGCCAATTCTTTTCAATTAAAAAAAAATCAAAACATGATAATTTTAGGTCATCTTATACATGTTGTACACAATGATTTTTCAAAATGACAAATCTGCCTAATAAAAATTTAACAAAAAACATATTTAATTAAAAATTACAAACAAATATCAAGAACAAGCTTGAGTGAGTCACAAATCTTTTCCCAAAATGATTTAGAAAAATAGAATAATTTAATTCAAAATATGGATGTCATACAGGTGCATGGTATGGTAAAAAAAAGTGACTTTTAAGCAATGGTTTTTAGAAACGCCTATTGAAACTCAATTTGTACAATCTGGGTATTGAAATAAATTACATATTAGGAAACTAGACTCTGAGCACTACATTATGATTAGTGAATTTTTTAAAGATTTTATCTCTAAGTGCTTCAAATTTTAAGTTCAAATGTGCCAAATTCTGAAAATAAAAAAAACACTTCCACTTTTTGGCCAAAAATTGAACTCAACTTCTTGCACACACCCATTAGTAAGTCTTGTGATTCTAGGCAGTCCTCAAACAATCTCCTTTGAACTGACCATGACCAGGTTATCAAAATTTACATGTCCCATTCTTTGGTGCCATAACCAACTTTCACTAACTCGATATACTAGGCACTGACCGTGAACTCTGTTCAACTGATAGATATTTCCATTAGTTCTTCCAGCGACAACCATGTCTCCATTTCTGGATCCTTTCCTAATTTCAAAAGTATTGTTCTGAAACACAAGTTTAAAGTAATTGCTACACATCTGACCAACACTTAGAAGGTTATGCCTCAAACCCTTCACATAATAAACATCATCAGTATTGTGCACTCCATCAAAACTAATTGAACCTTTACCACAAATCTTAGCTCCTGAATCATCACTAAACATAACAAAAATACTATCATATTTTTCAAGTTTAGTGAACTTACCCTTATCTCTGGTCATGTGATTCAATCATCCACTATAAATTACCCAACAATCTTCATCTTTTCTTGCATGAAAAGTTGTAACCAAGGTACTTTCCATCACATTCTTCTTAACGTTGAAATCCTTCTTACTTACACATTTTCCAAAGTTAGTGGATACAGATTGATTTTCCAAAGCTAAGAATAAGCATTCACTATCATTAACATCATTGTCAGATTTATCATTAGAAATATCTGCCTCTTCCTTAACATAGTACAACTTCTTATACTTCTTATCCTTCCTATCCTTATCCTTATAATCCTTTTTTTTTGTGTAGGCCTATTCAAACATCACAAAGAATAATGACCAATGTTACCACAATTGAAGCATTTAAAGGGTAACATACCTTTATACTTTCTAGTTCCTTTCTTCAATTTCCTGGTGAAGTTTTCTTAAAACTCTTCATCATCACTATTTGGTTCTTCAATCTTCAAAGCCTTAAATGTCATTTATATCTTCTCTTATGTCTCGTCATCTTTCTGGAAATTCCTTATCTCAAATTCTTGCAAGGTGTCGAACAACTCTTCTAGAGTGTACTTCTTAGGATCATACATTTCTTCAATAAAAAATAATCTTGTCACTATAACATTTTGGTAAGGTGATCAGGATCTTCTAAATTGTATCTTCATCTAATAGTTTTCTAGCTTGATTTCTAACTTCGTTTACTACCAATTCAACTCTCTAAAAGAAACTTGTAAATTCTTAACCATCTTCCATCCCAGGTTCACAAATATATGCTTTGCCACTAGCCTTTGTCAATTTCACCTTTTCATTTACTTCATACATGTCTTCCAACTTATTCTAGAATTCATATGTAGTATCTAAAGAATTAACCTTAACTTGCTCATTTTTAGATAAACCACTGCAAATCACATACTTCGCCTTCTCATTTTCTTCATAAGTAGAGATATCATATGTATAATTAACACCACTAGATGGAGGTGTATACTTTGTCTCTACAACCATCTAGGTCTTGAAACCAAGAGAGATAATATATCCTCTCATCTGTCCATTCCAATCATTGTATTCAGTTCCATCGAACATAGGGATTTCCAACTTGTGCGCCATCAAATCTTCTTTAAGTTGTTAAGCTCTTCACAAGGAACTAAAATATTTTATACCAATTGTTAAACAGGTGTAGGAAAACGAAGAGGGGGGGTGAATCAATTGTCACACAAATTTAAACTTAAAACTTTATAACCTGTCAATTCTTCAACCACACTATTATGTTATTAAATATGAGCATGAAACATAAATAACAGAAATTAAATCAACACAATGAACACCAAATTTTTTATGTGGAAAACCCAATAATGGAAAACCATGGTGAGGGTTACCTAACAATATAAAGATTATAAAACTGAATACAAAGGCTCATTGCCAAGGGCTCACTACCCAGAAGAGGACTCACTGCCTAGAAAGGAGGCACTATCCGACATGGAGGCTCACTTCCTATAGATACAAAGGAGAACAAAAGAGCCACCAGAACATTTAACACATCTTCACAACTTTGAAAAAGAATTGCAGAAACCTTTAGCTAACTGCCTTAAGGAATCTGACATAATAAAATTAATTGTCGCAACTCACTCACACTCACACACTTCTACTCTTATTATTTGTGGCTTAATTTCTTCACCTCACATCACACCAATCATAGAGCTCTTGACAATTTGACTTTCTTTTATACCATTCTCAACCTTAGAAGTATTGACCAAGGTCGGCCACAAATAACCCATTTCATAAAGTCAAATTAGGTTGGAAACTCAAAATTCCTGTGGTGGAAAGGAATACAAGTGGACCAATAAAATTATTTTTCAAGATAAAAAATAACATTCTCAAATCAATCACACACTTCCTTAATTAATTTTTATTCTTCAAATGAAGTGTAAACACTAGGTCAGCCAAACCTAATGAAAACACAAATGAAAAATGATGCACATGCTTCCCAACATGAAGATGACACACAAACACCTCAACATGCTTCATTATTCTTGAGACTTCATCTCAAATTTCTTCAGATATGTCTGCAACAAAAACAATATACTTCATACACTAAATACCTTTCACTAGATCATCCTAACTATGAAAACCGAGACTAGAATATAGAAACATGACTTCCAAATTACCAAACAACAACATTCTTTTCCAGTACATCAAGAAAACCATCATAAGACAAATCCTAGATCCGCAAGATCTAAAACAAAACAATGAAGCAATGCAAAGCAAAAATATTTCTCTTAGTCCACAGAAGATCAATTCTATCGGTAAAACACACATACTGGTGGACACAACTTTCACATAGCATGTCACCAGAAACTGAAACTCAAAATATATCACCATCATATCACTGTTATGAAATATTCAGAACCACACAGGCATAGGATCATCACTGGAGAAACACAGAGCACATATTAGAGCACAATTTGAACACATTCATCACTTTGACTTTTCTTTATTAATTTTCTCAAAAGTGCTTGGAAACTCATCCACACAACACATCTACAACCATATAAGATAGCTCCATGTAATCACAACATCTTAGCATCATCTCAACTATACATGTACAATCTGCAACATACTAAATAGTGTTGACATAAATGAGAACACCACTAGACTAGCCCATACTTGCAGGATATAACATTTCATCCCTGAAGCGCAAAATACACAACCATAAGATATAACATTAACATATCAACTTGTGAACTACAAAAACACATAAAATTTTAACTGAGACACTACACAGATATTGAAATCACATCCACCAAGCTACAAGAGCAAATACATTAATATGAACAATTGCAGAGCATTTTTCAAGCCAATCCAAACAACCAACAACACCACCAACCTTATGTAATCACAAAAAACCTCCTCAAAAACATAAGTGACCTAAAAATATAGGAGTGGAACATCCACAAAACAAAAACTCTAAATCCCAAACCACACGATCGTATCTCCAATAGTAGAGGAATCTAGAGCATTCTCCTGAAGATTCTTCATAGTAACTTCCTAAAATTAATGCTTTCAATAACCATCAACATCACATCTAATCTTCATCTTAATGCTTCTAATCATCATCTTAATATATAGTCATGAAATCAACTCTGCTAACAACAACCAAACTCAATACAAATTTACTTAATATCAAACAGGGCATGGCATCCAACCATGAACATCAGCACACCAATGTATCAATTACAACCCAAACATAATATTATTAACAATGATAACCAATTCTAAACATAAAAATCATAGACCTAACAACAATCTCACTAGTTGTTGATAACAAAGGCCAACCAACACACCAAGTGTTGACTTCACAACAATCTCCTCAAGTGTTCAACGAATGCCAAAAATACAACCACTATAATAATCTAACCAAGTTTTGACATCAATGACAACCAATGCCAACAAATCTTCCTTGCACCACATTTAGCTTAAAATAGTTGCTAATATTAGGTCTCTAACAACAATGTTCATAATGTTTCTAAGAATAATGAGCCCATCTTATAGTGCCCAATACTAGGGGGATCTCCCCTCTTCTTCTCACCAAATAAATCTTGGAAAACCAAGGGTTTTTCATCTTGGATTGTGTCACATTGGCCATACTTTGAGGTATTTCTTTTGTTCTCCTCTCTTTACATACCCCACTAGAAAATTTGGTTGAGGTCACCCTTAGCATGATGAAATCCCCAAGGAGGCCACTTACTAAGTTTAGAAAGAATCTATACTAGAATTTATGATTCTCAAGCTTGCACAAAGTGCAAGGGAATCACATAATTTATTAATACTCCATGGGTTTACTTGATAGAATGTGAACAAAGAGTACTTTTGATCTCTAGAATCATACTAGGTGCAAATAGAGGGCATACACACTAGAAGTTCATCAAACATGGTATACAACATTAATTTTGTAGGAATGAAAAATATACTAATTGATCTCGTGCACTTGATCCTAATTTTACTAACATTGTTTCATCCTGAATCATCTCCTTTGCTAGTCATTTAATTAAATATCCCTTATTTGATTAAATTCATCACTCTTCATCTCTTAATTAAATAAATCAACTTTATCTAATTAATTCATCATCTCCATTTAATTAAATACATCAATTTTATTTAATTAATTATGTAAACCCCCTTTTAATTAAATAATTCATTTTATTTAATTAATCTCTAAAGTCATCTCATTTAAATAAATAAATTAATCTTTATTTGGTTTAAAGCTAACACCGTCCTCTTTAATTAAATGAATCAAATCTTATTTAATTAAGTTTAAAATCATTATTCCTCTCATTTTGATTTATTTAAATCCAAAAATCTAAATCAAATGATCAAATCAGCTATTCTCCTTTAAATTAATCAAATCTCGATTAATCCTAATCTTAATCCATCAAATCCTCTAGCTTTTGCAACTTGCTCATGAAAACCATTTTAATTGATTTATTAAATCTCATTTTTTATTCAAAAAGGCATCAAAAGATGGAATATTCCTCAAAATTGAAATCTCCCCCCAAAAGTACTTGTCCATCCAACAAGGCATTAAAGGCCTCTTACATGTCATTTTTCTTGATCCAAGTGATCTTAACTCCATCTTTCATCTCATCTTTCAAGCCATCTTTTGAATTTCAAATTTTCCCCTCTTTGAACATTGCTCAAAATGTGCTCCATCTCTCTTCAATAGCATGTTTACAAGTGGCACTTTATCATTGTTTTATCTTTTATCCCACATTCAGGGTATGTGCAGGATCATGATGGGCCAAAAAGTGGCAATATCATGGGTATTGTGGCTGACAACTTTTTTTTTAACAAAAATTGATGAAATGAAAAGGGTTTTTAAAGGAGATTCCCAGCTTTCCACCAATATAAATTATGCTCTACTTTTAAGTTAATAAGTAATTATTATTCATTTTCTATTCAAATTATGACTAAAGCCTTGATCGATAGACTAATTGAAAAACATCTATATCTTTCAAACGGTATCACATTTTTTGAATCCAAAACATGTGTCACATTCTATGCTTCATATACTATAGGATTAAAATAAGAAAAATTGAATTTCATGAATTTTTGACCAAGTTAAGGTCGTCAAACATACAAGTTTTTTATATTTTTTAAAAGTTGTAATAAAAAAATCATAATTAATTATTTAATTGGAAGAAAATTACAAAAAAATATGCATCACATCCGGACGTGAGTCATCTACTTATATCTAAAATATTATAACAGAATATTATCATTTTATTGTGGTTAGGGTGGTCAGACAGACACCTACTTCTTATTTTTTCCTTGAAATTTAAGTACTAATACATTGAAATTTCAAATTTTCACGAAATAGACTTTTTTTTTTTTTAAACAAACCTAGTTGTTTAGAAACTATATTAAATTTTCTACAAGTTCTATTGTTACATATTTTTGATATAATATAGATAACTTATTCAAATTTTTACTTCAAGTTGCCTAACTTTGATTTTTCTGATTTTTTTACCACTTAAGGCCCTTTTTTTCCATGATGATCCTGCACATACCCTTCATCCTATTCTTCAATCATTCATCCTTCTTTGTTATAAATAGAGGCCTCCTCTATTGCATTTCATCATCCAAAATCCATGTAAGATTACCATTCTCATTTGGATCCACAATCTTAGACATTTTCATCCACATTTCATCTTTCATAGCTAGGTTATGGAGGATTTTCATCAAAGATCATCAATCTTCATCAAAGATCATCAAAGCTTGCAAGGAATTGGGAAAGGGATATTTTTGACATCAAAATAACACCAGTTCCCCCATGGGATTGAGAGTTTGAGCATTTGAATTATAAGATTTAGTTTTTTTTTCATTTGTGTTCTTCCTTTTATTTCTTGTTCTTCATGTTTCAAATGAATCTTATGGGGAATGCTGATTTAACTTGAATAATAGACTAATGATGTGTTGTTTGATCATGTTTATGTAGGTCTAACATCACCATTCAAATTTTGGTGCTAGGAGGGAAAATCTTGAGAAATTAACACATTTTTTTGGTCAAATTCTGTTGTTTTTTAATGTTTTTTGTCTTTCCAGGTCAAATAGCACCATTGCATCAAGTTGCGATGCATTTGCGGTATTTTTTTTTCCAAATAGCACCACTAGTTTCACCAGAGCACCACTCTAACCCTCAAACATCGCCGATTTTGTTCCAGCATCACTATTTCCACCCAAACAGTGCCACTACCCCATGAACGAAATGCCCACATTAGAAGCCCTTGTCTAAAATACTAAAATCCTTTATCTATTTGTTGGTGTAAGAGGTCAGACCTCTGAAGCTGCCCCATGTTTTTGTGGTTCCTAGTAGATATGAGAAGTATGCCATGGGAGTTTCATGGGAACTGATGCTTGGATAACCCGAGAAGAGAGTGCACTATAAGGGGGAGCCTGTGTGGTCAAGCATCTAGTCATCCACTTTGAATAAGTGCAACTGGATTTATCCAAGTGGGAATGCAACAAATATTGTCTTTTATCCATAAGATTGTGCATGACTTTGGAAAAAAACACTTGCTTGATTCAAAACATTGGAAACAAAAACATTCAAAATGAGCATCAAATTTTAAACCCTTTAGGAGAAGCAAATATCCTTGAACAAACTGAGTGCTATTGCTTGCCCTCGGGATTTTATCCTTACAAGCTTCTAAGCATTTGAATTTATATCACAATTTTCTCTCACTAAAGTTAACATTAGGGAACTATTGCGCTAATTCTCTTGATTTTTTCATGATGGACCTTGTGGGATGAAAAGGAATTAGGAAATAGACATTCAGTTTGAAAGCTAATCAAGAGAGTTTTTGTGGTAAAAATAATCCATTAAGCAAACATAAATGAAAAATTGAACCCCACACATGTAATTGGTATCTTTTGATGATATGGAAATTCCATGCAAACATTGGTTTTTTGGTTTGAACTACTCTTAGAGAAAAGCATGTTCTTCAATATCTTTGTCTTGTAAACAAAAGTTCTTCTTAGGTTCATTTAGGATCAAAACAACCAATCATTTCATCCATCTCAAACATGAATCAAAAACCCATCTCACAAACAACCTTTGAACCATTGGGAAAAAATCATTCATACTATACTTTTGGTAAAATCCTCAAAATTGACATAAAAAATCACCTTGTTTGGCTAAGTGTGTGGATGAATCCTTCTTCATACACTTAGTGAAATTATCATCTTGTGGACAAGTTTATTCCAAGACAACATCTAACCTCTTGGATTTTATGAGTTCATTATCAAATCCAAATCAAGTCAAAATAAAAATTAAAATCCAATCCAAATAAAGAATCCAAAATTCCTAAAGTCTAGTATTTCCTCCAAGGTTCCTAAAATTTCAACACTGATATCATTCACCCCTTTCATCCTTCATCTCATCATTGGTCCTAAACACCTTAGAGGTCAGTTTTGCAACAAGGTGAAAACACAAGAAGAAAATGGAATATAAACTTGATCCATACATCATGAATAATCCAAGTCAACCAAATTATCAAATCCTTACAATTCCAATAGATTATCAAAACTCACATTTATACAATCCATACATGGGATCATTATCTCCTACAAACCTCAATGGTACAAAAAATGTGAGTATGGCCAGTCAAAAGTTTGGAACACCTTTCTCGATGGTTGATTTAAATCCAAGTCCAAACCTACAAATCTATAAATTGAACAATCAATGCATGAGTCTTCCACAAAAAATCATCATCCCAAAAAATCCATACATGCCAAATGTGAATATACCAAGTACAAGTTTACAAAACATGAACATTTCAAATCCACACTTGGTAAACTTTGGGATGGATATGTTTTTGAATTATATGAATGTTGTTCAAAGTCCAAACAAGATTTTAATGACTGGATGTATTGATCCAAGTCAAGCTAACACGATGCAAAATCAAAGTTACCTAAATCAAGGCAATGGGATTCCCAACCACAACAATGTTCAATTTCAACCTATCATGCCAAATCTAAGCATCATCCCAAGTTAGAACATTGTCCAAAATCAATTTTTCCATGATCCCATACAAACACTACAAGTATACATTCCAAATCTACTTGAACAAAAACCAAATCAACTATATAAAGGGTGTCAAGATCAAAATCAAGATCAAATTGCTACACTTACTAAAATAGTTGATCCATTCTGCTCAGAGACATATCCACCCCAAAATCAATACACTCTTCCGTTGGTTAAACCATGTCATCAAAACATTGAGTTATGTCCACAACCATATCAAGAAAAATATCTCCAATGTCAAGAAGTTAGATATCAAGATCAACTACATCAACAAATCCAACCCCCACATCTTGAAGATCAATCACCACATCTCAAAAATCAATCACCACATCTCCAAAATCAATCACCAGAAGGTTGATTTAAAGTAAAAATCTCACAAGGTAACAAACAAAAATACACACCACTTGGGAAACCAATCGAATCAATCATGCAACAGTTGGTGCAAGAAAAAATCATCACAATTCCCACCTATGAAAATTATGAAGAGCCCTTAGTGAAACTGCCATGGTATAATGAAAATCACCTTTGTGATTTCCAAAAAATCAAGGGACACACAACATAAGATTCTATTCAACTCAAAAATATCATCCAAGACCTTATTGATCAAAAAATAATAACTATTGGGGACAATAAATTTTCAACCACTAGTGATAGCACTGAAAATCTCCCCACCACAATTGTTGAAAAAAATGATCAAGATCTATCCATCAATGAGCACCTTGAAGATGTTTATACCTCATCCAAAGATAAACTCAACATACATCAAGAGTCGTGTTTTGATCATGATAAGAATCCCTCAACAAAATTCAAAGATGATTTATTTCAAGGAGCGTTAACATTATTTGTTGCTATAATTAATGATCCTTCCACCAATGATCATTCTTACAATACCTATACATCATCCAATGAGTTAGGGGACATATATCAAGTATTCATTCCATGGCATGATCAACATCTTTCACTAAAGTCTAGCAATGGTCCTTTCAAAGACATATCAACATCCTTCGACCTCATGGTTGTAGATATTGAAGGAATATTCAACTCAACATTTGATCCCAGTTCACTTAAAGATCAAAAGGATATTGAGCCACTTCCCATTCCTAATGAAGTCATCTAAGAACCCTTTATAAGCAACCATTCCTTTGAAATGGACCCATGTCAAGAACTTGATCATGATGAAAGTAATTCCGAAATCATTCAAGATAAAGAATTTGTATCCCCAAGATACTACAATGATCTAATGGACACTCTCCTATCTATACAAGATGTCCAAAATAATGATCACATCCATATAGTACATACTCCTTCATCTACCCATGAGATTATTTCTATAGATGGACATGTATATGATCTTCATTCAGAGCAAGATTCCTTTACTCCTGACATTATTACACAAAAAGAGCAGGTTATTAGTTCCTACAGTCAAGATGATTTATCATCATCAGGATCAAATATCTCCCAAATTCAGATTGAGGACAACATATGTGAAGATATCCAACATTATCAACTCAAAGAAACAAGTCAAACCAAACAAGATATTCCAAAGTCAGTAGAGCATAAAATTCAAATAACATCATCTACAGTGGTAATTTATCAGAGAATGCTTGCTAAAGATGACATCTCAAAATAGGCAGAATCAAGGCATGAAAGTACTACTTCCACAATAATAGGGGAAACTATGTCTCAAACAAACATCAACATAGTGAGCATGAAGAATCCTTATGATGAAACTGATGGTAGTACTACAACTAGCCATGTCATGAATCTTCATCCACCCATCACCCCATCCATGAATTAGTACGAACATCAAAAGAAATATTTGAATCAAAGCATGAAGAATTTTATCAAAGCAAAAGAAGGTAAGAAGCATAAAGGACAAATCAAATACAAGTGGATACCAAAGAATACAAAGAAAGATTATCCCTATCAAATTCCATTAGTCAAAGAAACTAGGCGAAAAATAAAAAAGGGAAAAGTATCGATCACAAATGTCCATAAAGAAAAACACAAGATTCTCAAGTGACGTACAAAGTATATCAAATAGTTGGTCCTAATTCCATACACACTTTTGTATCCACCCATTATTTCTCATCTTTCCATGTTTGGAGAGTCAAAGGTTCCAAACTATCAACCAATCCATCTCTTATTCCTAATAACACTCCACCATCCACGCCTCCACACATGATATCTAATTCTCACATTGACCATGTATTGGTAGCAACCCTTCATCATAAAGATTCAGAAGGCACTCTATTACAATTTGTGCACAAAGATAGAGTTAACTTTGGTATGAATAAAGTAGATCGGGAATCTCAAAAGTTGTATTCAAGTGCCAACATCTTGGAAAATTAGCTTTTTTAGGTAGCATATCGATGGAAAATTATGAAAAAAGCATCCACATCAACACCACTAGGTGGTTTAGCATGAGCTTAAAAATATTTCATGCAGAAAAATACAAAAAAATTTAAAAAGTATGAAAATCCAAAAAAATCAGAAAAAGGATTAAAAATAGTAAAGAGAAAAATTGTCCTCTAGTGAAAACCACTATGGTGGTGCTTTGGACAAGTACCATGATGAAAACTTGGAAAACATGCATCATGTGTAGAATCGAGCATCTATGTGTACCAGTTCAGGTGGAAGCATATCATCCCATCCATAATAAATCCATTCATCAATGAACCATTTATCCAACCCATTGCCATCTATCTACATTATCTTGGTCTTGACAAAGTTTTGTGCACACTTTACACTTGCTTATGGTAAACATCTTGACATGGGTCATTTTTACTAATCCTATCCTACCCAGCATTATCTGAGCCATGAAGCACTATCCAAATGAGATTTATTTACCTGAACACCTTATCTTATTGCAAAATAATCCATATCCATCCATCCACACACCTATCCAAGTATCCACCCATGACATTCCATACATTGCTAGACACTGTCAGGGGTAGGTATTTGCATCTTGCTTTGGGATAAAATATTGATCTATATCCTCCAACTTATGTGGTGATCCAAACATTGGAAAACATAAAATTTAATTGGGCCAAACGCTTGTGAGAAAAAATCTAAATCACTAGCCCATGGCATATTTTGATGAGAAGATATTCCTTATCAAGATTTATCTTTCATCGTTCGAACATCAATCCAAATAATCAATATTAGTCACATCTAGTTTGTATGTCAACATCACATCAAATCATTCAAAAAATGTTTGGTCCAAATCAAGCTTCAAAATCATAATCAATCGAATTCAATCAATCCCTCATTATCTTGGGATATCCATCCTAATCCTTGTGTTACTTATCACTATCCTTGCATTGTTGTGTATCCTCAACAATGTTACCATCATCAATATATCGATCAAATCAATCAAAATTATCTTGATTTTAAACAAAATCCCAAAACAAAATACTAATATCATCACACATATCCATATCCAAATCATCAAAATCATGCGAAAATCCAAAAAAAATCAAAATAGATAAAAAATCCAAAAACACTCAAAAAACTATTAAAAACATCAAAAATAGAGCATCCAAACTACATCATCTTTGAGCTTAAATGTAGGAAAGCTAATCTTTGATCAGCCTTCGAGACACAAAAACACAAAAACATTAAAAAACCCAAGTAAATCTAAAAATACTCATAAAAATAGAAAACGTCAAAAACATTGGTCATCTAAACTATGTCGTCTTTGAGGTTAAACATAGGCAAGGCTAATATTTGATCAGCCCCGAAGACACAAAATCCAAAATCATTATTAAAATCTCATAAAACCCAAAAAAATTTGAAAATTTGGAAAATTAAAACATTTGTAAAATCTCAAAAAAAAATCCAAAAAAAAATTCCTCATAACTTTTCAAAAACATAAAAAACATTCAAATATTTGAATTTTTTTTTGTCTCATTTCTCTTTCACTCGTAATAATATCATCCATAATAAATCAATCATCATCTTCATCCTTTGGAAAACAAGCAGAAACAATCTAAACAATCAGAAAAAGCAAACTTGAAAAGGAAAATCAAAATCGAAATGACAAACTTTTAAATGCAAAATCAAACTATCGATCATTCACAAGCATGTCAATCAACCTTATATCAACAACCTTTCAAACAACCTATCAACTTGCCACCATCCACTAACATGTCCTAGGATGCATCCTTCCTACAATGGGCATTATCTTTTGGAAAAATCACTTTGGATTCTTATCCTAATCAAAACACATCCCTTTGGCTAGCGGTATGAAAACATTGACTTGTTTGTGTACACTTAATCTTTGTCTTTTGGATTATCTTATTTGTGCTCATTCTAATGACCTCTCGATGATGTCCAAACAAATGGATTTAGAGAGAAAGGAATGGGGCAACGATCATTATCTTTTTATTTGATGTGTTTGTTGGATAGTTTTGTAATATAACCTTGGTAATGCATGCTTTGTTTGGATGTAGGGAGGGTGTTTTAGGTATCTTCTTGACAGCATAGGAAGGATTTCCTTTCAATGTTTTGGTATGAGATGTTTGAAATATTTGAACTACATTTTGAATAAGGGTCCGAGAAGATGATGATAACATGAACAAGTTCTACAATGATTTCCTTGATCACCTTGAAGCCAATGCAACCTTTTATCCATCCATGAAGTCACAAGATCTTCCTACTATTGAACCTCCTGATCACTTTGCATATTTATATCCTAAAATCAATCAAGAACCTAATGTTCCTCTCTCAAGTGGACCTAGTTCCTCTAGAAAACCACACTCCAAACCCTTTTACAATCATAAAGTCACAACACACTCTAATCAATCTTGAACAAACATATGGTAAAGGCTTCACTATCTTAAGTAAACAAGGTTGTGACACAAAACATGAAAAATAAATTCATCAACTTCTTTAAAAAAACTAACCAAAGAAAATACAATAGGTCTAGGATATCACGATCCTCGTCATCCTGATAGATACCAATTTGAATATTGGAAGCTTCAAGATGATGGCATAGTGATCTTTGATGCTCCTCATGACTTAAACATTCTCCTTCCACATGAACAACCATTATCCTCTTCTACTGACAAGGATGTTAGGATCCATATGGGTACTCTTCCTCCTATTCATGAACAAGGAGAATCTAGAATATGAAAACGGCCTTACAAATTGAAGAACCTCAAGTTTCCTACGCATCCTCCACCTGAATGTGAAAGGAGACTTCAACTAATTTTAAATAAATGTCCTATACTTTTACCACCTATGAATAGGTTGGTTATTCATCAAAAATACTCTACCATACCATTTTGTAAATATCATCGTATTCATGGACATCAAATAGAAGAATGTCAGACATTGAAGGACATACTGGATAAGCATCACTTCTATAGGTGGTTTTTACTGCAACCAGGTTGGTCTTCTAATCTACCTATGGAATTTTCAATTTGAATCAAGGGCAGCTCAAAGGACCTGGACTGAATGATGAGGATTTTAAAGACCTCCTACACTTTGGGCTCTACAAGACCCGGAAGGGTGATCCCTTAATGCATTTACAACCTCTGCACCATTATTGTAAACAACATTAACAACAACATATAATCTCATTTAATAGCTCAAAATAATATGATAATACCGAATAGAATTGGTTGTTCATCAGTAATATCAACTATTTCAAGGATGAGATAACTACCACACATAGGGATTTAAAATTATTTTGAATTTATAAAATGTTTCTGAGATGAACTAAGTTGCAAGATAAATCAGTTCCTAATTCTAGGCCATGGACTCAAACACATAAAAAGAATTCATCAACAAATGACATTCTACCTATGCATTTAAATTGTTAATGCCTTTCATCAACTGTTAGTTCCTTACACCAACAATCCCACTCCTATTATCAATCAAATTCTCCTTACCAAATCCAACTTGCACACTTGAAATCACTGTTATCTTGTCAAAGTATTTAACCATTTCTTTGAAATAGACCCATAAAGAAATAACAAAATCTCATGAAATTTGAGATGAAAAACTCAAAAATACTTTGTATTATTGAATTCATATGATTTAATTGTACAAGTATGGAGACAATTTAAAGATATTCATGAATGTGCACACACTTTCATGATTTATTTGCATAAATTGGTTGTATTTGATCATGAAATCAGAAATCATAGCTTATAGACTCAAGAAATGACTCAGACTTATCATCTTCTATCTACCCATCCCCATACAAAACCTCAGAACCCTGAATAATGAGAAGAGAAGAGAAGAAATAGAAGAAGAGAAGATTCTAGAAGAAGCCCTAAAGCTGATCTAGAGATGCCATCTAGAAACCTCTTCACCATTGATCAACACAAGAAAAGCCTCTCTCCTCTCTCTGCAAAAAAATTTTCCTCCAACCTGCCTTTGTTCTAAGTTGTTTTGCAATTGAAAATCTGCCTGTGGAAATTATCCATTTACTCTACTACTATAGAAAATGCCTCTGCCTTCCCCGTGAAATTTTATATTTTATACTCATTTGTTTGCTGCATTAAACTCCCCAGTAGTTGAGAAAATAATTTCTCCTCCTATGAAAGCATTTCACATTTCCCTTTATCTCTATTCACTTTATAATTCTACACTTTACTTTCTTTACCTTCAACAAATAAAGTCTTTGTTTTAATAAAGGGGCCCCTTGGTGCACTAAGTGTTTTTAATTTTTTTATTTAAAACATTCACCCATTCTTATCACTTACTGAAACTATTTTATCTTTAAAAAATAAACTTTCTCCATTTAAAATGCTTACCCTTTCATCTACATTTCATAGGTAAAATACATTATCTATATTTGATTTCCAGCTCAATATTTAAATGTGAACATTTCACGTAATAAAGGCTTTTAAAAGTTTACTTAGAGCCCCTTTATTAAAAGTATCTCCATTTAAAATAATAAAATTCTCATGCCGTTTTTTGCTGGGCACACCTCATTAAATATTTTCTCTTCAAATTTTCTTTTAAACTTTCATCAGAAAAATTATTGAAATATTTGCTTTTATTTGCAAATGAAAATGAAAACCTTGACATTCTCGTGAGTTGAAAATTCCCTAGGTCCACCATGAGCCACATGCCTGCATCCCGCTATCTCGTGGGAATTAACCTGTGAGCAAGTTTTTATTGTGATCCAACAGGGTGTGGACAGGATGTTGCTGCATTTATCTTCTCCTTCTCTACCATTGATCTTTGTTACCCTTTGTTCTTTTCACATTTTTTCCCTAATCTCTTTCTTCGTTCACTCGAGCTCATATCCTCTACAATTGTAACTCGTGCTTGGCTACCACTACCATTCCCTCCACTGGTTCGAGCTTTCCTCTGGTGGATTTCCATAGGCTCTAGGTCCATCCTCCATTCATTTGACTGGCACCTCACATTGTATGCGTGAAAATTACCAATAATTTCCAATGCCATAGAGCCCTCCTGTGCATACCCTAGCACTTTGAAGGATATCCAAACCCTTGTTGCTTTGGTGCCTATGTGGGATCTCCTTTCAAAATGCATTGGTTTCATTCCACAGTATTGACTTTGTTCCCCTTGATTAGGCTCGATGGAGACCCCCTCAATAGATCCTCTTCATGCATCGGTTGTCAGGTGCTTCACATAGAAGCTCTTCTCCTCTATAATCTTCAACAAATCCCTCAAAATCACAATCTGATACATTACTACTACAAGCGACAGTCTGTATTTCACATCAGCCTCTTTTCAGCTATCAAACACATTCATTTAGGAGTTTCTTAAGCCTTTTCAACATTTCCACTACTTTGGATCCTCTTCCTTTGAAATTCTGGGGTCTTACTTATTCCCACTGCGTGGCCTTTTTGCATCTACAGATTGTATTTGCTTGAAGGTTTTTAAGACGTTTCATAATTTCATTTTCAGGATACATTAAACTTTGTTTTATGTCCGCTGATCATTCTTCTTTCTTTGAAATTTCAAAATCCCTTCCTAGGTGTGTGGTTTTCATATTTCTGATGCATATATCTTGTAGGTGGGGGCATTTCCTTGTTTGTATTATAGCCTTCCTCCCTCTGCTCATGGTCAGATGCATTGAACTACTCATCACTTTGGAAAATCTGCTTTATATATGTGTAGTCAACCTCAGTGGTGTCCCTGCGTGGCTTTTGAATCCCTCTTAGTTGCATTTGATTTAAATATTTTTAAGAGATCCATTTTGTGCACATATCGCTACAATCATTACATTCATTTTGATCCCCATACTATGTTTCCTTTCAAATACATTGCACAACCTTGGACATATTATACTGTCTCCATTAAAGTCAGACAAAGCATGATGAATGTATGACAGATCATGATTATTTTGGTATGTTCACTGAAGGAAACTTCATAATCAATTTGATATATTCTTTCAATCTTACCTTTCACATTGCCAATCAAGAATAAAACACTTGATAAACTTTATCCTCTTTAAGTGCACCCTTAATCCAATTTAGATCTAGTTGGATCTCTTTAGCAAACTAGGTTGGGGCTACCTTGTTTGCATTTGATTTTAAATTTCAAATCATTTTCATCATCTGCTTTTGTGTGTTAGCCTGTCCTCATTTTGATGGGTGTGTGGCATTCATCCCTATGTAAAGTTTCTAAGGCATTTTCAATGCATACACTGTGCGGTATCCTGATCTATGCCCTCTCTTCAATCTATAATATGGCATCCAGACTTTATGTATAGGCTGTAGTCACCATGGTGTCGATTAAGTCCATGTTGCTCCATAATTGATATTCTATGAAGTCACATGTATCTATCACTTTACCATATAATTCACATGCCTTTGTCTGTGCTTCCAATTTTGCATATACATCGGTCCCCATAGTGAAAAAAGTGGTGAAGAAAACCCCAAAAATGGTCCTCCTTTGCACTAATATGAACATTTGAAACATGTCCATTTCCAATTCAAGAATGGCTTTAATATTTCTCTTCACCAATTCTCTCATAATCAAAGAAAACACATCAACCTTTGGGAGAACCCCACCAATATTGTTAAGAGGATGAAGAATGTAGTGTGAAAATAAAGATCCGCTTGTATGTGGATTATCAGCTTATAAAACTAAGAAAAGGGGAAATATATTCTAATTCAATCCTTGCAACATTTAAAACATTATAATAGCACAAAGCATGTCGGTCCCCATGTGGCCCAACTAATTTTTTTTTTTTGAAACATCTTTTGTGCTCAAAATGATCTAAGACAACTTTTGGATGCTTTGGAGTTTGAAAAACGAGTTGGGTTTCCATTTAAATTCACTTTCTGACACATTTGAAAAATGAGAAAAATTGGCTAAGTTGGGTCTGGAATCGGCCTTGAAAACTGGGCAAACGACCTCCTGGAGACATAAAAACTTGCAAACATGTAGCCATTGGTTTAGAGAATTGAATACAAAATATGGCTCAGAGAAAGGAGTCAAGAGGTGAAAGATATTAATCAGAAAAGTTGCCTACTTGAACTTTCTGCAACAATCAACTATTTAGAACCAACTTAAACTCAAGAGATCACCTTGTTGCAAAAATGTCAAACCAACTCCTAGCGAGCTACCACTGGACACAGTAAATCATCTTGATGCAGTGAACACGTGTGCAAGAGGAATTAGCCTGAAACATCTCCCATCAAAAGATACTGAAGGTCAAATTTGACCTCTCAAAAAGGTTTCAGTGCAAAACTGAAGAAATTCCATTTGGTTTTAATCTGCTAAAAATAGCAAATCAATTCAGAAATTTATGAAAAACTGACATGTGAGCTCATTTTGGTATAGAAAATGTAAAACAACAATCATTCTGACATGATAGTCAACTAGTTGAAAAATGCAAGCTCAAACGGGAGGCAACTTTGCAGAACTCAACATTTGCAAACAGTTGAACAGTGACAAAACCCTCCAACCTCACTTTTCGAAACCCAGAAAAAACTCATCATGGGAAGCTAAAAATTGATATGCCTACTCACATAGGACGCATGAGTGTTTCTGCAAAGGTATTTTGCTTAGGAATGAACGGGCTTCAAATTATGACTCTCCAAAGTAGGTCATTCAGGTAAGTTCATCAGGTGCACTTTTGAAAGTGCAGAGGCAAAATTTTGAAGTAGGCATCTTAAATTTCTCAGATTTGAGAGAGCCAACAGTGGCTCCGATTGGGGATGTATGCCCCCTGTGGGCATAGCAAGATTCCAGATCTTTGGGGAGTAGACCAAAAATTGAGTCCATTAGGTGTCCTTCAAACTACTCCTTTATTCATTTTTTTTTCATACTTCATCTGGTGACACCAAGGCCACCAAATGAAAAAATAGGAGTCAACATTTACCTCTATCAAACATAATTCTATGAAAAGAGCCGATCTCCCTCAATTCTTACTTGCATTTGTCAAACCACAACAACATAGGTGATTGCATCCATCCAAACACAAGGATTAGGCTGCCTTTGTGCAACTGAGAACTTGCTCTCTGTTTGGATTTGTCATCAATTGGAAACCAAATCAAATAGGCCACATCATTGCCACTTTCTTCATTCTTTGATTTTGTATCAAGTGGCAAGATTTGAAAATGGGGATCAAGACCATATGAAAGCACAGTCTGATCACAACCATTTGCTTGATTGAACATGTTGGTACCTCTCAACAGGCCATCATATACAACATCATCAACATGTTCATAATCACTATGCATTTGAAAGTCAGATATACTTTCCAAACTCTGATTGTCATGTGGCAACAAGCTATCATATTCAACATTTACATCATTCTCAAACTAAAAACAACATTCCTTAATATCTTGGACATTTCCACATTCGATGAAAACTCCTTCTAGCTGACAAAAATAGCACTAACAATTTGCTATATGGCTGGAACTATCAAGTTCAATCTAGTTGTTAGTTTGCACATCAATGGTAAAACCATCACAAGAACTCAATAGAAGATCTTGTTCACCATGCAAACCATCTTGGCATATGTCAAAGACAAAAGATGCATATTCTAGAGCATCCTTATACTGATCACTGCAACATAAGCACATCTTTTGACACTTTAGTTTAGGTATATCAGAGCATACCTTGGCATCATGGAGATAGGGATCAAATGCAACATTAACTTCTAAAGAATGAGTAAATGCACTCATACATATTCTGATGTATTCTTCTCATCATCATCCAACTCAATGTAAAATACCTCAAGAGTAGGCTCAAGAAAATCACAAGCAACAGGGACAACAAAAATACATCCATGTGCATTGATAACTTCATGTGCAATATCAGTTCATACATGTGATGATCCAACAATGAAAGACTGATTGCTAACTGAAAATGTCTCATTATCAATAGAACAAGAATTTTCATTATCTTTCACATTAATTCCTTTTACATGTGGTGACAACATGTCCATGTTCACATTATGAAAATAAGGAACATCAAACAAGAAGCATTTTTACTCCACTTCATACTCACCAAAATGAGACTCACCATTATTCTCACTCCTTGGCTGCTCGACACATGGAACAAGTGTTTATGTAGTGTCAACACAATTTGAAACTTTACAGTCAGATGGATTAGCAAGCTCTTCAATATCATCAATGGATAATGATGTTGATTTAAGATCGATATATATGTCACAGTGCACCACTTGATTATTCCAAAAGGAACCCATTATTTCATCATCATGATCTTCATGTAACACAAACCTTTCCATTTTTGCTTCATACAAATAACCATGAAGAGTAGGGGCATAAGCACACTTATCAACATCTTCATCATATTCAACATTATGTTTTGAGTTGACATATTGATCACATACATGTTTGTCTTCAAATTCTACATCATTCTCAAATGAGCTTGCTCCATTGCTTGTGAATCTAAATTAAATTCGATTTATTCATCTTCAGATTCTTTAGGTGAAGAATAGGCTTCCATATCATCTTCATAAGAGCAACTATAATCAGCAGAAGAGCAATCAGTTTTAATTTCATCATCATCCTCATCACAAGAAGTCTCATCACTACATGAACCAAGGTAAGATTCTTCAGAATAACTGCTTGAACTTTTGTCTTCAATGTCTTGATCACTAATTTGTGATGAGATGTCATCAACAATTGCATTATCTCCACCAACCAAAACCTGACATGGAATGATGCTTTGCATCTCTTCTATTTCTTCGTCAACCAAGATATTGCAAGAAAAATGTTCATGCATATCTATCTTCTCATCATACCATGTACCTTCATCATCATCACTGCTACAAGGATGCACACATGTGCTGATTGTGAGCTGACTACAATCAACATCGTCTGACATGTTCTTTTCACTTATTTGCAATGTTGTCTAATTTTTCCTCAAGAAGACAGTTGTTGTTTACATTTTGAGAATTTGTATTTTTTGCTTAACCACACTTAGCTGATTCTACAATCTTTATCCAATCAGGTACCTGATCAAAGCTATGAGGCTTCAATTTCTTTGGAAAAGTACTCAACCCAGGTTCATAAATCTCACAAAAAAAATCAATGCACACAGAATCCTCAGGTCTAAAATCTTTGGGGACTGATATCAAAGCATCCAAAAATCTCGAAAACAGCTTATATGGTGATTCTCCCTCTTGTGTCTTCATTTCATACAATTCTTGCACAAAAGAATTTTGATCAACAGTGCTCAAATTTTGATGACATTTAGCATGAAGCTCATTATGATCTGCATGTTGTGATGACGAAGAAATTAGAGCAGTAGAATTAGCATCTTGACAAGCACTTCTATTATCTTCCCCATGTGTTCTATATGCATGAGATTATTGGGATGACCAACACTCACAACACTATGTCCTTTCTTCATTGAGTATCCTAAATTGTTCTCAATATCCATAGCAATTTTATATGCTTGGCGCAAGTTTGTAGGCTCTTTGTCTCTCACTAAGAAAATCATCTTCCTGTCAAATGCTCCCAAGTACATGACCAAACATTCAACATCATTTGGTGTTATGTCTTCAGGAATCTCTCTTATGATCTTTGAAAATATGAGGTTAAAAGAGGGGACTAATTCATCTTTTCCTTATCATAATAGGGTCAATCCTTTCACCAAATTTCCCTAGGAATACTACCTTAAAATCTTCCCATGAATAAATGGAGGAAGTTGGCAGATAGGAGAACCATTCCCTTGCATCTCCTCTTAAGGACTGAACAAATAGTCTCATGATCACATCCTCATAATCAACCTCATAATCTTCCATCTCGTCACTGAATTCTTGGACATACACTATTTGTTGATTCAGACTTGTCACCAATGAATCTTGGTAACTTATTTCTGACTTTAGTTGGAATGTCATTTGGGTAAGCAATAATTCCACTAAAATTGATGGCTCTGTACCTTCCAGTGCTGAAACTTCTTCAACCATCTAGTTGGGACTGATCACAAACCATGTTTCCATCTAGAACCATACTAGGATGCATATATTGAAGCATTTTAACATGCCTCTTTCAAAATTCTCATATCAACTCTAAAATTGATCATTCATTTTCCCTATTTCTATCCTTTATCATGATCTTAGAATGTTACAATACATAATGCAAATGCATCTATGCCTAAGATCTATTAAATAGGAAAACTTAAAAACTAGCATACTTTTCCAGCATAATACATAAACTGCAAATTACAATTCAGAAGTATGCAAACTAAATATATCATTCCTTTCCCTCTCTTAGTGCTAATCACTCAATAGGGAAGCAAGGTTTATTATAATATGTTCAAATATGGTTTTCATATACAATTTTCATGAAAACCAAGAATGAAGAATACCTGGAAATGTTGCAGCTACTGCAAATTTTTCTTCTAATTGGAAATATTTTCAGATCAGGAACTATATTCACCTCGTCAACAAGTTCTTCTTGACAGAGTCGCCACCTCTCTTCTTAGAGGACCAAACTTCGAACAACAAGAAGTTCTTTCACATGTAATTTTCTTTTTGAGTTCCTTTCACCAGTAGAGCACCACAGATCATAAAATAATTAAGTTCACTGCAACAATTATCCCTCTAGGCTTGAAATCCTTTAATATTTAACTAAATTCAAAATGAAAATAATAATATGACTATGAGATAACTGGCTACAACTGGAGAATGAGAATTGTCCCTAGTACAATTGCCATTTTGTTGGTGACTCAGATGGGAAAATAAGATGTCACAATAATTTCCAACCTCCAATTACAAACAATAGCTCAAGATTGGAATGACTCTTTGATAAGACAATCTGCAACCAAAATTTTGAGTGCATTCCCCAGTGGAGTCACCATTTTTTTGGTTGTTTTTACTGCAACCAGGTTGGTCTTCTAATCTACCTATGGAATTACAATTTCCAATCAAGGGCAGCTCGAAGGACCTGGACCAATTGATGAGGATTTTAAAGACCTCCTACACTTTGGTCTCTAAAAGACCCGAGAGGGTGATCCCTTAATGCGTTTACAACCTCTGCACCATTATTGTAAACAACATTAACAACAACAAATAATCTCATTTAATATCTCAACATAATAGGATAATACTGGATACAATTGGTTGTTCATCAATAATATCAAATATTTGGAGCATGAGATAACTACCACACAGAGATTTAAAATGATTTTGAATTTATAAAATGTTTCTGAGATGCACTAAGCTGCAAGATAAATGAGTGCCTAATTTTGGGCCATGGAGTCACACATAAAAAGAATTCATCAACAAATGACATTCAACTAGTGGATTTAAATTGTTAATGCCTTGCATCAACTATTAGTGCCTTACACCAACAATCCCACTCTTGTTATCAATCCAATTCTCCTTACCAAATCCAACCTACACACTTGAAATCATTGTTATCTGCTCAAAGTATTTAACCATTTCCTTGAAATAGACCCATAAACAAATAACACAATCTCATAAAATTTTAGATGACAAACTCAAAAATACTTTGTATTATTGAATTCATATTATTAAACTATACAAGTATGGAGACAATTTGAAGATATTCATGAATGTGCACACACTTTCATGATTTATTTGCATAAACTGGTAGTATTTTCTCATGAAATCAGAAATTACAGCTTACAGAGTCAAGAAATGACTCAGAATTAGCATTTTATATCTACCCAGCCCCATAAAAAACCTCAGAACCTTGAATAATGAGAAGAGAAGAGAAGAAATAGAAGAAGAGAATATTCTAGAAGAAGCCCTAAAGTTGATCCAGAGATGCCATCTGGAAACCTCTTCACCGTTGATCAACACAAGAAAAGCCTCTCTCCTCTCTCTGCAATAGGATTTTCCTCCAATTTTTGCTTTGTTCTAAGTTGTTTTGAAATTGAAAATCTGCCTGTGGAAATTCTCCATTTTCTCTACTCCTATAGAAAATTCCTTTGCCTTGCCCATGAAAATTTATATTTTTTGCTCATTTGTTTGCTATAGTGATTTCCCCAGTAGTTGAGAAAATAAATTCTCTTCCTGTGAAAGCATTTCAAATTTCCCTTTATCTCTATTCACTTTATAATGGTGGACTTTACTTTGTTTACCTTCAGAAAATAAAGTCTCTATTTTAATAAAGGGGCCCCTTAGTACACTAAGTTTTTTTGAATTTTTTATTTAAAACATTCACCCATTCTTATCTGCATTTCATGGGTAAAATACATTACCCGTATTTGATTTCCATCTCAATATTTAAATGTGAACATTTCACGTAGTAAAGGCTTTTAAAATTTTACTTCGGGCCCCTTTATTAAAATTATCTCGATTTAAAATAATAAAATTCTCACACCATTTGTTGCTAGGCCCACCTTATTAAATATTTTCTTTTCAAATTTCCTTTTAAACTTTCATTAGGAAAATTATTGAAATATTTTCTTTTATTTGCAAAGAAAATGAAAAGCTTGACTTTCCCGTGAGTTGCAAATTCCCCAAGTCCACCATGAGCCACATGCTCTGATCCCACTATCTCACAGGAATTAACCCATGAGCAACTTTTTATTGCAATCCAGCGGGGTGTGGACATGATTTTGTTCCATTTATCTTCTCCTTCTCTACCATTGATCTTTGTTACCCTCTATTCTTTTCAAAAAAATTCCCTAATCTCTTTCTCCATTTTCTCGAGCTCATATCCTCTGCAACTACAACTCATGCTTGGCCGCCACTACCATTCCATCCAGTGGTTCGAGCTTTCCTCTGGTGCATCGCTACAGGCTTTGGGTCCATCCTCCATTCATTTGATTGGTGCCTCACATTGTATGTGTGAAATTTACTAATACTTTCTAATGCCATCAAGCCTTCCTTTGCATACTCTAGCACTTTGAAGGATATCCAAACCCTTGTTGCTTTGGTGGCTGGGCGGGATCTCCTTTCAAAATGCATTTCTTTCATTCCACAATATTAACTTCATTCCCCTTGATTAGGCTTGATGGAGACCCCCTGAACAAATCCTCTTCATGCATCGGCTGCCAGGTGCTTGGCAAAAAAGCTCTTCTCTTCTATAATCTTCAACAACTCCCTCAACATCACAATCTGATACATTACTAATGCAAGCGGCAGTTTCACTTTCACATCGACCTATTTCAGCTGTCAAACACATTCATGTAGGAGTTTTTTAAGCCTTTTCACATTTCCACTGCTTTGCATCCTCTTCCTTTGAAATTTTTGGGTCTTACCTATTCCCACTACATGGCCCTTTTGCATCTACAGATTGTATTTGCTTTAAGGTTTTTAAGATGTTTCATAATTTCATTTTGAGGATACATTAAGCACTATTTTATTATAGCCTTCCTCCCTCTACGAGTGGTCGGATGCATTGAACTACTCATCACTTTGGAAAATCTGCTTTATATATGTGTATTCAACCTCAGTGGTGTCCCTGCATGGCTTTTAAATCCCTCTTTTTTGCATTTGATTTAAAGTTTTTCAAGAGATCCATTTTTTGCACATATTGTTGCAATCATTACATTCATTTTGATCCCCATACTATGTTTCCTTTCAAATACATTGCACAACCTTGGACATATTATACTATCTTCATTAAATTCAGCAAACAAAGCTTGATGAATGTATGACACATTATGATTATATTGGTCTGTTCACTGAAGGAAACTTCATAATGAGTTTGATATATTATTTCAATCTTACCTTCCACATTGCCAATCATGCATAAAACACTTGATAAACTTTATCCTCTTTAAGTGCACCCTTAATCCAATTTAGATCTAGTTTGATCTCTTTAGAAAATTGGGTTAGGGCTACCTTGTTTGCATTTGATTTTAAATTTCAAATCATTTTCATCATCTCCTTTTGTGTATCGGCATGTCCTCATTTTTATGGGTGCATGGAATTCATCTCTATGCAAAGTTTCTAATGCATTTTCAATGCATACACTGTGTGGTATCCGGATCTATGCCCTCTCTTCAATCTATGTTGTGGCATTTAGACTCTATGTACAAGCTGCAGTCACCATGGTGTCCATCGATCCCATGTTGCTTCGTAATTGATATTATATGAAGTCACATGTATCTATGACTTTACCATATAATTCACATGCCTTTGTCTGTGCTTCCAATTTTGCATATACATCGGTCCCCATAGTGAACAAAGTGGTGAAGAAAACCCCAGAAATGGTCCTCCTTTGCACTAATATGAACATTTGAAACATGTCCATTTCCAATTGAAGAATGGATTTAATCTTTCTCTTCACCAATTCTCTCATAATCAAAGAAAACACTTCAACCTTTGGGAGAATCCCACCAATATTGTTAAAAGGATGAAGAATGTAGTGTGCAAATAAAGATCCTCCCATATGTGGATTATGATCTTATAACACTAAGCAAAGGGGCAATATATTCTCATTCAATCCTTGCAACATTTAAAACATCATAATAGTGCAAAACATGTTGGGCCCCATGTGGCCTAAATAAATAATAATAATTTTGAAACAAATTTTGTGCTCAAAATGATTTGAGATGACTTTTGAATTCTTTGGAGTTAGAAAAACGAACTGGGTTTCCATTTAAATTCAGTTTCTGACACATTTGAAAAATGAGCAAAACTGTCTAAGTTGGCTCTGGAATCGGCCTTGAAAACTAGGCAAACGAGCTCCTAGAGACATAAAAACTTGCAGACATGTAGCCATTGGTTCAGAGAATTCAATACAAAATATGGCTCAGAGAAAGGAGTCAAGAGTTGAAATATATTAATCAACAAAGTTTCCTACTTGAACTTTCTGCAACAATCAGTTGTTTAGAACCAACTTAAACTCAAGAGACCAGCTTGCAAAAATATCAAATCAACTCCTAGTGCGCTGCCACTCGACATAGTAAATAATCTTGGTGTAGTGAACACTTGTGCAAGAGGAATTAGCCTGAAACATCTCCCATCAAAAGATACTGAGGTCAAAGTTAACCTCTCAAAAAGGTTTCAGTGCAAAACTAAAGAAATTCCATTTGGTTTTGATCTGCTAAAAATAGCAAATCAACTCATAAATCTCTGAAATCTGACATGTGAGCTCATTTTGGTATAGAAAATGAAAAAAAACAATCATTCTGACATGACGGTCGACTAGTTGCAAAATGCAAGCTCAAACGGGAGGAAACTTTACAGAACTGAACATTTGCAAACAACTGAACAGTGACAAAACCCTCCAGCCTCACTATTCGAAACCCTAACAAAACTCATCGTGGGAAGTTGAAAATTGATATGCCTACTGAAATAGGACACATTAGTGTTTCTACAAAGGTATTTTGCTTAGGAATCAACAGACTTCAAATTATGACCCTCCAAAGTAGGTCATTCGGGCAAGTTCATCAAGTGCACTTCTAAAAGTGCGAAGGAAAAATTTTGAATTAGGCATCTGAAATTTTTCAAATTTGAGAGTGCCAACAACTTCACTAATACCGATTGTTTCCCCATCATAGCTTAAAACAATCTAAACCCCTTTATCATGCCATAGTTGTAGAATTCTATATTCTCACTATTGCATGATCCTTTCCCATCACTCAATTTGTTTCATTCTTGACTTTAAACTTTGTGGGAGGCAATAAATTGTTTTCCTTGCACCTGTAATTCATTTCAATTTGTCTCTTAACTATGGTATTCCTTTTCTGCTTAACCATTTAAGATTGAGTAACCAATAACTTAGTTAATGATTGAATTACATTTGCATTACTTATTCCTTTTTGTTTTATCTTTCTAAATGTGTATCACGTTCCCCCATAACATGTGTTTGATGTTTCATTCTCTTTGTACACTTCTTCTATTTGTACCTCTCTTCTTCTATTTGTCATGCATTGTCTTTTTTTCTTTTGTTTTGTGTTCTCCTTTTGGGGATGATGCAAAACATAGAGACACCCTACGTCTCTTCCATGTTGACCCACAAGGTCCTTGTCTTTTTCGCTTTCATTTGTGTTCTCCTTTTGGGGATGATATAAAACATAGAGATTCCTTATGTCTCTTCCATGTTGACCCAAAATATCCTTGTCTTTTTCATTTTTGTTTTGTGTTTTCCATATGGGGATGACGCAAAGCATAGAGATGCCCTATGTCTCTTCCATGTTGACCTAATTGGTCCCTTTTCCTTTTTTTTTCTTTTTCTTGTGCTTTTCTTTTGGGGATGATGCAAGGCATCGAGACTGCAATGTCTTCTTCATGTTGACTCAAAATATTTTTCATTTTATTTCGCCTTTTCATTTTCTTTCTTTTCGCTTGTGTTTTTCCTTTTAGGGAGGATGCAAGGCATCAACATTGCAATGTCTCTTCCATGTTGACCCAAAACGGACTTTATTTTTCCTTTTTTTTCACTCTCTTTGTGTCATTCTTCTAGTTCTATGTAATTTGGGGAATGATGATGGTTCCAAGCTCTTTCATAAAAACATTGCAACAATGAACATACTAACCCTAAATCCATAGATCCCTTATGTTTTTGGTGTACTTTCTTTTCTAGGGGAAACTCCCTTTTATTTTGTCTTTCATTTTCCTTGACATGACATAGCCTAACTTTGAAACATATGACTTGGCATAGGGCTTTCCAAGTTGGCTCTCATGTCTTGTTTTCTTTTTTCTTTTTCTTTCCTTCGCTACTTAAATTAATCGCTCACAAAACGATGTGTAGAAATTCCTTTAAAGTGGGGGGCATACATTACCATTAATTCATTTGCATTCTATTTTCCTAGTGTAGCCTCACCATTTATGTGATGCGTTTGTCACTTTTTGGATGACATTGGATGTGATGTCTTTCATAATTGTGATTTATCTCAGCATATTGCATTCCTTTTCATGGCCTAGTGAGATGCACTACATCCCTTAAGTTGTGAATATACTATTCTTTGATTGGTCCTCTTTTGGAGACATTAGACACAATGTTCCCTAAGTGACTGGCCTTGCATGAACTTAATGAGACTCCTTTGAACATGTTTCACTTAACATTTTAAATTTTTTTATTTTGCACTTTTTTCCACCTTGCATAACACAACTTGCATGCCTATGGTACCCTTCTTTTTGTTCATGAAATTTTTCTTTGTGGTGCCTTGTTAAAGTTATCATGAGGTATAAATTTAATATGGTTGAGTGGTAAGCCCACCTAGTGGAATGAAATTTCCCCATAGCCACATTTGTGTTTGTGAGTGCATACCAACTAGCATATGTATCTTACCATTTTTGGCTTTCTACCCCGCGGACAGCCAGAAGTTCTATGGCCCCAGAGTGAGTACATTTGGGCTTTCTCACCAGGCAGACCATCATGAGCTCTATGGCCCCAGAGTGATTACACATTCTCTTTTTCAAACAATTATCCTAGATCTAATCCACAACTATTTGGATTGACGATCAAAGCTTCATTTCATTCATTTCAAGACTTGTGTGTTCCTTTATTCTTATGCTTAGTATGCCATGTGATCCTCATCTTGGGGGCTTGATCATCCCTCTTGATCGTTGTTATTCCATCTTGCTAACGTAAGTACATTTGAACCCTCTTCTCTATGTTCATGGCTAATCTAGTGTGAGTTTGAAGCAAGTTCATCCTCTCACTAAAGTTGCGGCTAAATGTGTCATATAAAAATGCCCCCTTGTCATTTTCATGGCCTTTTAGATCTTGTTTCATGGTGTTTGATCTATTTTTTTCTGATTTCATGTTGTAACAAGGCTTGAACATGCATATTTAGGTACTAAAATTCAAATAATGAATTTTTTTGAAGGTTTTGTGAAGTGTTGTAAGATGTTTCTACATTCTTCTAGACTCTATTCATTACAATTCACCTAAAAATCACCATTTCATCACTAATCAAGTCCTATTTTGAAGTGTTGTAAAGTCTTGTAACAAAATTTCATGCTTTTCTAGGCATAACTTAACCATTTATCCCTTTCTCATGCTTTATTTGGTCCCTTTATGCCCTTATAAGCCTTAATTAAGTTTATTTTTTAATGTAAGCGTCACAAACAACATTAAATAAAACTTAATTCCTGATACCCATTTTTAGGTTCTAGGTGGGACCCATTCACCATGGGTGGCGAACGAGTCCCCCTTGGCCCCAAATTCAATTTTTTTTAAATTTCCTTTTGATTTTTTATTCAAAATCACTTGATGTCTGCTAGTAATGAGGCACGAACGAGTAACTAAGGCACAATATTGTATAAATAAGTGATTTTCACCTTATTTTACATCTCCTAAGAGATCTTCATTCATTCAAGCATTTAATCTCATATCTCAAGCATCCAAGCATGTTACAACATTAATTCAAGCATTACTCAAGCACTTTGGAGTATCCATTGACATTATTTTAGATTTGCATTATCAAGGGTTTGGTAAGTTGATAGCTATTACATGTTACTAGTTTATTATTCTCTTTCATTTCATTGTTTCATTAAGGGTTTTATTACCAAAAGTGGGGTTTGACCAAGGAAAACCCCTATTTGCTAACTCTCAACCATTTTTCCCCAATTGCATGTGTTTTTGCAAACTTTTGCGTCTAGATTTAACAAGATTTTTGGTGTTTAATATTGGTAAATAAGCCAACTAGGTGCTTCAAGTCAGCTCATTCATGTTTCATGCTTAGAGAAAGTTTTTTGTCTATTTCTTAGAGAATTGACTTCAAGAACCCGACAATCAAATATTTTTAGATTTGGTGTTGTAGAGTTGTCTCCTATTTTTTAAGAATTTTGGGAGAGGACAGATTTACCACCAGTGGTGAATGAGGTCCACCTTAAGACTAAAAATCTGATTTTTGTTAGATTCTGGATCTTAATAGTCAAAAACTAGTTTTTGACACTTTTTCACCAGTAGGAAGACTAATTCTCCACCCTGGGTGAATGAGTCCCACTGTGAAATTTTAGTAATTTTAGTTAGCATTCATAACATTCCAGATTCATCAAATCTTTCCCAGGTGCACTTTGTTTCATCCTATTTCTTTCTGTTATGCATTATTTCATCATTTAGTTCATTGTTTGCATATCACAACATGTTTTCAAACATAGTTTAAGTCTTAGTTTTGCATTAATATTTCAATTTTTGAAACCATTTAATTTCATTTAGTTTACTTCATTTAGCTTAGACAACATCATACATAACATAGTTTGAATGAACCCTTAGCATTTTTTGTCCTATCTCTCTCATTTTAGGTGAAAAATCCTAGAATAGAAAAATAAATAAGAACCAAAAAATCAATGATTCAAAACACTTCACAACATCTTCACAAGATATCATTATTTGAAATTTAAGGATGTAATGTGCATTTTCAACCACATTACATCAATAAATCAGAACAAAATGGACCAAGCATCGTGAAGAAAGGCCTAAAAGACCATGTAAATGACAAGGGGCCATTTTTTTATGACACATTTAGCCCCCACTTTAGTGAGAGGATGAACTTGCTTCAAAATCACACTAAAGTAGTTATTCAAATTGAGAGAGAGGTCCTAATATAGTTATGTTAGCAAGATGGAATGACAAATATCAAGAGGGATGATCAAGTCCCCAAGATGAAGATCCCATGGAAAACTAAAAATAAGAACAAAGGAACAGACAAGTGTAGAAGTGAAAGAATTAGATGAAGCTTCGATCATCTATCCAACTAGTTGTGGATTAGATCTAGGCTATTTTTCTGAAAAAGAGAATGCATAATCACTTTGGGATGACATAACTTATTGTGGTCTGCTGGGTGAGAAATCCCCAAAAGGTAAGATGCATATGCTAGTTGGTATGCACTTACAAACACAAAGGTGGCTATGGGAAAAGTTGTGTCGTTGGATGGGCTTCCCACTCAAACATATCAAAGTTATACCTCTTGATAACTTTAAAAAGGTTCCACAAAGGAAAATTTTGGTATGTGCTTCATGACACAAGCAAAGCTTTCTATGCTTAGAACTCATGAACAAAGAGCAAGGTACCTTATGCATGCAAGTTGTGTTGTGCAAGGTGGCAAAAATGTAACCTGTAAAATGTAAAAGATGTTCAAAGGAGTCTTGTGAAGTTCATGCAAGATCTTTCACTTAGGGAACATTGTGTCTAATGTCTCCAAGAGAGGACCGATAAAAGAATAAAATATTCACAACTTAGGGGATGCAGTGTGTTCCATTAGGCCACTAAGAAGAATGTAATATGCTAAGATAGATCACACTTATGAAGGACATCACACCCAATGTCATCCACAAAGTGAGAAACACAATGTATGAATTGACAAGGCTGCACTAAGAACTGGGAATGCAAATGAAATTATGCCAATGTATTCCCCCCACTTTAAAGGAATTGTTACACACCGTCTTGTGTGCAATTACTTTAAGTAGTGAAGGAAAGAAAATGCAAAAAACAAAAAACAAGACATGAGAGCCAACTCGAAAAGCCCCTATGCCAAGTCATATGTTAACATAAATTCTACAAACTAAAACAAAGAAATAACAACAAAGAACATGAATGTAGGAAATACCCAGAAAATGCCTAAAAATACAACCTAAAATGTGCACATGGACTAATTCACCTAGGGTGGTGAATGAGTCCAACTATGAGAATTTTTTTGTGTTTTTCAAAAAAATTATAGTGAATTTAATGCTTTTCAAATGCCAATAAAGGATGCAGATGTACATTTTCAGTTTTTTCAATGATATGATATGCAAAAATGAAATCTAAATGAGTCTTTCACTAATTGAAGTTTAGAAACCCTAGGATGCAAAGACAAAACAATACCCTATTTGAATGTTGATACAAATGAAGTCTAGGATGCAAGATGCAATTGAAATCAGAAATGTAAAGTGCTCAATATGTAGGTTCACCAAAATGAACCATAGATTTTTGGGTAGGGATTATAGGCTACTCTTGCACTCTTAGGATGTTTCACCTAAAAGGACTGAGATAAAACCTACACAAAGGAATCTATGCTAGGTTCACTCAAATTAATATGTGTATAATGTTACTAAAGCTAAATGAGATGATCTAAATGCAATTGGATGATCAATTTGACTTATCATGTATGCAAAACCTAAGAATTATGCAATGTTGGAAAACATGATGTGATATGAAAACATGAACTAAGAATGAACAAGTACAAAACATAATAGAAAAAGGTTGATTCAGAGTGCACCTGGGCAGACAATGGGTAATCTGGAATCTTCTGAATGTTGTCTAAGATTACTGAAAATCACTAGTGGGACTCATTCGCCACTGATGGCGGATCAGTCCTACTTCTGATGAAAACTATCAGGAACAAGTGTTTGAGTGTTGGGATCTGAAATCTAACAAAATCTAGATTTATAGCCTTAAGGTGGGACTCATTCACCACTGATGGTGAATTAGTCCACTCCCAAAATCCTGAGAAATCAAGGACCAATTTTGTAGTACCAAATTTGAGGTTGTCTGCTTGCCGAGTTGTCGAGGTCAAATCTTCATAACATGGAAAAAATGTCTTCTCCAAGCTTGAAATATGATGTAGTTGACTTCTTGTCCACTTTTCAACACCTAAATGCTTGTCAAATATGCATACACAAGTCTGCAAATACACATGCAAGAGGGGGAAAATGGTTAAGGGTTAGAGAATAGGGGTTTGCCTTGGTGAAACCCCACTTTGGTAATCAAACCCTTAACGAAGAAATGGAATGGAAGAGAATGATAAAAAAATAACATGCAAAATACTATAAACTTACCAAACCCTTGTTGAAGAAAATATGAAGATATAAAAATGGCTACTCTTGAATGCTTGATTAATGCTTGATTATAGGATGCAAAGTGCTCAAATGCTTTAATGAATGAAAAGATTGCTTGAATGAGTTAGGAGCTATAAAATGAGGAGAAAAACACATATTTATAGAAACTTTCACCTTAGTAACTTGATGATATCTCATCACAGGCCAGCATAAGGTGTTTTTAAATAAAAACCCAAAAGAAAATTTAAAATATTTTGAATTTTGAGACAAGAGGGACTCATTCACCATGGGTGACGAATGGGTCCCACCTTGGACTTGAAACTAGGTGTTGGGAATTATCTCACATCTAATGTTGTTTGTCAGGTTTACATTCAAAAATACACAAAATTAATCCTTATAAAGGAATAAAGGGGTCAAATAAAGCATAAGAAAGGTGTAAATAGTGAAATTCTGCCTAGAAAAGTGTAGAAATGTTTTACAACACTTCACAAAATCTTTACAAGATTTCATTATTTGAAATTTAAAGACCTAATGTGCATTTTCAATCCACATTACATCAATAAATCTAAGAAAAATGGACCAAGCATCATGAAGAAAGTCCTAAAGACCATGAAAATGACAAGGGGATATTTTTCTATTTAACAAAACCAACAATTTTGTGGTGTTGGAATTCTATAGGCTTCTTTTGCACTCTTAGGATCTTCCACCTAAAAGGAGAGAGATAGAATAACCCTAGAATTGAAGTGGTTCACTCAATGTAATGTATGTGTGATGTGATTAAGGCTAAATGAGATAATCTAAATGCAACTAAACAATGTAATTAACTGATTATGAATGCAAAACCTAAGAAATGTGCAATGTTTGAAAACACAATCTGATATGCAAGCATGAACTAAAACATGAATAAATGCATAAAAAAATTAAACAAGGATAAATAGAGTGTGCTTAGGTAGTGAATGATGAATCTAGAGTGTCTTGAATTCTGCAAGAAATAATTGAAAATCACCAGTGGGACTCATTTGCCACTAATGGCAAATCAGTCCTGATTTTGGCAAAAACTTCTAAAAACTAGTTTCTAGCTGTTGGGAACTAGAATCTAATAGAATCTACTTTTCTAGCCTTAAGGTGGGAGTCATTGATCACTAATGGTGAATTAATCCTCTCCCAAAATTATGTGAAATCAGAGGTCAATTCTGTAGCTCTAGATCTGCACTTGTCTTCTTATCTGGTTGACAGAGTCAAATCTGTAGAAAATGGACTATAGGTTCTTTCCAAGCTTGAAATAGGGTTGATTTGACTTGAAACACTTTGTTGACTTGTTGACCACATTTCAACACCTAATTTCTTGACAAAATTGCATACACAAGTCTGCAAACACACATGGAAAAGGGGAAAAATGGTTAAGGGTTAGGTCAAATCCCACTTTGGTAATCAAAGCCTTAATGAAGAAATGAAATGAAATGGAAAGATGAATAAATAACATGAAAATGTCCTAAAATCACAAGAACCTTGTTGAATAAATTTGAAGTTATGTCAATGGATGCGCCAAGATGCTTGATTGATGCTTGATTGAATGATGCAAAGAGCTCAAATGTGAATTGATGTTTAGTGAATGCAAGTGAATGAGGAGATTGAATGATTGTAGGAGATGTAAAATGAGGAGAAAAAAACTTATTTATACACACTTTTGCCTTAGTAACCGAGCGATTCCTCATCACAGGATGACATAATGTAACTTTGAATAAAAACCCGAAAGAAATTTTGTTATATTTTGAATTTGCAGCCAAGAGGGAATCATTTGCCACCCATGGCGAATGGGTCCCACCTTGGACTTGAAAGGGAGTGTTATGAATTAAGTCACATTTAATGTTTTTTGTTGGGTTTACATTCAAAAATACAATTAATTAAGTCTTATGAGTGCATCAAGGGGTCAAATAAAGCATAAGAATGGTGTAAATAGTGAAATTAAGCCTAGAAAAGCATGAAATCTTGTTACAAAACTTTACAACACTTAAAAATAGGACTTGAAAAGTGATGAAAATGTGATTTTTAGTTGAATTATAATGAAAAGATTCTATAAAAGTGTAGAAATGTGTTATACAACACTTCACAACACCTTCACAAGATGCCATAATTTGAACATTTAGGACCTAATGTGAATGTTTAAGTTACATTGCAACATTAAATCAAAGAAAAATAGACCAAGAATCATGAGAGAAAGACCTAAAAGGCCATGAAAATGTCCAAGAGCCATTTTTCTATGGTATAGTAGTTAATCTCTTTTATCAATTTCCAGCCTTTAGGACAATCCCCTTAGACAAATTTCAATCTCTTTTGCATTGGAATCTCAAGGGTTTGTTCTTGAGTGCTAACATTGTGAAATCAGATCCCTCTTCCTTCATTCTCCTTTTTAGTGTGGATAAAGGAACTTGTGCATTCCATTTCCAATTTCCATTTTCCACATGATTACACATGATGGTGTTGATATTTAATGAGGTTCTTTTCATTACTTGCATGATATTAGAAGGGAAATATCCTAAACCACTTTTTGTTCCTTGTGTATTAGGTTCTATAGAAACACAAATTCCTTGTTCTCTCTTTCCACATCCTTTTCCACTATAACCAAGTTGTTTCCTGAACTCATAGCCTTTTCCATAAAGTATTTCCATTTATTTTGGATTTGGTCGTTGTTGATAATCTATCTCATCAAAGTTTGGTGTATAGCTTGTGTCTTCTTCTAGAGTAGATTAGGTAGATGCTTGTGATTTTTCTTCTAAATTTTGTGTTGACATTACCATTGGTTTGTTTTTCTCTTTTCATCTTCTTTACTTGTGATCAAGTATTCTCCCATAAATTAGGGTGTGAACGCTAAGGAACCCCAATTGTCATCTAATAATTTAGACATTGTTTCCATCTCTTGTTTTTATTCTTTCATAGGTTGTATGTTCAGTGTTGGAATTAATGTGTTTAGAGGACTTTTCATTCCTTTTGTAACTTGTAAGTAACTTTCAAGGTTGGGGTGTATTTCAAGTTGGTAAACTTTATCAATTTTTATAGACATTATTCATGATAAGATGAAGAGTCGAAGGCACCCCATGCATCTCATTAATCAAAGGTCTTCCTAAAAGAAGATTATATGAAATATCACGAGACATAACATGAATAGGAGTTTGTAAGGTAGCCTTTCCAACTGTAATAGGTAAATTAATCACACCAAGTCATTGCTTTCCTCATTTTCAAATCGTCAAATCGATAAGGAATCAAGCTCATTTTTTTATTTATCCATGCCAAGTCTATCTAGAAGATATATACTACACACGTTAAGGGTGGAACCATTTTCAACAAGGGTTCTTTTTATTCTCATTCTATTGAATATTTCTATTATCATGAAGGCATCATTTTTCTTTCTTATCTCCAAGTGAGATAGCTCATGTTGGTGAAAAGTAATTTCTATGTTAATAAAATTCATCGCTTGAATTATTGTTGCTGCATTACTTGCATTTGTATTAGAGGGAATCATAGCTTGATGTAAGGTTTTTTTAAGCATAGTGTGATAATTAGGTGAGTTTTGAATCAAGTCCCATAGGGATATTTTTGTGGGAGTATTCTTAAGTTTTTCAACAAGATCATACTCCTTTCTACTATTCAAAGGAAAATGAGGGGAACTAGGAAAGACAGAGTTAGGAAAAGGTAAGGATGTTGATGTTGTTTGTCTTGGTTGTGGATTATTTTCTATGTTATATGTATAAGCAATGGTATTATGATTTGATTGTTGTGAAACATTGTTCTTAGGTGGTTCAAGAGTGAAAATAGTTTGGTTTTGAGTTTGAGATTTGTTCAAGGGCATGTAAAGAACAAGTTGAGGTTGAATCACATTAACGTCTCTTAGTTTCCATTTGTCATAACAAGCCTTAGTGGGTGAACTTAGTGAGATGAAATCCTCAAGGGATTCATCTAACATATCAAAGTTATCACTATTCAAAGGCTTGAGGATTAGGTTAACTTGGAAAAAGATATTTGAAATATTCAAATGACTATGCTTTTTCCAAGTGGTTCATCAATTTATAGGTGTTTTTGGTCTTTTTTTTTAACAAATTCAAAATGTAATCTAATCAAATTACACTATGAACTAATCTTGGAAACAATAATCTAATTCTATCCACGACTACAATGAATATAAATTAATCTAAATTTACTCTAATTAATGTAACAAAAAATATACTAATTGAAACAAAAAGCTATAGACAACAAACATAAGCTCAAAAATAGCATTTTGAATTTTGGAAAATGCAGTTTAAAATTTGCACTGGGACTAAAATTCCCAGAGGGGTGTATGATTCCTAGTGAGGGTTTTTTCACAATTTTTTGAAAATGTTAAGTGTTTTCTATGCTTTTTCTAGTTTGTATAATTTGTAGGCTAAATGAAAATGAATATTTCAAATGATATTTAGTGATGAAAGATGCAAAAATGGAACCTATATGCACTTTCACTAATGTAATATTTAGAAGCCCCAAATGCAAAGTTAATGCAAGAAATATATAGGACTATGATGGACTCCAAATTGGAAATGGTGTGTTCTAAATAAAGGTTCATCAAAATGAATTGAAATAAAATGATTTATTTATGGTTTAGGACATAGAACAATACATTCTCCTACATTAATTCAAGGAAAACCCAAGAGATCTCAATCTAGAGTATGCAAATGAGAAAAAGATCTTGTAATAGGGTTGTCCATGTGTCTGATTATAAACTAAAGAAGGGTTAACTACCAAGCCAGGGCTTGGAAAGACTAATGAAATGTAATAAATATTGCTTAAACCTAATGCAATGCAATATTTCACTAAATCACCTAAAAAAGCATGTAAAAAAAACATAAATCTGAGAGATGAATGGTGTGCACCTGGAAACTTGAAGAAGATTAGAATGAGCTTCGAAACACTAAAAATACTAGAGTTGGGGCACACTAGGACTCATATGCTAGTCTGGGTGTATCAGTCCTAGAAAAAGGTTTTTGGTCTAGAACAAGTTTCTGATAGTGTAGATTTAGGATCTACAAAAATCTAAAAAAAAATTATTGTAGTGGGACTCATACGCTTTTTCAAGAATTCAAATTTTAGATATATGCTTCAATCTCTAATCTTCCCTTCCAAACTAATTTCCAAATCCAAACCTATGAAAAGACCTACAAAATAGAATATAGAGTTGATTTTATGGGGTGTTTTCCTTGGTCAAACCCCTAGTTCAGTAATTAAACCTTAATAGAAATAATTAATCTTAAATGAAAATATGAATATAAAACCTAACATTTAGTGTGTCTAAGATTAGGAAACATAAAATTTAATGAAACCCTATTCTATTGTGTTAGAATGAGATGCAAGAATGAAGCATGGACATGAATGACTCACTTTGAGATATCCCTAATCACTCAAATGAGCCCTAATAATGTATGTACCTTACTTAGGATGAATTTATAATGATAGAGGAGGATGGAATCACTTAGAAAACAAGTCATTAGGCTTGGATTGATGGCTAGTTGCATCTCCCTAACCTAGAATCCATCACGATTCACCATAGGCAACAATATTCAACTCTTGACAATGCTATATTTTCAATGAAAGCAAGCTTGAAGACTTGCAAAAACACAATAATGTTGCTCGAAGGCTTCAAATTTGTTGATTACTTGCTCCCAAATTCTATTGTGAAGAATTCTTGGATATTGAAATTTTTGTTCTAGATTATTAATTAGATGAAAAATTACTTTACAATCTTCTTTATATAAGCAACACATCTAATTTACCATTATTTAGATCTCAAAAGATGACATCAACAAAAAATTAGAATTAAAAACTTGAATTTCCCACTTAAACCCTAAAAGGGGTCCAAGTGCGACTCATATGCCACTCATGGTGTATGGATCCCACCTAGGGGGACTCATATGCCAGGAGTGGTGTATGAGTCCCACCCTAGATTTTTGGGTTGGGTTGTTAGAATTTTTTATGCTTTTGTGGATTTTGTCAAGGTTTTAGTTGAAATAAGCCTCAATATTGGAAATAATACATCTTATGGGCCTATTAATGATGAATTAAAAGGTATTTAATGCAAGGGTACTAAAATAGGTCTAGATCAAAGGAGAAATTGCACTATCTCCAAGAAGGGAGTACATTTTTTTTATTATAGAAAGAATTTTTATTTCTTCCCAAGATGATACATATTGAGTAACTTCAACATGATAATGTTGTTGAGGACACTCAAAGACTAAGAGGGGGTTGAATTATTCCTTTGAAAATATAAACCCTTCAACAAAGTCAAACTTCTTTATAAGATTAGAAACTACCAACTATGTATCAGTAGTAAGGAAATATAAAACAATTTAGTTTCTAAACATGGTTAGCAACCCTCAACAATTAAAGATACTACAATTCAACCATTAACTAGATTAGTAATAATGAAAACATAAACAAGGAACACACATCCACAAGATAACACCAGATTTAATTGGAAAACCCAATGAGGGAAAACCATGGTGAGAGTTAACTGACAATATATGAGGCTCACTACTTACAAAAGTTACAAGGCTCACAAAAGACATGGAAACTAAGGGGCACAACCTTAATGCAAGAAACAAGGACCTTATTAGACACACTATCTCAAAATAGGATACAAGAAGTTTATATAAATTACAACATATGTTAACAATACACTTTGTTGACTGAGGCATTCAAGAACATCTGAACTATTTTCCAAAAACTTTCACACTAATTTTTTGTGATCTTCAAATACACTAAAATCTATCATACTTTGTAATTGATTTTATCCTTAATTTATATGCACAACAAGATCACAAAATATAAATTTGGTCAACCAAGAAGAAAAACAATAATCTCAACAAGTCAACCATAAAAACATAGTGCAATCCTATCCAAGAGATAGAGAGGACCAAAATAGCATTATTACATCTTCCAATATGATCCCAAACAATTGACATGTTGGCACACACAAACTCAAGTCGACAACTAAGAAATGTGTAGATAAAGCATGTAGCACATAACTAGTCACCCAGAAAGCACACTTCTAATTTAAATTACTTAGTGTGGTCCTCAACAAGATAGGTCAAGACCTAAATACATATTGGCACAACTTCATATGTTAGCACAAGCACTCAATTACATAGAGAAAGTAAGATAACAACCCTTGTTGGCTAGACAACCATAAATTACCTAGAAAACCAAAAAAAAACATAACCCAACACCAAAGAGATCAACCAATTATGTGTGGATAAGAAAGAGATATTCCTTGAATGTCCAACAATACTTCTAGATACTCCTTTCATACTGGCATGCCACCAATAGCTATCACAAACCAAGAAGGAGTATAATGTTAAACAAGTGTAGGAAAACTAAGAGGGGGGGTGAATCAATTGTCACAAAAATTCAAACTTAGAACTTTATCACTTGTCAATTCTTCAACCACGTTATTCTACTATTAAATATGAGCATGAAAATAAATAATAGAAAGTAAATCAACACAATGAATACCATATTTTTACATGGAAAACCTAATAAGGGAAAAACCATGATGAGGGTTAACTCACAATATAAATATTATAAAATTGAATATAGAGGCTCATTGCCAAGGGCTTACTGCCTAGAAGAGGACTCATTGGGAAAATACAAAGTCTTAATTCCTACAAAGGACTCATTTTCCAACAGGGAGGCTCATTGCCTATAGATACAAAAGAGAACAAAAGATCCACCACAACATTTAACACACCTTCATAGCTTTGAAAAAGAATTGCAAAAAAAATTAGATCACTATTATTAATTACATGAAAATTTTCTTTACAATCTTGTTTAAATAGGAAGAAAACCTAATTTACCATGATTTAGTTTTGAAAAGATGACATCATCCAAAAATTAGAATTAAAAACTTGAATTTCCCACTTAAAACCTAAAAAAGGCCCAAGTGCGACTCACATGCCACTCATGGTATATGGATCCCACCTAGGGGGACTCATGCCAAGAGTGGCGTATGAGTCCCACCCTAGATTTTTGGTCTGGGTTGTTAGAATTTTTTATGCTTTTGTGGATTTTGTCAAGGTTTTAGTTGAAATAAGCCTCAATATTAGAAAGAATGCATCTTATGGGCCTATTAATCATGAATTAAAAGGTATTTAATGGAAGCGCACTAAAATAGGTCTATATCAAAGGAGAAATTGCACTATCTCCAAGAAAAGAGTACATTTTTCTTCATTACAGAAAGAATTTTTATTTCTTCCCAAGATGATACATATTGAGTAACTTCAACATGATAATTTTGTTGAGGACACTCAGAGACTAAGAGGGGGTTGAATTAGTCCTTTGAAAATATAAACCCTTCAACAAATTCAAACTTCATTATAAGATTAGAAACTATCAACATATTAGTAGTAAGGAAATATATAGCAATTTAGTTTCTAAACATGATTAGCATCCCTCAACAATGAAAGATATTACAATTCAACCCTTAACTAGATTAGTAGTAATGAAAACCTAAATAAGGAACACACATCCACAAGATAACACTAGATTTACTTGGAAAACCCAATGAGGGAAAACCATTGTGAGAGTTAACTGACAATATATGAAGTTCACTACTTAAAAAAGTTACAAGGCTCACAAAAGACTTGGAAACTAAGGTGCACAACCTTAACGCAAGATACAAGGACCTGATCAGACACACTATCTCAAAATAGGATACAAGAAGTTTATATAAATTACAACATATGTTAACAATACACTCTGCTGAGTGAGGCATTAAAGAACATCTGAACTATTTTCCAAAAAAAATCACACTATTTTTTTGTGATCTTCAAATATGTTGCATTCTAACACACTTTGTAATTTATTTGATCCTTGATTTATATGCACAACAAGATCGCAAAAGATAAATTTGGTCAACCAAGAAGAAGATAAACAATAATCTCAACAAGTCAACCATAAAAGCATAGTGCAATCCTTTCCAAGAGATATAGAGGACCAAAATAGCCTTATTACATCTTCCAATATGATCCCAAACAACTGACATGTTGTCACACACAAACTCAAGTCAACAACTAAGAAATGTGTAGATAAAGCGTGTAGCACATAACTAGTTTCCCACAAAACATAATTCTAATTTAAATTACTTAGTGTGGTCCTCAAAAAGATAGGTCAAGACCTAAATACATATTGGCACAACTTCATATGCTAGCACAAGCACTCAATTACATAGAGCAAGTAAGATAACAACCCCTGTTGGCTAGACAACCATAAATTACCTAGAAAGCCAAATCAAAACATAATGCAACACCAAAGAGATCAACCAATTATGTGTGGATAAGAAAGAGATATTTCATGAATGTCCAACAATACTTCTAGATACTCCTTTCATATTGGCATGCCACCAATAGCTATCACAAACCAAGGAGGATAATGTTAAACAAGCATAGGACATCTAAGAGGGAGGGTGAACCAATTGTAACACAAATTCAAACTTAAAACTTGATCACTTGTCAATTCTTCAACCATGTTATTCTACTATTAAATATGACCATGAAAAATAAATAATCAAAATTAAATCAACACAATGAACACCATATTTTAACGTGGAAAACCTAATAAGGGAAAAACCATGATGAGGGTTAACTCACAATATAAATATTATAAAACTGAATACAGAGGCTCATTGCCCAAAAGAGGACTCGTTGTGCAAATACAAAGGCTTAATTCCTACAAAGGACTCATTATCCAACAAGGAGGCTCACTGCCTATAGATGCAAAAGAGAACAAAAGATCCACCACAACATTTAACACACCTTCATAGCTTTGACAAAGAATTGAAGAAACCTTTATATCACTATTATTAACTAGATGAAAAATTACTTTACAATCTTGTTTATATAGGAAACACGCCTAATTTACTATTATTTAGATCTCAAAAGATGACATCAACCAAAAATTAGAATTAAAAACATCAATTTCCCACTTAAAACATAAAAAAGGGCCCCAGTGTGACTCATATGGCACTCATGGTGTATGGATCCAACCTAGGGGGACTCATATGCCAGGAGTGGCATATGAGTCCCACACTAGATTTTTGGGGTGGGTTGTTAGATTTTTTTATGCTTTTGTGGATTTTGTCAGGGTTTTAGTTGAAATAAGCCTCAATATCAGAAATAATGCATCTTATGGGCCTATTAATGATGAATTAAAAGCTATTTAATGCATGGGTACTAAAATAGGTCTAGATCAAATGAGAAATTGCACTATCTCCAAGAAGGGAGTACATTTTTTTTTCATTACGGAAAGAATTTGTATTTCTTCCCAAGATGATACATATTGAGTAACTTCAACATGATAATGTTGTTGAGGACACTCAAAGAATAAGAGTGGGTTGAATTAGCCCTTTGAAAATATAAACCCTTCAACAAATTCAAACTTCATTATAAGATTAGAAACTATCAACATATAAGTAGTAAGGAAATATATAACAATTTAGTTTCTAAACATGGTTAGCAACCCTCAACAATGAAAGATACTACAATTCAACCCTTAACTAGATTATTAGTAATGAAAACATAATTAAAGAACACATATCCACAAGATAACACCAGATTTACTTGGAAAACCCAATGAGGGAAAACCATTGTGAGAGTTAACTGACAATATATGAAGCTCACTACTTACAAAAGTTACAAGGCTCAAAAAAGACTTGGAAACTAAGGTGCACAACCTTAACGCAAGATCCAAGGACCTTATTAGACCCTATCTCGAAATAGGATAGAAGAAGTTTATATAAATTACAACATATGTTAGCAATACACTCTGCTGACTAAGGCATTAAAGAACATCTGAACTATTTTCCAAAAAAATTCACACTAATTTTTTGTGATCTTCAAATACACTACATCCTAACACACTTTTCAACTGATTTGTTCCTTGATTTATATGCCCAACAAGATCACAAAAGATATATTTGGTCAACCAAGAAGAAGATATACAATAATCTCAACAAGTCAACCATAAAAACATAGTGTGATCCTATCCAAGAGATAAAGAGGACCAAAATAGCCTTATTACATCTTCCAATATGATCCCAAACAACTGACATGTTGGCACACACAAAGTCAAGTTGACAACTAAGAAATGTGTATATAAAGTGTGTAACACATAACTAGTCACCCAAAAAACATACTTGTAATTTAAATTACTTAGTGTGGTCCTCAATAAGATAGGTTAAGACCTACATACATATTGGCACTTCATATGCTAGCACAAGCACTCAATTACATAATATAATAGCCCTTGTTGGATAGACAACCATAAATTACCTAGAAAGCCAAATCAAAACATAACGCAATACAAAAGAGATCAACCAATTATGTGTGGATAAGAAAGAGATATTCCTTGAATGTCCAACAATACTTCTAGATACTCCTTTCATACTGGCATGCCACCAATAGCTATCACAAACAAAGAAAGAGTATAATGTTAAACAATATTAGGACAACTGAGAGGGGGGGTGAATCAATTGTCACACAAATTCAAACTTAAAACTTTATCACTTGTCAATTCTTCAACCACATTATTCTACTATTAAATATGAGCATTAAAAATAAATAATAGAAAGTAAATCAACACAATGAACACCATATTTTTATGTGAAAAATGTAATAAGGGAAAAACCACGATGAGGGTTAACTCACAATATAAATATTATAAAACTAAATACAAAGGGTTATTGCCAAGGGCTCACTACCCAGAAGAGGACTCTTTGTGCAAATACAAAGGCTTAATTCCTACAAAGGACTCATTGTCCAATAGGGTAGCTTACTACCTATAGATACAAAAGAGAACAAAAGATCCACCAAAAAATTTAACACACCTTCATAGCTTTGAAAAATAATTGCAAAAACCTTTAGATCACTGCCATCATGAATCTGACATAGTAAAATCAACTGTCATAACTCACTCACACTCACACACTTCTGCTCTTATGATTTGTGGCTTACTTTCATCACTTCGGATAACACTATCATATAACTCTTCACAATTCAGCTAGCATTTATACCATTCTCAACATTAGAAGAATTTACCAAGGTCGACCACAAATAACCAATTTCATAAATTTAAATTAGGTTAGCAACTCAGAATTCCCACGGTGGAAAGGAATAAGAGTGGACCAATAAAATTATTTTTCAAGATAAAAAATAACATTCTTGAATCAATCACATGCTTCCTTAATTAATTTTTAGTCTTTGAATGAAGATTAAACACCAGGTCATCCAAACCTAATGAAAACAAAAATGAACAATAATGCACATGCTTCCCAACATGAAGATGACACGCTGACACCTCAAGACACTTCACTATTCATAAGATTTCATCTCAGATTTCTTCAAATACATCCACAACAAAAAAAATATACTTCATACACTAAATTCCCTTCACCAAATCATCCTAACTATGCAAACTTGCATAGGAATATAGAAAAATGACTTCTGGCTTACCAAACTTCAACCTGCTTTGCCAAAACATAGAGAACACCATCATAATACAAATCCCAGATCCACAAGATCTAGAACAAAATAGCAGACGCATGTGGAGAAAAAATATTTCTTCTTGTCTATAGAAGATGAATTATGTTGGTAGAACACACATACCGGTGGACACAACTTTCACATACCATCTCACCAGAAACTGAAACTCAGAATATATCACCATCAGATCACTGTTATGAAATCTTCAAAACTGCACAAGCATAAGATCAACATAGGAGAAACATGAAGCACATACCAGAGCACAATCTGAACACATTCATCACTTTGACTTCTCTTCTTTATTAATTTTCTCAAAAGCACTTGGAAACTCATCAAAACAACACATTTGCAGCCATATAAGATAGCTCCATTTACTCACAACATCTTAGCAGCATCTCAACTATACATTTACAATCTGCAACATACTGAATATTGTTGACATCAATGAAAACACCACCAGACTAGCCCATACTTACAACAATCTCCCCATTTGTCATTTATAGCAACACATGGTTTGAAAAAACATGAAAGACAACAACCTACACAATATTCTGGGAGACCACTTTCTCTTCTACTATAACTATTTTTCATGACTTTATCTCCCCCTTTGACATCAATGCAAAAGAATAACTACTTTGATTACTCCCCCTAAGGAGTACACCCATCCTGCAACAATGAAAAACCTTTTCTACTCCCGTTGTAGTGTAGACCAATCTATTAGTCCAAATAAATAAATAATCTATGAATTCACTAGACTGATGCACCTTCAAATGCACTTAGTTCAGAGGGCCAATGACCCCCAACCTCTCCCTAACATATTCAAAAGTATCTTTTGGAAGAGCCTTAGTCAATATTTCTATAATTTGTTCCTTTGTTGTCATATAGTCCAATCTGACTTCATTCTCCAACACTTTTTCTCTTAGAAATTGATATTTGATAGATATGTGCTTTATTCTTGAATGCATAACCAGGTTCATTGAAATATTTATTACAATAGTGTTATCACATACTACTGCAATAGCCTCTAGAGTTTTCTTCATCCACAAAACCTTTGTGCAATAGGATGTTTCAACAATATATTTTTCCTTTGTATTGGATAAAGAAATCGAGTCTTTCTTTTTACTCACCCATGAAACTAATCTTCTACCAACTAAGAAAGCACCACCACGGGTACTCTTCTAGTCATCTATACATCCATCCCAATCAACATCTGTGTAAGAATTTAGAGTAAAATCATCACTCTTAGGATATCATAATTTTTATTTCGGTGTACCTTTAAGATATCTAAATATTCTCTTCACCACTATAACATGCATTTCTTTAGGATTTTTTTGGAATTTGCAAATTAAGCATACTGCATGCATAATATATGGTCTAGTAGCAATAAGATGCAACATTCCACCAATCATTGATTTATATTTTTTCTAATCATTCTTAGAAAATTCATCATCTTTGCTCATTTTACATATGGTTACCATAGAGTACGAACTAGTTTAGAATCCTCCATCCCAAACTTCTTCAAAAAATATTTTACATACTTAGATTGTGAAATGAATTTCCCTTTGTTAGTTTGGTTCACTTGTAGACCAAGAAAGAAATTCAATTCACCAATCATATACATCTCAAATTATTTTTGCATCTCTTTAGAAAACTCTTTACACATGCCATCATTTCCACCAAAAATTATATCAACCTACACAACTACTATCAACATTTTGTTACCTTGTACTTTGAAGTAGAGATTACTGTCAGCATAACCCTTGTTGAATCCTTTCTTTTTCAAGTATCTCTCCAATCTTTCGTACAAAGCTCTAGGAGCTTGCTTAAGTCCATACAACACCTTCTTCAATTTAAAAACCATGTTCGGTTTTTCAAACAATTGAAACCCTTCAGGTTTTTCCATATACACTTCTTCCTCCAATTCACCATTCAAAAAACCTAACCTAACATCCATCTGATACACTTTAAAGCCCTTGTGGGTAGAGAATTCCTAAAACATCTTGATAGCTTCTATTCTAGCCATAGGGGAAAATGTTTCTTCAAAATCTATTCCTTCAACTTGTGAATATCCTTTCCATACCAGTCTTGCCTTATTTCTTACAACTCCATTTTCATTTAGCTTATTTCAGAACACCCATTTTGAGCTAATCACATTTTTATTCATAGGCCTAGGGACTAGTTCCCATGTCTAATTCTTTTCTATTTGATGTAGCTCTCCTTTCATCTTCACATTCTTCACTTTAGATTTAGGTTCTATTTTTGAAAGTAAACATAAATTTACCTCAGCTACAACTTTTCTTCTTTTCTTTACACCTTCACTCTTGTTTCCAATTATTTATTCTTCTAAATTATTTTTCTGTACATACTGAGGAGTCCTTACAGCAGGTTTTGGCTCATTCTCTTCTTTCTTTTCTTCTTCCTTCTCTTTATTTTCCTCTGGTACATGTCCACAAATAAGATCATCATGTTCAACCTAACTTATCTCAATAGGTCTACATATGTCTTCATCAACTTTCACATTAGCACTTTTTGTAATCTTCCTCAATATTTTGTTAAAGCATCTATATGATTTTCTAGTAGTATCGTATCCAAGAAATATTTATTCATCACATCTAGCATCAAACTTTCCAAGGTTTTGATCATCCCTTTTAATATAATGTATCGTCTTCCAAATACCTTAAAATATTTTACAGTGGGAGTCTTACCAGTCCATAGCTCAAAAGGTTTCTTTGTGATGTGTCTGATCTAAACTCTATTAAGAACATAAACATCAATAAGTATCGCTTCTCTCCAATAAACATCCAGTACATTGGACTCTTTCATCGTAGTTCTAGCAACTTCTTGTACTGTCCTATTTTTCCTTTCAACTACTCCATTCTATTGTGGGGTTCTTAGGGTAGAAAACTATATTTTTATTCCATGCTTCTCACAAAATGCATTAAATTCACTAGAAAATGAATTCACGACCTCTATCAGATCTCAAATACTTTATTTTCAAATTTACTTCATTTTCCACTCTTGCTTTAAATACCTTAAACCTATCTCAAGCCTGAGTCTTTTCTCTAAGATATTCAACCCATGTCATTCGAGTATAATCATCATTATGCAATATAAAATACCTATCCCCATTCATGCTTTTGGTTCTAGTTGGACAAAAAATATCAGTGTGAACTAACTCCAACATTCTAGTAGTACAATGTTCTTTTCCCTTAAAGTTGCATCTAGTCTACTTCCCCAATTGACAATTTCTACAAATAGTATTAGTAGGTATTGTGATTCTAGGCAGTCCTCAAACAATCTCATTTGAACTGATCTTGAGCAAGTTATCAAAATTTAAATGTCCCATTCTCTGGTGCCATAACCAACTTTCACTGACTTGAGATACCAAGCACTAACCTTCAACTCCCTTCAATTGATAGATGTTTCCATGAGTTCTTCTGCCAGCTACAGACATATCTCCATTTCTAGATCCTTCCCTAATTTTAGAAGTATTGATCTGAAACACAAGTTTAAAGTCATTGCTACACATCTGACCAACACTTAGAAGGTTATGCCTCAAACCCTTCACATAATATACATCATTAGTATTGTGCACTCCATCAAAACTAATTGAACCTTTACCATAGATCTTAGTTCCTAAATCATCACTGAACATAACTAAACCACCATGATATCTTTGAAGTTTAGTGAACTTACCCTTATCTTTGATCATGTGATTCGAACATCCACTATAAATTACCGAGTAGTCTTCATCCTATCTTGCATAAAAAATGGTAACCAAGGTACTTTCCATCATATTCTTCTTAACCTACAAATCCTTCTTACACATTTTCCAGAGTTAGTGGATAAAGATTTATTTTCCAAATCTAAGAATAAGCATTCACTATCATTAACCTCATTGTTAGATTCATCATCAGAAATATCTACCTCTTCCTTAACATATTACAACTTCTTATACTGCTTATCCTTCCTATTCTTATCCTTATATTCCTTGTTCTTTTTATGTGTAGCCCTATTTAGACATCTCAAAGCATAATGACCAATGTTTCCACAACTGAAACATTTAAAGGGTAACATACCTTTATACTTTCTAGTTCCTTTTTTCAATTTCCTGGTGAATTTTGCTTCCAACTCTTCATCATCGCTATCTGGTTCTTCAATCTTCAAAGCCTTAAATGTCATTTATATATTCTCTTTTGTCTTTTCGTCTTTTTGAAACTTCCTTATCTCAAATGCTTACAAGGTGTCGAACAACTCATATAGAGTGTACTTCTCAGGATCATACATTTCTTCAATAACAAAGATCTTGTCACTATAACATTCTGGTAAGGTGATCAAGATCTTCTTGATTGCATCTTCATCTAATAGTTTTCCTCCTTGATTTCTAACTTCATTTACTACCAGTTCAACTCTCTGAAAGAACATTGTAAATTCTTAACCATCTTCCATCTTCAAGTTCACAAATCTATGCTTTGCTACTAGCCTCTTTGTCAATTTCACCTTTTTCATTTCCTTCATACATGTCTTCCAACTTCTTCCAGACTTGATATGCAGTACCCAGAGAATTAAACTTAACTCGCTCATTTTTAGATAAACAACTACAAATTGCATACTTCACCTTCTCATTTTCTTCATAAGTAGGGATCTAATATGTAGAATTAACACCACCAGATGGAGGTGTATACTTTGTCTCTACAACCTTCCAAGTCTTGAAACCAAGAGAGATAATATATCCTCTCATCTTTCCATTCCAATCATTGTAGTTAGTTCCATAGAACATAGGGATCGCCAACTTGTGTGCCATCAAATCTTCCTTAAGCAGTTAAGCTCTTCACAAGAAACCAAAATCTATGATACCAATTGTTAAACAAGCACATGACAACTGAGAGGGGGGTGAATCAATTGTCACACAAATTCAAACTTAAAACTTTATCACTTGTTAATTCTTCAACCACACTATTTTATTATTAAATATGAGCATGAAACATAAATAACAGTAAGTAAATCAACACAATGAACACCACATTTTTACGTGGAAAGCCTAATAAGGGAAAAACCACGGTGACAGTTAATTCACAATAGAAAGATTATAAAACTAAATATAGAGGCTCATTGCCAAGGGCTCACTGCCTAGATGAGGACTCACTATCCAAATACAAAGGCTCACTGCCTACAAAGGACTCACTATCCAACAGGGAGGCTCACTGCCTATAAATACAAAAGAGAACAAAATATCCACCACAACATTTAACACACCTTCATAGCTTTGAAAAATAATTGCAGAAACCTTTAGCTCACTTCCTTTAGATCTGAAACAAAACAACAGAGGAATGCAAAGAAAAAATATTTCTCCTAGTCCGTAGAAGATCAACTCTATCAGTAGAACACACATACCAATGGACACAAGTTTCATATACCATCTCACAAGAAACTGAAACTCATAATATATCACCATCAGATCATTGTTATGAAATCTTCAGAACCACATAGGCATAGGATCAACACTGGAGAAACGTGGAGCACATACCAGAGCACAATTTAAACACATTCATCATTCTAATTTCTCTTCTTTATTAATTTTCTCAAAAGCACTTGGAAAATAATCAACACAACACATCTACAACCATATAAGATAGCTCCATATACTCACAACATCTCAACAACATCTCAACTATACATGTACAATCTGCAACATACTGAACAGTGTTGACATCAATGACAACACCACTAGACTAGCCCATAGTTGCAACATATAACATTTCATCCCTGAAGCACAAAATACACAACCATAAGATATAACATTAATAAATCAACTTGTGAACTACAAAAACACATAATTTTTTATCTGAGGCAATACACAGATATTGAAATCACATCTACAAAGCTACACGAGCAAAAACATTAATATGAACATATGTAGATCATTTTTCGAGCCAATCCAAACAACCAACAATAATACAAACCTTATGCAATTAACAAAAACCTCCTCAAAAACATAGGTGAGCTAAAAATATAGGAATGGAACATCCACAAAACAAAAACTCTAAATCCCAAACCACACGATCATATCTACAATAGTAGAGGAATCTAAAGCATTCTCCTGAAGAGTCTTCATAGTAACTTCCTAAAATAAAAAATTTCAACAACTTGCGAAGGTCAGAAATTTCTTAAAACAACACATACATTCTTGGGAATGGTAGGAGAGAGAATATAGCATACTATATACAATCAACATCACTTCTAATCCTCATCTTAATGCTTCTAATCATCATCTTAATATATCATCATGACATCAACTTTGCTAACAACAACCAAACTCAATACAAATTTACAATCTCCTAAAGTGTTGACAACTAATGCCAAAAATACAACCACTATAATAATCTCACAAAGTTTTGACATCAATGACAACCAATGCCAACAAATGTACCTTGCGCCACATTTAGATTAATAGTTGCTAATATCATGTCTCTAAGAACAAGGTTCATAATGTTTCTAAGAATAATGAGCCCATCTTATAGTGCCTAATACTAAGGGGATCTCCCCTCTTCTACTCACCAAATAAATCTTGGCAAACCAAGGGTTTTGCATCTTGGATTGAGTCACATTGGCCACACTTTGATGTACTTCTTTTGTTCTCCCCTCTTTACATAGCCCGCTAGAAAATGTGGTTGAGATCACACTTAGCATGATGAAATCCCCAAGGAGGCCACTTACTAAATTTAAAAAGAAGATACTAGAATTTATTATTCTCAAGTTTGCACAAAGTGCAAGGGAATAGCATAATTTACTAATACTCCTTGAGTGTACTTGATAAAATGTGAACAAAGAGTAATTTTGATCTCTAGAATCACACTAGGTGCAAATAGAGGGCATACACACTAGAATTTCATCAAACATGTTATACAACATTAATTGTGTGGACACACAAAATATACTGATTGATCTCGTGCACCTGATCCTGATTTTACTAGCACCATTTCATCCTGAATCGTCTCCTTTGCTAGTCATTTAATTAAATATCCCTTATTTGATTAAATTCATCACTCTTAATCTCTTAATTAAATAAATAAACTTTATCTAATTAAGTCATCATCTCCTATTAATTAAATAAATCAATTCTATTTAATTAGTTCTATAATCCCACTTTTAATTAAATAATTCATTTTATTTAATTAATCTCTAAAGTCATCTCATTTAAATTAAATAAATTAATCTTTATTTGGTTTAAAGCTAACACTATATTCTTTAATTAAATAAATCAAATCTTACTTAATTAACTCTAAAATCATTATTCCTCTCATTTTTATTTATTTAAATTCAAAAACCTAAATCAAATGGTCAAATCAGCTAATCTCCTTTAAATTAATCAAACCGTAATTAATCCTAATCTTAATCCATCAATTCCTCTAGCTTTTGCAGCTTGCTCATGAAAACCATTTTAATTGATTTATTAAATCTACTTTTTCATTCAAAAAGGCATCAAAGGATAGAATATTCCTCAAATTTGAAACCTCCCTCCAAAGGTACTTGTCCATCCAACAAGGCATTAAAGACCTCTTACATGCCATTTTTCTTGAGCCAAGTTATCTTAACTCCATCTTTCATCTCATCTTTCAAGAAATCTTTTGAATTTCAAATTTCCCCCTCTTTGTACATTTCCCAAAATGTACTCCATCTATCTTCAATAGCATGTTGACAAGTGGTGTTTTATCATTGGTTTATCTTTTATCCTGCATCCATCCTATTCTTCAATCCTCCATCCTTCTTTGTTATAAATAGAGACCTCCTCTATTGCATTTCATACTCCACAATCCATGTAAGATTACCATGCTCATTTGGATTCACAATATTAGGCATTTTCATCCATTTTCATCCACATTTCATCTTTCATAGCTAGGTTATGGAGGATTTTCATGAAAGATCATCAAAGCTTGCAAGGAATTGGGAAAAGGCTATTTTCCACATCAAAATAGCACCAATTCCCCTATGGGATTGAGATTTTGAGAATTTGAATAAGATTTAGTTTTCTTTCATTTTTGTTCTTCCTTTTATTTCTTGTTCTTCATGTTTCAAATGAATCTTATGGGGAATGTTGATTTAACTTGCATAATATACTAATTATGTGTTGTTTGATTGTGTTTATGCAGGTCTAACATCACCATTCACAAATTGATTAAACCCAAACAAAGTATGCAAATACTCAATAAAGAAATAAATAAAATTCTTATACCAAATTTATTAGTAGTCTATTTTACCCCATCTTCTCCTAAGAATTATCAAGCTACACAATTGTAATTAGTTCTAAAATATTATGCAAATGTTAGGTTAAGAAAATGAATTCACAAAATTAGAAGTGTCACTGTAACTATCAAATGCACCAAGTAAAATATCAAAAGTTCCAATATATCTATCAATTTTGTTGTTTTCCTTGTCAAATGTGTCATTTTGTTCTTAAGCTGAAAATACATGCAATTAGAAGTAAAAACCCTTAAAAAATAAAAAACACCATTTTAATATTAAATGCATCATTCTAGAATCAAATGTGTCATCTCATGATCAAAAGTGTCATTTTAACATGAAATGTGCTATTCTAGCATCAAATATGCCCTTCTAGAATTAAATACACCACTCTATAATAAAAAATGTCATTTTAGCATCAAGTACACCTTTCTAATGTCAAATGTGCCATTCTAGTGTCAAGTGCACTATTTCTCCATTAGAAGCATCATTCTAGGATCAAGTACACCATTCTGCAGCTTTGACATAAAAACTAAATGAAAATCAATGCAAACCACTAAATTTAGGGATGTGGGTCTGAAGAGATGTGCCGAAATGTGAATAAGGGAAATTAGATGAATGAATTTAGTAAGGGAAATGATGGAAATAGTAAAAACTTCAATTCAATAATCAAAATACCTAATCTCATTTAAGTGTGCATAATGAAAGCATGAAATAAATTAACGTAAATAAAACTAATATTATTCACCACCACCAAAATGCCTAGTATTAGTCCATTTATAGAATGTAAAATTATGTTATTTGAATAGTATGTGAATATTTGATATACTTAATGTCAGTGTATACTTAATGCTTGCATATCCATAGGCTGACCTAAGCCTGCTTAGGCATTTATTGTCCACGATATTTTCCTCATGAGCTAGACTAGAGAGGTGTCTATACACCTCTACACCTCATGCTGCAAGGATATTTCACCTATGCTAGGATATTTATCTTATATATGTTGGCCTCTGACTATCTAAATATTAGATCAACCTTATACAGTTTATGTATTTATTGTTCTTGTCAATTATCTCTGTGATCTAGGGGTTCTCATATGGTATCAAAGCTATTCAAAGATTTTTTTAGGCCATTGATGAATGCATGCATGCTCATTCTCATTTTTATGTTAAAGAGGGGTGACCCTATTCAAAACAAAAAGGCATATTTTTTCTGAAAGAAGAAGGCATTATTTTAACCCTACCCGCTTTATTTCTTTATTTCTGAAGAGCCAATTCGTCCACTGCAGGCCTGATTCAGTAGTGATAGGAATGATTTCTGAGTCCAAAGGCCCATTTTTTGCTAACTACTCATACTCACTTGTTGAGAGGTGCAATTTTGACAAAGGGAGATGTGATTTGCAACATGGAAATGAAGCCAGCTCCTCCCATCACCAGAATTCAAAGCTTTTCTTGTCAACTCAAAGATGATTGTAGAAAATTCTAAATGATTTGCTATGTATCTCTAAGAGAGGTGTAGATTGTAGAGATTTTCTATTGGTTTTCTGCAGAGGGAAGCTATTTTGTCAATTGGGTTGCTTGTTCTAAGGAATTTGAGAGGGATATCAGAGATAAGTGCCATTGTTGATCCTCAAATATCAAATATCAAAGGAGGGGCTGATTCAAAATAGAGGAGGGGCATTTTTTTCACTAACTATGCATCATTTCTTCCTCTCTATTTTTGGCATTTCAGATCTCTTCTTGGCATCTAAAATCATTAATTTCCAAATAGACTCTCTTGAAAGTGCTCATCCTTGCACCTGCATGGGAAATCCTTGTCATGATCCTTGGATTAGAGGTCAAAACCTTCTACCAGGTTCATTTAGTCCAATGGTGACACATGAAGAGGAGGTACATGAAGAATGGCACAAGGGTTGTGAGGAGTGATCTCTTTTTGAGGCAAGAATTTCTTGTCTCTGGCATGTGATTCTCCTCTCTTGCAGTGATTTAACCCATCTGGAGTCCCTTTGTGAGCATGTTTTTACCTTTGGGAGGATGTGAATTTCTATTGTAGGCAGTGTTTGAAGACCCCTGCTCAGCCACGAAGACCATAGGTAATTTCACAATTTATCTTTACCTCTCTACACAAGTTTTGTAGGCCACATGAAGCCCATAGCAGTCCAAAATTGGAGATTTATCTATTGTGAATTCAGTCAATAAGAGGCACGATTCTATGTTGGGGAGGTGGGATTTTATGCTCTTTCACTATGGTTACATGGGGTTTTTGCCCCTATTTTTCCTAGCCCATGAGGGCTTAAATTTTTCTTTATCCCTCTCTCTAAACCTTTTTTAAAAATATTTGTTTTCCTATCCTTTGTAAATGCAAACTTAGTTAGTGTTAAATTGCAAGAAGTGAAAACATAATAGTTCTTTTTTAAGTACTTTTTTTTTCAAACTTTTACAAATTTTGGGTGATTTTGCACTAAATATAAAGTGCCATCTTTCACCTTCTTTTTTTAAGCAATACATGCACTAAAATAAAGTGCTAAACAAGGGGGAAAATCAAAAGTATTAAAAAGGGGGGTATATTAGAGAGAGTTGTGATTCGAATACTCCAAATTTATTTTCTCAAGTTCCTAAAAAAGTTGTTAACCTAATCAAGCATGCAACCCAATAAAGTGATTAACCCTCTTACACCTTTTAACTAGCATGAGTGGATGTTGCATGTACAACTTACACTCAAGAACAAAGGTTTGTATAGAGTTAGAATGGGTAGTAAAAAGGAACCAAATACTGCCAAGGACAAGGAAAAGTGGTTAAATAAGTGTGACCAAGCCTTTAGTTTCTTGTTTTTATGTCTTTCAAAAGAACTTCTATTTCATGTGGAGGCATTGAAAACCCCACATGAAGTATGGTCAACTCTTGAAAATTTATTTGGGAAAGTTGATGATATTAAAGGTCATGAGGTAGAAAATGAATTAACCAGCTTAAGTCCAAGTAATTACCCAACATTACAAGAATATTTCACCAAATTTAAAACACTTCACCAATAGCTTAAGGAATGTGGAATTCAGAAGAAAGATAATCAACTCATCTTATCAACTCTTTCCAAGTTGGGATCTTCTTATTCTATTTTTGTGTCAACATTCTACTCTACAAAAAGGGCTTTGGTTTCTAATTGGTCTATGCCAATTATATATGACTTTATTGTTGACTTGGTCAGAGAACAAGATAAACTCATCCAGATGGTGGCCATAGTATCCTACAAGCCACATGCTTTAGTAGCAGAAAGTGTAAATCTAAAGGATTGACAAATAAAAATGAAGAAAGAAAAGATAAGGAAATACAAAAGGGAAAATCACAAAAGGAGGAAAATACTAAGAAATATGTCAACTATTCATTTTGTACGAAATTGGGGCATATTTAACTTGACTATACGAGGAAACAAATAAACGATCTTACTCAAATCATTGAGGATAGTAAGATTGTAAATTCTAGATCTTCATCATCTACAGACACTAAAAAGGAAAAAGAGAAGTCAAAAGGATGTATTCTTTGAGTGATTGCAAGAACTAGTGTATTACTTCTCTTGTTTTGTAAAATGTTTGTTATTACTCTCTTTTTGGAAAATAGTTTTTTTCCCATTGAGTTTTCTATCTTTCTCCACTTTATTTGAGAGTTTGTATTGTAAATGAGTACCTTATCAGGCCTTGTTGCCAAGACTCAAATTTCCATTTATTTTTATGCCCACCTAAGTTATGCTTAAGGGGGGTGTCAATGTATACTTAATACTTGCATATCCACATGATGACCTAAGCCTACTTAGGCATTTATTGTCCAGGATGGTATTTTCCTCATGAGCTAGAATGAAGAGGTGTCTATACAACTCTACACCTCATGCTGGGATATTTCACATATGCTAGGATATTTATCCTATATATGTTGGCCTCTAACTGTCTAAATATTAGATCAACCTTATGCAGTTTATGTGTTCATTGTGCTTTCCAATTATCTCTGTGATCTAGGGGTTCTCACACTTAACATAACCTTGTTACCAATCCAATATAAAATGAGTATAGTATGGATCCAAGATTCATCAAATTTGTCAAGGATTTGAATGGATAAATGATGAGAGTTTTATATATTTCAAGGATATCAGATCAACAATGTAGGTTGTGAGATATGATTAGTGGATGATGATAATTGAGAGGTCATGAGGAACATGCAGGAACCATGCAGTGGGATGAGGATCTATGATGACTAGTTAAGCGGTTGCATGAATAAGAGGACTAACTACATGAGAAGATAAAGTAAGAGTGAGTGAGAGTGACTTGAGGTTGCTTTTCAATCAACTTACTACATTTGGAGATGGTCACTAAATTTAGAGTTAGAGGAATAAAGATGAATTGATATATTTAGAAAATTAATAAGATAATGATTTTATTTATTTTTTATATGAATGTGCAAGGTCAAATTAAACAAATTAAATAATTTATTTAAATTTGGAGGAATAATTCTATAGTAAGACCCCAAGTCATGATAAAATATTGGATCCACCAATAAATGAAAAGGGAAACATAACTCTAGATAAGTTTATCTAGTCTAAATAAATATATCTAATAAAAAAACATAATTAATTGAGATAAAAATGTTGGGATTGATAACTAAAATAAAATAAAAGAGATATATAAATAAAATGATGGAAGGGCTTAATTGTGTGACTAATGATGATGTTGTTCTTGATTAATTTTTCACTATAAAAATTGGATTACCTTAATTTGATGATTTTCTACAAGTAATAAATATCATAGAAATGGATGTAGACCAATCTTGAGCTCCACAAGTTTGACCTTCATTGCCATGAATTTCATATGATGCATGTAATCAATTTGTATAATGTGAGAATGAGGTAACAAAATATGTGCTTGGAAGGATGTTCATCCTCACCAATTACATATCTAAGCTATTAAGGTGGTGTCTATAGACACCATTCATGAGTTTCCAACTAGATATGTTAACATGTTCTCATAGGTCAAACTCCTTGGTCAACTAGATGAATACTATTGACAAATTTCAAAGATAACATTCAAAAACATGCTAATGATATATGCGATAATTATGCAAATTTGATTCTTTTATTGCTCTTTATATTCAAAGTGTGCTCTAATTGTTTTCTTCTTAACATGCAATGATCATCAAATAAATTAAATACACATTGAAAGTCTTTAAATATCAGAAAAAGAATAACGTGTCACATAAAACATGTGTAAAATCATCTCATATTAATCAATAAAACGACTTGAAAAGAATTAAATTTAAATTTAAAACCTTGGTAATTCAAAAGTCATTCTTCTACTAGTTAAAATTATTTATTTAGGAATCATTCGATTTAAATGACAAAAAAAACATTGTTGTAGGACAAAATGAATGCACCAAACTTTAATATATTTATAAACACATAATCGAAATTTGTAACAAATAATATATGTAACTATTCAAAGGCATGGAATACGTATTTATTCGGTCTAGAACTCCTCTGTTGCAGGCGCAGTCATGGCCGTAGTCTTGTGAAGTTTATCAGACAGACTTTTTGACAGTAATACTGTAATTGTTAATGCTTACATTAATTTTTTCCGCGTGTGGAGTTTGTAGTGCTACTGACAAAAACGTATCATTTAAAGTCACCAATAAACTCTTATAGCCAGAAGCCTAGAGTGCACCCTGGATAGACGCCGCTTTTTCTCTTACAAAAATTAGAAAGAGATTGCTATCAATATAAACGTTAAAAAATACTGCTATTAAATAGTGTGTGACAAATATGATTTCTTTGTATTTTATATTCTGTCACCTATTAAATATCAAAACATCAAGAAATCAGATTGCTATCAATATAAATACTGCTAAATATCGATATTAAATACTGTGTGACAAATTTGATTTCTTTATATTTGGTACGCTGCCGTTTTATAAATAGTAAAATATCAAGAAATGAGATTGCTATGAATATAGATCTTGAAAATAGACCGTTAAAAAGTGTTTAACAAATCTGATTTCCTGTCACCCTATAAATGTCGAAAAGATATCGAATTTGCCACACAACATTTACTAGTAGTATCTTTCAACATTTGTAAGAGAAAAGGGCAGCATCTACCCAGGATGCGCTCTAATCTTGTGACCATAAAAGTGTACAGACACCTTATAAATACCAAAAAATCAAGGAATGAGATTTGTTACATAGTATTCAATATCAATCAATAGTAATATCTTTTTCTCTTTGAAGATTTTATACATCCACAAGATTATTTTTTGGCCCGATACATAAACAGGAAGAGTCTAATAGTAATATATTTCAACTTTTGAAAACAGAAGAAAAGAACTGTGGCGATAATGAGCACACCAGAAGACGAGGAAACAGAATGTTGAATGTAATTGGTCGGTACTTGCTTGGGGATGAATATAACTACTCTCCTTATACTAATACTGATACTAATACCACCAATCCTCCTTCAACCGCCGCCGAAATGGAGCAACAATCTTTTGGAAATAGCGGGCCGAGCTCGCCATCAGAGGCAACTGAAAAGGAAAATAAGGAGGTAGAGAGGATTTATGTTGCAGAGGTTCCAGGCCCAGAGAAGAAAGGTTGCAGACTTCTGCTTGGCATCTTTGATACACCCGAAGCAGCTGCAGTGACAAATGACCGTGTGGCATTCGACATGCACGGTTCGAAGGCAGTCCTCAACATCGATTTGAACGCTGAGTCCGGAGAGTATGCGGATCCTGTTTCTGAATCGTCCTCTTCACACGTTCCATCTGGCGTACCAAATGAAAGTAGAAGAAAAAAGGAGAATGAAGATCAAACATCCGAGGAACTCGGTTCAGAATAGTACAGCTCTATCACATAATTCTGCGTAGTCGAAAGGTTTAGATATATTTCCGAATTGCCCTAGTATTAATATAGTAGATGATTGTTATGCTGTAACGGTTGTAAGGAGTGTTTTCTCTGTGATAGGCACTATTATAGAGGCCATCATAGATATTCCATATACTATAAAATAAAATCCTGCACCGGTTTTTAAAAGATCAGCTTTTCTGTTTTTTCAATTCTCTTTTTGTGTTTTAAGAAAAGCACATTGCAATAAGGACACATTTTTAATATTCATACATCCATCTAACGTGTTCTTCGTGAAATGTGATATTTCTTACAAATCCCCACAACTCTAATTTTATTTTTTTTAAAACCAAGTCCTATTTAATCTTTAATTAATCTCAAAGATAAGAGTAATATATTAAAAAAATGTTGGTGGTAAATACACATTTCCAAAGATAAGATGGGATCAAGTTGAAACAATAACAAGTCAATGGAACAAGCTTAAACTTAACATAAAAATTAAGCAATTGAGGTCATTCCAATACAATCTCTTAACATCACTAAAGGTAGGATTATTATCAAATAGTTCCTAACTAGTAAATACACTATCCTCCTTAGGAGTGTCTTTTAAAAATAGTTGATCATGTACTAGATAAATGGCCAACTCTAGTTTAGAGAACTTGCAAATGTTGGGACAACTACAAGCATTAAATGCATAAGAGGAGTATGGCCAACTAGGATTGCAATGCCCTTAAGAGGAGGCCAAAGCTGGTCATGAGTGTTGGGACCAATCATGGACAACATTATTTATATTTCCTAGGGGTTGAGACCCAAGGGATTGGATAACATAGTCTCATCTAGCATATTGTTCATGACCTTGCTTGTGTCTTCAAAGAGCAAATATGAAGGAGAAAAAACACTAGCAATAGTGTAGGGAGCATTACAATAGAAGTGTAAGAGTTCATACAAATGGACCACCTCAACTGCAAATTTGATAGATAACACTTCAATCTATAGAAGTATAGTAGAATAATATATCTTTATTATAAACAAAGAAATGAATAGCAATAGGACATCCTAAAAGTATAATAGAATTTCAAATTTTCTAAATACTATATAGAATATCCATCTTGAAAGCATGTCAATTTAGGATATACTTGAAAGTGAGATGAAGCTAGTCCTCTGACAAAACCATATTCCACAAAAGGAAGAAAATCTAAAATACTTGAAAACTCATGAATCTGATTCCAAGATTCTTGACATTTGGTGCAAAATGAAAAAGGGATTCTTGATTCTCCAATTGTCCATAAATTGACATTGTGGCTAGGGAGCTCACAAATACTCTAGACTAGAAGTAATAGGGAGACCTTGATAAAGAATTCACCATACGAAATCAACTAATTTAGGACCAAGAATAGCTATCTAGATGACCTATAATTTACAACATATACCTCTCACAGAGGAATAAAGTTAGTGATAATTTAGCTAACCAACTATAGGAAAATGGGAATGAAGAAAAAAATATCATTTGTGGGGCTTCTAATTATGAAATGGTGTATCAATATATGATTTCAAGTCCTTCCATCAAGGCTTGAAAGATTTGATCCCATTTTTGTGGATCTACTAAGGAGGAAAGTCATCAATAACAACCCAAAAAGTCTCCTATTTTTGGTGAGATAATTTGTGTTTTATTTTGATCTTTGTCCAAGGAACAAAATTCATGGTAGCTTTGTGAATGAGATCTAAAAGATTTATACTACATCCTTTAAATAATTTTAAGACATGAATCTAGGGAACTTTGGCAAGAAGAAAATATTCACAAGAAAGATCAAGAAACCACAAAATATAGTATTGGTTGATTTAGAGCTTACTATGGATAGCATTTTCAACCCAAGGAAGCCAAGGCTTCATAGCCTCTTAGGCTTTCCAAATACATTGAATACCAAAAGTGCCTTTAATTTGAATTTGTTTCATCATGGTGAGAAGGGTACACGTGTCTAGACCTTTCTATGTTGACCATCTAGAAAGGATACCTAAACTAATACAATTCTTGATCTGAGAAATTTTGATTGTTCACTTCACTCAAGACATCTAAAAATAAATTTGGAATGAATGGCTAAACCTTAAAAAAGGATTGAGATGAATCCCAAACTAAGTTATTTTCATTCAAAGGTTAACAATATTCCCAAGAAACTTGATTAAATCAACCGCTCCCATCATTGGAGGCCCGAAGAATAAGATTTCTTTCTAAATTTCAAGTAAGATGATTTGGACAACACCGAATAATAATAATAGGCAATATGGTTGGTAGACACTACTTTTGAAAAGATATAAAAATTCTAATTGGAGAAATGAGATTGGTGATCTAGTAGTTTAGCTTCTTCTTCATCCTTACAATGATACCCTACAAAAGGGCAAGAGGAGAAGCTTGAAAAAAATGGAATGTAAACAAACTGAGAATATTTCCTGTGATATATCCATAATTATCTAACCATCCTATCTTTGGAAGAAAAAATTATCTATAGTACTAGGTTTTTGTCCTCGAACACTTCAGCTACAAGCCTAAAATAATAATGAAAACATTGAATAACTTCTTTAACAATGTTTTTATCTTCAATAATAGTGAGGAATGATCATTGTCAAAATTGAAATTGACTAGCTAGTTGAGAGAATTGGGAATTGAAATTCCATTAAAAAATGTCTAAGAAGCTATATGAGCTAACAAGTAGCAAAAACCTTATACTACAAGCATATAAAGAGTTGGAGAAATAGGAGAGCCTTGACATATGGAGAAAAAAATTAAAATGATTATTTTTACTAGCCATTGATAGAAATTCAATGTGAGACATTTGAAAATAACAATTGGATAAATAATATAAAATGGAGACTAAAAATAAATAAATGGAATGTGACTTTAGGTTTAAAACACATTGAAGGTGAGTAGACATATCCTTGTGGTTGAGAAATGAAATGTTTAGAAATGTAGTGTCAAAAAAAGTAACCCTTTTTCACACTTAATTTGGGAATAGCTAATTAATGATAAAATTGACTTAATTGTGCCTTATTTAGGGAATTGTAAAGTGCCTCTTTACACTTTCACACTAATCTAGGGCTTTATTAATTAATTGAGGTTCATTATATTTAAATTGTCCCCTTCAATTCAAATCCAAGCCTTCTTAATTGCATTTTTTGAAGGATATTGTAGCTTAGGGAAAATACCAGGTTAGAAAATTAGAGCTTAAACAAAATAACCCAAAGAAAAGAAAACAAGAAAAAAGGAGTAAAAACATGACAATAAAGAAAGATCTCACCCAATTTCTTCAACCTCCATGATTCACCTTCATTACACTTTCTCTATTTGTCATAAGTAGATAATGGTCATCAGATTTTTGTGAGCAACTATGACTATGTCAATGTCCTAAGCAAATGTTGAAGGATTCTATCAAAAAAGCTACACAATGCAACTATGAAGCAACTATGAAGCAAGCCTAAAGCATGAAATTTTCTAAAGCATAAAGTCAAGAAATGCCAAGATCTATGAAGTGTAAGTGTGTCAAATGAGGCCAAAATTGCCATTTTATAGAAAAGTCAATTTTGGGTGAATGGCCAAGATTGAAAGTTTAAAGATGCACTAAGATCAATGGTTAAGATTAAATGTGACAACCCACAATTAGGGTTATGGAAACATTAGGTTCAAATTTGAAATGCATGATTAAGATTTGATTTTAGAAAATCAAATCAATGGTTAGAAATGCATGTGACAAGGAGATAAGAATGCCATAAAAACAGAAAGAGATGGAAAATCAAATAATATTAGAAATTACCGATGGGAGCGCTGGGCGGGAACAGGGGTGAGGGAGGCAATTCAAATTCTTCTACAGACGAAGGAGGGGATGATTCTGATGATGACACTGAGGATCCTGATCTGGCGTTGGTTTCTCTTCCTCCTTTGGCATGGCCATTTGGGTCTTGGTAAGTCTTTTCCTCAGGCTTCTTGGTGTGGAGGTGTCGGCGTGCGGTAACTGATGTTTCTTTCTCATCTATTGCCGCTATTTGGAATTGGTCTGATGTGGCTAGAGTTGGTGCCTTGCGGGCTGCGGAGGATGTCTTGGTTCCTCCCTTGGTGGCGTCTTCTTCTATTGCTACTTTCTCTGCTGCCTGTGATGTGTGGCTTCTTGGCTCTCCTTCCTGCACGCTGTGCTTGGTCGGTTTTGAGTGTAGATTTCCCTACCTATATCTTTGGTGGGTGTCGTCCATTCGGTGGTTTGGTGGTGGGGTCTTCTTTGAAGAAGTTTGGTTTAAGATTAGGCCAATTTTTTCTCCTACTCGGCGTAGTAGGAGGGCTTGGGGTCTCTTCATGTCATCTTGGTCTTGTTCTTGATTCTTTTTGGTTGTTCATCACTCCTGCCTATGGTGTGTTTAGTGCCTATTTCCTGGGGGCTCTCTTTTTCAGTTTGTTCTAGTTCATTCTTTTCCCCTCCTTGTGGTTTGGTGGTGTTTCCCATTGGCAACTTGTGAGGAGTTTTGGCCCCTCTTTGGCCCTGACCGGCGTGTCAGGGTTGCTTGGTGTGCTCTCTTGCTGGGTCTTCTCTTTACTACTTTGTTGTGCGGGAACCCTTGTTCCTCCTAGGGTTTGCTTGTTCTTGAGTAATCTGAGATTGAGTATCTTCTTTTGTTTGTGGACAGTCCTTTGCATTTTGTGATTGAGGTTCTCCTCTCCTTGAACCCCAATTTTTTTTCTAATCTTCTAGGAGAGGTTCTTGGATCCTTGGAGCTGTTCAATGTGTTTCCTTCTATGCATCTTTGGGTCACTCTAGCCCTTCCTATGGAGGTGGACCTATCTCCTATTGAGGGGGAGATGGATGTGGATGGTCGTGACCTCTCTCCTATAGAGGTGCAGTGGGATGCTTTCATGCACGCTTGGAAGAAATGTTGGGGGGCTGATTATGCCTTATTTTGTGACAGCAAGAAAGCTGAGGCTAGCCTACATGCTACTTTCTTTTCTTCATCTTCTATTGAGGTGGAGATTTTTAAAAGAGAGCTGATATTTATAGAGTTCTATCTAAAGGATAAGGGGTGATGTAGTCACCTTGATATCATTGAGCTTGGGACTCTCTCCTATAGAGGTGGAGAGAACATATGGTCTTTGAAGGCAACTATTGTTGCCCTATGCACTTGCAATTACCCTTCCTATAATGGTAGAAAGTGTGGTCTGTAGTGGGTTGTTGGTCCCATCAAAACCAATGAGTGTTAGACTCTTGTAGTTTCCTAGGTCTTGTTTGGGCTGCCCGTTGGCTTTTGGCCGGGTGTTGGCTTGTTGTCTCTCTATGTTGCTACTGGTTGTTTCTATTCCTATCTTTTGGGCAGCTTGTTATTCTTGGTGTGGGTTTTGGGTCCCCTTAAAACCTGAAGGTTTCAGGTCCTTTCAAAACCTGTTGTAAATGGTTTCAGGTCCATTCAAAACTTGTTTTTCCTTTTATCAAAATAATATTAGAAATTATTTGATTTATGGAGGAAAGTTGTCATTTTGAATTAAAAATTAATTTAATTCAAAATATGGAGCCATGTGATAGTAAATAATTAAATTAAATTATTTACTTGGAGAAAGAAAATGGAAAGAGGACAATTTTAAATAGATAATTTTATATAAAATTAGGAAAGCCAATGTGGACTATAATTAAATAAATTAAAGAATCTATTTAATTATATAGACATTTAGGAATTAATGACGTATTTAAATAAATAAATAAAATTTATTTATTTCAATAATCAAGAAGAAATAGTGGATAAGTAATAGTTAAATAAATTTAAGAATTTATTTAATTATGGAGAGATAGGAAATTAGTGACACATTTAAATAAATAAAAAATAATTTATTTATTTAAATAGTTAGGAGGAATAAAATACATGATTTAATTAAATAATTATGAATTATTTAATTAATAGTTGAAATTGGACTATAGGACATAATTAAATAGTTTAATTATATTAGGAAAAATTACTGAGAGAATAGAACTTGCAGGCCTAGGTCAATTTTATGTGTTACATTTTCCCCCTCCTTGTCACTTTGTGACAAAAAAAATTCAGTCAAAAATATACCCCAGCGAAGGTATGGAGTATCTATGCCCCCTTCGGGAAAATTTTCAAATTTTGGTTTGGCAACAAAAAAATTGCAAAGTGTCCTGATAAGTCAATTTGATGATCAGAAAATTAGTGGCATGATTATTTTTAGACTTTGACATGTTTAAGACAGCCAAAATGTCAGTCAAAGTTGGTCAAAAGAGCCTCCAATAATAAAATTTGCAAGAAAATCCCACTTTTACCCTATAAATAGGTTCAAATTGGGTGAAAAGTCAATACATTTTCACTTTTACCTTTTGAAATTTGAGAGAGAGGAGAGAGAGGAGACTTCACGATGATGGTGATTCTAGTGATCGAGCATTGCAGCTACACCATGCGGACCTTTAGACAACCAGAGGGCGTAAAGCCACCGATAAGTACCCCATACCCACCTTGTAATTTAATCATTTTATGTGCATTTTTAGGGTTTAAACTTAGGATAATGGATGTGTCATGACACATCCACGTTCAAGTAAGCCGCATTTGCATTCGTGTTCGATGCATATGATGCGTCATGATGCAAATGTAAAAGGTTCGATAGGTTGGTTGAAAGTGGCACATTTGCAAGCCAGTGAGAGACAATCACCATGTCACAATGCAAATGATATGTCTAGTGATGCAATTGCCATGTTGAAGCACAAACGTGGGGCCATGTGATGCTTTACAATGATGCAAGTGATGGAGGGAGTGATGTAAGTGCTATAGGATGACACATTTTTTGAGTTTTTGTGACACAATTTCCATACTCAGACGCAACTACCAGATGAAAAGACCCATATGCCCTGTCATGATGCAAATAAAGTGCCAAACAATGCAATTGACTTGGCATGATGAATTTGACTTTGACCAGGGTTGACTTTTGTTTAGGCTCAGTTTCTATGTACTTTTGATTGGATAGATGGTAACGATGGTTTTCAATAATGTACTAACTCTCATTTTTGCATGTGTAGAAATGATTATCACCTATTTATACACACGATTTCAAGCCATCCACATATGCATTCAGAGATCAATTGTGAGAAAGGGAGCAGAGGCGAGTGATGCAACTAGGACTATACTATGTGACCTATATGCGCATTGTCCAGGAAAATAGGGGATTATTGATAGCAATCGCCGAGAGATGGCACTCAAAGACTTCTTCATTCCACTTACTGACGAGAGAGGCCATTGTCATGCTCGAGGATGTATACATGATTTTTCCCCTTTTGATTAGAGGAGAGCGAGTGGTTTATGATCCACACTAGGGACAACAAGTGATTACAGACTACTATGAGGTTAATAATGGTGTGGGACTAGGGATCGAGGGATATGAGATTCGATGGGAGTTTATAGTTGAGCATTATCCTTGATGGGATGCAATGCTACATTTTATGTGTCTACATTTTTCCCCTCTTTGTAATAATGCAGCCTATCACATTGTGACAAAGAAAATTTAGTCAAAAATATACTCGAGTGAAGGTACGGAGTATCTATGTCCCCTTAGGAAAATTTTCAAATTTTGGCTTGACGATAGAAAAATCTCGAAAGTGTCCCGATAAGTCAATTTGATGATCATAAAATAAGTGGTGTGATCGGTTTTGGACTTTGACATGTTTAATGTAGCCAAAATGTTAGTCAAAGTTGGTCAAAAGAGCCTCAAGTAATAAAATTTGCAAGAAAATCCCACTTTTACCCTATAAATAGGTTCAAATTGGCTGAAAAGTCAATTCATTTTCACTTTTTCCTTTTTGAAATTTGAGAGCTTAGATAGAGAGGAGAGTTTGCAACAATGGTGATTCTAGTGTCTAAGCATCAGAGCTACATCATGTGGACCTTTAGATGACTAGAGGGCGCAGAGCCACCGGTAAGTACCCCATACCCACCTCATAATTTTATTATTTTACATGCATTTTTAGGGTTTAAACTTAGGATAATGGATGCGTTGTGATGCATCTGCATTCAAGGAAGCTGCATTCACATTCGTGTCACATTTATTTGATGCATCGTGATGCAAATGCAAAAGGTTTGATAGGTTTAGGTTGAAAGTGACACATTTGCAGGGCGATGAGATGCAATCACTGTGTCACAATGCAAATGATAGGTCTAGTGAGGCAATCACCATGTTGAAGTGCAAAAGTGGGGTCATGCGACACATTTGTTTTACAATGACGCAAATGACGGAGGAACTGAGATAAGTGCTATAGGATGACACATTTGTGAGTTTTTGCAATGCAATTTCCATACTAAGACACAATTGCTAAATGAAATGATGCATACGCCCTGTCGCAACACAAACAAAGTTCCAAACATGCAATTGACTTGGCGCGATGCATTTCAATTTCACGGAGGTTGAATTTTGTTTAGGATTAGTTTCTATTTACTTTTGATTAGATAGATGGTAACGATTGTTTTCAATAATGTGCTAACTCTCATTTTTGCATGTGTAGAAACAATTACCACCTAATTGTACGCAGAAGTTCTGGCCATCCACATATGCATTCAGAGATCAACTGCTTGACAGGGAGCAGAGGTGATTAATGCAACAAGGAATATACTATGTGACCAATATTTTCATTGTCTAGGAAAATAAGCAACTATTGACAACATTGGCTGAGAGATGGCACTCAGAGACTTGTTCATTCCACTTATCCACAGGAGAGGCCACTATCATGTTCAAGGATGTGTACATGATTTTACACCTTTTTATTAGAGGAGAACAAGTGTTTATGATCCACACTGGGTACAATAGCTAATTACAGAGTACTATGAGGCTGATGATGGTGTGGGACTAGGCATCGTGGGATATGAGATTTGATGGGAGTTTATGGCTGAGCATTATCCTTGATGGGATGTGATGCTACATTTTGTGTGTCTACATTTTGCCCCTTTTTGTCATAATGCAACTTGTCGCATTGTGAGAAAGAAAATTCAATAAAAAATATACCCCAGTGAAGGTATAGACTTTGACATGTTTAAGGAAACCAAAATGTCTGTCAAAGTTGGTCAAAAGAGCCTCCAGTAATAAAATTTGCAAGAAAATCCTACTTTTACCTTATAAAAATTAGGTGAAAAGTCAATTTATTTTCACTTTTACCTTTTTAAATTTGAGAGCTCAAAGGGAGAGGAGACTTTGGGACAATGGTGATTCTAGTGACTAAGCATCGCAACTACATCATTCAAATCTTCAGACGACCAGAGGGCGTAGAGCCACCGGTAAGTACCCCATACCCACCTCATAATTTATCATTTTATGTGCATTTTTAGGGATTAAACATAGGATAACGGATGCGTTGAAACACATCTATGTTTGAGTAAGCCACATTTGCATTCGCTTCACATTCATTTGATGCATTGCAATGCAAATGCAAAAGGTTTGATAGGTTTAGGGTGAAAGTGATGCATTTGTAGGCCAGTGAGACACAATCACCGTGTCACAATGCAAATGATAGGTCTAGTGACACAATCACCATGTTGAAGTTCAAACATGGGGTCGTGCGACAGATTTGTTTTACAATGACGCAAGTGATAGAGGGAGCAACATAAGTGGTATAGGATGATGCATTCATGAGGTTTTTCAATGCAATCTCCATACTGAGACATAACCGAAAGATGAAATGATGGATACGCCTTGTCATGACACAAATGAAGTGCCAAATGATGTAATTGACTTGGCGCAATGCATTTGAATTTGACCAAGGTTGACTTTTGTTTAGGCTCAGTTTTTGTGTACTTTTTATTAGATAGATTGTAATGATGGTTTTCAATAATGTACTAACTCTCATTTCTGCATGTGTATAAATGATTACCACCTATTTATACATGCAATTTTGGGCCATCCACATATGCATTCAGAGATCAGCTGCAAGATAGGGAGTAGAGGCGAATGATGCAACTAGGACTATACTATGTGACCTATATGCCCATTGTCTAGGGAAATAGGGGACTATTGACAACATTGGCCAAGAGATGGCACTTAGAGACTTGTTCATTCAAATTACTGATAGGAGAGGCCACTATCACGCTCGAGGATGTGTACAATTTTTTTTTCCTTTCGATCAGAGGAGAGCAAGTGGTTTATGATCCACACCGAGGACAATGAGAGATTACATAGTACTATGAGGTTGATGATGGTGTGGGACTACACATCAAGGGATATGAGATTTGATGGGAGTTTATGGTTAAGCATTATCCTTGATGGGATGTGATGCTATGTACATTGATTGGTAGTGTCCTTATTCAAAATTGTCACAAACATGGTTTTTTAATCGGATGGGGAGATGTGCTGATTTATATGAGGTGAGACATGACTGTATTTACATGGGGGCCATGTCTACTTGGTATACCATATCATTAGTTACATGAGGTGGCATACAGAGGTACGCACAGTATTAGCTATGACACATTCCTAATGATTTGGGCTTTGGAGCATATTCTCGTCTTTCATCCTCTGATTCAGAGACCACAACTTGCTGACGGGATGTCATATGTTTACTTGTATGTGAGTGCCTTATAATAGACCATATTTGGGGAGATAGGGTTCTGGTGGCATTGGATTGATACTTTTATGGAATTTGTCTAGAGGCCCTATAGAGATTGTGCATAGTGGGCAAGAGAAGGTGAACATTTGGAATTCTATAGATATTTTTGATATCTAATTGATTGCACTATTTTGTCATAGCACATTATTGAGATGTACCTACCCTAGTGGGTATTGCGTCAGTTTGGTGAGTTGCAGGATGTGCCGACGGGGACAACAGAGTATTCAAGATTGCCCTAGGTGACCATGTGGGGATCAACTATCTCAGTACCCTTGGTAGAGTAGTAGATTGATGGAATGGTAGTGCAATAGTGGGCTTGGAGTGGGGTTTTGGAAGATCTAGGCACTACTACAGAGTTTGATACATGGTGGAAAAGACATAGGTCATAGCCCTTGATAGACCCAGATGGACCGACACTAGTTGATCGATGATCAGTTATACCATAGGCGTGGCAAGGAGGTTGAGGAGGTAGAGATGGTGGTAGGCCCGAGAGAGGGAGAGATGGAGGGTAAGGATATTAGGGGAGAAGATACGAGGGGAGGGGTGGACGAGATGGGGGAGGAGGAGGAGATGGTGAGGATGGAAAAAGGAGGAGGAGAGGAGGATACTGTAGGAGGTAAGGCAGGAGGGTGCAATAGCATATTGAGAGGGTACAATTAGACACAATCCTTGAGGTGATTGAGGAGGAGGAGAGAGAGGAGGGAGTCAGACATGAGGGGGAGCAGCCATAGGTAGTGGTTAGACCAAAGGTGGAGTAGCTAGAGGTAGAGGTTAGGTTAGAGGGAGATATGGAGGGTGAGGTGCATATAGGAGAGGAGGCCCTAGATTTCGGTGGAGGTCATGAGGTAGATGGTGATGAGGATGAAATTGGAGGTGATACTAGTTGTGCCCATAAAATTATATAAAAGTCACGGTAAATCCTAACCTGGGAATTAGACATTCTAGCAGTCGACTAACATCTTCTTATGGTCATTCATTTACTTTGTCAAACCAGGGAACATATACTTGAAATGGAGCGGCACTGTATGTGCACTAAGAACCAGTTTTAGTCACGATTTACCATAAATAAATGCGTGAAATGAATTCTACTTATGCTACAGGAATGTAATGTGAAGCCTTCTAAACTTAATCAAAGTAGAAATCATAACAACTATAACTGAGAAACAAACTATGAACTGGCCTTATGCTGCAGGAACAAACATAGGAATGGATTCCCTGTTAGGGTTAGAGATGGCAAATATCTAACAATTAAATGTAGATTTAATTAATCAACAGAGAAATTAAAACATACACAAAATAAATCATAACACAAAGAATTTAACGTGGTTCACCCAATCCGGGCTACATCCACCAAACCGCAGCCATCCAATACTTTTATTATCCAATAAAAACCCTATTACAATCTTGCGAATAATCACATTTTTCATCATACTATAATACCCATCTGAACCCCTTTTAACAAGCTTAGAAGCTTCTAGATTTTTTGGGTTCTACAAAATTGGATTTTTCTTTTTCCATTGATTTTTCCCTTTTTCGGTGATCACACAAAAAAGTATACTGGACCTCAGTAAGGATAGGGGGCCGGAGTGTATAGTATACCATGGGCTATGTAGTATAGCATGATCAGTCGTCGCATACCAACAATCTCCCACTTGAAAACTGATCAAGCTCCACACCACCACAATCTCCCACTTGGAGACTAATCCTGGATGGCACTGCTGCAATTACTACTCCCACTGGAAATAAGTACCTTGTACCTTGCTACTCTGTTATACTTGAATTCAACCTTGAAGACCAACCGAAGCTGAAGAGGATCTTAACTTCTCCCTTGTCACCGCCTTCATAAACATATTTGCTAGATTGACATCTGTATGTATCTTGTCTAGCTTGACCTGTCCATCCTCCAACACTGAACGAATGAAATGATATATCAACTATATGTGTTTTATTTTAGAATGCAAGGAAAAATTCTTTACAAGGTGTATAACACTCTGGTTGTCTGTAAATAAGTAATTTCCAACATGTTGTTTGCCCAACTCATCCATGAAAAATTGTAGCCATATCATCTCCTTTGCCGCTTCTGTTGCAGCAACATACTCTGCCTTTGTGGTGGATAAAGCAACCACCTTTTGCAATCAAGAAATCCAACTCATTGTTGTACCACCAACTGTAAATACATAACCAGTGGTACTCCGCCTGGTATCTATATCCCTTGCCAAATCTGAGTCAACATAGCCCTTTAAATTAGTGTTAGAGCCCCCAAAACATAAGCATTTACTGGATGTACCTCTCAAGTACCTGAGAATCCATTTTACTGCATTCCAATGCTCAACTTCGGGATGACTCAAATACCTGCTAACAACTCCTATAGCATGCACAATATCTGGTCTTGTGCATACCATGACATACATCAAACTACCTACAGCTGAAGCATATGGTACCTTGGACATTTTTTCTTCCTCCTCTTGTGTCTTTGGACACATATCCTTAGTCAATTTGGCATGACTAGGCAAAGGTGTGCTAACATCTTTTGCATTCTCCATATGAAATCTCTGCAACACCTTTTCAACATAATTAGCCTGAGATAAAAACAATTTTATGTTTTTCCTATCTCTACGAATTTTCATACCAAGGATTTGTTTTGCTGCCCCCAAATCTTTTATAGCAAAAGACTTTGCTAACTGTTGTTTCAACTCTTTTATGTGGTCCATGTTAAACCTAGCTACAAGCATATCATCAACATATAAACACAAAATAATGTAGCTATCATTATCCAACCTCTTAAAATAAACACAATGGTCAGAATTGCACCTGCTATAGCCTTGCTCAACCATAAAACTGCCAAATTTCAAATACCATTGCCGAGGTGCTTGCTTCAAGCCATATAAACTTTTATTCAATTTGCACACTAGTTTCTCCTTACCTTTGACTTCAAATCCTTGTGGCTATTCCATATTTATTTCCTCTTCCAAATCACCATGGAGAAAGGTTGTTTTAACATCAAGCTGTTCTAAATGCAAATCTTCAGCAGCCACAATACTTAAAACAATATGAATAGAAGTCATTTTAACAACAGGAGAAAAAATATCATAAAAAACAATACCCTTTTTCTGTGGAAATCCCTTTACAACTAATCTGGCTTTAAATCTTTTCTTACCTCCATCCTCCTCTTTCAGCCTATAAATCCATTTGTTTGGTAAAGCCTTTATACCTACAGGCAACTTGCATAAATCCCAAGTCTGATTTTCCAGCAAGGAGTCCATTTCTTCTTTCATTCCATGCTCCCACTGAACCTTGGTATTCACCTGCATAGCTTCATCATAATATTTTGGTTCACCAGCATCAATTAACAGAATAGTATACAAAGAGGGAGAGAATCTTTCTGGAGGTCTACTTAACCTTGAAGATCGTCTAACAGGAGTTTGTGGTATTTGTTGCTACTGTTGTTGCCCAACATAAGGAACCACTGAAACATCATTTTTGGGAATATCATCCAACACTACATAATCATTTTCTTTCTTCTCTTGTTGCAGCAACAGATCTTTGTACAACACTTTTTCATTGAATATGAATCCCTACTTCTCACAATTTTTTGATTTTCAAAATCCCAAAGCCTATAACCAAATTCATCAATGCCATATCCAACAAATACATATTTCTTTGATTTTGCATCAAGCTTGGTTATATTTTCAAAATCTACATGTGCAAATACTTCACAACCGAAGGTTTTTAGAAAAGAATAACTCACCTTCTTACCTTTCCATGCTTCCTCTGGAATACCACAACCCATAGGATTAGAAGGACCTCTGTTGATTAAATAAACAACAGTGTTTACAGTCTTTTCCCACATTTTTAAAGGCAGCCCAGCTTGCAATCTCATAGTCCGTGCATGCTCCATTATTGTCCTATTCATACGCTCAGCCACTCCATTTTCTTGTGGAGTCCTTGGAACCATTTTCTACCTACGAATACCATTAGAGGAACAATAATCTTCAAACTCTTTACTGCAATACTCACCACCATTATTAGATCTGAGACATTTTATCTTTTTACCTATCTCATTCTCAACCAAGCTTCTTCATTTTTTGAAAGTTTCAAATACATCAGATTTCTGCCTAAGGAAATAAATCCATACCTTTCTAGTTGCATTATCAATGAAGGTAAAATAATACAGAGAGCCACCGAGAGAAGATACTTGAGCTGGTCCCCATACATCCGTATGCACAAGCTCTAATTTCTCATCTTTCTTTTGCTTCCCATCCTTGAGAAAACTAACTCTCTTTTGTTTTCCATACACACAACTTTTACAGAAATCCATATTAACACATTTTAGAATTGGTAAAACATTATTTGAATGAAGTACTTTCATACCTTTTGCACTCATATGCCCAAGTCTATTATGCCACAGTGATGATTCAGAGTCCATAGCAACTGTATGATCTTCTACCTGCTTAACTGCAACAACTGTTCCTGAACATTGACCCTTTTATGTAACAATTAAAGTAGAAGGAATAGTATGACCTGTACAAAGATATAAGGTGCCTACTTTCACACCTTTTGCTACTACTAAGGCACCCTTTGTGACCTTCCAATTTTTATCACTAAATGTAACAACACAACCTTCATCATCTAGTTGCCTTGCTGAAATTAAATTTCTGCTTAACTTTGCCTTACCTCACGTAGTAGCCAATGATTCCCATTCTGCAACTTAATTTTGATTCTTCCCTTTCCAACAATCTGACAGGGTTCGTTATCTCCTAAATAAGCCAGCCCAAAATCCCCTTGGACATAATCAAGAAAATAACTTCTATGGGGGGTAGCATGAAATGAAGCCCCTGAATCTAACACCCAAGAATCATCAACATTATCAAGGGAAAGAATCAAAGCATCCTCATCAGATTTATTACTTACCACATTTGCCTTTTTGCTTCCTTCCTTTTTGTCTCCATCTTTATTTTTTCGAGACCAACAATCTTTCTTCAAATGACCCGGCTTACCACAGTACCAACAATCCCTCTTGTCTCTAGATTGGGACCTTTTGTCCTTTGATTTTTCTCATGACTTCTCATGATTTTCAGAATTATTTCCTCTCTCCTTTGTTCTGCCCCTGCTTTCTGCATTCAAAACACTGCCTGATGTGGATGTTCCACCTGAGCTTTTTCTACAAATTTCCTCACTCAAAATAACACCAACAACATCATTAAATTTCAATGTCTTCTAGCCAGAAATAGAATTGCTAACAGCCATTACCAAGCTATTCTAGCTTTCAGGCAAAGAAGACAGAATCAAAAGAGCCCTAACTTTTTCATCAAAGTTTACTTTTACAGAAGTTAATTGACTGGTGACCATATTAAACTTATTCAAATGATCAGTAACTGACCCACCTTCTACCATTTTCATATTAAATAAATGCTTCATAAGAAATACCTTATTCGAAGTGGAAGGATTTTCATATAACTTTGCCAGGGTTTCCATCAACTCTTGAGTTGTCTTTGCTATTGTAATATTAAACGCCACCGATTGTGCCAGGCACAAATGAATACTGCCAAGAGCCTTTCTATCCAAGATCTCCCAATCCTCATCTGACATTGTTGTGGGTTTCTTGGTTTTCCCTTCCAATCGCCGCCATAAATCCTTCAGATAGAGATAATCCTCCATCTGCATCTTGCATAACTGATAGTTCTACCCATTAAACTTCTCAACCTTTTTACCCTCATTTGCCATGGCTCCCACTCAACTGTGAGATCTTTCCTACAGATGATAATCAAAACACAACCCACTCTGATACCACTTGTTAGGGTTAGAGATGGCAGATATCTAATAATTAAATGCAGATTTAATTAATCAACAGAGAAATTAAAACATACACAAAATAAATCATAACACAAAGAATTTAACGTGGTTCACCCAATCCGGGCTACATCCACCAAACTGCAGCCATCTAATACTTTTATTATCCAGTAAAAACCCTATTACAATCTTGTGAATAATTGCATTTTTCATCATACTATAATACCCATCTGAACCCCTTTTAACAAGCTTAGAAGCTTCCAGATTTTTTGGGTTCTACAAAATTGGAATTTTCTTTTTCCATTGATTTTTCTATTTTTCGGTGATCACGCGAAAAATAAAATCTAGAAGGAGTGTACAGTATACCATAGGCTATATAGTATAGCATGATCAGTCGCCACATACCAACAATCTCCCACTTGGAGACTGATCAGGCTCCACACCACCACATTCCTGATGCTATAGGAATAATATAAAACTGAGTTTACACTGAATCTTTAAGAATGAAATCTAACTTAAGATCAATAGAAAATAAATGACTAACTAAATAACTATAGATACTTACTAAGTGGGCCCCCTTAGAAAGCATCAACTAATTATGTCAGAATTGAACTTAGAACTTCATCAACTTTTACTCATAAACTCATAATGGTATACGTTGTTTTGCTCATATAAAAACTAACACAAAACTCTATCTCTTAGCATAGTAATAACTCTTACATACTCTGCTTCTTATTATCATACTAACTTTTACATGATATCCTTTCTAAGCTCATTATGCTTGCTCACTCGCGTAGGAGGATCACTTATTTAAAACAAAAAAACAACTAACTACTTAACTCTAACAGAGAAAGACGTGGACATAAATGAATCCTGAAACTGAGGAACAAACTTCTCATAAATGAAAACATATCTGTTCAACACGATCCAGAGAGAATTTAGCATTTCACTCTTTCTATATTAAATGATCATTCAGTTTCTTCCCAATGACCCAGATAGAGAGTCTTTGCTGGAAAAACTTCCTCGACATCATGCAGGAAATGGACTTTATTGTAGGGCCAAGATCCACTACGCTTGACTCGTTCATGCTCCCTTCAACAACCTACAATGCATAAGTTGAAAGAGGCAAAAGAAAGCATGTGTGGCAAACAACACGATCCATTCATTAATCACATATTAAATCTATCTCATTATTGAAAAACCATATGCATTATATTAGTCATTTGGGAAGTCAAACAGGGTAATTAATAAGACACATAGAGATGTTAAGCTGCAGGAATGTAGGAATGTATTTCTACAGGATACTACCCATTTTAGATAAAAAGTCTTTAATAAAAGAGTTAAAACATCCATTAGTAGTAAAAGTAGAGGTATTAAAAGTACATCATGATACTTAAATTATGAGCATATCCTGAGCTCATCATCTGCCCCCTATTTAACCTAATGATGGTCCACTAGCATTAAGCTTCTTCATTGTTTCCCTAAAATCCGTAGGAGCAGTGTGGCTTTTTGGCATAGTCCCAAATTTATAATAGAAACCTCTAAAATCTTGCCATTTCTCATATCTAATTTTCTATGTATCTTTATTAACATTTGTAGCCCAATAGGGATACAGTTGCCACACTAAAACTGGAGGTCAAAATGTTATTAGCAACCATAATTTGAACCTCTTCTAAAGACCAAGTTGTCTGTACCTCTTTGTCCTTCCAAGGGATGCTTCAAAATTTAGGGAGCTATGTGGCTCAGATTTCCTAAGCCCAACAGTCAATTTCTCCCATCTCTTTTCAATTTTGGAAGAGGCAAGCTTCCAGAATAGATACGGTTGGCTTTTGAATTCTTCATACACTTGCTTTCTGATATCAAATATTTTTACTCTTTCTGCTTGATTGTTGAACCCATATGCAATAGTGAGGCAGGTTTTTAACATTGTATAAGGATCTGTGCTTTCTAATCGTAGTGGTATGGGCTCATCCCTTTCAACTTCTTCATAGGTTTCTAGTTGTCTTCCATAATTGGTTTCATTGGCTTCCCATGACATATGTGACCTTAAATAGATATCACCAATGAAAAGAAGTGGATTCCACTCTATTTCAGAGGGAATTATAAATCCATGCAAATAAAATTCACATAAAGAATTCTTTAGCCAATTAGGAGCCACTTGGTATGCATCATAAGAAAAATTTCCATATGAATGACATGATATAAATTTCTTGAAACCCTCATTAATTGGAACCAAATAAATTGTTCCTTTAGGCACATGGCATAGACTCTAGGCGGTGGACTACACTCCATAATCTTACCAGTTATTTTCATCATTTCATCCATTTTCTTTTTCATCTCTTGGATTTCCTATTTTTGCCTTTCAATTTATTTTTTCATTTTCTTTTTCTCTTCCTCCCAAAGACTTTCTTGAATTTTAGTCTTGGCTAGGTGGCAGAAACATAAGGTTTGGAATGTGACCGACCTCCATGTGGTCCTAAGGTATTCCAAAAATTCAATCAAAAATGTCTTTTTGTAGACAACCATGGCTTGACAAGTTGTAGGGGGAAATGAAGCTTCATTGGCCACTTCCAATTGTTCAGGCTGTTCGTCCTCTTGTTACAGGATGAATTCATGTTGTTGTGTAGGAGGAGATTGTACTTCTTCTGAAATTTCCCTGGCTGCTTCAACCAAGTCATCAAGACTTGGCAATCCCCTTTCATTACTATCATATTATGCTTCGTCAACTTCCATAGGTTCATTTTGCATGTCCTCAGGAACAACAGGTGGGCCATGTGAAACATTCTCAGGTACATTCTAAGAATCATCATTGCTATATTCTTTAGACCCCTTTGAAATTATTATAACTTTAGGTTGAGCAGACATTGAGGTGACTTTCTGTTGTTTCCTTGCTGAAACTCTTGTTGGCAATGTGGCAGCTGCAGGAGGCACTCTCGTGGATTTCCTCTTCCTGACTTCCCTAGAGGGTTCAGACTCAACATAAGAGGATGATAGAGAAACTACAGTGGCAATAGGTGTTGTTGTAGGAGAGGGACACTATTGTCTTTGAGTACGAGGGCCAGACTCTGCAGTTTGTTCTACCCTAGATGACTCTCCTACCTTCATTTTTCATTTTTCTCTTCTACTAGCATACCTGGTTTGTACTCTGGTAGAGGGTTCTGATGTGGAGGTCATAGGAATAGATGCTGCAGGGGCAGGTGCTACAGGGATTGCTCTAGGCAGCCCTTGAAGTTGCAGACCCTTTTAGGCAACAAATTATTTTCAAGAAAAAGGTGAAACATCCCTCAGGGAACACTCTATCAATAGTTTAATGAGGGAATGATGGGCAATTGAATTGTCCCTTCCCCTCTGGGTTTCATGGGCACTTTGTTTTAATAGATTTAACAAAAAATTTAGGACATTAATAGCTAACCCATGCCTCATATGGCTCAATAACTTAAAATAGTAAGAATGTAAATAGGAGAAGCATCCCTCATAGGTTAAATACCTGATTATAAATGCAACATATTTTGAATATGGAAAGGGCAGCGACACTCATTTGCAGCCTTGTTTAGAGACCTCCAAAGGTCTATCAGTTGGTACTGTAAATTTTGCTCTAGTAGAAATAGCATCTGAAGAGAAATTTTCCCCTAGTGCAGGAAGTTCGGTTACTTTAGCAATTCGTTCTTCCATTATAGCCACTATCAGACCCCATACTGAAGCTTCCCCTTCTGAAAGAGTTCTTAAAAATTCACCGGCAGCTTCCTCATTGAAAGAATTTAACCTCAAAAAATAGTTTAGCCAACCATAATTATTGAATGTTTGCATTATTTGAGGATTTTTTGTTAAGATCTCATGAGCTACAGGCTCATGTCTTACCAATTGACCACCCATATTCGCAAATTACCTCTGCTGAGATTCCAAAAACCCAAACCTTTTCTGAAAATTCAAAAGAAAATTCTTTTGCTCTAAAAATAAAAATAAAAATATATTATTAGTAGTGAAAGTGACATAAGAAAAGGTTTGAAATGGATTATCCCACCCCTACTTAAAAGTTGACGTGTCCACACATGGGTGAAAGGACATGCGAAGCATGGGTGATAAAGACTGATATGTACATAGTAGTTGTTGAATAAATGAAATAAACAAATAATGTGATTAAAAGAAGATATCGCATACCTTTCAATTAATGCTCGTACGTGCTGGGAAAATAACAGTGCACCATGAAATGATGGCTGGAATAGAAACCATAAATGAGGTGGTACGATAGGATGGGTGACATGGAAGAAAAGAGAATGAATGGCAGTGATGGATGGAAAATGGAGAACGTGGCATCCTTGAAAAGGAAACCTTTATTATGTGCATGCAACGTGGAATTTAAAGAGAGGCTGCAAGAGAAAGACTGAAGCTTTTTGCTACTGGAAGATTGGTGGTCATATTTGAAACAAACTGCTGCAGAAACTCATCATTAGATGTTCGCTCATGATACAACTAAAGACGGTGCCCATTAACCAATAGCTTGAATCGAACTGGATCTATTGTAGCCAACAGCACTGAGCCATTATCAAATACATGTTCTATTTCATAAGGACCAAGCCAACATGTGTTTAGTTTACCTTGATTTTCTTTGTATTTGGAGTCATAGAGCAACACCCAATCACCGACAGAGAATTGCTTAGTTCAAATATGATTGCCATGCCTTCTCTTTCTTTGTTGTTGGATAGTTTCAGTATGTTGCAAGGCAGCTTTCCTCATCTCATCCAATGCATTCAGCTGCAGGAGGCATTCCTTTTGAGCATCAGAGATATCAATTTTAAGCTGGAGAGCAGTCCTCAAGGTTTTGTGCTCAAACTCTATTGGCAACATAGCTATCTTACCATAGAGTAACTCAAAAGGAGTAAACCCTATAGTTGTTTTCCATGTTGTTATATAGGCCCAGACTACTTCAGGAAGGTGACTGCTCCAATATTTCTTGTATAATTGGACTGTCTTTGTAAGGATTGCCTCAATTTCTTTGTTAGTAACCTCTGCCTGGCCATTGGCTTGAGGGTGATAGGGGCTAGACTTTTTGTGCCTGATCTTATAATCATTCATGAATGCAATGATTAAGTTGGATGTAAACTGAGCTCCTTGATCAGTAAATTTTTTTTTGGGACTCCAAACTGAGTAAAAAATCTATTCATATAGGAACACAACAACTTTATTGTCATGGGCATGTGTCATTGTTTTCACTTCCACCCACTTGGTTACATAATCAATACACACCAAAATGTATGATTTTTCATTGGATGGAGGATCAATAGGCCCAACAAAATCCATGCCCCATTTCTCAAATGGACTGACTACCACTTGAGGATTCAGGGGCATTTCATCAGACCTTGTTGGTCTCCCCATGTGTTGACATCTATCACATTTCCTCGTGTAGGTTGCAACATCTTTGTGTAGTGTGGACCAATAGTATCCTGTGGTAAGCACTTTCATAGCTATTCTCTGGGATGCAAAGTGTCCACCATAGGGCTCATCATGACATGCATATAAAATGTCATAGGTGTCATCTTCCCTGACATATCTTCTCATGACTTGGTCAGGTCCTATATAAAATAAACAATCTACAATCCATGAAAAGTTAAAACCTTTCTCAACTAACAATTTATTTTCCTTTGGTGAGAAGTGAGCTGGAATCTTGTTTGCTACTAAATAATTTCCACTATCTACATACCATGGAGTTTGAGAAGCAATAGAAAATAGATGTTCATCAGGGAAGCTATCATCAATTACCTCAGGAGTGTCAGGTGTAGGTGTTTGAAGTCTTGACAAGAAATCAGCCACCACATTAGCTTGGCCTAGCTTATCAATAACTGTGATATCAAATTCCTACAACAATAGGAGCCATCTTGCTAATTTGTTAGATATGGCAGGCTTATTCATGAGGTACCTTATTGTTGCATGATCTGTATGAACAAATATTTGGTAACCAGTGACATAATGTCAAAATTTGTTTAGGGCATACACCACTGCTAGTGATTCCTTCTCTGTGACAATATAGTTTAATTTAAGGCCTTGAAAATTTTTGCTAATGAAATATGTGGCATGCTCTATGGAATTCTCTTTTTGTCCTAAAACTGCCCCTTTGGCATAATCAAAAGCATCTGTGTGTATATGAAAAGGCATATTTCACTTCGATTCTTGAAGAACAGGTGCCTAAGTAAGTAAGTTCTTAAGCTGTAGGAAAGATTTGTCACACGCCTCAGTCCAGATAAACTCAAAATCTTTAGTCAATAAAACATACAATGGACTGGCTATTTTGTTAAAATCTTTGATAAATTTTCTATAATATATAGCATTTCCTAGGAAACTTCTAACATCTTTTTGTTTTGTAGGTGTTAGCAAAGTTATAATAACTCCTATTTTTGCAGAATCAACCTGAATTCCTACTTGGGAGACATGATGGCCTAAAACAATTCCCTCTTGCATCGTCATGAAGAATTTCTCACTATTCAAAGATAAATTCTACTCCTAACATCTTTTCAACACTTTTTCCAAATTGGCTAATGTTTCTTCATAAGTAACTCCATAAATAGTGAAATCATCCATGTAGATTTCCATAGAATCATGAGAAATATCAGCAAAAATATTGATTACTACTCTTTGAAATGTTGTAGGTGCATTACACAGCCCAAAAGGTAAGACATAGTACGCAAAAGTACCCCATGGACTGGTAAAAGTTGTTTTGTTTTGATCTTCAGGGGTGATTCTAATTTAATTATAGCCACTATATCCATCCAAAAAGGAGAAATACTTTTTCCCAGACAATGAGTCTAGTACTTGCTCAACAAATGGTAGTGGAAAGTGATTCTTTTTAGTTGTGTTCAGTAGTCTACACAAACTCTCCATTTTCCACCTTTTTTAGGGACAATTACCAATGGAGACACCCATTGACTGTCTGAAATTGGGTAGATAAAACTAGCATTAAGGAACTTCTGGAACTCTATTTTAACTATTTCCCTGAGTGCTAGGTTTATCCTTCTTTGAGGCTGCCTGACAGGTAAACAATCTTCCTTAATATAGATCCTATGAGTACAAAGTTGAGGATCTATTCCCTTCATATCCCCATAGTCCCATACAAAAGCTTTGTGTATTTTTTCAACATTGTGACTAGGGCATCTTGATGAAATTGAGGCAGCTTATTATTGATATTCAGATAGCGGTCTGGAGAGACTTCTACTTACTTGATAAGATCATTCATGGAGGTTGTTGACAAAGGTGGTGTATATATTTCATATAGAATCAAATTATGATAAACTACAGGAGATTTAGGTGACAGGTTCTCTAAATTTAGTTGTAGGAAACACTGCTGAAGATAGCTATCTACAGTAGATGGGCTACTTGGACCAGGGTTGGACTGCAAAATATGTAAAAGTAGGTCATCCTCACTCTGAAGGTGTGAAAATGGATTAGTTTGCAGCATCATTAGTTGAGCCAATGAATTGACTTTTTTAGTTTCCTCTCCTAAATCTGGCCAAATTGGTTGAGACAAGTCTGGCTGAGGCTAAGCAGGTGGGTATAAAGTTAATTTCTTTTTTGAATGACCATCAGAAATTGTTATGTGTCTTGAATGACATCCTATAAAAGCATCAATCATAGCTAACCATGGTCTACCTAGGATAATAGGATATCCTCCCAGAGTTTCTTTAGTGGAGAATATGGTGAAGTCTACTGGGTATTCCCAAGACTCAAGGATGACAATAACATCTTCTACCATTCCATCAGGCTTTACTATGGAACTATCAACAAGCTGCAGGATGGTAGGTGTAGACTGAATGTTTAAGATATTCAAATACTCCATTGTATTCTTAGTCATTACAATGATGGCTGCACCAAGGTCAATCAAAACATTCTTTACTATTTGGCCATTAATATTTATTTGTACCACAGGACTCCCAGGGTCAGTATATTTTGGAAAGACTATCTTTCCTAACATAATATCTACCAACTGTCCTAGAACATGGATAGTTTGGGGATCCTTTTTCTTTCATCCTGAATTCTTTAAACATGCCTCTTTAATGGCTTTTCCATAAATTGGGACATCTTTAATGGCTTGAAAAAAGAGGAAATTGAATGTGTACATTCTTTAATTGATCCAAAATATCAAAGGTAGGCTCTTCCATAGACAAATGATGTAGTAATTTGTAATCTCTGAGGAAAAGGCGGTTTGGCTTGACGCTGTAGGATAGGCTCTTTAGAGATAGTATATGATACAGGTATATGTTATGCGGGTTCAGTAGGCTGCTCAGATGCAAAATTTGGAACTTCTTTAATTATAGGCGGTTGTGGAGCAGGAAGTGTGGTTCCAAATCTAAGATGGATATCATGAATATTCAAGGAATAAGCTAGGTACTGATTGGCCTCTGCAAAATACGTAGGCTGTGGTTGCTGCTACTTATTATTAAGATTTGGCAACGGTTGAGTAGGCATAGGGGTTTGTTTTGGAGGGCCAATATTTGTTGCAGGTGTTGTAGGAGGTGGCATGAGGACCTAAGGTTGTGGTTGTTGAAGCTACAGGGAGGCAGGGGATTGGTTCTGCCATTGTTGTGGACTTCTCCATTGAGGATTCTACTGCTAGTTACCTTGGGGTGGAGTCCATTGTCCTTGTGACTGATGCCAACCTCCTTGAGAAGATTTCCATTGAGGACTCTGATAGTTAGACCAATGTGATTGAGGAGTATTCCAAGGTGGTGATGGGTCATATGTAGGTTGCCACTAGTTATTGTAATTAGAATAAGGATTACCAAAAGTCAAATGATCTTGAGGCATACCTTGTCTTTGAGCCCATGGTCACCTTTGTGCGATGAAGAATACTTGGTCATCATCACTCTCTACCATCTTATTATTAGTAGGTAACTGCTTAGCCTCCAGGTTAGCCACCATCTTACATCTGTAGTCCTGTTTCTTTTGTCTACAATGTGGACAGAACTCAGCCAAGATTGCTTCAGCTTCCTCATATTTCTTCTGAGCTTGCATAGTATCCAACTATGTAGCCATGTTGTTTATAATATCTTGCTTAAAATTAGAGAGAAAATTTATGATCTCCATCCGTGAAACTCCATTAATACAAGACTTTCCCACTGTGGCTTGATGACCTCTACCCTTCTTAACAATTGCTCAAGAGTAGTTGAGACATATTTTATTGATATCATCCCAAGACAATTGGGTTATATCACCTCCTCCCATCAAGTCCAGGGCATCTTATAGGTATCACTGATTCCTCCTAGGAAGAGTAGTTTTGGAGACTCTTCATTGAGAGTATGGTCTGAATTTTTTTTCAGTGAAAATAAGAATCTTGAGATAGTCTTCTAGGCTTTCATCCTCCTTTTGTTGAATTTTAAATATATCATCTCCCTTACTACCACTCTTACAATATTCCTTATATTTCTCAAGAAATTTTGTTTGCATGACTGCCCAAGTATCAGCAACACCTCTTCCCAAACTCATGAGCCATCTAAGAGATCCTTCCTTCAAAGTAGAAGGAAACAACTTCAGCCTGTGAGCATCTAAAGTGTACTCATAGCTGCGACAGATGATGTCAAACTTGAACAAGAAAGTGTCTGTGTCCTCTGTAACTAGTCCATAGAACTTGGGGAGTAATGAAGAAGGAATATTTTTAAGGTTATCATTATCTTGCTGAGCAACAATGGGAAACTCAAAAGCAGGAGGTTGATTAGGGGATTTTGTGCCATGTTTTCTTGATGGAGTATCAAAGAAAATGGATTTTTTTAGGTTCTTCATCAGATGGGTCAAACGACAATTCAACAAATAGGTTTTCAGCAAATAGATTGATATCTTGGTCTCCATCTTAATCAAATAGATTATAAGCTGGTGCAGGATTGTTATCAATGAATGGAAGATCAGGGAGGAATATTCCCAGAGCATCTCTTCTTCTATGCATGCAATAGAATGAATGGTAAATTGAAGGAATTTTGAAAATGCTTGAATAATAGACTAAACTACTGGTAAGAAAGACTTATGATAGGTTCTTAGCTTGACACCATCCCTAGCAACAGTGCCAAAAATGGTTGTGCCCACAAAAGGATATAAAAGTCATGGAAAATCCTAACTTGGGAATTGCACATTCAAGTAGCTGACTAACATCTTCTTATGGTCATTCATTTACTTTGTCAAACCAGGGAACGTATACTCGAAATGGAGTGGCACTATATGTGCACTAAGAACCAGTTTCAGTCATGATTCACTAAAAATAAATGCATGAAAGGAATTCTACTCACACTATAGGAATGTAATGTGAAGCCTTCTAAACTTAATCAAAGCAGAAACCATAACAACTATAATTGAGAAACAAACTATGAAATGGCCTTATGTTGCAGGAACAAACACAGGGATGGATTTCTAATGCTGCAGGAACAATATAAGACTGAGTTTGCAATGAAACTTTAAGAATGAAATCTAACTTATGATCAACAGAAAATAAACAACTAACTAACTACAGATACTTACTAAGTGGGCGCCCTTAGCAAGCATCAACTAATTATGCCAGAATTGAACTCAGAACTTCATCAGCTTTTATTCATAAACTTAGAATGGTATACATTTTTCTTCTCATATGAAAACTAACACAAAACTCTATCTCTTAGCATAGTACTAACTCTTACATACTATGCTTCTTATTATCATACTAAATTTTACATGATATCCTTTCTATGCTCATTATGCTTGCTCACTCGCATAGGAAGAACACTTATTTAAAACAGAAAAACAACTAACTACTTAACTCTAACAGAAAAAGACGTGGACATAAATGAATTTTGAAACCAAGGAACAAACTTCTCATAAATGAAAACATATCCGTTCAACATGATCTAGAGAGAATTTAGCATTCCACTCTTCCTAGATTAAATGATCATTCATTTTCTTCCCAATGACCCGGATAAAGAGTCTTCACTAGAACAACTTCCTCGACATCATGCAGGAAATGGACTTTACTGCAGGGCTGAGATCTGTTGTGCTTGACTCGTTGATGCTCCATTCAACAACTTGTGATGCACAAGGCAATAGAGGCAAACGAAAGCATGTGTGGCAAACAACACGATCCATTCATTAGTCAAATATTAAATCTATCTCATTATTCAAAAACCATATGCATTATATTAGTCATTTGGGAAGTCAAACAGGGTAATTAATAAGACACATAGAGATGTTAAGCTGTAGGAATGTAGGAATGCATTGCTACAGGATACTACCCATTTTATATAAAAAGTCTTTAATAAAAGAGTTAAAACATCCATTAGTAGTAAAAGTAGAGATATTATAAGTACATTAGGATACTCAAATTATGAGCATATCCTGAGCTCATCAATGATGAGGAGTTGGATATTGGCAGGGATGATGACATGGATGAGGTGGAGAGATAGTTGTGAGAATGCATGGTGGATGGAGAGGACATATCTAGGGGACCACCTTTTCCACATGAAGCCATAGTTTATAAGAGATTAGCCGATATGAAATAGATATTAGATGAGGCAATGGCATAGATTAGGTCCCTGTAGGAAGAGCTAGATGTGACACGGGTACAGTGGGATCAGGTTGTGATCCGTCAACAGGAGGTGTAGAGTTATTGTTTTGAGTTTGCTCAATTATGCATAGGACCAGTTCGAGATATTTCCAAGGAGTTGGCTAGGATTAGTGAGAGCTAGGGATAGTACAAGATGCTATATGAAAGGGAAATGGTGGCAGATTAGTGGGATCTTGGTTTATCTTGGTGTCAGACTTGGACAAGTAGTGGTTTAGACAGTAGTAGTAGGAGCCATAATAGCCAAAGTCAAAGTGGTGTGGGTGGGTTTACCTCCTAAGGGCATTCCTCAAGGCATATATCTCATCATAGGGTAAAAGCACAAAGAAGTGTCACACTTTATAAAGGAAATGACCAACGCTGATCCAACTTTTAAACTTGAATCACTAAAAAGTGGCATATATGTTTTGAATTTTAAAAAGATGTAAACTAGTAAAATATGTATATCTTTTAGTATATTTTATGTTTATATTTTTTAAAAAACATAAAAAAATATTTTAAACTAGTTTTTAATAAATTAATACTATAATTTAGTTGCTGATAAAATGTTGAAAAATGAAGTTGCATGGGATGTCCAACTTTTTATAGTAAATTTTATTTTTCTTCTTTCAATTTTTTGTGTATTTATAACTTGAAATTTTAGTGCATGGATATATTTTTTTCAATTTTGATGTATATATATATATATATATATATATATATTTAAATAAATATTAAAATGTACATGAATAAAATAACAACTATTTTATCAGACATCAACTTTCATATTAAATATTTATCTAAAATAGAAAAAAATTATACCATCTACAAATAGATTCTTTTATCTAGTGCATCATATCTTTTTCAAGATTTTTAATAAGTTTTAGTATTTTTCCTTGCCGTACAGTAATCAACCTAATATTTTGTGTTGATAACCTACTTTTAGAAAATATAAGAAATAAAATATAAAACATAATTAAACTATTAAAATAAATATATTTTTGAAAACTACACTTATGGATCTACAAAAAGGTATTTTTTATATTTAAAAAAAAATGTTATTTACATTAGTAGGAGTTAATGAAACTTCAAGTTTTTCAAATAATTTTACTTTTTTGGTAAATTGGACTCAAAGTGTTGCTCCATATATTTTTAGCCAATAATTTTTGTTGAAAAAGTTGTGGAAGTATCTAGCTTAGTTAGAATGAACCGTACTAGATCATATGTTTGACCAAAATTAAATTTTAGTTAGAAATACTTAAATTTAGTTATGCTAATAAGTTGGCTAAAAGTGTGACACAACTTTATGCTTTTACCTCATAGTCATTAGCACTCTTCGGGCCACCAATCTAGTCATAGCCATGGGTCATCTGCTTTAGGGCATAGGTCAGAGCATAGCCAACCACCGGTCACTGATCGTTCAACATCATAGACTCAGCCTGTTGTGTCCAGTAATTTTGTTAGTTCCTGCCACAAGTCATTAGTCACCCTGTTCTTCTCCTCAAGGGGATGAGGAGAGCACAGCCTAGGGAATTGCTACTGTTAACTTTTTATTACATTTGAGACATTATGTTATGACATTTATATTTTGACCATCGAGCCTGCAAACTTTGTTTTGGGGATACCTTATGACTCTATCCTGTTACATGATTTTTGAGATTATATATGATGGAGCTTTCACATGAACTATATGCTAGTGTTGTTGATGCCTTATGATTTGATTATTTCTATGTGATGTGATTTATGTGATGATTCCTTTATATGCTATGTGATGTATGCATTCATGTTGGTTATTTATGATTATATGGTATGATGATACTATGTTATGTATGATGATGATGCATGCATAATGTTGTATATGTGGTGCTACATGTTTTGATTCTAATGAATGCCATGTTTAGAATTATGGATGCATTGATGTATGACTATATATGTATGGATAATGCAACATGTGGTTCCTTATGTTATGATGTGTATATATTAATGATATGGATGATGTATGAAAATTTTTAATGCACTTATATGTTATGCAAATGCAAATGATATATGTATGCTAATGATGTCTAATGAATGTATGCCTAAATGAATGTTTAATGCATAATGCAACTAAGGAAATGGATATATGTAAATGTGTGATGAGGGTATGTGCAACATCATGATGGGCCAAAAAGTTGAGATATGATGGGTATGTGTAGGGTATATGGCTTACGACTTTTTTTTAAACCAAAATTGATGAAACAAAAAGGGTTTTTAAAGGAGATTCTCAACTTTCCACCAATATAAATTGTGCTTTATTTTGAATTTAATAAATAATTAACATTAATTTTCTATTTGAATTATGACTAAAGTCCTTATTGATAGGCTAATTAAAAAAATCTATAGCTTTCAAAAGGTATCACATTTTTTGAATCTGAAACATGCATCACATTCTATGCTTCGCATACTATAGGATTAAGAAAAAAAATGAATTTCATGAATTTTTGACCAAGTTAAGGTGGTCAAACATATGAGTTTTTATATTTAAAAAAAAATTGTAATAAAAAAGTCATAATTAATTATTTACTTGGAAAAAAATTACAGAAAAAATGCATCACATCCAGACATGAGTCCTCTACTTATAGATCTAAAATATTATAAAAAAATATTATCATTTTATTGTGGTTAGGGTGGTCAGACAAACACCTACTCATTTTTTCATTGAAATTTAAGTACTACTACATTGAAATTTCAAATTTTCACTAAATAGATTTTTCCCTTTTTTAAATAACCTAGTATTTTAGAAACTACATTCAATTTTCTATAGATTCTATTCTTACGTATTTTTGAAATATATAGATAACTTATTCAATTGTTTATGTCAAGTTGCCTAACTCTGATTTTTCTAAATTTTTTTGCCACTTAAGGGCCTATTTTTTCTATGATGATCCTCCACATACCCTTCATAACTAATGCAATGTCTATATGATCATGTATTCAATTATATTTTTGTATGTCACAATATATTATCAGGAGGAAAAAGAAGAGAGGCAACAAGAAAAAAGGAGATGGATGTTAGTGCAGAGAAAGAATCCTGCAATATTTTTTCAAAGAACCAATAGTTGTTTCTCTAATCATCATTGGGCGGATTATTGTGACGGCCAACAAAAACCATAATATGACAAAGATCAATGGTGTACAAGGTCGTACCATCACATAAAACAAGTATTTGTAGACAAGGATGATCATGACTCATACTAAAAGCACAACTACCCCAGTCTTTTTGTCATAACCAACCATAAACAAGAAAGACAAGAAAGACAAGCCATGAAACATCGTTGCTCCTCTAAATCCTATTTCCAAGACATCTTGAGGAACTAGCAACATGACTATCTGAAAAGGAAAGACAAGATGATCATCATGATAGGTCATTGTTCCTTTAAATCCTGTTGTCAGGACATCCTCGAGGAACTAAAAGCATTATGAAAAATCAAAGGACAAAAATATGATGATCAAAGACAGTGTCTTTCAAGTGTTTTGATGTTGAGATGCTAGGTTTGATGATGTCTAGATGATGAATGGCATGTAATGTCAAGTTCAAGAAGGACACATCTTGAATGATGTCGATGTCAAGAGGATCGATCCTTATATGTTGCGAGGATCCTTAAAAATGACAAATGGAAGAGATGATGATGCCTAAGAAGGACACATCCTCAGGCATAAATAAATGACAAGGGTTGTTCTATAGAAGGACACATCTAATGAATAACCAAGAGTTGACAATTTGACTTGTTTTGACTGAGTTTGACTGGTGTTGACTGAATGACAAAATTGACTAAAATGTTGATTAAATAATTTCCATTTTTTTTTTTAAGAGTTTCTTGTTTTAGAATAATTTGTTTGATTTCAAGATGTTTGACATGTGTGCCAGTGTAGTGTTCACAACAATATGCTCTAAAAATTCAACTAATATCTTTAATTTTTACATTATTCATCATGCAAGTGTACTAAAGTTCATCTAGTGTGTTTTCCTAAAGGCCCTAAACACTTTACAACCCTTTTGGGACACTTCACAATGAAATGGGACACTTCACAAAGAAATGGGACACTTCACAAAGAAATGAGACACTTTGCGAACAAAAGGGACACTTTGCAAACAAAAGGGACACTTTGCGAAGAAATGGGACACTTCACAAAAAAGGGGAAAATTTGTGAACTATTTTTCCAAAATCTTAAATTAACCTATATATGCATAAAAAATATTATATCATTGAAAAATCACTAAGCAAAGGTCATAGAATCGACTCACCTTCTGATATAGCTCATTGCGTGCCAGCTGGTCTCAAAGCACATCTAGTCGTCAAGGCCCGTCATCCTGTCTACTCAGCATCTTCTCATCCCACTCATCACTCTTAAGCTACAAGATCATAAAATGCAATAGTAAGTGATAAATTACTCTCTTTTACCTCTTTTAATCTATTTTCATTCTTTTTACTCTTATGCATTAAAATTGGGTTATTTTTGTATCTTAAGAGTTAATAAAGTATTTTTTCTTCTAAACAACATAACAGGATCTAGGGAACTTCAATTTCAATATTGTTTGATGCATTGGAATCATGATTCCATACCTGACATCATCACTTGTCTATCGTTGCATGCAATCGTACTTGAAAATTTCCTATGATATGATTTTTCTTTCTTTGACGTGGTTAGATTGCTACCTTCATTCCACCTTCGTAAAGCAATCAGAATCAAGTGGATCATACATTTACCCTTGAACTCAATTTATAGAAGTTATATAAAAGGATTTTTGGAAAATTAATGAATTTGTGTTGTAGGATGTGGTTCCTAATGTTGTGGTTTTGTAGATAACTACAGTAGGGGCTTCATTCTCCTTTCTCTTGAATGAGTATCCTTTTATGTAATAAAGTATACTATTTAGAGTCATTTAGCTTACATATGCATGTAGAGTCATATGGGTGCTAAAGTGAGGGCTAAATGTGGTGTAGAAAATTGAACTCTTGGAAAAAGAGACATCTTCACACTTAATTTGGTCCTACTTTTGAGTACCCTTGCATAAATCACTCTTCAAAACAACATTTATCGGCCCCTAAGACCCATTATTTTTGATCTAGAGGTCCATTTCACTTAAAAATCATATAAGTCCCCAAAAAAATACTTAATTCATTCATATCTCAAAAACCCACCTCCAAAAACCACTAGTGCGACCCCTTTGCCACCTTGGGCGAATGAGTCCCCTCTAATGGGACCCATTCACCAAGGGTGGCGAATGAGTCCCTTTTGGGGAAAATTTCAATTTTGAGTGGGAATTTCATTGACTTAATTTAATTTTTTAGTGGATGTCGGCCTCTTAGGTTTCAATAATGAGAAAATTAGGTATTGATGCTTATAAATACACATTTTAGGTCATTTTTCACATCTCCAAGTCTTTTTTACAAAGAAATTTCAAAAGTTAAGTATTGAGAATCTTCCGCAAGAAATTTGATTAGCATTTCTATAGCAAAGTTGAAGCTTTTGGACAGTAAGATAGGGTTTTTGCAAGTCTTCAAGCTTACTTACCACTCAAGATCCAACATTGCAAAGAGTTGATCATGGATGCCTACAGAGAATCATGGAGAAATCTAGGTTGAGGAGATGCAACTAGCCATCAAATCACACCTTATGACTTTTTTCAAAGTGATTCCATCTTCCATTTTCTATCTTTAGATTTAAGGTTTGCATGCCAATTACATTCATTTGAAATGTTGTAGGATTTCTTTGATTGAAGTCTTGCATCATTCAAATCACATTTTCCTATGTTATTCTAGCACATTAGAATAGGGTTTACCTTCAAATTTTCCTAGTTGTAGACACAAGTAGGGCTAGGGTTTTATGTATATTTTATCTATTCAAGGTTTAATTACCCAATTAGGGTTTTTACCAAGGAAAATCCCCCATTAGAAAACAAATTTAAAGTTTTTTGCAAGTGTTTTGTAGAGATTCAAGTCTGGGTTTCCATCAAGAAGTGTTGTGCAAGTGACAAAGTGCAGATCAGAAACTTAAATTTCTAGAAATCAGAAAAAAAAAACTAATTCACCATGGATGGAAAATGAGTCCCACTAGAGGTGCCTGATAGAACAAAGTGTAGATTCTAGTACCCTTTTGACATAAACAAAATTATGGGCAAAAACCCTGGTTTGGGACTAATTCGCCCAGGGTGGCGAATGAGTCCTATTCAATCAAAAAGTTAACATTGTATTTTTTCAAAGTATTTTCCAATATTCATTTGGTTAATAGGTACATACATTCAGTCTTGTAAATTTTTTTTTTTTTTCTATTTGCATTTTTGTTCATCCTTTTTGGTCTTTTGCAGACAACACTTTATTTTCAAACACTTCATATTTCTTAGGTTTTGCATAAATAACCAATCTATTTTATCAATTTGTCACATTTAGATCATTACATTTAGACATATTTCCATCATACCTGCATTAGTTTGAGTGAACCACCTTGATTTTGTGTAAGATCTATCTCTCTCCTTTAGGTGAAAAACCCTAATTGAGTAAGAGAGTCATAGCATCCTTACCACACAAAAATATTTGGTTCATTTCCCTACCAAGGGCTCCACTTCCTTTAGGAGGCATCTTGACCTTTCAACTCAACACTTTTCCTTCCTCAAACTTTAACTTTTCTCCTTCAAAAGATCAAAAACCTATGGTTTGATACCAATTGATGTAGAGTAGGGAGGAGTTTTTCTATCAATCATAATTCAAACAATTTCAAACAATTCTTCAACCCTTAAAACCCTAGCTTGGCCATTGTTCACAATTCCTTCATATTTTCCTTTTAGCATATCAAATGGAGAAAATTGTGCATATCTTTCAGAAGAATCTTCAAAACTACAAAAGAGTTTACATTCTCGATACCCTCCAAGCTCTTTAGAAACATAGCTTAGAAGATAACAAGGTTTCTTTGGAACATATCCCTCAAATTACTGTTGCTACGCTTGCACAAAACCCCAATTAGGTCACTTTTACAAAGCAAATACCATGAAATCCTTCCCAACCACAAAAATTTATTCACTGACCTTAGCAAGGACACAAGTAGACTGAATCCATAATTTTTGACAAAGGAACGTTTACAAATTCACCCAAACCACAAAACCCTTGTTTTAGGCCTTTTTATGCTTGCAAATTAGAGGGTTTATTGAATCTTCAACTTCCATGCCTTATTTCACCTTGCCAATTCCACAAAAAAATCTTGTAGGGTCTGCATATGCTTCACAAACTAACTTCTACCCTTTCCCAAATTTCATCATACTTCAACTCTTAGCCACAAACTTCAAGCCAAAACTCATGAAATTACAACTAGGGTAGCATAAAAAATCCTTCAAACCCTATTCCTTATTCTTGAATCCTACACTAACATGAAGCCCTACCTATATGCACCCATTCCACCAAGTTACAAGAAATTCTGCTAGTGGAATGGGTCAACATTACATTTTATTCACCCTCAAACCCTCAAATAGGGTTTATAGACTGCCTACAAAAAAATGCTTGTAAAAGCCTTCAAATATTATGAAAATGACTAAAATAAAAACCAAATGATGATTAACTCACTTATACACCAATTCAAATTAATTAGACATCATTATTAGGCCATATAGGTCATATAGGCTTTCTATTGCAGCAAAATTGCACAAGAAAATGCAAAAAATGAAGGTTTTTCTATTGCTTGAGTACCAAATCTTTCAACAGGGACTTGCCTCAAACTCCTCAAGGCCTATTTAAATGTTTTCAACCAAAAACCAACTGAAACCAACTGAAATCAACAGTCTCAAACCATATTTTAAAAATGTGATTGTTCACCTTCCACATACAAGCCAAATTGCAAAGTTGCTAAAGCAACATTTGCAACAATTACAAAAATATAGCAACTTAACTACAACCGACCCACAGTGACTCTAATTACATCTTAAATGGTCTATTATGACCTTATTAGATGACAAAAGACTCAAAACACCTTAAACCAAACTTAAGACCATATTTACATGACTTTACATGGTGCCCCTACACCACCAAAAAAGCGTGAAAATGTAGAGGGATATATTTTCCTACACTATCTTATTTACCAGTTAATCTTATTTTTATATTTGATACACATACATAAGTTAATATTGTATCTTTACTTCACCATGTTGTTCAATAGATTGAATCCTCATTCTTACGAGTTGTTTGCCTTCATCACACCAAAATTATATGCTAGTTGAATTCAAAAATATGATATAGAATGGTATCATGGGGAAAATGGATGTGACGAGAAGAAAAAGATTTTTTAAAAAAATTGTAGGTACCATATATTGATCTCTTGGGGCTCACAAATGCTTCCTTTGGAAATGGTATACCTTTTATTCTGTAACTTTGGGCATTCAAATCCAATTCCTCCTTTCACTAGTTGTTTGAGGATTCATATTTGGTATATTTTCTCTATTAATTTTCTACTTAATAGTGTAGGTAAAGTGTAGGTAACATTTGAGTCTTATTATCCCACACAGGTATTAGAGTTGGCATAGGCATTGGGTTTTCTCCCCATTGGTATCAGGTTCAACTCTGGTCTCGGGTTTGAGAGATGGGACTTCTTGTGGGCGGGGATCTCACCCCAAATCGTCCTAGGCACCCAAGATATAGGTTATTGGGCCATTGGGCTGGTTCGCAGGGCCCCCTTGTTGTGTAAAAAAAACCATTTGAGTCTTATAATGGCAACAACTAAAAAAATGAGTTGATTTATCTCAAATTATATTCTATTTTTATTTTAACATTTTTAGATTTCCTCAATGTGTGGAGATGGTGGTTCATGAAAGAAAAGAAAAGAAATAAGTGATATTTAAACAAGATGAGCTTAATCGTTAGGAGCAAGAGGAGTCGATGGGCAATAACTCACTAAGGAGTGGTAATGTTAATGAAATCTTGTTTGATTACTTTACTCATAAGAGATCATTGTGATTTGATTTTTTTTCTACTTTTTTCATTATCAAAAGGAATCAAGAGTTTTTTCCAATGATCTCAAGCTTTTTTTTTAATAGGGAGATCCCTCGAATTTCATCACAACAATTGTAATCTAGAGGATGTCAGAAATTTTGATAAATTTACTTTTTTAATAATAAAATGGATAAAGCCTTTACTCAACCCCCAAACAAAAACTCCATCTTGGACTGTAGCCAATTCCTTCCCAACGACCTCACACCCCTATTCCTTTTTACGAACCTCAAACACAATGTTGAGCAGTGGTTCATCTAGCTCTCCTACCAATTTATTTCTCCAAACATCCACCTCAGAAAATTCTTATTTGATTCTTCGTCATCATCAACTTCTTCATCAAAATCATCATTGTAGGAGGATGTCACAACAAGAGTTTTCATTTCCATCGCCGTTGCCAATCTATTATTGAATTTATTTACTTGACATGAGGTTTACATATCTATCTAAATAAAGATATGGATTGAATTTATAATCATGCAATACATCAGCATATTTTAAATGTAGAAAAATAGAAAATTATATTATTAAAGTTTATTTTATATTTTAAGGTTAACAAGAATTAATTATCTAAATATTACAACTAGTCACCTGAATAAAGTTTAGAAATCCGTCAAAATAAAGATTTGATGTGAACATATATATTATGTCAGCATAACTAAAATGGAGAAATAAAAGATTACACCCAAATACAAGAGACTACACAGTTAGTTTTTTAAATCTTTTTTCAAATTCTCCATTATGTTTACTTATATAAACAAAAAGAAATATAAACATTTTTCAAGAAATCACAAAATAAAAGCTTGAAATATCATCTTTAAAAATCTGATTCTAATTATTTCAATCAATTAAAAGAAAGCAAATCCAAACATTTTCAGAAGATCATCCCACAAAAATTTCTAGAATCTTCTCTTAAAATCTGATTGTGATTATTTAAACAAATGAAAAGAAATTAATTGAATTTCAACAGATCCCACAGTAAAAACATTCAGAATCTTCTTTCAAATACATTATAGCTTTTAAATAATCACTACTAATCTTTTGAAATTTCTCTGGAACGGCGTTTCTCATTATACATTTAAATAAGCAAAATGGCACGCAGATTCAAGTGTCTGCATCATCGTAAAGTTCGAAACACAGAAAAATTTAACGGGTAGACCTCATAAAAGGAAAAATATAAAAAACATAGAAGAAATAAGCTATTGAACGTCATGGCTGGCGTCATTATCTCCTACTAAATTTGGGTTTATGTATTGCTTTTAAAATAATAATAATGGATCCATCGTCCCACCAACTGCAGGAATAATATATGATGATCCTTTCACAAAAGGTAACGTGTGATATGTTTATGGAGAGTTGTCTTTCAGTATTCCCAATATGACAATTAAATATACCGACTGTTAAAGGTTTACCAAACTGTGAGCTCATCGTGGGCACATGGCTGAAGTTGACTAAAATGGCAGCATAATAATAATAATAATAATAATAATAATAGAAACAGGTGTGACAGTAGATGATTTTTTTTTGGATTTGATTATATATGTTTATTTTAATGGACGTTTCGAATCATATTCAGTGATTTATCGTATTTACTAGACATGAGAGTATTAATTTCGATTGAATATAATAATGTATATACAATCCTATCGTCACATAACATATTTCTTACTACGATAAAATAATGATCATTGATAAACACCGTTGCCCTATTCCTTGAATTTAAAGACCAGAAATGAACTCCAAAAGCTGAGTAGGGGGTTAAAATATATCGGCTTGTCTTTTTCTTTTAATTTTAAATTTTTTTGTTGTTATTTTCTAATATACTCATTAGCCTTTTTCCCCAGGTCTTCAATGAGAAATGTGTCAATTCCGGCCGCCGGCTCTACCTTCCAATTTTCTTTCTAGAATATTCCCTAAATATCTCCATAGATTTTTCTCTTTATGATATCACATTATTAAAGGAAATACGTTCAAACTAAATTTAGGTTTTCAAGGAAGCATTCAAACAGAGATTAATTTGTGCATTAAATTAAAAAGAGTGGATGCAAGACTGAAGGCATGATAATGATGTCATTAAGAATGTTAGTTATATATTGTTCTCATGTAATTGATTATTACATTTTTAACTTACAGCAATTGCAGAACATTACTTTGAAATATACAATGGAAAAGGTCATTCTAATATATATATTTGAGACCCTTTACTTTGACATGTGTGGCCTGTTTATATACAGATGGCTTATTGAGTAGGTTTGTTTAAAGGATTTTAAAGAACATTGTTATTGAAACTGAAAGAATATTTTCATTATCTCATTTGAATAAAGTGTTTTCAAATTAATTTAAAGTTGAGATTATTTATGAAGATGAGTGAGAGAAGAGTTCTATTAGAGTTTTATGTTTTGTTTACATATGTTTTCAACCCATCATCTATTATACTACTTTTTTTCTTTGAACGAGAATTTTTTCACCCTTTTTGCAATTTTTGAGCTTATTTATTTTTCGTATCTTTTGGTGAGAATAACTTTTAAATGACTTCAAATTCCAACAAATGTATAAATTTCTACTAGTGTTTCTAATTTGAGGTGCTCCCCAAAATCATCCTCAAAGTTTTTTTATGAAATTGTCTCATGAAGTATGTAGTCTAAAAGACTACTACTATATATTTTCCTATTGTCAAAGGTTCCTTTGAAAGCATGCTCAAAGAATGGGTTAACAAGACCTAGGCTCCTCATGGGCTCTACTTCGATGTTGTCCAAATCATCACTAAGAGCTTTCTCTTTCTTAACTTTGCAATGTTTGGTCATGCAAAAATAATCCAAAATCATGTTGCTTAGTATATGCATACTTCCTTAGTAGTGCTCGTGCCCTACCTAGAAGGGACTTTGCTTTCTCTAAAGAGAGATCCTTGATAGTCCCTATTTAAGTTGAGTTTTCTAGACTTTGTTTGTGATTGCAATGAACTTGTAAGATGAAATAATCTGAAAACACATAATATGTAAAAATGAGATTAAAAGAATGCATTTATTATCTTTGCAACACCACTTCAAGGGGATAGCCTCCTAAAAGAGAATACACTTCAACAATAAACAACAAGATATGTTCCATTTGGGAAATGATTACAATGGAAGTCAAAGATAATTTATACCATCTTGTGCATCTATGATAATTACTTTATTCTAGCAAACAAGTGGGATGACATAAAAAATCATATGCATCCACCTTTATTTAGTATTACCTATATGTGGTTACAAAATATATGCACCCTCTACATCCCATTTTTGTCACCCTCTAAACTATGTTATTTTACTATGCATATTCAATTTTTAAACTTTGAAATGTTAATTAATTATTATATCAGGTTGATATATTCCATGAAAAGATGAAATTTTGTTTTAGTGATCATGTTAAATAAAAATATGAATTCATTTTTTATATTTTATGTAAACTAAGTTGATTTAATTATACTTATTATGATATTGAACTAACTACTCTATCAAGTTAATGAGGTTGATGAAAGATAGTACTTCCCCTCAAAGGATGAGAGGGGGAGTATCACCAAAGATAAGGAAGAAAATCCAAGAGAAAATATATGGTCATAAAGGATCCAAGAACTCACACACTTATGAACTAGCAACTATTTTATTTGATTGCATTATAATTCATGTCTTCTCTTTGTGAAATTAATTGTTGAAATATTTTGTAAATTAACAATCATGGACCTAAGTAGATATGTGTTTGTATATTATTCTTATTTATCCTCAAGTAGTATTTTTTGTACTACTATTATGTATACCATAAATTAAATTTTAGTGTTTCAAACTCTGCATTATGTATATGTTATATATAGGTATATATTACATAAATTTCATACTCGTGGAGTATCACTTATATGTATTTATGTATGTATATATGTATGTATGTATGTATGTATTTTAGTGTATATAAATATACATTTATGTACACATATATACATATATATGTATATATATGTGCATATGTACATATATATACATATATATATATAAATGCATATATATAAATATATGTATATAATATTTATGTATACCTATACGTTAAATAAGTTCCGAATAAATTAATATTAATGTATATGTGTGTGTGGAAATAGATTCATGTAAAGATTGATATGAATAGATATACATGTATATCTTAATATATAGATGTAAATATAATTATGGAAATTTGTTGATAGTTGAAGTTTTCCTTAACTAAAGTTGGAAATCAATTGAAGCATGGGCATTTATTAGATGATACCATGGAGTTAAATACAAAGCATTTCAAATGGGAAAGAATTGATTGATGAGGATTTATGTGACAGTGGAGTGTTCACTTCTTAGATGGTGGGAAGTAAATGTGGAAAATAACTAGGAAATGGAAACTATGAAGGGGGAAATGTGTAGAACATGTAGATAAATAAGGAGAGAAATGTGGGAACAAAGAAGATTGAGGATAAAAAGGAGAGGATTGAGAGGAAGAATGGAGAGAGTAGAGGATATTAAATGGGAAAGCATAGGTCAAAGTTTGTGGATTACAAGTTTATTATGTAGTCCTCTCTTGGTTTCAATAATAATGGTTTTACTCAAGTAATCTGTGCGAAAAGTTTGGGATATTTGTTAAAGTCATAACATGAATTTATTTGATATTTGTTAGTCGAATAAAAGTGTTTCTAACATAAAATTCCATGTGAATGTCTCTCAAAATCTGAGTCAATGGTCATTCTCTTTATACTTCAAGTTTAAATTGTATTATGGCATACCCATGAGGGTAATGTGTCACTAGGTCACAAGTTATTCTTACATAACCAATAGGTTTACATTGAGATATTATATACCAGTGAAGGAAGTTCATTAATGGTAATGGTATGCATTCAATAATATATCCCCACTATGCAAGATATATGATATTAAGCCACTCGACTCATGGGTATTAGAGATGGACACTACAATTCTTATTTTATGCCTATCTTTGTCCAAATAATTATCCCATATATGTTAATATAGCGATTGTGTCCTTGTGTAAGAATTGCATGTTGGACTATCGAAAAATGGGTCCCTTGACTTTTTCACACTTTATATGGGAATAATCAATGATAAATTGGACTTTATGTCACCTTGATCTAGTGTTGGGAAGTGTTTTACACATCCACATTAGGTTTTGGGCCCTCTTTAAGATAAATTAACTTATCTCTGACTTAATTTAATGTTGTAAAATGTATTTTCACATTAAATTTTGGAGGCTTGTAAGTCAAGTGGACCTAATCTAGTGTTGTAATGTGTTTTACATATTCACATTGGATTTAGGGCCCTTCTAAGCTAAATAGAATCAATTTTGCCTTAATTTAGTGTTGTAAAGTGTATCTGTTTACACTTTCACATTGGATTTTGGGCTCTATTGCATTTATGACCTATATATCATCATTAATAGGCCCCTATGACCCCATATTGTGCATTCCAAGGTATATTTTGATCAAAAACCTAACAAAATCAACATAAAAGCTTGAATTCTTCACTCCCTGACATTTTATCATGAAAGATAGCCCTTGTGGGACTGATTCGCCACCTTGGGTGAATGAGTCCCATCCAAGTGGGACTCATTTTCCCAAGATGGCCAATGGGTCCCATTTGGCCTATTTTTAAGGCTTTGAGTGGGAAAAGTGGGTTGTTAGTTCAAATTTCTCCTATGTCAACCTTGGGGATTGAATTAATGGTCATTTGAGTGTATTACCTATATAAACAAGTTTTCAAATCCTTATTTCATCCAAGCAACACAAGCCTACTTGTTATCAAGTTAAGAAAGCAAGAGTTAAGGATTTAAGATCATTTCTAAGGCATTCAAGGGAAAAATTCTCCATCAATTGTTGTAGAAATTCAAGATCCATCATCATCCCAAGAATATTAAGCATCAAGCATGTTAGTGAGATAGTGTTGCGATATAGCATTGAAGATCAAAGATCAAGCATTGCTCCATTCATGTTGTCAAAGATCAATATCTACATCCTTCATATCAATATCTACATCCTTCATGGCCATTTCATGTTAAGTTGCAGATTTGTAAGACATCATTTACAAGATATTATTCAAGGTAATATTTTTCATGTTTCATGTCCTTATTTCATTGTTTCATCATTTGGTTTAATTACCTAAATGGGTTTTGACCAAGGAAAACCCCCATTCCCTAACAATCAACATTTTTTCTCTCTTTCTTTGTGTGATTGCAGGTCTAGGTGCTTTAAAGACTTGAAGATCCTTGAAAATTAGGTTACAAGCTTGTTCAAGTTGTCTCCCCATTTGCAAGGTCAAAATATTCACAAAAAGGTCATTTACAACCTCAAAAAAATTAAAGTTTCAGATCTAGGAACCTGAAGGAACAGATTGAGCAAACTAAGAAGAGTAGATCCAAACATTGAATTTCTAGAAAATTCAAACTGGATTCATTTTCCAAGAGTGGTGAATGAGTCCCACTATAGGTGTTTTCTAGAGATCTTTGTAGATTTGGATACCTATTTAGCTAAAACTTGATCATGTGTAGAGACCCAGATCTGGGACTAATTCACCCAGAATGGCAAATGAGTCTCACCAGACCAGAAAATTAGGTTTTTCAATATTTTGGAGTTCCATTCCATCTCTAACAAGTTTCTAGGTGAACACATTCTATTATGTAGCTCTCTATTTTATTCTTCTTTCATTTTCAAGTCATTTAGTTCAATTTTGCATCAAACTAGGTTTTGCATTTCATCTTGCATGTCATTACCTTTTCCAAGTCTAAACTTGGTGGTGAACCCCTCTTGCAATATGAAATCATACCCTAGGATACCCTATTGACAGATCTCTTGCCTCTATTTTTGGGGTGAGATCTCTAGGGTCATCCTTGAAAGTGTAATATAGAAGATTGTTACCCTAGGTCCTAAACCCTAGTGGGGACAAAATTCTATGTTACATATGTATACTAATTAATTTTCTCTATGAAAGTATTATATGTATGAGCTAACATTGTTTATTCATTACCTTTGTGTAAGCGTTATTATGCATGTTAACAATGTCAACTCATTACCCTTTTTGTAAGTATTGGTGGTCATGCTAATACTTTCAATCCATTACATTTGTGGAAATAGTTACATGAAGGTATGAATTATGGATCTATTACCACTAAATAAAAATGTTAGAAAAACTTGCTCAATCAACCTACCCTTTTGATTAAACCCTAACTATTACATGTGATATTGTGTATCATGATGCATTCAAGTTTCAAAAGTAAATAGATCCCTCGGCCTTATAAGGAGTGGATATAATTTAGTATATTTAATATCAAAAGGTATTTGGGGGTTTATATGAATGAAAATATATTATCTTACTAAAAAGAAATAAACATTTTTATAATAGTTATAGAACTCAAATATTTAATGATCATATGTGTGTGTGTGTTTATATATATATGTATGTATGTATGTATATGTCTATATATATGCATATATATATGTATGTATGTATGTATATATATCTATATATGTATTTATATATATGTATATATGTATTTATACATATGTATATATGTATATATATGTATTTATGTATATATATGTATTTATGTATATATATGCATATGTATATTTATGTATGTATGTATATTTATGTATGTATGTATGTATGTATGTATGTGTGTATGTATGTATGTATACAAACATATATAGATTTAAATTAGCATCTATCTATAGTGGAATATTAAAATATGTGAAAACCTGGTTGTAAGATATATATGACTATATTGAACAAGTTAATCATGCATTAACAATAATAATATGTTGTGATTTCATAAGTACTTGAATGTATATTCAGACCAAAATCAAAGTGACTGTTAAGTACTATGAAATTTTTTATGAAATTTTTTAATAAAGTTGAAAAGAAGGAAAGGCTCGATTACCTTTATCTCTCTTGTTACTTGTGGAATTTTATTAAAAATATGTTGTGAAATCACTATCGGTAACCAATTTGATATAGAGGTGTATGTGAACATATGACCACATAAGATTACATGATATATATTATAAAATTTTGGGCTAGAGTAAAGAAAAATGAGTGCTTACATTGTTGGTTCACCATGTCTAAAGGTGTAATTTACTCAAATGTATCATACATTATAGCTAGATGGAATCAAGATGTTTCATGATAGATTATTTTCATTGGCACAAAATACTAGTTCTCAAATGGCTTGTTGACAACGAAGTTCCCTTGAATAGTCTACTCTTGCAAAGGGTATGGCCACTTCCGATAGGAAGGTGCACATGAGACTACTCGTTTATGGTTGGAGGAAAATTACTTAGGTGATGTTGTCCCTCTTCTAATTGATTGTCAAACACTTGGATTATCAAAGAAAATTTTCACGACTCATCTTGTTGTTGTGATATTTATGTATATTATCATTCAAATTAGATGACTTATCTATTTATGTTCATGTTCTAAAAATTTAAAGAAGACCTATTCCAATATGTAAACATGACTTTTGTAGTCTCAAAAATTGTTTTAGTTCTAGAATATAATTTAAAATATGGAAATTTTTTCAATGATAAAAGTATTTAATACTCATGATTTCCCCATTAAATTTATATTGTAATTATTGCAATAGTTTTGAAAATGAAATAGTGCAAAGCTTTGCATTGGAATAAATTATTACAATATTTTCAACTAATGAACACTAGGGTCTATGAGCCTAAACTTGCTAAGATTTAAGATAATGTATTGTGTGCCTTGAACACATAAATGGGTGGGTCAAAGAAGTGGAAAAAGAAAGTGAAAGAAAAAAAAACTATGAAAAAAATGCTAAAACAAAAAATTAGAAAGTTGTGATTTATTTAGGAGAATGATGGCTCTTCCAATTTGAGACCCTCACTTATGTGCCTGAGTGTATTAATTTAGAGTGGAAGAAACAAGTTGAACAACCAAATTATAGTCCTATAAAATATAAAAAACCATCAATGATTTATGACTGATCAATTGTATGTGGTTTGAACTTGCAAATGTTAAATAAAGAGGAAGATGAGAACTACTTGTGTGTACATCAAAATTTTATTTATATTTTTATCCCTTTCCCTTTTGCACAAACTCTCTCTCTCCCTCTCTCTTTTTTTCTTCATCTTTATCTCTCCATATATCACTCTCTATATATAACTATCTATCATCCTCTCTTTATCTCTCCTCTCTACCTTCTCCCTCCCTCCCCCTATCTTCTCTCATCCCTTCCTCCCTCCCTCCATTTATATCATTATCTCTCTATTTAACTCTCTCCATATGTCCCTCTCCATCTTTCACTCCATCTTTCCCTTCCATTCATGAATATATCTCTCTATATCTCCCACATATTTGTTTCCCTCTCTCCCACTTTATCTCTCTATGTCACCTACTCCCTCTCTATCTATCTATGTCTACATTTATATCTCTCTTTATTTTTCTCCATCATCTATCATCATCTCCTTCATCTATCTTCATCCCTATCTTTATCTCTCTTTGTATATATCTATATATATATATATATATATATCCTATCTCTCTCTCATATATATATAGATCCCTCTCTCTATATATATTTTTCCCTCTCCCTCCCCCTCTCTCCTCCATCTCTCCCTCTCTCTATCTCTCACTCTCACTCTCACTCTCATTCTAGATTTATTTATCTATCCATCCATCTCCCTATATTGTTTTATATATCTCTCTCAATATCTATATATGTCTCTCCCTCCACCTCTTTATCTATTTATATATCTCTCACCATTTCATTATGTCCATCTCCCTCTCTTTCTAAATATATCTATCCTCCCTCTCTTTTTAATCTCTCCATACCCCCTCTCTCTCTCTCCATCCCTCTCTATCTCTATATTCTCTCCCTCTCTCCCCCTTCCCCTCTCTCCCTTCTCCCATCTCTTTGTTTGTTTCTCACAATTTCTATATGTTTCTCTCCCTCTCACTCTTTACCTCCTCCTCCTCTCTCCCACTCTCCCTCTCTATCTCTCTATCCTTCCCTCTCTTTATCTTTCTCTATCCTCCCTCTCTCTATGTCTCCCTCTTCCTTTGTCTCTTTATATTTATTTCAACATTTATTTGTGTTTGTATGCCTCTACCTTAGACACTCTCTCCCTCTCTTACTCTTCATCTCTATGTCTCTATCTATCCCTATCTTTGTATTTATATTTGTAAATCATATCTCTATCCATATTTTCTCCCTCCTCATTTCTCACTCCCTCTTTCCACCCACTTCTCACCTTATATATCTCTTGTTATGTAGGAAAAGTGATTCCTAGGGTTTAACCAGGGTTAGTCACTTTAGATAGACAAGGGAATGAGATTAACTTACAACCTAAAAGGTGAGTCAATAAACCTTGAACTTGAATTATTTGGGGGGTTGGAAATGGATTTTTGATGAAATATGATGATGCAACAAGTTAAATATTTAAATGCAACATTCTATCATGAATTATGGTAAAGTAGGGAATGATAGACAAATTTGAGTTCTAGAAAAGTAGAAGGGAAAAATAGAGGTACCTAACCTATGAATTTGAGGAAAATTTTGATGAGAAATGGTACCCTAGGCACCCTAGACTAAAACCATAATTCTCAAAATGATTTTACAGTCCTAATGTTCCTAGTTGTGACAACAGAAAAATTATTCCTTTTCCTTGCTTGATTTGGGAATAATTAATGATGAATTGGACTTGATATTCCCTTGTTCTAGTGTTGTGATTAGTTTTACACATCCACATTAGGTCAAGTCGGCCCTTTTAATCTAAATAAACCATATTTTTCCTTGATTTAGTGTTGTAAAGTGTATTTATTTACACCTTCACATTAAATTTAGGAGGCTTGTAAATTAAGTGGACCTAATCTAGTGTTGTAATGCATTTTACACATTCACATGGGATTTAGAGCCTTTTAAGCTAAATAGACCCAATTTTGCCATAATTTAGTGTTGTAAATTGTATTTATTTACACTTTCACATTGGATTTTGGGACCTCTTACATTTATGACCTTAATATCATCATTAATAGGCCCCTATGACCCCATATTATGCATCCTAGGGCATATTTTGATTAAAAAAACCAAACAATATCAACATATAAACTTAATTTACACATTCCTCGACACTTTAGATGGAAAAATAGCCCTTGTGAGACCCATTCACCATTTTGGGTGAATGAGTCCCATCCAAGTGGGAATAATTTTCCCCACTTGGTGAATGAGTCCCATTTGGCCTATTTTCAAGGTTTGAGCGAGAAAAATGGATTTTTAAATTCAAATTTATTTTATGTCGGCCTTTGGGGTAATATTAATGATCATTTGAGTGAATTATCTATATAAAAAAGCTTTCAAATCATTATTTCATTAAGAATTCATGATATCAAGTCAAGCATTCAAGAGTTAAGCATTCCAAGACTTCACAAGATCATCAAGATAGCATTCAAGATCATTTTTAAGGCATTCAAGGGAAGAATTCTTCATCAATTGTTGCAGCAATTCAAGATCCAACATCATGTCAAAGCATATCAAGAATCAAGCATGTTATTGAGCTAATTTTGTGATGTAGCATTGATGATCCAATATCAAGCATTGTTCTACTCCTAGTGTCAAGATCAAGATCTACATCCTTTATGGTCATTTCATGTTGAGTTGTAGATTTAGAAGACATCATTTACAAGGAATTATTATCCATGATTCATGTTCTATGTTTCATGTTTCATGCCTTCATTTCATTGTCTCATCATTTGGTTTAACTACCTGCAAGGGGTTTAACCAAAGCAAACCCCTATTCACTAAAAATCGACAATTTTTCTCCTCTTTACATGTGTAATTGCAGATCTAGTTTTCATGGAGATTGAAAGATCATTGAAGATTAGGTTACAAGCTTTTAGAAATTTTCTCCCCATTTGCAAGGTCAAAATCTTCACTAAAAGGTCATCTATACAACCCTGAAATCAAATCTTTAAGTCCAAAAACCTAGAGAAGTAGATTGAGCAAACTGAGAGGTGCAGATAAAAACTTTGAAGTTCCAAAAAATACAAACTAGAATCATTTACCACAAGTAGTGAATGAGTCCCATTGTAGGTTCTTTTTATAATTTTTTATAGATTCAGATACCCTTTTGTCTGAAACTTGCTCTTGTGCAAAAATCTAGAACTCTGACCGATTCACCCAGAATGGTGAATGAGTCCCACTAGGTCAAAAAGTTAGGATTTCTAGCATTTCAGAGCTCCTAGTCAAATTTAGATTCCTAGGCGCACACATTTCATTCCATAGCTTGTTATTCTATTTATATGCATTTCTAGGTCATTTAAATCAAGTTTGCATCATATTTGAGTTTTTCATTTCATCTTTCATGTCATTATCTTTTCCAAGTTTAGACTTGGTGGTGAACCCCTTATCAGTTTACATTCAGCCCCTAGGACAACCCTATTGCAAGATATCTTTCTCTTTTGCATTGAGATCTCTAGGGTTATCCTTGAGTGGAATATCTTGAAAGTGGGGTGCTCTATGTTCTAAACCATATCATAACACTTAATAAACCCCATTTTTATATGTTCCACTAGTCTGTAGCTCCTTCCCTTCATATTTAGTTGTCAAATATTCATTTGTTACTGACATAGTGGAGTTTTGGTATGTTGTCAAGTTGTAGGGCTTAAATGCATAACTATGAAAATTGTCTTCAATTGTCACACCCCATTGTGTGTTTACCTACATACTATTACTATGGTAGGGTAAATTATTACATGTGTGAATATATTTGGAATTCTAATTGAGAATATATGAGATTGCACTTTATTATCAATGAATTATGAATGAACATTTATTTCATTTAATTCCATATGATGGAATGCATATATGTGAAATGGATGGTTATTGAATTGGATATTCTAACTATGGAAAAGTATTATGTAAATGCATATTTTGATGAAAAGTTAACTACCATGGGAATGTGTTAAGTTAGATGCATGTTCATAATCAATCATCCATGGCAAGGGGAATATCACTCAAGGAGAAGAACTTGGTCAGGTAACTAGTAATGGAACCTAATTGAGCTTACACACACACTCATAGTAGAATGGTTGAGTCTAATCATAGTGTTGGGATTTGGTAAGTCATCCTTTAGTATGATGTGTTTTCATTAGTAAGGGTCTTGATTACTATTTAGTGCATTCTTAGATAATGTTATATGTTTGGATTTTATGAGTTCTTCTTTATATTACTATGCTTGATTGATAAGGTGAACATATGCTGAATGTATATATATGTATGCATATGCATGTCAACAATAGACCATATGCATGAAGGAACACATACATGAAAGTACATATGTAGATGTACCTATGCACGCTTATGAATGAGTTACTTATGAGCATGGTGTTATCAAACGGACAATGCAGTAGTATGTATATATGTATATATACATCACAAGTATATTACCTATCAATAAGATAGTGATTGTATATATGCTTAATTGTGCAATTGAATATATATACATATATATATAATCTTCTATACATATGTATACATGTGTTGATATATACGTATGTGTGACAAACATAAATTTCCATATGGATATATCAATATATGTATACATGTGTATAGATGTACATAGAGGAATATATATACGATTTTGATATTATTATATGAATGTTAACTTGATCTTATTCATCTGAATATCAAATATATACATATTTGATTGAAATGGATATATATATATATATATATATATATTAGAGTATATATATATATATATATATACATATACATATACATATATGTATATGTATATGTATATATATATGTATATATATATATATATGATTCATAACATTAAGGCTATTTGTTGACATATATTGTACATGTATATATATATTTATATATATATATATATATAATAATTAATAACTTGGCTGATTTGTATATATGTTATGCAAAGTATTGGAGGCTGATCTATCCAAGTAGTGTGCAAAAGATAAACATGGATACAGAGTTATAAGCCATGGTCGATATCATATGAAATGCATCGCTATTTTGTAGTAGCACATTACTTTAAATTAGAATGCTTTTATCCAAAAGATATAAGGAGATCAAAATATTAAATCTTGTTGTGTAAAGTGATTTAAATGCATATTAATAGGAAATAACAAACAGTAATAACATGCTGGTCAAAACACAATTTGAACACTATTTAAATGTAGTAAATTCATGCTCCTCTATCAAATAAATACACTATGACTAAGTCGACCATGAATATGTGTTGCTTGTTATTTGAGAACCATTTCTTTGGATAATCCACACCAAAGGAATAGGTAAATGGCTGCTACTTGGTGCCATTTTATGAATGCTCTATCTATACAGAGTTCTATCATGTTTGCAATTTAATTCTTATACTTTTAGCATGTACATGTTTGAAATATTCTTGAGTTGGTGTCAAGCAAAGGAGGTCGATCTGTAGAAACCAAGCTCAGACTGTACTTAGAATTTTTCCACCTTTTTTCTATAAGAGATGAGTCGACCTTCATGTTTTAGAGCTATCAACCGGCATACCTTTTCTTTAGGCTGAAATTTCTCAATATTTTGTATAAATACATGAGCCAACTCTCTCATTTGGAACACACAAATTTGTAGTATTATTCTACTGCTATTATTTTGTGAGAATTAAGTTATATTGTGAGAGCATTCAGTTATATTGCAAGAGCATTGAGTTATATTGTGAGAGTATTGAGTTAATTTGAGACCTTAAAGAAAGAGGATATTGTAAAATATTACTTTGAGTAGTATAGTGAAGTCTACCAAGCTATCATAGGAAGGTTGCAAATCAAGTTAGTTAATTGGATCAAGCATATTATAGGCATGAGGATCTAAGCTTCTTTTATTTATCTTTTATTATGAAAGAATTAGTTTTCATTTCTTGAATTGGAATTGCTTGAGAATAATTGCATTAGGGAATCATAACATTTTCTGTGGAAAGGAAAATAAGTTGTTTTATGCCTTTCTATGAAAGTATTTGTATATATTCCATAATAGGAGGGATTTTTTATCATTACTCTAAGTATACTAGGTATGATGAAACAAGGATAGCTTAAGGGTTAGTTGTTGCAAAGTTATTTGATTATATTAGATAGCTTGTAAGTTACACCTGGAATTTTATTATCCATTGAAGGGAGGGTAACTTGTATTTATGATTTGTGGGTAGAAATACCATTGAGTTTATGGGAAAGGGAATAGGTTATTTCTATGGTTAAGGAATACCCATAGATGGAAATACCTATGAATAGATTACAATGGCCTAAATTCAAATTGAGCTTGAGTATTGTGTGTGAGTAGAATGACTATCACTCGAAGTACTGAGTGAGAATACTTTGGCCAAAGTAGTGTGATTTCCTTTGGCTCCATTGTCAATTCATCATGATCCATATATGCATGCTAGTCTAGGATTGTAGGGTTTACAAGTTCTAGACATGTAGGACACAACACTAAGCTCAGAATGGTTGTCATTATGAGGTTACTCTAACAATCTCTTCATCGATAGGTAGGGCCATCTATCAAATGATAGATGTGTGAGGGATCACATATGAGTCTTTGGTGAGCTGAAAAGTACTTGAGTGATGCTTCTCCTCAATAGGCAACAAAAGACCAATATTTGAAAGGAGATTCCTGGATGATCTATAATTATTGGTTTGAAGCTCGGTTGAGCTATGTATGTACTTTGTACACATTCTTTGGAATATTGTATTATGCAAAATATTATTTTTATAATAGAATCAATATTGATTATTGTTATGGCCCATCTATGTTCATTTATTCTCTATTAAGAAAATAAAATTTTTATGGCAATGGTTAAGTTACATAGTATATTTATTTCAAAGTGAAAACATAGGAAATTTTACTTGAGTGAACGATTGGCATGTTACATCAATATTCTTCCAATACTCTTTAGATTTGTACCTACACATTCAAAAGAAGAAGAAGGGTTGTTCCATATAGGGGATTTCCTTTCTCAAGCCCCGTTCTGGTATTTCTACCACCACAATGGAAAAATTGATGATAAAGAGAGCTTCTCCTTTTGAGGGATACAGGTTAAAGTATACATGGATGATTCATCAACAACTTACTACAACTCACCACTTAGATCTAATGTCCTTGAGGGACTGAATTCATGCACATCACCTTCAAGGCTTAATTGCAACATCTCTTGATTTTATTTAAAGACCTACAAGTGTTAGTTCTCACAAAAAAAATGATCAAAAAACATGAACCAAAATTACAAAAAAAAATGATAAAAGATTGACATGATGCTTGACTGAAAATAATATTGATAAATTTTCTCTTGCCTTATTTTAGAATCTTCAATTTGCTTAATAATTTCTCCTTCCTTTTCTCCTTCTTAGTTAAAATGATAAAATAACTAGGTATTTATATACAATTATTTTAATTTCATAAATATTATATCCCAATATCCAACATTTTGGATTTAAAGTTTCAAATAAAAAATCACCAAATCCAACATATTTAAATTTAGATTCATTTTAAGAGGAGAGGGGCACCAAGGGTACCCTTTTCTATATCTGCATTTTTAGGATCTGAAGTGTTAGGGGGAAAATATTAAATGCAATACTTTGATCTTATATATTTAATTTTCTAATAAATGATAAAGTGGGTGATGGAATTTGCATAATTTAGGAAACTAGGCACATAATTAGGTCCAAACACATAGGAGGGAGGAAAATATAGTGTGAAATTGTTAAGGGCAACAATTTATGTCACTACATTTATCCCCCACTTTACTGAGAGTCTGAAATTAAGCTCAGAGTCACACTAAATTAAAAAGGCGTCAAGAGAAGTTCAATTGTTTAGATATTAAAAAGATGGGATGGCACTGAATCTAGGGCATGTGTAATCCCCCATTATTAAAGATCCCATGGAAAAACAGCATAAGGATAAGGAAAACACATATGGAGTGAAATGTTGTATTGAAAGCACAAAGTATACATGGTGAATACACATAACATAATATAATGGAAACATAACATGAACACAAACACGATGCCAACACAATGAAAGAACATAAAGGATTTGAGTGAGTAAGGCAAGGAGACCTCAATCTTAATTTTTCCTTAAATACCAAATGTCATCCATTGAATGTGTTGTTTAAAAAAAATGTGTTATCATAACGATGTAAGATCACTCATGACCCACATGGCTCCACTAGCAACTAGGTTTTGTTATGCTAGGAGGCCATGCAATATGATGGTTTCCATAAGGCTAATAAGTTGTGCTATGCTAGGTTTCCATGTAATATAATGGGTTTCACAAGGATAAAAATTTGTGTTATGCAAGGTATCTCATGAAACACATGGCATCACTAGAAAGAAAGTTGTGTTATGCTAGGAAGCCATGTTAAAAATGATCTAAACTTGTAGACCAAAAAAGTCCATTATGTTAGGACTATGCAAACCATTCTTCAGGGAGTGCATGAAAGTCACCTTATGGGGTGCACAAGGTTTAACATCATGGGGGATGAGCAAATGCTTAACATCATAGGGGATGAACTGATAACCACTATCAAGGGGGTAAACCAATAAGTCAAATCTCACAAGACATCTATGAGATGGATAATATGGGATATGCCCCACCCTTAAAATGTCAACATACTTTCTACATTGGTATATTAAGGAAATAATGGATGAAGAGGGAATCCTCAAGGAGGATGCACACCTCCAAAACTAGTTAGCATTTCCCCCAAGTGTAGAGACAAGGAAAACCATACAAGGGACTATCGTGTAGCTACAATAGAAAATATGGTTGTGCCTAATATTGTACCACCATGAATGGTAATGAGAAAACCCATGAAGCTACAAATGCCACATAGTGAGGAGAAACAACATAGAATAAATATTATTAATGTTTTGAGTGATTACATGCATCAACCCATGGAAGAGCACCACAATCATTAAGTTTTATTTTATTACTCAAGGCCTAAAATTCATTAGTAGAATGACCATGCACTCAATGATATACAAAAAATGATTTATTTTTATAAATTTTATTTCATGTTTTTGGAGGAAGACTAATCAAGTAGGATTTGAGGAGCTTCATTAAAATATACTCATACTTGGGTATAGAATAAGTAGTAGGAGGCATTATTTTCTCTTGTGAAGAAAATATTGCTCGTTTACCAAAAAATTTCATAAATAAAATAGATGATAAAGCATTAGGTGTAGATTGGGATGAAGGTTGGAAACCTAAACCCTGATTAGAAAAGTACATTAAAGACTTCACTTGATCCCTATATTTTTGTTCCTTGTTTTTTATTATATCCATTTTTAGAAATAAATTTATATCCAAGCCCATAAAACTCTTCCAACTCATATGAATAAGTATTATCTAAATACATATGAGAAGAATTGGTTCTTACATAAGAATGCAAATCCTTTTTTAAGTTTTCAATGTTTAGGCATCTTCCACACATGAGGGATGAAAGTTAACGAGCCTCCATCACCATCATTAGATGATGTATTTGGATTTGTTGATGTAGAATCAGATTGAGCAAACAAAGCACAAGACTCTTTAGGTTTAGATTGTTAAAATTTTGTACTCTCCAATAAAGGAGGGTATAAAATCTAATGAACCCCAATCATCGTCTAAGAGGTTTGTTAACTGAGATACAATCTTCAACATGTATAGGCTCTACCCTTAAAGTTGGGATCAAATTATTAAGATAATTAGAAGTGTTATGTTCATTATTTACTTATGAATTATAAATTTTTTCATCTGCTTTAACCATATATATCTTGTTATCATATTCATAATCCATCTCACAATCAAGAGTAGATGGGACTCTCTTCATGACATGATCTACAATCTACCTAGGAGAAGATTGTATGAAAGAGGTATTGTGACCAACCCTAATGGTTACCTATTAATATTATCAAAGCCATGACTAGAAAGATCATTTGATTTTATAAGATTCTTATCCACACCAAATTTTTTTAGAAGATAAATGCTACAAACATTAATACCCGATCTATTATCTATGATAGTATGTCTAAACCCAAATTTATTAATGACCACCATTATCATTAAAGCTTTTTTTTTTTGGATCTCAAGTGAAGGAAATTCATGTTGAGTGAATCTAATACCCAACTTTGTCACTTCCATACAATCAAACAAGGAAGCTACATAATTTTTTTAGTAGAAGTTGATACATTAATATTTTGCAATGTCTCTTGGAGCATCCCATCATATTTAGGTGTGTAGTGTTGAAAAAATGTTGTTCGTGAAATTTTCACACTTGTTTAGGCCCTCCTTATAAAATTGAGCTTGATGATGCCTTGAATTAGTGTTGTAATGTGTTTAACACACTCATATTAGGTCTTGGGACCTTGTGAACTAAATGGACTTAATTGTACCTCATTTAGAGTGTTGTAAAGTGTTGTACCACACTTTCACACTTTTCTAGGGTTTTATTAAATAATTAGGCTTCTTTATGCTTTAGTTGGCCTTATTTTGCATCCTCAAGCCTCATTTAATGCATCTTTCTAAGGATAATCCTCACATAAATAACCATCCAATCATAATTCAAGTGTTTTTGGGTTATGTGGCCAAAATTTAGTGATTTGGGACTCAAATTGCCAACTTGGGCATATGAGTCCCACGTAGGTCTTGGAGCCCCGATCTGGATTTTGCATCATTCTAAACATTTTTAAAACTGTGTCCCATAATTAATGCCTAATTAGACTCATACGCCACTTCTGGCGTATGAGTTTCATGTGACCCAAAATCAAAATTAATTCAAATTCTTTGTGGGATTTTATTCTCCTAGATTTGATGTCAGCTTGTAATGCTTTAATTTCAAGAAATTTGGCATAAGCAAGTATAAATACAAGTTTCTTTCACTCATTTTTCATTCTAACAATCCCAAGCTTTCAAGAATTCATGCATTATAGCAATTTTTTGATCAAGGAAGAATTCAAGAGTTTACAAGGGTTTACAAGAGCATTCAAGACTCTTCAAGTGTTGATTATCAAGTGTTTTGGAGCATAATTCAAGTATCAAGCATCATGTCAAAGTCATTATGCATCATGTTTGTTTTTGAGCTATCAATTGTGATGTAGGGTTTCATGATTCAAGCTAGCATTCAAGTCAAGGTCTATCACATTCAAGCAAGATTCAAGATATACATCCATTGGAGCCACTTCATACATGTTTGTAGCACTTTATTGATAGGGTTTGGTGAGTTGCAACATTATATTTTGTTCATTCATCATTATCCTTTCATATTTCATTGCATTTCAAGGTTTTATTACCAAAATGATATTTGACCGAGGAAAACACCTTTCCACTAACAAAACAACAATTTTTCCTCTTTTTAGTGTGTGATTTGTAGATCTAGGTTGAGAACATATTGAAAAACAAATAATATATTCCCAAGCACTAGAGGTATCAATGGAGAGAAACAAACAATATTCTAATGAAACTCAATGATTATATGTTCTATACCAAGATATATTCTTCAAAAGTAGGCAAGATATCAGAAGAAGAAAAAACATGATTTTCACGATTGTTAATGATTGCATTCTCTTGCACCAATATCCTCACATGTAGGAGAGATAGTAGGAGATGAATCAATAAAAAATAATAAAAGAGGATAGAGAAAATCATTTTCATGTATGATTGTAACAAAAAGTATTTGATTTTTCTTAACAAAATCCGACAATAAACATGAATTATGACAGCACAATATTTTTGAAATGAAAACATTATGTTATTCCCTATGGATCAAGATAGAATTGATTAGAAAAATTAGACAGCTACAAGACTGAACTTCAAAACTTGAGACCAGATCTAGGTAGAGACCAAAGGCAAGGTTCTGCACATAAAATTTAGGCTCAAATTGGTTGGAAAAGGGTGCTAGGAACCCTAGACCAATGATGTAATTTAAAAAAAATCAAATCTAGTAATCAGCTACAATGTCTGAGGGTCCTATGTCTCATAGGTTGAGTTTTGAAAGTCAACAAATTTCTACATATGCACAAAAACCAAATTTTGTTATATGGATCACCTATATGCATACATTTTATTACATTTTTAGGACAATTAAATATGTTCAAATGACATTTTCTAGAAATTAAACATTGTAATTGATTGATTATTCAAAAAAGTAGAGAAAATCAAAGCTTATTGATCTTTTGAAATGAAAATACCATGCCAATTTGTCACTTTTTCAATGTATTTCACTAAAATATGCATGCATGAATGATAAAATAATTTATAAAATATTTTTCTCAATAAAAACAACTCAGATCTATGCCATAGACAAGGAAAATTAGATCTCAAAATTTGTCCAATTTTTTTCAAATTATGTTTTAATTTTTATGATGAAAAACTAATGAAACCAAATTTTTGTTTAAATAAATGAAAATTATCAACAAGATCTTCAAATAACCTAGGTTTTAAATTAAATTTGTATATTTTGTGCAATGAAAAAATTAATAAAAATTGCAAGTGTAAGATATTGCAGGTTCACCAAACTGTTATGTAGGAAAAGTAATTTATAGGGTTTAACTAGGGTTAGTCACTTTTCACCTACATAACCTAAGAATTTAGATTAGCAAGGGAATGAGATTAACTTATAACTTGAAAGGGGAGTCAATCAACCTTGGATATAAATTCTTTGGGGGGTTGGAAATGGATTTTTATTGAAATAAAATGATGCAACTTGTTAACTATGAAAATGTAGCACTCTATCATGAATTATGGAATACTAGAGATTTAAAGAGAAATTTGAGTTCCAAAAAAGTAGAAGGTATACACAAAGGTACCTTACCTATGAATTTGAGACAAATTTTGCTAGAAAAGGGTGCCTTGGGTTCCCTAGACTATAAACCTAATTCTGAAAAAGGATTTTGTAGTATTGAGGTGTTTGGTCTATAGCTCCTTGCCCTTGGATTTGGTTGTGTGATCTTCTAGTACCGAGATAATGGACTTCTCATATATTTTCAAGTTTTAGGGCTTGAATGTGTTACACCCCAATTGTGAAGTTACTATTGACTATTACTACATAGGGTAAATATGAATGTAATGTGAATTCTAGAGATGAATAAAGTATGCTTGTACCTTGTTATCAATATGAATGTTATCTCATTTGATGTTGTCTCATTTGATATTACGTCAATTGATGTTATTCATGGTGAAATACTACATATATGTGAATGAAAGGTTATTGAATTATTATTATTCTAACTTTGGAAATACTTATATATACTGCATATGTTGTGAACAATTGACTGTCATGTGCATGTGTTAGTGGATGTAGGTATGTGTTTCTTCCTCTAGGTAGAGGGGAAGTATCACTCGGGAGAAGATCTTGGTTGAGTAATTGGTAAAATTAAACTATTTGAGCATATACACACACCACATTAGAATGATTGAGTTAAGTCAGTTTGTGGGTAGTATGTAAGTCATCCCTAGCTGATATGTCTGCATTTAAGAGTCTTATTTAATACTGCATGTATTATTGAGTGATGTTTATATATTTGAGCTTTTGAGATCTTTCGTATAATGATTATATTGACAAGTGGGATGTATGTGGAAGTATGTGTATATATATGCACATGCATGTGAATGGGATCTAATGACATGTATATGCACATTTATAGATATACCAAGCATAAACATTTATCAATATGATGGTAATTGTGAATGGCTATATGTGAATCAGATGTGAATATATATATATACATATATATATATACATGTATATATATATACATGTATATATATATTTAAATATATATATATACATATATATATACATATATACATATACATATTGTGCCATATATTTTAGCAACCTAAATGTTTGCTCTCTTCCTAAGATTTTTTACCTAGAAAGAGAGAGATTTGGTTCCTAAAAAGCTTATGAACATTCAAATTAAGATGTTCGCAATGAGATATAATGTAAATTAACTTAAATAAATGCAATAGATTAATCTAAATGACTGAAAACGAATGCAAAACTAAGATTTATGATTTTTTTGAAAACACAATGTGATATGCATAAATGAACTAGAAATGAATGCAAAACTTAGCATAAATGAATCAAACTGAAAGTGTGCACCTAGGATATTGATGAAGGCTGGAAAAGACATCTGAAAGTCTGTTGATATTGAAATTTAAGCCTAGTGGGACTCATTCACCATGCATGGTGAATCAGTCCCAGTTCTGGATGACTGTACTAGAGCCCGTTTTAGCCAAAAGGGTACTAAAAAATGTAAAAATCCAAAAATTGACATTAAGTTGGGACTCATTCACCACCCTTGGTGAATGATTCCACTTTGGACTTTTTGAAAACTCAAAAATGGAATCTGTGGCTTTCAGATTGCTCAATCTGCACCTTCAGGTGTCCGAATATGAAACTGCCAAATTCAAGTTTGTAAGTGACTTTTTGTTGATGATTTGACTTGGATGAATGAAGAGATGACTTGAATGAATTTTAAATGTAATATTCAATGGTTCCTCAACCTCCAAGAGTCCAAGATCTATAAACAAAAAGACAAGAAAGAGATATGTTGAATGTTAGGGCATGGGGGTTTGCCTTAGTCAAACCCTGTTTAGGTAATTAAACCAAAATGATGAAATAAAGGAATGAAGCATGAAAAATGGAAGTGATACCTTATCATGATGATTTCATCTTGAAATTATCCAACATAACATGAAGATTGAGCCCTTGGATGTCTTAAGAAGCTAACTTGATGAAATCCCTAGCTTGCTTGACTTGAGATAGAAGATAGATGATGAATGAATGACGTGAATGTAAGAATGCATTTTTAGATGTAAAATGAGGAAAAAAAAATTATTTATAGTTAATTGTGCCTTAGTATCCTGACTATACCTCATCATAGGCTTAAATGAAGAAAAATTGAGCTTAAAACCTAATTTTTCCCACTCAAACCCCAAAAATGACTCAAAATGGGACTCATTCACCAAGGGTGCAAAATGGGTCCCACCTATATGGGAATAATTCGACACTAATGGTGAATGAGTCCCACAGGGGTCATTTTTGCTTGTTGGAATGCCGAGAAGTAAGAAAATTAGGCTTATATGATGACTATGTCAGGTATTTGATCAAGTAAGGCCTCGGGATGTACAATATGGGTTAATTAGGACCTATTTAATGATGATGTATATGTTAAATAGGTATTGGGACATATAAATCAATGTGAATGTGTGATTAAATACACTTTACAACACTAATATTAGGTCCACATAGCCTAGGAATGCCAAAGAACCAAAGTGGATATGTGTAAAACACATTACAACACTAGTTTGTCATTAAATTCATATTAAGAATCTTCTAGATTGATGTAATAATATTATTAAACACATTTTATAATGTTGAATTAGGGAAAAATATATTAATTAAGTCTAGAAAAGTGTGAAAGTCCTTTACAAGACTTTACAACACCTTTACAAGACGTCATTAAAAGCATGTTGTTTGATTTGCAAGGGTCCAAGAGCTAGTTTGGACACATAAAATGCCTCACAACACTAGATTAAGACCTCATTAATTCCATTTTATCATGAATTAATCACATTTCAAGCAAAGGGTCCTTTTTTTTGTGGCACATTTAGCCCCCACTTTAGTGAGAGGAACTCACTTCCTCATACTAAAGTATCCATTCAAGAGAGATTCACATGTATGCCAAGCCCCCAAGATAAAAAATCATGCAAAGGAAAGATAAAAGAGAGACAAGGTGGAAAAAGGATGCACTCACTCTAGGCCCACAAAACTTTGGATCACCTACGGGGTGAGAAGGGCCAAGATACACTCACTCTAGGGCCATGGAACTTTTGGTTATCTATGAGGTGAGAAATCCCAAAAATAGATACATACACTAGTTGGTATGCACTCACAAACACAAAGGTGGCTATGGGGAAAAGTCATGCCAATAGTTGGGCTTCCCGCTCAACCATGTTATTTAAAGCTATACCCGTTCGATAACTTTAACAAGGTGCCACAAAGCAAAAGGTAATGCAAATGATGGTTTAGGCTTCATGAGACAAGAAAAATAGGATGACACCACAGGCATGCAAGTTGTGTTATGCAAGGTGGCCAAACAAATAAGACGGCTACACAAGCATGCAAGTTTTGTTATGCAAGGTGGTCGAATGAGAATGCAATAAATGTAAAATGTAAAAATGTGATGTGAAAGATTGTTCAAATGAGTCTTGTTTAGTTTATGTAAGGTCAGTCACTTAGGGAACATTGTGTCTAATGTCTCCAAGAGAGGACCAATCAAAGAATACTATATTCACAACTTAGGGGATGCAGTGTGTCACATCAAACCATAAAGAGGAATGCAATATGCTTAGATAGATCACACTTATGAAGGACATCATACCCAATGTCATCCACAAAGTGACAAACGACAAGGCTACACTAGGAACCAAGAATGTGAATTAATTATGGTATTGTATGCCCCCCACTTTAAAGCAGTTGCTAACACCATTGCTATGAGCAATTGCTTTAAAGTAGAGAAGAAGAACATGAGAGCTTATTTGAAAAGCCCTATGCCAAGTCATATATTTTTTGATAAGCTGTGTCATTTAAAGAAAGGAAGTATGTCACAAGCGAGTCAACCTTAAGACATGTCGTCCACATCCCAAGCCTTATCTTATATGTTCATGAAAATTTAATGATTAGTCAAAAGATACAACAACAAGTGACATACGGGGAGAAGGCTTGCTAACCCTTTGCCCCATTGAGTGCAAGACAAAGGTGAGCCTAGAGTGGATGACGGTATGCTTCCCCTTGCAATGGATGCAAGACATGCAATAATGAGAATGGAATTATCCTACAACTATTACATGACAAGGAGCAACAACTAAGGTTATTGATTTGAATAAGGGGGAATCTTGGAAGAGTCTTGTGTGATAGTATTGATGTTGAGTGAAGGGTTGTTGATCTCTATTAGACTACAATAGCCAAGACCATGAGTCATTTGTTGTGTGTTAAGCTCTATAGGGTTGCAAATACCTTGTTCTCGAGCACCACAACCTTTTCCATTATACCCAAGTTGTTTCATAAACTAATAACCTTTTCCATAAAGCTTTTCCAAGGCTTTGGAATCGAGAGGTTGTTCATTGTTGTGTTCATTGGGGGTATTGTCTAAAGTGGTTGAGGCAGATGCATTTGAAAGGTTATATGAATTTTGTGTTGACATAATGGTTGGTTGTTGTGGTTTGTCATCTTTCTTGAGTATGTGTTCACCCATAAATGAGGGTGTGAAGTCTAAGGATCCCCAATCATCACCAAGTAATGTAGATTGTAATTATGTTTCATTTTGTTTAGTGTCAAGAGGATCAATGTGTGAGGTTGGAATTAATGTTTTCAAAGGACTTATTCCTGTTTCAAGGTGCAAACAATTCTCAGGTTTAGGTTCAATTTCAATTTGATATATACGATTTTTATAAACATACTTCATGATACGGTGAAGAGTTGAAGGGACTACATTCCTCTCATGAATCCAAGGTCTACCTAGAAGAAGATTATATGAAAGTTCATAAGGAATGACATGGATAGGAGTCTACAAAGTAACCACTCCAACTGTAATAGGTAAAGTGATGACCACTAGCGATTTCTTTGTTATATTATCAAACCCTTAAATAGAAATGGAATTAGGTTTCATTTGTGATCTATTCACTTCCAATCGATCAAGAAGGCTCAAACTACCACATTAAGGGTAGAACCATTATCTATGAGAGTACGATTGATACCTGTGCGATGAAATTGAGCAATGATCATAAAGGAATCATGTTGTTTTTCATAATTCTAAAGGAGGGAGCTCATGTTGATGAAAAGGAATGTCAAGACTATGCTTTTGAACAAGAGCAGCCACATCACTTGGAGTAGTTCCAAGAGGGACTTTTATTTGTTTCAAAGCAATTTGAAGGATGGTATTATAACTTGGTGAAGTTTGAAGCAATTCCCAAAGAGAAATTTTGGAAAGAGTATTCTTTAATTGCTCAACAAGATCATACTCCTTTGTATGTGGGTTATAACGAGGAGCACTAGGTGGATTAGGTAAGGGTAATGATGGTGGAATTATTTGTTTTGGTTGTGGGTTATTTCATGTGTTATATGTATGAGCAACAATATCACTATTAGATTGCTATGATACATTAGAGGGATGAAGGGGATGCGAGTGTGGGTAAAGGGAAATTTTAGGTTTATTGGAAGGATGAAGCAAATGTGAAGGTGGGTAAAGGGTAAGTTTAGTTTTATTGGAAGGATGAAGCAGATGCGAAGGTGGGTAAAGGGTAAGTTTAGTTTTATTAGAAGGATGAAGTGGATACGAAGGTGGGTAAAGGGTAAGTTTAGGTTTAGTGTAGTGAGGTTGAATATTGTTAACATCCCTTAAGTGAGGTTCTTCATTATCTTTGAAGGGTATGTTATTGTTGTCTTGGATCATAATATCCTCCCTAGAAGGAGAGTTCCTAGGAGAACAAAAAACCATATGTTCATGACAAGTAAGGTTTAGTTCATCCAAAATAACTTCATCACAACTAAGGGGGCTATTAATGGTTTATTGTATTTGATTATTGATAGTGGGGAGATTAGGGGAAGATTGTATTTGATTGTTGGTTATTTCTAAGGTCACATTCCCTCATTCCATGTTGTATATCATACTAGGAGAGCTTATAATAGGTTCATCTAAGGTTGAAATTTGCAAAGTAGCTTCATCACAAGTATGAGGAGAATCAATGAAGGAATTTTTTGGGTATGTGTAGGATCATCATGGAAAAAATAGACCCTTAAGCAAGCATTTCGGGTTCCTAAAATCTGTAGCAAATTGAATGTAGTTTCTAAACTACTAGGTTTATTTATTTTTATAAATCTATTTGGTGAAAATTTGAAATTTCAATGTAGTAGCACTTAAATTTTGAGGAAAAAAAAAAGAAGTAGGTGTCTGTCTAACCACCCTAACCACAATAAAATGATAATTTTTTTTATAATATTTTAGATATAAGTACAAGACTCATTTCCTGATGTGATGCATATTTTTTTGTAATTTTTTTTTAAGTAAATAATTAATTATGAATTTTTTATTACAACTTTTAAAAAATATAAAAACTCGTATGTCTGACCACCTTAACTTGGTAAAAACTTCATGAAATTAAATTTTTCTTTTTTTAATCTTCTAGTATGTGAAGCATACAATGTGATGCATATTTTAGATTCAAAAAATGTGATACTGTTTGAAAGCTATAGATGTTTTCCAATCAGCCTATCAATCAAGACTTTAGTCGTAATTCAAATAGAAAATGAATAATAATTATTTATTAAATTCAAAGTAAAGCATAATTTATATTAATGGAAAGTTGGGGATCTCCTTTAAAAACCCTTTTTATTTAATCAATTTTGGGTACAAAAAAAGTTGTTAGCCACATTCCCTACACATACTCATCATATCGCCACTTTTTGGCCCATCATGATCTTACACATACCCGTTTTGCTCAATAAATTCTTTCATAGGTGGAAGAGGACAACTAAAATTCTCATGACTCTCATTGGTTATGTTTTCTAACAACATAGTATCCTTATCACAATGAGGAGAGATACTAGGAGAAGAACAAATGTGATTATCATGATCATTTATGACTTCATTATTTTGTTTCGTAATGTCTTCCAAAATAGGAGAGGTAGGGGAAGGATCATAAAGAGGCTTGTTATAGACTTTAAAGATTTGATTATTTAAGACCAATCTATCATCCTCATCATTTATAATATCATGTTCCTCAAATTTATCCGCACAAGGGAAATTAGGTAAGGTGATGTCTATGATTTCATTTTCTTGTGCTAAAATATCTTCCCAAAGGGGATGAGGAGAAGGACAAACAAGAGTCGCATGATTCTCAATGATTGTATCTTCATTCACCAAGATACCTTCATCAAAAAAAGGAGAGGTATTAGGAGAGTTACAATCATGATCATCAAGAGTGTCTATGTTTGTATATTCTTCTAACACATCATCCACACAAATAGGAGAGATAAGAGGGAATGTAAGGTTAAGGCAAGCATTAACACTTTCATTCTTTTGTGCTAAGAGGCTCTCATATTATTGACATGAAGTGAAGAAATGAAAATCATGCTTATTAACTAACATTTTGAAATAACAATCTATGATAACTCAAAATGCAATGTAAAATGATGAAATGAAATGTAATTTTCAAAGAACAATTGAATGATTATGCTATGTAACAATATGAGAATGCAAATGCATAATTTAAACTATGCATGAAATTAGACAATTTATGTTAGTTTTGATGAAATTCATGCTACATAAATGTAATTAACTGATATATGTAGGTTAAGGCACTAATCAGAAGCCTAAAAACCAATTTCTCAGATCTAAAAAATGTTGTTTGAAGTGCCAGAAGGGACTGATTCGCCCAAGGCGGCGAATGAGTCCCAGTATGGACCTTTTTCAAAAAATTTAGAAATCTATGACTGAATTTTATGAATTCTAAGAGCCAATATGTAGAACTAAATGAAAAATGCAGAATTATAGAAAATCTAAATGAATTTAGATGCAAGAAATGCAATGTAAATGCACTTTTTATGAATGCAAATTTTAAAGACTAGCAATCAAACTAATGTAAATCCTAAAGCAAAAATGAATGCAAGGCTAGATCTATAACCAAAGACACCAAATCAGAAGAGAGAAGTATTCTAAAAGTCAGGTTCACCAAAATGTGACATAGATTTTAGGAACCCGAAATGCTTGCTCTCTTCCTAAGATTTTTCACATAGAAAGAGAGAGATTTGGTTCCTAAAATGCTTATGCACATTCAAATTAGGATGTATGCAATGAGATATGATGTAAATGAACTTAAATAAATGCAATAGATTAATCTAACTGACTGAAAATGAATGCAAAACTAAGATTTATGTTTGTTTTGAAAACACAATGTGATATGCAGAAATGAACTAGAAATGAATGCAAAACTTAACAGAAATGAATCAAACTGAAAGTGTACACTTGTGATATTGATGAAGGCTGGAAAATAAATCTAAAAGGATACTGATACTAAAATTTAAGCCTAGTGGGACTCATTCTCCATGCATGATGAATCAGTCTCAGTTCTGGATGACTGTACCAGAGCTCGTTTTAGCCAAAAGGGTACTAAAAAATGTAAAAATACAAAAAATGACTTAGGGTGGGACTCATTCGCCACCTTGGAAAATGAATCCACTTTGGATTTTTTGAAAACTTAAAAATGGAATATGTGGCTTTTAGAATGCTCAATCTGCACCTCCAAGTGTTTGAATCTAAAACTGCCAAATTCGGGTCTGTAAGTGACTTTTTGTTGATGATTTGACTTGGATGAATGAAGATATGACTTGAATGACTTTTAAATTTAATCTTCAATGGTTCCTCATCTTCCAAGAGTCCAAAATCTATAAACAAAAAGAAAAGAAAGAGATATGTTGAATGTTAGGGCATGGGGGTTTGCCTTGGTCAAAGCCCATTTAGGTAATTAAACCAAAATGATGAAATAAAGGAATGAAGCATGAAAAATTGAAGTTATTACCTTATCATGATGATTTTATCTTGAAATTTTGTAACATAACATGAAGATTCAACCCTTGGATGTCTTAGGAAGCTAACTTGATGAAAGCCCTAGCTTGCTTGACTTGAGATAGAAGATAGTTGATGAATGAATGATGTGAATGTAAGAATGAGTTGTTAGATGTAAAATGAGGATAAAAACACTTATTTATAGTCAATTGTGCCTTAGTATCCTGACTATACCTCATCACAGGCCGACATGAAGAAAAATTGAACTTAAAACCTAATTTTTCCCACTCAAACCCCAAAAATGACTCAAAATGGGACTCATTCTCCAAGGGTGGAAAATGGGTCCCATCTATATGGGACTAATTCGAAAATAATGGAGAATGATTCCCATAGGGGTCATTTTTTCTTGCTAAAATGTCGAGAAGTAAGAAAATTAGGATTATATGATGACTATGTCAAGTATTTGATCAATTAAGGCCTCAGGATGTACAATATGGGTTAATTAGGACATATTAATGATGATGTATATGTTAAATAGGGCTTGGGACATATAAATAAATGTTAAAGTGTGATTAAATACAATTTACAACACTAAGATTAGGTCCACATAGCCTAGGAATGCACAAGAACCAATGTGAATGCGTAAAACACATTACAACACTAGTTTGTCATTAAATTCACATTAATAATCTTCTAGATTGATGTAATAATATTATTAAACACATTATATAATGTTGAATTAGGGAAAAATATATTAATTAAGTCTAGAAAAGCATGAAAGTCTTTTACAAGACTTTACAGCACCTTTACAAGACATCATTAAAAGCATGTTGTTTGATTTGCAAGGGTCCAAGACCTAGTGTGGACACATAAAATTCCTCACAACACTAGATTAAGACATCATTAAGTCCATTTTATTATGAATTAATCCCATTTCAAGCAAAGGGTCCTTTTTTCTGCAGCACACACACACACACATATGTATGTATGTATGTATGTATGTATATATATGTATATAAATACATGTGTACGTTGGAAAATGGACATGCTCATATGGATGCATCGATATAGATATACCTTCACATGCATGTACATAGAGGCATATACATTTATACATATATATATACATATATACATTCAATATAATGTGTTTATTATATACTATCTTTCATGTAGTCTTATATATATATATATATATATATATATATATATATATATATATATATATATATATATATCAATTGTATACCTACATTATTGGTTTACGATATATATGTATATATATATATATATTAGTGGTTATATATATACATATATATATACATGGTTGTTTTTAAGTGTATATGTGTGTGTGTGTGTGTGTGTGTGTATAATATATATTATATATATAATAATATATACTTAACATAATATATATGTTTTTAGAAAATTGTCTAACTCTTATTTAATTGAAGCCGATTTATTAAAGGTTGTTTATAGTTGTTAGAGACTATGAAATAGAGGTCAATAATAGTCAGTATTGACAATGTCAAATGAAGCCAATTTACTAGCTAATGACTATTAGTGTAAATCGATTATCATTTTGAATGACATGTGATATAAGTCGCATTTAATTTGATAATTGTTGTCTATAAAATGCTTCACTTGGTCGACACCTTTAGTGAGACCAAGCTTGACTTTTTCTAATGTATTAAGCTACTCAAGTTGATTCATCCACCGAAGGGATTCATGGAAACTTGTTTTCATAAAATGGAAGTTGACCGAGTTTAATCGCATCAAATATGAACGAAATGATAATGGAAATGACACCACCTTTGAGTATGAGTTGTTGTAGATGTCTTCTCATTGTGACAATTTGAATTAAACATATGTTGTTTGAATAAGTATTTGGATTATTTCCACAAAACAAGTCAACCTATAGGTGATTATGCCAAGTATTAGCTTGTGAATTCACCACCTTTCTAATATGTTTCATGTGTGGCTTTACATAAATCTTGCTATCCATTAACATTCCTAAACTATAGGTTTTGAGGTTGATTGGTTGCTCTATAAATAGCTGAACCATTTCATTTGAGAGGAGTGAATTCCTCCATAAAATAATACATCTTTTTCAATTCATAATTCTATATTTTCCCAGCCATACTATTCTTTGCATTGAGAGAGAGAAAGGAAGTGAGTTCATGCAGTTTGTGAGGAGGCTATAGTTTGAGAGAAGTAAGCTATAAACAATTGAGTTATAGTTGTTTGTGAGAAGTTGATTATCAAGCTAATTGTTATTAGAGAGGGTTGCATTGTTGTCTTAGTTTGGATAAGCAATAACAGGCATGATGATCTCTTCTTCTTTGTTATTTTATTTTGAATGATGTGTCTTGCATGCATGGATTGAGATGCCTTTTCCAGTATATGCATTAGAGAATTTAGATTTTTTTGAAAAGGATGTTGAAGGTATTATGTTATTTTCAAAATGTGTCTTAAAGTACTTCATAGTAGGAGATGGGTGTTTATCATAAGTATTATATACTAGGTATGATTGAACATGGAAAGCACATATGGTGTATTTAGCTAAGTTATTGATTTAACTAGTAAAGCTTGTGTTTACTCTTAGGATAAATAATCTAGTATGGGAGGGAGTTCAAATACTTACATGTAAGTAGGCTTATCAAAGTTTATAGGTTATGTGTAAGTAGGGTTATCCAAGTTTATAGGTTATCTTTGGAATAAAGGACTATCCATTGAAAGAAATACCTAGCTTGTGTACTTACTAGTTAAGTGGGTTTATTCCAAGTAGATTAATATGGTGATACATTATCTGGGATGATGGAATATCCATTGAAGGAAATACCTATGTGTAGCTTAAGATATCCTTAAGTCAAATCGGCCCCAAGTATTGTATGTGATAGATGAGCCTCAGCAGAACATACTAAATGAAACACTTTGGCCAAAGTAGTGTGATGACCTTTGGCTCCACTGTTAGTTCACCATAATCCAGTATTACATGCCATATAGAGTTTGTGGGAAAACAAGTTCTAGTTATGTAGGACATAGCACTATGCTCAATTGGTTGTCGTTATAGGTGATCCCACAAAGTTGGTTTACAATTTCTGGGAGGATCTGATTTATGCTTAAATCACATATTTTTAGAAAATATAATGATTTAAGCCTTAAAAAGTTTCATTTAAAGAATTCCAATTGAAGAGGGTTTGATCAAACTACCTTAAATCAAACCCCCTTGGATAGAACCCCGCTATTTTTAAACCATACCTATAACGGAGTCTCCTTTACACTTATCAAAATGTTGATAAAAAGCCACTTTTGATTTACCTTTTGGAGGATCAAATGAATTCATTTAAAATGTATTTTCTGTAAGTATGTAGTCCTTATTATAAGCTTCCCAAAAAGTATAATTTTAAATAAATTTAATTTTATTATTATATTTATTTTTTATTTCTCGTGAATGTAGGTTTTTCACTGAAAATCAAGCTCTTTGTTCTGGACATGTGGAAAAATAGTAGATTATCAAAAAAAAAAAATTAGTGCACCATATATTGAAATCCTTGATCCAACAAAAAAAATTAAATTTTGATACATACAAAAAAAGTTACGTTATACGGTTTATGTGAATTATAATTGGTTTGAATTTGAAACTTGATTAAAGAAAAAATATTCAATTAAAAACTATCTAACCAAGTGGAAACATAAGATAGAGAATCTAAATTCGAAAAGAATTATAATTTCATCCTTCATGGAAAAAAGTTATGTGTTATCGGTGAGCGTCACTTTTTAAAAATGTTGTTTTATGAAAAAACTAGTTTTTGAGGGAGATGGAAAAAGAAGTGCAATCTAATTCCAAAAAATTGAAAAAAATATATTTAGAATCTATAGACAAAATGTGACGAAACTCTTGTTTGCATCATCTTCAAATTCCTCACGGTTTAACTGCTATAAGTGCCCAAAAGTGAAGATTTAGTTAAAAAAAAATTATTCTAGTGTCCAGTTTGGCCAAAAATTGTAAACCACTATTGTGGAATCACCCTTATCAGTTACTCTACCAATCTCTTCATTGAAGGGGAGGGCCATCTATCAAATGATATATGTATGGGGGATCACATTATGATTCCATAGTTGGTGGAAAAGCACCTGAGTGATGCTTCTCCTCCACAATAGGTGATAGAAGAACCAAGATTTGAAAGGAAAGATCCTGGACCGTCTTACAGCTATTTGTTCTAAAGCTCATTGGAGCTATGTATGTAAATGTATGTATTCATGTATTATTGTAACTTGTAAAAATTATTGTAATGAAATGGAATCTTTATTGTAATATGATATGACATCTTGTTTGTATATTCTCAATAAAAGAAAGAAAAAATTTATTGCAATGAATTGTTACCTAATTTATTTACTTGCAAGGTGTGACTTTGAAAATTTTTACTTCAACAAGGGTTAGTATGTGGGAAAATGCATAAATGAGAAAATTATCTTCAATAGTATTCAAATCTTCTTTAGATATATACCTGCACATTCAAAAGGAGGGGAAGGGTTGTGCCTTACAGGGGATTTCCTCAGTCAAGTCTCATGTTGGTATTTCTACCTCCACAATGGAAAAAATGATAATAAAGAGAGATTATAGTTTTGAGGGATATAGACTAAATGATAAATGAATGATGAGTTAACAAATTCCTCCAACTCACCACTAAAGTCATGCACATCACCTTCAAGGCTTAATTGCAACTACAAGTGTTAGTGCTCACAAACAACACATAACATGTACAAACTTATAGAAAAACTTGATGAAGGATTGGCATTATGCTTGATTGAAAATAATGCTAAATTTTTTTCTCTTGACTACCCTTGACTGATTTTAGGATGTTCAATTCTCTCAATAATTTCTCCTTTTTCTTTTTCTTAGATTTGATTAGATTAAAATTGGAAGGGCCACTACCCATTACAAAATAGCCATAGAGGCAGACCTGTTGGCCGACAGTTGTCGTTGCACTAAAAGATTAACCTATTAATGCCCAATACAACTGCTAGAGTTAACAGATCCAAGGGAGGCGGTTAGTCCATGTTAGAAATCCTAAGGGGAGCATTGACCATCTACCAACAAGACCAAGGACTCATGAGAAGTGAGAAAACCACAAAGAAAACTTTTCTCCTTAGTTGAAATGATAAAATAACTATGTATTTATATAATATACAATTATTATAATTTCTTGAATATTAAATCTCGATAGCCGACATTTAGGATTTTAGTTAAAAATAATAAATCACCAATTGACTCTAAAATATTTAAATTTGGGGCAATTTTAAGGGGAAAAACTCACAAAGGGTGTCCTTTTCAAGATCAATTTTTTTGAGATTTGAAGTTTCAAGGGAAAAATATTAAATGCATACTTTTATCTTATATATTTTATTTTCCAATAAATAATAGAATGGGCCATGGAATGTATAATTAAGGAAATTAGGTGCATAATTAGGTCTAAGAACATAGGAGGGAGAAAAATCTAGTGTGAAATTGTCAAAGGTGACAATTTAAGAGACTACATCTCCCTATCTCAATCTCACATTCTCTCCCTCTCTCCCACTCCATCTCCCTCTTTGAATATATCTTTCTATCTCCCTCACTCTTTCTCTCTTCCATCTTTCTCTCACTCTCCCTCTCTCTCTTTATCTCTCTTTGTATCTCTTTGTATCTCTCTTTCACTATCTTTAAATATTTCTCCCTATCCCTCTTCTATATCTATCTATCCCATCCTCTCCCACTATATTTTATAGCTATCTCTCACTATCCCTCGATGTGTCTCTTACTCTCTCCCTCTTTATCTCTCTATCTCACTCCCTCTCTATCTCTATCTCTCCATCTCTCTATTAGCTCTCTACATCTATCTTCCTCCCTATATTTATCTATTACTATCTCTCCATCTTTATCTCTCTTTCTCTTATCTATTTCTATCAATATCTTGATCTCTCCTTATTTATATATCTATCTCTCTCTATATCTCTCTCCCCACTTTATTTCTTTATATTTCTCCCTCTCCTTGTCTCCATATATATATATATATATATATATATATATATATATATATATATATATATATATATATATATATCCCTTTGTCGAGCTATCTCTTTATATATAATCTTTCACTATCTCTATATGTCTCTCCATCTTCCTCTATATCTCCTTATCTCTCTCTCATTATATTTTTATGTCCATGTCCCTCTACTTCTCTACTATATGCCTCTCTTTCTCTATCTCTCTATCCTCTACCCCCTTTCTAACTCCCTTCATCAATCTCTATCTCTATATCTCTCACTTACCCTCTCCCTCTCCCTCTCCTATCTCATTCTATCTCTCTCATCATTTCCTTATGTTTCTCTTCCTTTCACTCCTTATCTCTCTATCAATCTCCCTCTCCCTATTTATCTCTCTTACTATCCCTCTATATCTCTCTTTTTCTACCTCACTTTATTTTTTTGTATCCCCCTTTTTTTGTATTTCTCCCATGCTCCCTCTTCCTCCATTTATTTTTATCTCTATCACCATTTATTTATGTTTATCTTAGAAAAAAAAATTCATAACACTTCAACATAACTCCTAATATTTATTATGTTGGTTATTTTAATAGCCACAAGTATCTTAGATTGTTCCATTTCATGATGATGCTAATGTAAATTTCTATTATCTATATCAAGAGGTACTTGATACCCATGAAGTTATTAAATAGATACACAATATCTTCTTCAATTCCAGGCCTACTATACACTTTTCCATTTCCAAAAGGCCGCTCAACCTTAGAGATCATCCTTCACTACTAATGAATTCAATAATCCAAGTTTTTAATTTTATGTTATTTATATAAGAGAAACATAGATATAAAAATCTAATGGAGTTTGTAGTGAACCCAATTATGAAATTAAGATATTTCACAACATGTTGCGATTATCATAGGAAAATTTATAAGCTAGGTGATTTATCTCTAATTAAGAAAGTATGAACATAGATCCTAGCTAGTAAAGGGGGAAAATCCATGATTACCCCCAATATTATCAATATGATACGAATATGATAAGAATTTAGAATGAAGTGATATAGTAATGTAGATGTAGTATCATACATTGTTACTCCTAACAATTTCCCACTAGATTTGGCACCCTATTTTGCATGTAAAATTAATTATATTAATCATTTAATCATTTTGGGTCTAGATTGGGGAAATAAACTTAATTCCTTAACATCCCTAGAATTTTGAGCCAAAGAAGCCTAGACACTACAGTTGGATGCACTAGTCCTAGAGACGTGCTTTTAAAAATATATAAACTTTGGGTTCTATCTTTGGTGATTTAAAATGATCTCGAGTTGCGCTATTTCCAAGAAAAAAATTGGATCCATATATAAATAAATTCTCCTCTCATGTTAACATCACAACAACACTACATCATGAATTATGCAAAATTACTATGTGCAAATCATGAAGATACATGCAAATTATTCTCCAAATGATTGCTACAAAAACCTATTGTTTTGTGTGACTAATTGTTGGATGTGTTCAAGGAAATTTAATCATTGTGAACATCAATTGTTTATGGTGGAAACCTATGGTGTGATGTAATTTCAACAAGGGTTTCATTTCAAAGGTAACATTATCTTATGTTATTCATTATCATGGTCATTATTTATTTATCTTTCCCCTATTTGACCAAGGTATTGCACTCTTTACCATCATTATCATTGTTTTTTTGGAGGTAGAAATGCTAAAACTAAGGTTTGACTTAGGAAATCCTCTATACATCACAACCATTCCCTTTTTTTCATGCATACAGGTTAGATATCAAACTTTCATCACAAATAGGTTGCAAAAGAGTAGAGAGTAGATTGTATCAAAGTTATCTTGCATTTGAACAAGTCAAAACACCTAGACTAGGGTTCCCAAAAGCCATTCTATTTCATTTTAGCCTCAAATTTCATCCATAGGTGCCTCTCTATCTACACTTCCCAGATCTATGTCTATTTTTATAATTTTTCATTCTTGTTTGTGTGATCATTTGTATCTTTAGATCTAGGATTTATGTAAATTAGGTTTATTAAATCACACATAAAATCCACCCTCTTTGCAACAAAGGAACAAACCCTAGAAGACTATCTCTCCTTTGCAATAGTTATCAAATCATGAAACTTTAGTTGGTTTGTATTCCAATGTTAAGCTAAAGGAAAAGGTAGATCTAAGCCAATTCACTTGTTGGATATCAATGAATTTTCCCACTTAACAATAGGAACAAAATAGTAATAGTGTAAATATATCTGAAATATAGTTGTAAAATGTGAGTGAATTTTATAATCTACAAAATACACTCATGTTTTATGATCCATAAAATGCACTCTCATTTTGTGGTTCATAAAGTGTGTTCACATTTTGTGCCCTATAAAGTGCACTTGTATATTATAAGGAACAAAATACAAGTGTATTATGGATAGGTATTTACCAATCCATAACATGATCATGTTATATGATTTTTAATATAAAATGAGTGTGTTATTTAGAAAATTAACCATTTTTCTAGTTTGTTGTAAACTATTTCCATTTGAGTGATACCATTGAGAAAACCCTTTTTTTATGAATTTATGCTCACTACCTAGCTTTCTCTTATTGTCACTCATATGTGGACACCACTTCAAAGCTCCATCAAGCCACTACCAAGCTAGAGACACTCTCATTATCTCCCACTCTATAATTGTATTATTCTCCCCTTCACAAATAGAAGAAAAATATGGAAAATCATACAACTTTCAAAGCTTAAATCAAGGTACATTTACATTGGCTTAAAATTGGGGATAGTTTTTTAAATAATTATTTCAATCCCATCAAGATTTCCCAATTCCTCAGAGAATAAAGCATATTATAGAAGGGAAACTAGTCCTCTTTAACCTTCACAATATTGTTTAGGATTTTTTCTACCATTATCAACAATAATTTCAAGCTCAAGTACCTTATTTTGAGTCTAAGAAATCCCTTCACTAATGTGTGAGTGTGGTCACTTGTAAACTCTTTTTCACCTAGTGAGCCCTTTGTGACTAGAAACTCAATTTGCCATATCTTGATGAAATGGATTTCTCTATGGATAATGGTAACTTAGTCCCTGGTTATGATGGTTTTCCATTTAAATTTCATAAATATCAATGGGACATTTTTGGATTTGGTCTCTGGGTGAAGCCATAATAGTGGTTTACAATTTGATGGAGGAAGGAAAATTGAGAAAAAATGACCCCATGGCAAAAAAATTGGTTTTAGGGGTTCGCATGAACCTACATGTTTGACCGAACCATAAAGGGGTTCGACCGAACTAGGGTTCGAGCGAACCCATTAACACTAATGGGCCGTGCCCAAAAAGGAAAAATGCATATTAGTGGGGGTGAGACCAGACCCTGGTTAATAGAACCCACAGGGGTTAAGCTAGAACTTCACAATTCAAGTGAACCCCGCCTATTTTTTTTTAATTTGTTCACACAAAAACCTAAAATTTTATGCTTTCAAGCTCCGGTTGGGGATGAAAATGGGGTAATATTTAGAAACCAAACTTGGAATCGAGTAGCCTTCAGAATGAGCTATCCAATGAATATAATTTTAGTATGTTTTGGTTTTATTATCTATCTGTTTTTTAAGTTTTATTAAATATAGGTTTTTCATCGAAAACAAAAATCTCTGTTCTGCACAAGTGGAAAAATAGAAGATTATATAAAAAAATTTAAAATGTGATGCACCAGATATTGAAGTCTACCTTGATCCAACAAAAAAAGAAGAAAGAGATTTTTGATACACCAAGGTAAAAGTTATGTATTCTGAGTTGCACTATGTAGAGATTGTCATTTTGATTGAAGCAGAAACGATTAAAAGAAAAATATTCAAATAAAGAGCTATCTAAACTAGGTAGGAAGCACTAGATGTCAGTTTAGAAATCTAAATTTGAAGAATTGGAATTTTATCCTTAAGTGGAAAAAAAGTGATGCGTTATACGGTGTGCATCACTTTTTAAAAATACTATTTTTTGAAAAAACCAATTTTCATGGGAGATGGAAAAGGAAGTGCAAACTGATTCCAAAAATTTTGAAAAAAATATTTTTAGAATCTGAAGACAAAATGTGACAAGACTCTAGTTTTCATCATCGCCGAATTCCTTACGGTTTAATCGCTATAGGTGCGCGAATGTGGAGATTGTGTTAAAAAAAATATCAGTGTCCAGTTAGGCCAAAAAGTGTAATTATGAATGAAGGTAATAATAAATTTACAACTAAGGTTAGCAATTTTGATGAAAATTATAGTTGGTAGCCCATGAATTTGTTGAATACTTCTTGCAATATCATAGACAAAGACATTATGATTCACATTCATCATTTGCCTCTACTTAATGTTTCTCCTAAATAGATTAGCTTCATCAAATGTAGATATATCCTAGATAAGATAGTTTTTTTATTTAGGAAGGTAAGGCATGGACTTATCATTATCAATAGGAACTTATTTTCAGAAAAGTAGAATTTGTTAAACCCTATCACCATATTGAATATCCATTTACTCTACAAATTCTTCAAGCTATTGGGTTTGGACCCAATTTTCCCTAATCCGTGCAAATATTATTTGTAGATGTCAAGGCTAGTCTCACAGTTAATGGTGAACAATCATCCTCTTTTAATAATTTCCTCTTTATTTGTTGAGGTTGCTCTCTTCCTCTTGGTTTGTATATTCTTGTAGGAGAAGGATTTAGATATTTAGCTTTCAACTTGTTTCAAATTGACTACTTATTAGAGGGTTAAGGGTATTTCCCTTTCGAATTCTAATCTCCAACTTATTATGGTCATTTTATTGGTGATTCCCTCTTCATTCTATTTGAAGACAAAGATAATACAAGTCATCCCTTGTATTGTCTAAACACTTTTCTTCCTTACTTCTAAATCCAATATTAATTGGAAGAAGACATAATGTTATCATTAATGCTTTTTATCTAAAACCTCTTGGTTGAATACCTTTGATTTGAAATGGATTCAATAAAGGGAAATTATAAGATTCTTGGGAATTCCCTTTTCTTTCTAATAATCTTCAAGAACTCTTAAGTAAGTTTCCATAAATCGCACTAAGAAAGTACAATTTTAGATCTTTATGCACCTCTTTCTCTACTTAAAAAATTATAGATTTATTCTAAAGAGCTTGTGCCCATTCATGTGTACTATTCTTCCTATTATGGTCCTTCAAAATCCTCTTATCAAAATTTACAGAGATTGTTACAAAACTTTCTCTGGGCCTCCGTAAGGTAAGGTAAAGGGTTTTATTGAGTTCCCTAGGAATTAAGTTGCTTGCTATGTGACTTTGAAAATACGAGCCTTATAGATACTCACACATAGGGGTTGACCTTGTGCAAAAAATGGATAATTTGTACCATGGATGACCATAAAGCTTAAAAAATCCTCCTCATACATTACAATTATTTTAGTATTCCTCATAGTCAGTAGACTAAGAAATTTTTTTTCCTTCACTCCACTATCATCATGAAAAAATTGATGCAAATTCAAGGCACCTTTGTTGCCAAAAGTATTTGGAATTATTGGGAAGCCATCTAGCCACGACTTATCTAGAAAGAGAATGGTTTTAGGACTTACATTTTAAGAATTGGAAGCTATGATTTGAGTCCCTCCAAACCATTACATATTCTATGTCTCTAGAAATGATGCATAGATTGCAGTTCTATGCATTGTGCCTTAATGGAAATATTGGAAAATTTGTATCCAAATATTCCCTTTAAGAACTACAAATCCCTTTGGAGTTATTTTAGGCTTTCTCCTCACCCACCTATTTCCACTCTATATACTTCCACAAATTTGAAACCATTTGGTCTCCCAATTTTAAGCCAAAATTATCTCATTTTGTAACATTTCTCCTATATTAATTTCTTCACATTGGATCTCACCTTATCCATCTACATGTTTCCAACACATTTCTCCATTCTTTTGGACATTTGGAAACTCTCAAGCACATTTTCTAGTGTTTCTTTTTGTCCCAAGTGGCTTGGAACTAGATGAAGCCTTTTTGGCTAGAGTTCATTTCTTAGCATTTGATTCTTTTAGGTGAATGGCCTAAGATGCTTGTGATTTTCACCCAAATTTGTCTTCATTTCAAAAAGGAAATAATATTCAACATTTAGAAAGATAGAAACATTAATCTTTATTTTTAGATTCTATAGTGGACAGTCATTTCTTTTTGTATGATAAATCCATTATAGGTGCTAAAGTTATGTTACATGTCCAAGTGTAGGCCAATACAATTTCTTTGAAGGTGTTACACTTGAAAACATATACTGACCATCAAACTAATGCCACATTGTATTGTTGTTCATGTGTTGCCTTCTCTTGCTAAAAAAAATGCCTTTCCACATTGTCATCATAATGGTCATACCCATAGTGTTCATTTAAGACATGACTCTCACATGAGTCACATGGATCCCTTCATCAATTATATCATTGCTTGTCCTTACCATATGGGCAATCCTTTACTTCTCAGTGTGACCATGTCCTCCCAAGTTGGCATGACAATAGGAAGTTCTCTTGGATGGACCTTGTGTATTTCACTCGTTTGCACAACTCTTAGTTATTTAAAAGAAGAAAAAGATAATGGGAATGTCATCACAAGTTGGGATCCCATCCTTCACACTCAGGATTTTATATATGACTAGAACAAATTGTATGATAACGACTCTCCCTCTTCTTTTATATATATATAATATAATGTAACCACTATTATTTTTTAACTTCAAACAAAAATTATTAAAGATATAACTCTACTCTCCATAATTTTATATTGATTGTCTATTATACTTTTAATATAAAAATACAACATTTATTATTTAAAAAATATGAATTTTATGTGTAAAACCTAAACTCTACTATTTCTATTTGAGCATATGTTTAGTTAACATCTTTCATTTTTTACGCCGAAGGCGTCCCATGCTTAGTATTTGGGAGGCCTTTTTGCGTTTGACGGTGTAGATTCGTGCACAGGCAATCGCCTGCGATCAAATGCATCTGAGCGGCTCAGATGCAGAATGGTGCAGATTTACGGACAAGTGATGAACTACGAGTCCCATGCTTAGTATTTGGGAGGCCTTTTTGCATTTGACAGTGTAGATTCATGCACAGGCAATCGCCTGCGATCAAATGCATCTGAGCGGCTCAGATGCAGAATGGTGCAGATTTATGGACAAGTGATGAACTACGATTAAATGAATCACAGCTCTTCATCATTTTCCACCAATTTCCAGGCCGTTTTCCCTACTCCTCCAAACTCTTCCTCATTTTCTGCCAATTTCCCGGCCGTTTTCCCCGCTCCTCCAAACTCTTCCTTGCTGGTATGGACCTTTCACTTCTCCAAATTGGTGAGCTGCACTCTCAAAAGTGATTGATGTGGCCGTAGAAACGATGTGACAGTCATTAAGATGCTACTAAGACCGACCTTAAACCCCTATATTTTCAGATTTCGTTTACTTGAATAGATTGAAGCAACAGCTGTCGGAAGATTGGTTTTGGTTCACGTCATTTGCTTTCCCCGCCGCATAGAGAACAATTGATGTAGCAGTTGTCTACAACTTGTCTTCCGAGGGTTTGTATTTTTTTATTGAAATCCTAATCAATGGAGGTTGTTGCTCAGGTTCACGCATTTGGAGCTCCAGTACCCGGTGCGGCTGCCACAGGCTTCGCGTTGAAGAATAAAAATTGCCAAGCCCTCCAGAACAGTGTTTTTTTGGTCTGTAAAAGGGTGCTTTCAATGGGGGTTTTATTAGTTTGCGAAGCAAGTAGCAGCAGAAGAGGCGAGCCATGGGGCCTGTTAGGGTTATGAATGAGAAGGTTGTGGGCATCGACCTCGGGACCATGAATTCGGTTGTGGCGTCCATGGAAGGAGGGAAGCCTAAAATTTTGACGAATGTGGAGGGGCAGAGGACGAAGCCCTCTATAGTTGCTTATACAAGAAATGGGGACAGGCTTGTTAGGTAGATTTCCAAACGCCAGGCTGTTGTGAATCCCAAGAATACATTCTTTTAGGTAAAGAGGTTTATTGGGTGGAAGATGAACGAGGTGGATGAAGAGTCGAAGAAGATGTCTTGCAGGGTTGTTGACGAGAACAACAATGTGAAATAGGATTGCCTAGCTATTGGGAAGCAATTTGCAGCTGAGGAGATTTTTGTTCAGGTTAGTTGTTTTTAAAGGGGGTTGAGCGAGTCATTATCTCTTGTTAGGGTTTGATTTTCCAATTCTTGTCTGATTGTAGAGCGCAGCGCGTTTGATAATCTCGCTATCCAGGTCTTTTTTTTTTTCTTTAAACTTGCAGAAGGGTTTAATTGTTTTATCGTTATATTTTGGTATGCCTGTGCAGACAATGGGAGTAGCGTCATCAAAATTGTCGTTAAAGCCGGTATGAAATTGCAAATTCTTTTATTCTTTCAATAAAAAATAAAATCATTTTGATGAAAAATATTTAGTTTTCTTTTTTTGGGTTTTGAATTGTTTCATCTGTAATTTTATTTTAGTGTTGTGCTAGTGTATGAGAATTTTCACCCCAGTTAATGGAAAAAATATATTAGCATGGGTTTTAGATTTTACCGTGCGATGTTTTCTATTGCTTTGTTTATTTCTTGTTATTCAGGTTAAAAATTTCTATCATTTGGCGAGGAAAATATTAGTCAAGGCTTTAAGGGTTTTTCCTTGTTTGCTGAGCTTTTCCAAGCTCTTTTGAGGCCGAACGGTGCAGATTCCAATGTACTACGATGTAAAAAATCTCATCCGTTCATCATTTTTTTTTTGTCATTTTCCCGCTGTTTACGGACCTTTTGCTGCTTTCCTGCTGTTGTTGCTTTCCGCTCCTCCAGACTCTCCTTAGCTGGTATATACCACGGCAGGTTGTAGCGTATGCAAGTTGCATTCTATGTTGGCGAATCTCAGACGTTCATCATTTTCGCCATGTTTTTGGCCGTTTTGACCCCTTTTGCTGCTTTTCCCGCTGCTACCGCTTCCCGCTCCTCCAAACTCTTCCTCGTTATATTGACCTTTCACCTTTCAGTGGTGTGGCTGAGTTTTGAACAATATTTTGCCCCTATTTGAGCGATTTGTGCTTTGCTCACGAATCTCTTTGCAAGGAGCCACCGAACTGTTCGGATTCCGTGACTTTTGTTTGCAATAATTTGGCATATTGCTGGCAGGCATTAATCTTGGTATTTGTAGATTGATTTAGGAGACATGATTTTGCCCAGGTTGCAAGTCATCATCCTTGGGCGCCACGAATTTGATTGAAGGGGCCGCTGTTAATTTGTTTGGAGGCCCAAATTTCATTGGGGACACGAATCTGATTGAAGAGGCCATGAAAGTCGAGTTGGAAAATCCAGCAATGGATAATGGACACTTCATGGAGCGTGAAGGTCAAAGATGAAGCAGGATTCCCTGTATTTGCATTGGTGAACAAGGCTACAAACCAGGCTCTAAGGCATGGACGTGCAGAGAAAGAAAGGGTTAGTATTTTTTCTTAAAGCCATTATGTTTTATATCGTGATTAAGGAACTACAAGGGGTTTTAACGCATGTGCTTAAATTGTTTGTATACTTGAATGGTGCAGGTTACCTTCGGTCCATACCACCCTGACGATTTGAATGAGGCTGTTCTGTTTACACGGAGTGCTGATGTGGGAAGGGGGTATCAGCGCATCAGTCCGGTGAATGACATTAGCCTCAATCTGGATGCCAAGGTCGAGGATGATAAACTATATGTTTTCTTGCAAACTATGAAATCACTCTACTCACATGCGTATAAACATCTATTTCTCAGATGGCAAGATGATCCTGCGTCCTCATACATATGTCGGCTGTTTTGGCATGGTTTATCAGGACAAGGAGGGAGGCCTCCAGGTTCGGTCAAATGAAGGAAAGTGGGTGGGTGGACGTGAAGACTCTGTCTCACTCATTTGTCTTCAATATAGACGACTGCTTGAGGGTCTCAAATTTATTCCATTATGTTTGTTTGCAAATTGTTTCGTCTGCACAGTATCATATTGCTTAGGTTTCTGGAATCAATTATAACTGTTTTGTTTGCAATATATTCAATTTTCTAGGGTTTTTCGAATAAGTTAATTGTTTCGTGTGCGGTGTACTCAATTATCTGGGTTTCTGTGATCATTTCTACTTGTTTCGTCTGCAACTTGAGTCACATAACAATACCTCAGAATATCAAAGTAAACAATATGACATGAGTTAGGCAAATGTCTTTATGTGATTATAGGAACTCTATTAGAATATTTACCTTTTTGATATGTTGCACAAATTTCTACTTTCGGATTCAAAACTTCTCTGACAAATTCAAAATTTATGAACACCTTCTTAATTCTGGACTGACTTTGCTACTTGTCCAAAATCTCCTCCTAATTTCCTACCTTATTCAATACTTATTCAATATAAAAAAAATATAGAAGATATTTTTGTTAAAAAATTGAAATTCTACAGCATGCAAGAAAATTGCAAAATCTTGAAAAAAAGTCATCTCAAATCCTCTCATTATAGTGGTTAGTTGCCGCATGGTAAATTTGACACTATTTTCAAGTCCATCTTAAATCAGTAGCTACAACACATGACGGTGGAAATCGATCTTTTGGTTATGCATACATTTTATTTTTAATTAGTAATGGCAGATAAACAGCTTGAAAAGTGTGATTCTTCTCTCCTCCAGCTCGAGATAAGCATGCCAAATTTGTACTTGAAAAAATATCCACATTTTGGAATCCTTCTTACACCATCACCATCTTGCTTCTTCCTTTTTCCAATAAATTCGAGTCACTAGGTGAATATGCACACGCTTCTCCGAGTATAATCAGTCTTTCTCCACTATGTCAACCATGGTTTCACTAGGTGCTTTTTAATCTTATAAAATGGGTTTTACATATATAGTTCTTCAGTTTCCATACTTACAATCTTTGATCTTGGATGTTGTTTAGGTTTTGAATTTTACAATAGTAGGTCTAGGTAGCTTTTAGTCTTGTTTTGCTCCTGTTAAATTCTTTGTTCTTTTATTCTATACATAAAATGAAAGAATCTCTTTCAGTAATAATGATAGGTTTTGATAAATACAGCTTCTAATGCCAGGTGGTTGGCTACGCTTCAAAGATTAAATCTGGATTGTCCTAGTTTGAAATTTCCCTATAGTAGTACCCTCAATGTATTCTAGTCCAGAAACAGTATTGATCAATATAATACACTAACTCACCTATTAAAAAGTGGGTGGAAAGAAATCATGCCTCAATAATTAATGGAAGAGTTAAGAGACAAAACAAAGAGGGTCACACCGCTATGCCACTAAAGCTAACCAGTGGGAGGAGGATGATGAAGGGGGTCTCTATCCCATTTGCAACCTTTGTAATATCTTCATATGGTTTGCGAAGGATAAGTCTATATTTAGCTTATACGGTTTTGATGCAAAATATGTTAGGGATTTATGCCTACTTTCAGGCACACATAAAGTGTGCTTTGTAAGGCTCTTGCAAATGCTTTGGATAATAGGGAAAGGTGACAGAAGTTCACTTGTATTTAGTGGTTTTCCTTTGTTTTAGAAGTTAGTTGATTTTCATAGACTGCTTCAAATCATTTCTAAAACTAGAGGAATTCTGCCGAATGCTTTTTGCAACACAATATGTTGTCATCTGGTTTACAAAATGGCGAGACAAAAGTTATCTTTACTGTAATGATTGAGGTAATGTGTAGGGAATGTTTTATGTTTCTTTTACACAACAAACCACTTAATTTTATAATTTAGAAAGTAAACATGAATTTCCTTACAGGTGAGAATGCAAGAGAATGTTGGTGATGCTGAAGGTATCTAATAATGGTGGCAACCATAGACGTGGAATGGAATGGAATTTTATATTATACATGTGAGGGTATTAGGCTTACTCTTAGATGCACATCAAGTGTGCTTTGTAAGACTCTTGCAGATGCTTTGGATAATGGAGAAAGGTGATGGAAGCTCGCCTGTATTTAGTGGTTTCCTTTTGTTTTAGAAGTGAGTTGTTAACTACCTCAAATCATTTCTAAAACTAGAGGAATTCCACTGAATACCTTTTGCAACACAACATGATGTATGGCAGTGTACATTGCTGAAAATAAGCAACAGGATCCATTTATTGGACATCTATTTGCTTGTAATCCTGTTATCTGGTTTATAAAGTGGTGAGACAAAAGTTTTCTTTACTGTAATGGTTAAGGAAATGTGTCGGGAATGTTTTATAATTCTTATAAGCAACAGACTACTTCATTTTATAATTTAGAAGGTGAACATGAATTTCCTTACAGGTGCGAATGCAAGAGATGCAGGTGAGGCTGAAGGTATCTAATAATGGTGGCAGCCATGGACGTGGAATGGAATGGCATTGCATATTAAATTTTAGTTCAACATTAATGGTTGTGGTTTCTTAGATCTTCTTAGTGTATCATTCGCTAAGAACTATGAAATAACTGCAATAGTTATATATTTTCAGCGGGAATTATGTTATATTGACATAGGTTGCTTTCTAGCTTGAGAACTGTACTACTATGTTCCACATCAATTTATTGAGTTGCTACAGTTGAGCTTGCTTTATTATGAGACATCCTTTCAAGAATGCTTTGTACGTTTGGAAGCTTCAACACTGAGGTATATAGTCAAAACATTAATAGAAGAGAACTTAGTAAGTATTTTTATTTAAGCTACAGTTGAGCTAAGCATTGTTATTATTTAAAAAGCATTTCTGCCAGAAGAGGAAAGTTTTTTTAAAATTCCTTTTGTTGACATCCACATGATTATGATTTTTAAATTTTACAATTGAATTTTAAACAATGCTTAGATCACAACATGTTTCAGGCACAATCGTTACTGTTTTCCAGCCCTCTTTCAAAATTTATTTTAAATTCATGTTTCTTTATTAAAGATCAGATCGAATATAGCAGTGAAGTCCTAAAACACTAATGAGGTGCCTTCAACCCATAGAGTTCCAAAGAGCCCTTCAAGCAACAATCCTACCATCTGAGTTGTTGAAGCCACAATCCTTCTTGCCTCATCTTTCTGTTTTTATTGTTGTACTCAACTCATACGAGTTCACATCTTTTAGAAATTAAATGCAACAAACGACATAGTTTCCCGCTCTAAATAACTTTTCCCATTTATTAAAAAATGCATTTAATAGAAAATTAAATTTAATGTCTTCGGCGTACCCATTGCACCCCAAGGTGTGATTGCTAGTTTATATCTCATGTATCTAAGGAGTAATATTACTTTATTAGCCACCTACTCCCATCTTTGCCCGGGATGGTTTGATCCCTAAGAACGTATGAAAGGTTATGCAACGTGGGTGTCTCCATATAGGTTGGAATTTCCATAAAGAGTAGTTAGAGATTCTGGAAGTTTCAAAAGAAAAGGAAAAACAAAAAACAAAAACTATACGTCATTTGTGCCCAAATAAAATTGCGTCATCGATCCATTGTTTCCGTTCCAAGTAATACCTACAAGTTTAATATTTCGTGCGTTCCAAGTAAAGTTCGACACAGACTTCCATACGAGCCTTATGCGTAACGAAAAGTATTTTGACATATGTTGCCCGAACATGTTTAATTAGACATTTTGACTTTTTTTAATTAGATAAAAAACTCAAACTGTACATATTAATTAGTTTATTATGAGTTGAAGATTTTGAATACTAAGTTCAGTAATTGAAATATACGTAAATGTAAATAGAAAATATTGTTGGATTTGGTCTCTTCTAAATAAAAAACTCAAACTGTATATATTAATTAGATTGCTTGACATATTGTTGGATTTGGTCTCTTCTAATTTTACCTAGAAAATATTCTAGAAGGCTCTGTAGGTGTTATAATGAATGAAGGTAATAATAAATTTACAACTAAGGTTAGCGATTTTGATGAAATTTATATTTGGTAGCCCATCCATTTGTTGAATACTTCCTGCAATATCATAGACAAAGACATTATGCTTCACATTCATCATTTTCCTCTACTTAATGTTTGGCCTAAATAAATTAGCTTCATCAAATGTACATATATCCTAGATAAGATTGTTTTCATTTAGGAAGGTAAGGAATGGAATTATCATTATCAACAGCAACCTATTTTCAGAAAAAGTAGACTTTGTTAAACTCTATCACCATATTGAATGGCCATTTACTCTACAAATGCTTCAAGCTATTGGGTTTGGACCCAATTTTCCCTAATCCACGTGCAAATATTATTTGTAGATGTCAAGGCTAGTCTCACAGTTAATGGTGAACAATCATCCTCTTTTAATAATTTCCTCTTTATTTGTTGAGGTTGCTCTCTTTCCCTTGGTTTGTATATTCTTGTAGGTGAAGGCTCTAGATATTTATCTTCAAACTTGACTACTTATTAGAGGGTGACTACTTATTAGAGGGTTAAGGGTAATTCCCTTCCAAACTCTAATCTCCAACTTATTATGGTCATTTTATTGGTGATTCTGTCTTCATTCTATTTGAAGATAAAGATAATACAAGTCATGCCTTGTATTGTTTAAACACTTTTCTTCCTTACTTCTAAATCCAATATTAATTGGAAGAAGACATAATGTTATCATTAATGCTTTTTACCTAAAACCTCTTGGTTGAATACCTTTGATTTGAAATAGATTGAATAATAGGAAATTTATAGATTCTTGGAATTTCCCTTTTCTTTCTAATAATCTTCTAAATCTCTTAAGTAAGTTTTCATAAATCGCACTAAGAAATTACAATTTTAGATCTCTATGCACCTCTTTCTCTATTTAAAAAATTGTAAATTTATTCTAAAGAGCTTGTGCCTATTCATGTGTACTATTCTTCCTATTATGGTCCCTCAAAATCCTCTAATCAAAATTTACAAAGATTGTTACAAAACTTTCTCTATGCCTCCTTAAGGCAAGGTAAAAGGTTCCATTGAGTTTCCTAGGAATTAAGTTGCTTGCTATGTGACTTTGAAAATCTCAGCCTTATAGATACTCACACATAGGGGTTGACCTTGTGTGAAAAATGGATAATCAAGTACCATGGATGACCATAAAGCTTGGAAAATTCTCTTCATATATTGCAATTATTTTAGTATATGTCATATTCAATAGACTAAGAAAGGTTTTGTGCTTCACTCCATTATCATCATGACAAAATTGATGCAAATTCAAGGCACCTTTATTGCCAAAAGTATTTGGAATTACTGGGAAGCCATCCAACCATGGCTTATCTAGAAAGAGAATGGTTTTAGGAATTGGATTTTAAGAATTGGAAACTATTATTTGAGTCCCTCCAAACCATTCATATTCTATGTCTCTAGAAATGGCGCATAGGTTGGGGTTCAATGCATTGTGCCTTAATGGAAATATTGGAAAATTTGTATCCAAATATTCCCTTTAAGAACAACAAATCCCTTTGGATTTATTTTAGGCTTTCTCCTCACCCACCTATTGCCACTCAATACTTCCACAAATTTGAAACCATTTGGTTTCCCAATTTTAAGCTAAAACTATCTCATTTTGCAACATTTCTCCTATATTAATTTCTTCCAATTAGATCTCACCTTATCCATCTACGTGTTTCCAACACCTTTCTCCATTCTTTTGGACATTTGGAAACTCTCAAGCACCTTTTCTAGTGTTTCTTTTGGTCCTAAGTGACTTGGAACTAGATACAAGATCTCTTGAAGCCTTTCTGGCTAGAGTTTATTTCTTAGCATTTGATTCTTTTAGGTGAATGGCCTAAGATGCTTGTGATTTTCACCCAAATTTGTCTTGATTTCGGAAAGGAAATAATATTCAACATTTAGAAAGATAGAAACATTAATCTTTATTTTTAGACTATATAGTGGACAGTCATTTCATTTTGTGTGCTAAATCCATTATATGTGCTAATGTTTTCTTATAGGTCCAAGTGTAGGCCAATACAATTTCTTTGAAGGTTTTACACTTGAAAACATATATTGACCATCAAACTAATGCCACATTGTATTGTTGTTCATGTGTTTCATTCTCTTGCTAAGAAAAATGCATCTCCACATTGTCGTCATAATGGTCATACCCATAGTGTTCATTTAAGATATGACTCTCACATGAGTCACATGGATCCCTTCATCAATAATATCATTGCTTGTCCCTACCATGTGGGCAATCCTTTACTTCTCAATGTGACCATGTCCTCCCAAGTTGGCATGACAATGGGAAGTTTTCTTTGTTGGACCTTGTGTATTTCACTTGTTTGCACAACTCTTAGTTAATTAAAAGAAGAAAAAGATAATGGGGATGTCATAAAAAGTTGGGATCCCATCCTTCACGCTCAGGGTTTTTTATATGACTAGAGCAAATTGTATGATAACGACTCTCCCTCTTCTTATATATATATATATATATATAAACCACTATTATTTTTGAACTTCCAACAAAAATTATTAAGGATATGACTCTACTCTCCATAATTTTATATTGATTGTATATTATACTTTTAATATAAAATTATAACATTTATTATTTTAAAAATATGAATTTTAAGTGTAAAACCTAAACTCTCCTATTTCTATTTGAGCATATGTTTAATTAACATCTTTCAAATTTTTATATCTCATGTATCTAAGGAGTATTATATTACTTTATTAGCCACCTACTTCCATCTTCGCCCGGGGTGGTTTGATCCCTAAGAACGTATGAAAGGTTATGCAATGTGGGTGTCTATAATATAGGTTGGAATTTCCATAAAGAGTAGTTAGAGATTCTAGAAGTTTCGAAAGAAAAGGAAAAACAAAAAACAAAAACTATACGTCATTTGTGCCCAAATAAATTGCGTCATCGATCCATTGTTTCCGTTCCAAGTAATACCTACAAGTTTAATATTTCGTGCGTTCCAAGTAAAGTTCGACACAGACTTCCATAAGAGCCTTATGCGTAACGAAAAGTATTTTGACATATGTTGCCCGAACATGTTTAATTAGACATTTTGACTTTTTTTAATTAGATAAAAAACTCAAACTGTACATATTAATTAGTTTATTATGAGTTGAAGATTTTGAATACTAAGTTCAGTAATTGAAATATACGTAAATCTAGATAGAAAATCAGTGTATTTAATTTTATAATTAATGAATGCATAAAAGATTGTTCAAATTTCAGATCTAATAAGTCATGAGATTAAAAATAATAGATGAATCAAGTAATTATCTAGAAATAAGAATTTTCCATCAAGTCTATGTAAGGATGAGTCCAACATATTGTTGCCTACACAATACACCTTATTATCTTGTTGGAGACATGATGGAACCCCTTTTGAGAGTCTCGATTCTAATGTTTTGATGTCACACACATGATTTTATGAAATTTTTGACTTTGTCAAAATGACTTAGTTTTGGAGCCCAAAGAGGTAGAACAACATCTATCAAGAGTTAGAGAGCAATAATAGATAGAGTGTTCTAATTCACTAGTGTAATTTTATACCCAAGATAACCTTGACAACTTTTTAATTGCACTAGTGCAACACCCTATTTAACTCTATCCCTATATAGTGTATTTTGGAGGTCTCAAACACCCAAGGTGGTCTCTAGAGCCTTCACTAGCAACTAGGGTTAGAGCTAGAATTTGCAAGAGTATTTTGGTTGGTGTGACTTATCCCAAGCACATCACAAAGGATTCAAAATTTAAAGAGAGCTTCCTCCAATTCTCTACTATAACTCTTCTTCACATATTGTTAGCCTCAAATTTATTAAGAATGCAATTTATTCTCCTTTCTCATTTTATTATTGCAACACATTCTTAGCATTGCATTTATTTTGTTGAATGAGCACTATTTTTTGTTTATTTATGTTGTATATTAGGTATTCCTAGGTTAGAATAACACATTGCCATTTCTTTAGGCATTTTTTAGAAGGGCATGAAATTAACCATAACAAGAAATTTATTTTCTTTACTATCATATGAGTAACAAAGACTATTCATGGCAAGGCTTCATAGAATATTTTGGTTCAACATTGAATTACCACTACCATACTATGCTTGGCTCATGGAACACTACAAGTTGGAAACACAAAATTTTCATGGACACTTTCTTTAAGGTAATCCTTCCATGCAATTCAACAATATTTGGAAGTCCTAGGAAATTGTGTCCCCTTAGAAAAAATGGATTGGCCACTCTTTGCGGCATGGTTTGTTCTTTCTTCCCTTTTCCATGTGGTGGAATAGGCATGCCAAGAAAATGAAAAACCTTTGGTTCTTTGTAAGAATTTCATGGGTAAGAAAATCTTTAAGAAAGGAATTGCATACTTCAATTACTTGTGAAACTTTTTTTTATCTATATTGAATAAAACTGAACAACTCAAAGAGTTGCACAATCCCCTTTAAACCTTGTTGCTATATCTAAAATCACAATCCGTGTCCCACCATCTCTCCTCCACAAGATGCTAACTTTTGTGAGTGTGAATTCTTTTAATTTTGTCATAAGAAGAATGGTGCTAAGTTTTGTTTGTTTCCCCTTAAGCTAGTTTGCCACTCACTCTATCGACCTCTACTTTGATATTTAGATTCGATAAAAATAGAAGAAAATTTCTTCTCTAATCTCAAGTGGAATAAAATTAGTTCTACAATATAGAAGTACAACGTTTCAATTCTAATGTCTATTTTAACTTATAGTCAAGAAGCTTCTTCACTTCAAATTCTATGTGACTAGCCATCTCAACTTCCTACACACCAACTCTCTACTCTATCCTTTTTGTTGTAAGAAAGAAACTCTAAAAACACTCCTAGTTCTCCCCCTCATGCCTAGCTCATTTGATTAGTTGTTTTCACTTTCTTACCTACCATTTTTAATAGAAAACTATATTAGAAAGTTTCTCTATTGTGTTCATCTCTCAATAATCTACTATCTAACACTTACTATTTTTAAGTAATTAAATGCATTCATTTGAAAAACTACAACATGCATTTCACCTATTGCAAGACACACTTAAAGACATTTTCTACAAGAAAAATATGTAGATTAAATTCAAGGCTAATTGAAACTAATCAAGTCTAATAAAAAAGATCATTGAAAGAAGATTAACAAAATCAATAAAAAGACCAAAGATCTATAATGAGACTTTACATTATAAAAACGAATTAATTCATATTACATTACATATATATAAAAAATATACACCACACTCAATCAAATAACTAAATATATTAGTACTGATGAATACACCTCAACTATTATTAAACATTTCAATAATAACTAATATCTAAAATATTGCTATAGCCATTAATGTTGATCAGAATTTTAAATGTTTAAACCCTCGTAATCTTAACTCACAATTTATTCAATATAAAAACTAATCCCAACTCTTTTTGTAAAATGCTTTCGTTGACTAAGTTTTCGTGCAACTCAAAGGTTCCATACATGCTACATAACCTTTTGTACAAACGAAACCTTAAACTTATATTGAATTTAAGAAAGTTAAAAACCATGACCTCATGACATACGTAAATAGGGACTTGCTCAAATATATTAAGCACATGGCTCTCCAAAATGAACTTTCCAGGTAAAGCATAAAACCTAGTGCAGAGCACCTGGACGGTGCTCTCCCTCGCTTTAAACCCTCGCAAACTCCACTTTTACCCATGAAATTTCCCAGCAGCCTTGAACGACTTAAACCTCCATCTTTGGCAAAGTGATAGACAGAAAAACATACCAGTGGCAATGTGTTATCTAGTTGATGAGGCCGCACAGACAGTGAGCACAATGGCGACAATTGCTGAGTTTCTGCTCGACGAGGAATATTCGTTATCACCTCTACATATGACCGAAGGCTTGAACGCTACAGGTACAGACACAACGCTGTTAACAGAGGAGGAACAGTACTCTGCGATTCCAACTTACGAAGAAATTTTTTCCTACTCCTCCGTTTTACTTCCTTCAAATTCCGCCTCATTACCCCCAAATTTTCAATCAACTGACAGAAATTACACAGTCGAGGAAGCTGCAAATAATGGATGGAAATTAGATACCCTTCATCGGGAGGTGAAAATGAGGCGAGAGAGATGCATTACAGAGGAGTGAGGCGAACGAAATCGGGAGGAAAATACTGTGCGGAGATTCGAAACCCTGAGAAGAAAGGTTCCAGGTTGTGGCTTGGCACTTTTATTACGGCGGAAGCTGCGGCGGCGGCATATGACCGTGCTGCGTTCAAGATGCGCGGGAGCAGGGCTCTTCTTAATTTCCCACTCAATGTTGAATCTGGATGTTATTTGGATCCCCATTCTCAATCTTACACTTCATACGCTTCATCAAACTCACCAAATAAAAGGAGAAAAGACGGCAAAGATGAGAAGGGCACTGCAGATTCATAAGAATTTCTTAGGTTGAATGATGCCTATTTTGCCTCTGTTTTGAAAGTTAGATGAAAATGTTTTCGCTAGATGGAAAAGATTTGTCTATGGAGGTTTGGGTAACCAGGATGACTGTAACTTCTTTGAACTATGGGCTTTATAGCTCCGGCTCTATAAATTTTTAATTTATGTTTTAACAATATCATGACTGATCTATTGTTTTCTTTTTCAAGGCTGAGTGTTCTGTATATTTACTTTCATTTCAAAACGACAATGTTTCGTAACTCTATTTCAGTCACAAGCAAAATTGTAATGGCTCTAAGTAGGCTTGGGTATTGGGTTTTAAATTTTAGACAAGAGTCGCCATCTACAGTTGTTTTGGTGCTTTGGCTCCTCTGTTTCAGTCTAGTAATCACGGTGTTGACATCATCCATACGAGAATGGGTACAACTTAATGCTACTGCTTTATACTGCTTGAACCCTATTCTTATATGCTTGTTGTCTATAATGCCCAATGATTGTCCTGTACTGTGTTTCGTACATTGGACATTCGTGCATGTTCTCTTTTTCCTGTGATCTTTTAACCATTTCAGGCATGAGCAATTCACACTCCATAAAAATGAGTATAGTACTTTTAGATTCAATCAGTGTTTTCTCTTTTCCTTTTTCTCTTTAGGGGTAATTCTTTAACAAACATATTAAACTTAGGGTTATATCAGGATAATGAGAAAGGAATTGAACCCCTTAGATTCTAGATTCAGCTGTTTAGCAAACAGATTAAGCTTAGTGTTCTATCATGATAATGCGAAAGGAATTGAAACTCATAGATTGTAAATTCAGCTATTTAAATAGGATAGACAAGTAAAAGTTGAGGAGAAGGAAAGAAAAAAAAATGAAATGATAAAGGAGAACAAGGAAAAGAAACAAGGGCTATATAGAATAGTACAACATAATATTAAGATTAAATTCTATGGTTTCTTGGTAAACTTTATGATTCGAGAACTCCAGAGGGAGCCCAATGAGCCGAATCTAGGTGGGGGTAGTTGAGCCAAGATCAACGAAAGTGGCAAAACCAGGTTTCCACTTGCATAGGGATAAATAGTTCTTGAATTTTTTATCCAATGCCCACAAGTGTCCAGTAAGAATCTTAATCAGCTCTTCATGAATCACAAAAATAAAGAGAAAATAACTATTGGACATGGCACTAACACTCACACCACCTTTAAGTTTCCAAGTTGAATCAATCTATTTATGGACTTGATCAATATTTGGTCTAACAGATAAATACTTACATACGAGAGATAACTAAGGCCTAAAATAGTCTCATCCATGATTTCATCTAATACTTCAATCTCTAGGTTGTCCAATACACAACACACATTTGATGGTTTTGGACCCTTGGAGTACTTCTTAGATAAAGGACCGTCGTCAACCTGTTTATCCACAAAGGAAACACGATTTTCCTCTGTGAAAAAGGAATTGATCTCCAAATGGGTGGACACTAGAACTTTTTCAGCATCTTGAGGTTTATTGCCAAAAGACAACGGGGTAGTTTTGACTTTCTCACCATCAATAGCTGACATAGAGGATGCAGTCTTGGAAGGGGACACTTGCTAGGGTCCCCCACCAAGCAACACCATGACGAACTAGGCAGGTATAGGGAAAATTTGAATTTTGTAGAGGGTGCATAGAGCAGGAGTCTTAATGTTCTTGTTATTCAAATATACGGTAAGATTGCTCGACATTATATCATTAGTGATGCATTCTAAGTTCAAGAAAATTTTCATTTACCACAAATATGAATTTACTACAAGATGCCAATGTTCCATATCATAATCATGTATTTATTATAAATTTATGGTCAAGATTCATTTTATGGAAATCAATTTATTCTCTATCATTGATGTATTTATTTCATCTAGCACTCCCCACTAAGGTAATTCTTATCAATATTGTGTGTATGAAAAATAGATGCGTAAATGAATTGAAACAAATATTCAAACACACCAATAAGACATTATAACATAACAGAATATAAAAGGAAAGAGACGCAAACTCAGTATCCTGCTTCCATTGTCGTCCTATCATCCTCTATCTTTAGTGTTTTTTGTCGATTCCAGCTTTGTGTTCTCAGATTGTAGGCTAGGCTCAACAAACTGTCTTCCTAAAGAACGAGATTTAGAGAAATGTTGGTTGCTCACTTCAGCAGCATAACGATATAGTAACGATTCGAAAAAGAAGAATGATGGATGAAAGATGAAATATTTGAAGGATAATTTTGACAGAGTGAGGATACTAAAGAATCAACCTCCTAAATGAATTGTGAGAGGTTGTATTTATAAAGTTTTCAAAATCTTTTGATTGGCTGATATGATCAATGGCTATGATAATTCTTGACAAATCAAATGGTTGAAGATGGATGAAACTGAAGAGAAAATAGAAGAAACCTAAAAACAAGATTTTTCTATTTTTATGAAAGAGGAAAAGATAAGAAGATAAGAAATCATCTTTCTTTAAAAAATAAAAGAAAGATTTAAAAGCTGATAAATAATGAATTAAAAATTCAATTATTTATTTGTGGATGAAATTCAGCTTTTTCTTAATTAAATGAAATATTTAATTAAGCTTTTAAAGCAGAAGAAAGTTTGTGATAAGAAGAAAGTTTTAATCAAGATTTTTGAAAAAAGCAGAAGATCTCATATTTAAATAAAATATTTAATTATGATATGAGAAGAAAATTGAAGATTTCACAATTAAATAAAATATCTAATTGTGATTTAGAAAGAAAGCATAAGATATTTAATTAAATAAGGTTTATTTAATTAAATCACTTTTATGAAATTAATTAAATGAAACATTTAATTAATTAGAAGAAGAAAATTAAATAGAAGAAAAGGAGGTATTTAAATTTAATTAAGTCAAATGATTTAATTTAAATTCAAACAAATGATAATTAATTTAAATAAATAAAATGTATCTATTTAATTAATTAAGTGGACATATGAAAATAATTAAATAAAATAAATTTATTTAATTCGGAAGGAAGAATAAGATGAATGAAGAATATAATTAAATTAATTAAATTTAATCATATGTAGAAGATTTCAGAAGAAATAATTAAATAATAAATATTTAATTAATTGCCAGGATTATAGACATGACCATTTTTATGCGTATACAAATATAATAAAAACAATGAAACAATTATTATATAATTTAGTAAGTGAATAGAAATAGGAGACACAAAAGTGACCAACCTTGAGTGTTTTGAAAAAATGTGAGTGTGTTAAGATAAATATGTATGATTCAAATCAACATGTACTATGTTTTTTAAAATTGTTGCAAAATAAAATGTTCACACATTATGTTCTAAGAAATTTTATGTAACAAAAAATGCACTCATGTTATATTTTGCATTACTTTTTATAAAAGTTAACATGTATGCATTATATAATGCATACACACTATATAACATCCATGCATTTTTAGTTCCTTCAATTTTTTTAATCTTAATCATTAAGGCTTATATTTACAATACTAAGTGTTGGACATCTATTTGGGCTCTTAATTTCATATTTTCATATAAAATAATGAATTCAAACTTCAGTATCATCAAATTTACATGTTTTGTAATAAAATTTTATAGAAACACCACCAAAACAACAAGCCAATTCTTGGCTTTCTAACAATACATTTTAAAAATAATTTTAATAAATTGAGATATTTATTTAAATTTTCTTTGAAGACTATCTTCATATTCTTCTATTAAACATGTGACAATTTTTTGTTATAATTTTTGACTCACTTATATAAATTCAAAAAATAATATATATAATTGTTCTATGTTTCATTCTATATATATTTAAAAACCAATACAAATATTGAATTTTTTTAAAAAAATATATACATAACTTGTAGTACACACTCTTAGCCATATTTTTACCAAATGATTTTTTAATACCTAATGCAACCAAAAATTAGGAGGGTACAAACAATATACAATGTTAATTTTTTCATAAAGATAAGAATACTTTTGTTTGTGCATAACATTTCATCCCTTACGCTTAACCATTTTTAGAAACATTAATAGTTTGGAAACTAGATTGAAAGTAGTACAATTCTTGTTCTTATTATATATCTAAAATTTGCGTATACAGATCTCAAATTACTAATCCAAGTTAAGTTTAGTTAATTTTAGAAAGAAAAAAAATAAAAAAAATTGACCCCTTCTTCTTGTCAATTTCTATGCACTTAATTGTAGAGAAAATAAATATATATTTTTCATTTTATTTATCTATTTTGTATTTATTTTAGGTTTACTATTAAATCTACTATTTTGATGATTATTTTAAAACTATTTTAACATATACGTTTACTATAATCTTGTTAGATCCTTTTCCTCATTTAATTCTTATAGTTTACTTCTAATCCAAATTTTATCTATTTCTTTAACTATAATAGAATTGTGGATGTGGCTATATACATAATTGTTGGTACATCCATATTCATCTTCTTTAAACACCAATTTAACTTTCTTGAAGTCAATCTTAAAAAAAAATTAAGCTGACATAGTAATAGCATATTGCACTTTTCAATTTCTATTAATTATATTAAAAATAGTTAGAAATTTAATACTAATGAAAGCTAATGAATTGTGAGTAGATTTAATTTGTAGTATTTACTTATCTTTAAAGTTATTATAGCCATCATTCTTAATTTCTTAATCATTTTTTAAATTCTATTAATATTTATTGAATGCTCTTTTATCACATTAGTTTCACTACAAATAAATCTCTCTATAATCTCTTGAAATTGCATTATTAACTCCTAAGTGACGGGCATAATATTTTTGATATATTTTACCAAAATTTTAATTTATTATTATTTTTTCAATTGTTATTAATAGAAAATTTAACTATATATATATGTGTTTCTCTAATAAAGAATTATAACAAACTTTTTTATTTTCCGGGTTTTTCAGATATAACTATCAATCTTTTGTAATGAATGTACATTCATGATTAAATAAAAAAATAAAAATAAACAAAACATAATACATAATAAACTTTAGAATGTTAATACTAAAGGTGTGTGGTTATAAAATGTAATTGTCAAATTTCATCATCTCATTCGCCAAAAATGAATGAAAACCTATTTTTCACTGGAAAAATATGAAGACTTTATTAAAGATTTGATTGAAGTCGAAAGACTACAAAAAAAATTGATTAAAGTCCAGAAACTCTATCCAAAGAGGTTTGATTTTAGATGGTTTAATTTGACAATGTTAAAATAAACCCTTCTAGATGGAACCTGTTCAATCTTAAATGGTACTTCGAATTAACACGTAAAAGGAAAGGATTCTAGAAGTTTATGATGTTCCATAGCAATCATCTTCAAGCATTGAATCATTGTTTGTAGAGCAATTGAAGAGCATCTAGATCGAAGCATCTTGACATTAGCAACAATAATAATTTTAAGTTGACATTAGCAGTAAAAATCATTGCATCATGAATTCTACACTTTGATATTTAAATCCTCACATACTCCAGTTTTTACACATCAAAATTCCCAGCAGACTTGATCGACTTCCACGTTCATCTTTGAAACATTGTTAGACAGAAAATTAGCAATGGCGATGTGTTTTCCAGTGAATGAAGCCGCGAAGACGGTGAGCACGATTGCAACAATTGCCGAGTTTCTGCTTGAAGAGGAATACTCGTTATCATCTCTACATGTGACCGGTCGATTAGCCGCTGCCGGTACAGACACTAGGATGTTAACGGAGAAAGAACAGTACTCTGCGATTCCACTTCACGAAGAAAATCGTTCCTACTCGTCCCTTCTTCCTTCAAATTCCGCCTCGTTATCCCCCAAATTTCAGTCAAATGACAGAAATTGCGCACTGGAGGAAGCTGCAAATAGCGGGTGGAAGTCAGGCAGCCCTTTTCTGGGAGGTGAAATTGAGGCGAGAGCGGTGCATTACAGAGGAGTGAGGCGAACGAAATCGGGAGGAAAATATTTTGCGGAGATTCGAAACCCTAAGAAGAAAGGTTCCAGGTTTTGGCTTGGCACTTTTAGTACGGCGGAAGCTGCGGCGGTGGCATATGACCGTGCCGCGTTCAAGATGCGCGGGGGCAGGGCTCTTCTTAATTTCCCACTCAACGTTGAATCTGGATACTATTTCGATCCCCATTGTCAATCTTACACTTCATACGCGCCATCAGACTTACCAAATAAAAGGAGAAAAAACGGCAAAGATAAAAAGAGCACTGCAGATTCATAAGAATTTCTTAGGTTGAATGATGCCTATTTCGCCTCTGTGTCAGAATTTCAAAATGATGATAATCAATATGCCGAGATTTAGACGAAAAGTTTTTACTAGATGAAAGAGATTTGTTTATGGAGGTTTGGGTAACCAGGATGATTGTGACTTTGATCTATGGGCTTTATAGCTCTAGCTCTATAAATTTTTAATTGGATTGTGATTGTAAATATGATGATTCTACAGTTTATAATAGTTTTTGAACAAGTTTTCTGGATAAAACAGTATTTAAGTTTGAATCATATGATATGATTCATTATCAATTATCAAAATAAATAAAAAAATTTAATGATTACTTGATTGTTTATATATTTAATTTTCTTTTAAAACCACATTTGTTTCTTTTAACTCTGTTTTAGTCTCAAGCAAAATTGTAATGAGTGTAAGAAGGCTTGGATACTGGGTTTGAAAAGGGGTCCAACCATTCCTTATGTAACCAACCAAGAAGATTGTTTTTTTCTTAGCAAAATAGAAACCTAATTTTGTCTCTTCAGTTTAAGAAAAAATTGCTCTTTAAAAACTTGTGAACAACTGTTAATTTGCAATAACTCACAAGAAACTAGACAGATATTTAGATATATTTTACACTCTCTCTAGGCGTCACAAAAAGGTATCTATCCTCGAGGTTGGAGAAGAGATGCCAAACTAGAATATAGAAGGATTTTAGCTCTAAAAACTCTAAACCACATATTAGTGGTCGTCAATTTTTAAATTGGAGACAAAGAGTCACCATCTAAGTATTTAAAGCGCTTTAACTGTTTAGTTGGCCTCAACTTTCAATACTTGGCTGCCATTTCTATACTTGTTTTGGTGCTTTGGCTCCTCTCTTTCAGGTTACTGGATCATCTACAAAAATGGGTACAACTTTATGCTACTACTTTATACTCCTTATACCCTGTTCTCATGCTTACTGTCCATAATGTCCAGTGACTGTCCTGTATTATGTTTGGTACATTGGACTTACATGGAGGGTCTTTGTTTCATGTGATCGTTTTAAGTTTAGTCTAATAAAGAGTATTAACCATTTTAGCCATAAGTTTTTTTTAATTCAATTGTCTGTATTTTTTCATTAAATCAATTTTAAAAGATTTAATCTAAAAGAGGGGTAAAAATTTATTAAAGCAAGAAGAAGTATAGCATAAGGCCTTACACAGCCCTGTCAAACTCAACTAAATTGTCCAGCTCATGAGACAAATCTAGGGGTAATTGACCCCTATCCAGAATGTTCCAATTTTGCATATGATCAGAGGCCCACTTGGCCAAACAATCCGCCACAACGTTCCATTCTCGAGGAATATGATTGAAAGTAACCGACTCCAAAGAAGCACAAATAGTAAGAATCTGCTTAACAACCGAAGCTAAATGCCAGCTAACATCCTCTAAATCCTGCCTATTCAACAGATTCACCACCACTTGTGAATCAGACTCACATATGATCCTTCTCCACCCAAGCTGACAACCACACGTCACAACATATAAAATGGCAAAAGCTTCCATTAAGTTGTTAGTATGAAAACCTTTGTAAACAAAAAAGATAAATTGAAGAGTCCCAGAACTATCTTGCCCAACTCCACCAATGCTAGCAAGACCAGGTTCCCTAAGAAGAATTTTAAAAGATTATTTGTTTAGCAAATCGATCATATTTATTGATTCATTAGTAGAATGAGAAACTAATTATAGATTCAATTGTTTTAATAGGGTAAAGAGATAAAAGTTGAGAAAGAATGAAAAACCAATGAAAAGATTAAAAAATAAGAATAGAGTAAAAAGGGGTTACCTACGTGCCAATGCATGTGATTGTGAATTGAAAGAAGCAAAGGTAAAATATGAAAACACAATAATATTGAGTAAAAAATGATTGTGAATAATAAAATTTAAGGTAAAAAAAAACACATATTAAAGTTACAATTATGTAAAAATTATAGAAAATAAGTACTAATTATAAGAAATCTATAATTAGTAAGGACAATGAAATAACTAAAAGAAAATTAGTTAAAGCATGAGTTATTGGTATAAGTGTTACTAATATAAAAATTCAATTATTTCAAGCTAAAAATAAATTATTTACAATTACAAGATAAATTTTATAGGCATATGTCTGTATTTGATTATTTTAGTCATAAAAGACAATCATAATTTGAAGAAGACCATCACTAGAAAAAAGAGGTTTTAGGCATACTATCAAAATTTCTATATAATTAAATTGTATATATATTTAGTTAATGTAATTTCTATTTTAAAAATTAATGCAAGCTTTAATATTTGAAGGAGAAACCTAAGAAAAAAAATAATCTCAATGAAAATGCTTCATAAGTAAACTTGATAATGAAATGTTTTTGAAAGAGAAAAAAAAATGTTTTACAGGAACTGGAGACCACAAAGTTTACAAAATAAAGAAAAAGTCAGTAAAGAAAACGTAGACTGAAATGCTATAAAAAAAAAAATAGTAAATGACCACAGCCATCAAAAAGGTCAGCGAACACCACATAACCAAAAAAACCAGCCAAAAATCTAGCAATAGCTAAATTTGTTTCTTTAAAAGATCTGCAGTCTCAGCTTCTAGATCATTCATATCCTGAACCCCCCTTTTTAAGATCTGAACCATCTGTGTAGTGGGAGGCTCTTTCCTTTTGAGGTTAGCCTGGGTTCTTTTAGAAATACCTTGGTCCTCATTCTTGCTTTCTTTTTTCGCTTCCAAGTCAACAACTAGCAAATCATGTTGCATTTTTTCCAGCTTTTTAGACATAGAGTTGATAATAATGGCTTTATGACTAGCCATTTTATGGTTTTGTTCCACAAATGTTTTTAAGTTATTTTTAATTTTAACCATTTCCTCTTCTAGAGACTTGTATTTTTCCTCAATGCCACCTCCTTTCTTACCAATACTGTTCTTATTTTGTTTCCCTTCTTCATTGCTGAGAGTGGTTAGCTTCAGCTCCAGCTCCTCCAATTTTCTATACAGAGCCCTGTTTCTTTGATTAAGGTCATTAATTTCTTGGTAGGCCCATTTCAAGACCCTAAAAAATGTCACTGATATCATTTCTAGCAGAAGCCAAAATGTCACCAAACTGAACCTGATCTAAAATGAGGTTAACATCACCTGGGTTGGGGGAGCTAGTAAATCTAGTACCTTCAAATCTGAAAGAGGCAGGAGGGGAGGGCAGAAAATTTCTACTAGCTTCAGGGTTCTTGGCTTTGTCTTCCAAGGAGTCCGCGGAGTAGGAGACCAACTTGTTGGTAGGGGAGCCCTTAAGAATAGGATTCTTTAAGGGTGCAGAGTAGTCAGGGAAGGTTTCAGGGTTATCTTTAGCAAGCTAGGGTTTTTTAGACTGGGTTTTCTTACCAGACATCTCAGAGGATAGGTGGGTTTCAACAATTCTCTACTGGTTTGGCTGAATATTTGAACCCCCACTATCAGTATCATTTAAAACACCAATTTAAATATTTATTTTCATTTTGAATGAAAAATAGAGAAGATAATAAAGAAAAGAAACAAAAGAGGTATTATGTTATTATTCTCATTTAGAATGATAATAATAGATGAAATAAATAAAATAGGCATTAAAATTGGAAAAGCAAATGAATAAAAGTTATAAGGATGTAATGACTATAAGAAAAGTTAGAAATATAATAATAATAAAAAATGATTTTAAGGTATTTTATTTGTGCATCTATTTAAACAATATGGAGAAATATGATTTAAATTGTTTTATGTATTGAAGAGTTATTTAACTTTTTTATTTACCTACAAATATTTTACAATTTTTTATTTACTCAATAGTTATTTAGCTTTTCTTTTATATACTTAAAAATTGTCTTATATTTTTAATTTATTTACATAAGATTTATTTTATTTAGTTAAAATCTATTTTATAGTTTATACTATTTTAAAAAAATGTTGGTTCTAAATATTTTACAACATTAACATCATTACTATATATTAAACTTTTTTTAAAATATTAATAAAAATAGAGAATTAAATAGCTAGAAAATAATTAGAACAAAAATAAAAGTAATGCTAATTAGATAAGAGAATAATAAAATATTAAAATACAAAATAAATTAGATAATACAATATAAACCTTATAATTTAAAAACACCAAAAAAATAAAATTCTAAAAAATCTAGATATGAAATTAAAAAATATTATTATATTGCAAAATGATAAGTTATTTGAATGTAGAGTAAAAATAAAAAGACCAATAATCAAATTAATTTAACAAGACTAATATGATTATCCAAAGACCAAAAAAAAAATGGGGTTTAGAGGGAGAGGAAGGGAAGGAAGTGAACAGATGAACTAATGTGGACACTATGAACAAACAACAAGTAATGAGAATGCAATAAGAAAAAATAATAACATAGACCTATAATGCATGTTAGTGAAATTATGAACTAGTATGATATATCTAAATGTATTTACGTTATCTTGAAGGAAATTAAACCTTGATGTAAGATTCAATAGCCTCAAGTCATTAATTTTTAGTTCGTAAGGTGTGGACTTCTTAGTTGTTCCTTCTGTATATTATTTAAATTTAGAAAATTGTAACATAATTCATGTATTCAACTCTAAATACATGTTCAATAATTTAAAATTTTATTTTATATATTTAAATGGGAACATTTTGTATCATTTAATTTTAATATTAAATTTATTTATTAATGAGATATAAAAGAAATAAAATATAGAGGTTGAGGAAGAAAAGGGGATAGAAAATCATAATCTATAAATTTATATTAGAATCATAATATGGGTAATTAAATAGATTCTTAATAACTATCCTTTATTTGACTAAAAATTATGAAAACTACATAAAGAAATTGCAAGACTGAATGAACGTTTTAGGCTATAGAAGAGCCACCAAATTCCTAAGAATGACACAATTAAATGATATATGTCATAACTAGAAAATTGTGGTTCAAATTACCTTATTATTAGCAACTATTTTGATAAATAGAACCTAAGATATATTACACTTATTTACTACAATTTATAATAAATTTCCACTACTTGTGCAAAAAACCATGACATAAGTTCTACAATAAAATTCTTTATTATAGAATCCCACAAAAATCAATAACTTTCTCTCATTCAAAATGTGCAATTGATGACCTCTTGTAGATGAAGATTCTCAAAATTTAGTTTAAAATCAATGGTTGATATTTATGCTCAACTAATGTTCAATATTGAATTTTGTAAAATATTCCAACATCAATTATGTTTTCAACACATTCCTTTTGTGATAAGCTATCTAGGTCTAGTAATAATATGAGAACTTGCAATAGAAACATGATATCCAATAGAATGTGTAGTTCGACTATGCGAACCCACAACTTTCAATGATTTGTCTAGTTAGACCATGAAAACCCATAGCTTTAACAAGATGTCCAATAGTATTTTCAAAACATGATTTGTAGTTCGACCATAGGAACATGCAATTTTAATAGCATTTCCAATAGGATTTGCAATTGGATCATGAGATTCCATAGTTTCAACAAGATGTGCAAGAGGACATTCATCTACACGTGGAAATGGTGGGTACAGGAAATTGAATCTATTTTAGTTGAAGTCTCATGGTAGAAAAATATTGATAGAGATATATCTGTGTTTTGTCAAAAATGTGTACCAATTAAGGAACAAGTGCCCAAATAGAAACTCATATCCATATTTAATGTGTAGCCCAATTATTGTTTTAAATGGGTACATTTTTTTAGAAGAAATAGGTATGTAGTTTGAAATAGGTATGTGTTTTACAAAATGTGGATGCTAAATCCGCAAATATTTCAACCTCGATGAACATTAGTAATAATGCGAAATCAAATACAACAAATCAAGCATCCATATGAGATATTGAATCATGCTAAATAAAAAAAGTGATACCAAAGAAACTAAGCATGCTCAAACCTATCCCATAGTGGATTGGTGCTTCTTTGATGTGGAAAGAAGCCCTTTCCCAACCCTTGATAATACCAATGATGAGGATGCAATGGACAAAATCAGTTCACAAATGAAGAGAGTGACTTTGCATGAGATTGTAGATCAAATTGTGGAGTTGTGGAGGAGTAAACCAATGGAGATGATCTTTATTTATAGAATAGAATGATATAAGAATGCCAAACATGGAGGATGTGGGACTAAAAACAAGCCAATGAAAAGAGGCCACTTGTCAACTTGTGAGTGGTTGAGGAATAAGCACATTTTGGTCAATGTGCCAAAGAGGGGGAGATTCAAATTTGAATTTGAGATATAAATGTTCAGTTTGACCTTTGCAAGAGACATGTAAGAGCCATGTAAGACCTATTAAATGCCTTGTTGGATGTACATTTCAACTTTCTTTTGAATTAAAATTTGAGGGAATATTCCTCAAAGATTCCATGTTGATGGAAAATGCTGATTTTATAAATGAATTAAAATGATTTATTGGTGCAAGTGGGAAAAGCTAGAGGATGTGATGGGTGGTTAGATTAGTTAATCAGGATTAGCTTAACTTAGATGATGATTATGGGATTTTGACCCATTTGACTTAAATATTTTTATTTATTTAAATCAAAAGGGATGGAAGGTGATTTCAGATTTAATTAAATAAATGTTTGATTTATTTAATCAAGGAGGGTGATGTCAGGATCAAATTTGATTATTTAATATAAGTTGGTGACTTTAGGAGATTGATAAATAAACTTGATTTATTTGATGAATGGATGAATATGACCTAATAAAATGTATGATGCTAATTTTGCATGTCCACATTTTGCCTCTCTTTGAAGCAATGTACTTGTTGCATTGGTTCAAAGAATAAACTTCCCGTGATCAAAATTCAAATTTTTTTTTATTTTTTTCGGTTGCCCCAGCGGAAAGAAGTACACTAGTACATTGCCCCCTCGAGAGATCGAACAAATTTTTTTGATTTGAGGGTCGATCTTGCAATAAAGAGGTACAAAATGGATGGTATGGATGATTGCGATAATGATGCAAATGAGTTGATGATGCGATAATGCCTATATGATTATGTAATAGATGTTTTATACAAATGTATGATTTATGAGATGATTAGACTAATAGATCTATATTATGATGATGACTATGCATGTGAGATGATATGTCGAATGTTGATGGTTTGTGGATGCAGGATGGATGCATGATGGATGCATTGGTGATGTTATGTTAGTGTGGAGAGAAGAAAGAAGAAATGAGATGATGACAAGAGGATCCAACAAGTCCATGATCTGACGAGAATTTACTAGAGATGATGATGATGATAGATGATGTTTTTCTTATCAGGGATTGGGATTTTAAAAGGGCTACTTACCTTATGTTTGATAACACACATAGGTGTGATGCATCAAGGTATAAAGAACTAGGATGGCGTTGCACGTAGTTAGATGGACTTTGACTTGACAAACAAATAGGAGTATTCTTGTTCACACTTGACATATGGAAACCTTGCTATGACATATGTAACAAAGCAAGTATTCACCAAGTTATTTTACAAGAACGTCCAACAAGCACAACAGACAAAAGATAATGATTGTTGCCCCATTCCTATCTCTCTAAATCCTTCGTTCGGATATCATCGAGAGGTCTTTGGAATGAGCACACTAAGATAAATCAAAAGAAAAGATCAAGTACACAAACAAGCCAAATGTTCTTCATACCTTGAGCTAAAGGGATGTGTTTTGATAGGATAAGAATCCAAGTGATATCCAAAATGATGCCCATTGTCAGAATGATATATCCTAGGACATGCATTGTATAGGATGATGATGGTTTGATAAGTTGATTGATAGGATGTTGATATAAGGTTGATTGACACGTTTGCGAGTGATCAAGAGTTTGATTTTGCGTCTAAAGGTTTGTTGTTTTGACTTTTATTTTACGATTGAAGCTTGCTTTTGCTGATTGTTGTGATTGTTTCTATTTGTTTTGCCAAAGGATGAAGGTGATGATTAGTTTATTATGAATGATTGATTATTTAGAGTGAAAGCGAAATGGGATGGATGTATTTTTTTAAAAATATTTGGATGTTTTCAATGTTTTATAATGTTTTGAGGTTGTTTTTGGTGTTTTCAAGATTTTACAAATGTTTGATTTTTGAAATTTTCAAATGTTTTGGGGTTTTTTGAGATTTTATGAATGTTTTGGATTTTGTGTTTTTGAATGTTTTTGGATTTTTGATGTTTTTTGAATGTTTTTAGATTTTGATGTTTTTGAATGTTTTTGGATTTTGATTTTTTTTTTAATGTTTTTTCGATTTTGATGTTTCAGGGGCTGATCAAAGATTAGCCTTGCCTACGTTTAAGCTCAAAGACGACGTAGTTCAGATTCCAATGTTTTTGATATTTTTTTATTTTTTGAGTGTTTTTGGATTTTGTGATATGTTTTGGATGTTTTTGGATTTTTTTGCATGATTTTGATGATTTGGATATGGACATGTGTGACGATATCAGTTCTCTATTTTGGATTTTGCTGAAAACCAAGCTAAGGTTGATTGATCAAATTGATGGATTGATGATGATGATAACATTGTTGAGGATACACAACAATGCATGGATAGTGTTAAGCAACACAAGGATATCCTAAGATGATTAATTTTGATTGGATTTGATTGATCATTATTGGTGAAGCTTGATTTTGGAACAAAATTTGTTCGAATGATTTGATGTGACATTTGAAGGGTACGTTTGATGCAACTGATATTGATTGTTTGGATCAATGTTTGATTGAAAGATCAGGACTGTTAAGGAATTTCTTCTCGTCAAAATATGCCATGGGCTAGTGATTTAGATTTTGGACCATAAATGATTTGACCAATTTAGTTTCATGTCTTCCAATGTTTAGATTGTGACATAAGTTGGAGGATATAGATCAAGATTTATTCTCAAAGCAAGATGTAAATATATGCCCCTAGTGTCTAGCAATGTATGGAATGTGATGTGTGGATGCCTGGATAGGTGTACAGATGGATGGATATGGTAAGCATACAAAGGATTCCAAGGATTATCTTGTGATAAGATAAGGTGTTTAAATGACAAAATGTTTTATTGGATAATGCTTCATGGCTTAGATAACACTAGGTAGCATAGGATCAATGAAAACAACCCATGTCAAGACGTTTACCATAAGCAAGTGTAAAGTATGCCCCAAACTTTGTCAAGATCAAGATAACTTGGACAATGGATGAAAATGAATGGGTAAATGGTTCATGGATGAATGGATTTATTATGGCTAAGATGGATGGAATGCTAGATTTATTACGGATGGGATGAGATACTTTCTCCTGGAGTGGTGCACACAGATGCTCAATTGTACACATGATGCCTATTTTCCAGGTTTTCGTCATGGTCTTGCATAAAGTGCCGCACATGCAGTTTTCACTAGAGGATGATTTATTTCTTTATTGTTTTCAATCATTTTTTTGATTTTTTTGGATTTTCATTTTTTAAAATTTTTTTTTGGTTTTTCTGAAAGATTTTAAGCTCATGTAGAACCACCTTGTGGTGTTGATGTAGACACTTCTTTCATAAGGTACCATCGATATCCTACCTGAAGAAGTTGTTTTGCCATGATACATGCACTTGAATACAACTTTTGAGATTCTTGATCAGCTTCATTGATACCCGAATTGACTTTGTCTTTGTGCACACATCGTGATAGAGTGCCTTCAGAATCCTTATGATGAAGGGTCACTGCCAACACATGGTTAATGTAAGATTTGGATATTATGTGTGGAGGTGTGGATGGAGTGTGTTTAAGGATAAGAGATGGATTGGTTGACAGTTTGGAACCTTTGACTCTCCAAACTTCGAAAGATGAGCAATGATGGGTGGATTCAAAAGTGTGCATGGAATTAGGACCAATTGCTTGATACACTTTGTATGTCGCTTGAAAATCCTGCTTTTGCTTTTGTGGACATCTTTGATGGATACTTTTCCCTTTTTTATTTTTCCCCATAGTTTCTTTCACTGATGGAGATTGATCGCCCGATGATCTTTCTTTGTATTTTTTGGTATCCATTTGTATTTGATTTGTCCATCATGTTTTCTAGCTTATTTTTCTTTGATAACATTCTTGGTACTTTAATTCAATTCTTTCTTTTGATGTGTGTCCCAATTCGTGGATGGGGTGATGGGTGGATGAAGATTCATGATGTGGCTGGTTGTAGTATTGACATCAATTTCATCATAAGGATTCTTCATGCTCCCTATGTTGACATTTTCTTGAGACGAAGTTGCCCCCAATATTGTGGAAGTAGTACTTTCATGCTTTGATTTTGCCTGTTCCAAGAGCTCTTGTTTAGAATGCATTCTCTGATAAATGACCACTGTAGATGATTTTATTTTGATTGGATGCTCTATTGAATTCAGAATATACTATTATGTCTGGATTGTTTCCTTGAGTGGATAATACTGAACATCTCTATTCATGATGTCCTTAGTCTGGATTTTGGATATATTTGATCCTGATGTTGACAACTCTGTTTGGTTGTAGGAATCAATAACCTACTCCTTTTGTATAATAATATCAGGAGTAAGGGAATCATGTTCTAAATGAAGATCATCTACATGTCCATCCGTGGAAATTATCTCATGGGTAGATGGAGTATGTGCTACATGGATATGATCATCTTTCATAGATAGGAGAGTGTCCATTAGATTATGTAGTATCTTGAAGATACAAATTTTTGATCTTGAATGATTTCGGAGTTGCTTTCAATATGCTTTGGATCAAGATCTTGACATAGGTCAGTTTCAGAGGATGGATTGCTTACAAAGGGTTCTTGGATGTCATCATTAGACATGGTAAGTGGTTCAATATCCTCAAGTGTTGAGTTCAGGGTTCCTTCAGTATCTATAACCATGAGGTCAAAGGGGGTCAACATGTCTTGAAAAGGAGCACTTATAGACTTTGGTGAAAGATGTTGATCATGCTTTGGCATAAATTATTGAGATATGTCCTTTAACTCATAAGTCGATGTAGAGAAATTTTCAATATGATCATTGGTTGATGGATCATGCATTATGTTGATAGGATCAAATAATCCTAATAATCCTTGAAATAGATCACTAAAAAGTGGCTCTTGACGTATGGTGAGTTGATCATTGGATGGGGTAAAAATGCCTTCAATATGCTCCTTAATTGAGAGATCTTGAACATTGTTTTCAACAATTGTGGCAAAGAGATTGTGAATGCCTTCAACCATAGAGTAAAATGATCTTGACATTTCTTGAATTGGATCATTGTTGGGTATTGTTGGTGGATTTTGATCATGATCAAAAAGTGACTCTTGATGTATGTTGATTTGATCTTTAGATGAGATAGAAACATCTTCAATGTGATCTTTGATGGATAGATCTTGATCATTGCTTTCAACAATTGTGGTGGGGATATTGTCAATGCTATCGCCAGTGGTTGAATGTTCATCATTATCCCCAATAGTTATCCTTTTTTGTGCTTGTGCTTGTGTTTTTTGGGTAGCTTGAGAGGCTTGGGCAACTTGAGAGGCTTGTTGCACTTGTTGAGCTTGTGTTGCTTGTTGCATGGCTAGATATTGTTGGATGGCCTTTTGGTAGGCCTGGTTAGCTTTTAGTGCAATGTTATATTGTCTTGCTATGTTTGGTTTTGATGGTAGTGGTGGTAGATTCCAAATCACATTGGATGTAGTGACAAGTGTTTGAGATACGCTCAGAGCGATCATGGTAGTGAGGGGTTGAGATGTGATGGGTGTGAGAGTGGTGGTTGGAATGATTAAAGGGATAGTGATGGTCGGAATGATCGAGGTGATAGATCCTTGAGAGACCAAATTTTGATTTGTCAGGATTAATGTTGTCATTTGATTAGATACCATCTGTTGGTGCGATGTCGATGGTATATTCAAAGGATTTGATGTGATGGCTTGATTGGTGTTAGGTGGATTGACTTGGATGGAGTGATTGGTGCTAGGTAAAGGGGGAAGCCCTAAACCAAGGAATGATGTTGATATGGGTAATGGTGGTGGAGATGTATCTTGGCGTAATGACTCAACTATTTTGGTAAGTGTAGCAATTTGATCTCACCAAATCTGATCTTGATTTTGATCTTGATTCCCTGGATATAGTTGATTTGGTTTTTGTTCAAGCAGATTTGGGATGTATACTTGCAGTTTTTGAATGGGATCATGGACAAATTGATTTTGGACAATGTTCTGATTTGGGATGATGTTCAGATTTGGTATGATAGGTTGAAATTGAACATTTTTGATGTTGGGAATCATATTGCCTTGATTTAGGTAACTTTGATTTTTCATGGTGTTACCTTGACTTGGATCAATACATGGAGTTATTAACATCTTGTTTGGACTTTGAACAACATTTGTATGATTTGCAAACATATTTATCCCAAAGTTTTCTGGATTCATGTTTGGTAAAGTTGTACTTGGTACATTCACATTTGGCATGTTGGGATTTGATGAGATGACATTGATTGTTTGATTGATAGATTTGTAGTTTTGGATTTAGATGTACCATCAGGAAAGGTGTTCCAACCTTTTGACTAGGCATACTCACATTTTTTGTACCATTGAGGTTTGTAGGAGACAACGATCCCATGTATGGATTGTATAAATGTGAGTTTTGAAAATCATCTGGCATTATAAGGCTTTGATAGTTTGGTTGACTTGGATTACTCATGATGTATGGATCAAGTTTATATTCCATGTTCATCTTGTGTTTTGACCTTATTGACCTCTAAGGTGTTTAGGACCAATGATGAGATGAAGGATGAAAAGGGGAAATGATATGAGTGTTGAATGTTTAAGGACTTTGGATCAATGCTAGACTTAGGCTTTGATTTTGGTTGGTTTGATTTGGGTAATGAACTTGTAAACCCTAAGATGTTAGATAAGATCTTAGGGTGAATTTGTTCAAAGGATTCCTTATTTAATTAAAATGTATGAGAAATGATGCGTTCCCATACACCTAACTAAACAAAGTGATTTTGATTTTGATGATTTACCCAAGTCTAGAATGATGTTTCCAAAGCTCTAAAGTTGTTTGGTGGGATGGATTTTGATAAATGTTTGGGATGGGTGAAATGTTTTATTTGATCCTAAATGAACCTAGGAAGGACTTGTTTTCGAGACCAAGATAGTGAAGAACATTCCTTTTTCTAAAAGTAATTCAAAATCAAAAGACCCATGTTTGCATGAAAACCATACAACCAAAAGATGCCATGCACATATGTGGGGTCCAATTGATTTAATCTTTGCTTAATGGATTCTTTTTACCACAAACACACTCTTGATTAGATTTTGAATCTAGATGTCTAATGTCTCAACTTTCCCCTTATCCCACAAAGTGTATTATGCGAAATCCAAGGAAATTTGAGGCAAGAGTTACCTATAGTTTGACCTTAGTAGGAGAAAATTGAGATGAAATAAAAATGCTTAGAAGCCTCTAAGGATAAAATCCCAAGGGCAAGAAATAGCATGTGAATTTGTTCAAGGATATTTGCTTCTCTTAAACAGTTTGAGATTTGATGCTCATGTTGAATGTTGGTTTTCAATGTTTTCGATCAAAGCACTGTGTTTCCAAACCAAGAACAAGTACAACCCTATGGATGTGAAAGACAATATTTGTTGGATTCCCACTTGGACAAGTCTAGCTACGCTTATCTTTAGTGAATGGTTAGATGCTTGACTCCACTAGCTCCCCTCCACGGCTCATTAACGTCAATTGGGGCAGCCAAGCATCAACACCCATGAAACTCCCATGGCATGCTTTCCATTTCTACTAAAAGATCATAAAATTGTGGGGTGGCTTCAAAACGACCATTCTTGCACCAACAAATAGATCAAGGATTTTGGCAATTCTAAAACATGGGTTTTAATAAGGACTTTCCGTTCATGGAGATTGACTGATACGGCAAGAGTCCCCTTTCGGATCCATCTCATTGGAATCAACTGCATGATATTGGCGTTTACTCCAATACCCACATTTATATCCTAGTTGGAAATACTCTTAGCTTTAGAGTGTTACTAGTTGAGTCATTCCCTTGGGTGAGTACTTTTTCCCCAAGGCAGGCCCTCTAGGATAAAAAAAAAGCGAGTAAAGACAAAATTCGTAACTCGATCAATCTTTGATGGCAACAAAGAGAGAGAATATACGTGATAATGCCCCAACTCACACTCGCACAAGATCTTGTTTAATTTTAAATCCAAATCGAAGTGTGGAGATGATTTCTTTATCTCATCATAAAGTCATGAAAAAGGCCTTTTGATTCTCAAGATCACTATAAAGTGTGAGAGAAGCACATACGTCCTTTTTCAATGCCTTTAGTTTAAGTAAGCCTTCATGAAAAAAAAATTTGCACTTGTTCTTTTTAAATCCACAAAGAAAAATGTGAGTTATTTTTAAGCACCAAACGACGAGTGAGAGATATTTTGTTTAATCAAAGAAACAAAAATATAGTAAGTTACATTCCTAATGTTCATTTTAGCCTTTGCAAGAAGAAATTGAAAGATTCTTTTTAAAACCAAATGACATTAGTGTTATAAGAAAGAAAAGATAACAATTTCTTGAAGAAGTGTTTAAACAAAAACTTAAAGTGTTTAAAAAAACTTTGATCTTTCACAATATCATCCTCATGCTTCATTTTACTTCTTCACTTTTCTTTGTTCTCCTTCGTTTTCACCTTCATTGTCCTTCGTTATCCTTCGTTATACTTGTTTTCCTTGCTTTCCTTGTTTTCGTTTGACACCTATTCCATATTGGATTGGTGTCAAATGTGCAAATGACCCTTTCCCAATTCTTGCTAAAACTAAAATGATGCAATGCAATGGTTATGAGCAAAATTAGTTCTCAATTTAAGAGAGTGACTTTGCATGAGATTGTAGATCAAATTGTGGAGTTTTGGAGGAGTAAACCAATGGAGATGATCTTTATTTATAGAATAGAATGATATAAGAATGCCAAACATGGAGGGTGTGGGACTGAAAACAAGCCAATGAAAAGAGGCCACTTGTCAACTTGTGAGTGGTTGAGGAATGAGCATATTTTGGTTAATGTGCCAAAGAGGGGCAGATTCAAATTTGAATTTGAGATATAAATGATGAGTTTGACCTTTGCAAGAGACATGTAAGAGCCATGTAAGACCTATTTAAATGCCCTGTTGGATGTACATTTCAACTTGATTTTGAATTCAAATTTGAGGGCATATTCCTCAAAGATGCCATGTTGATGGAAAATGCTGATTTTATAAATGAATTAAAATGATTTATTGGTGCAAGTGGGAAAAGCTAGAGGATGTGATGGGTGGTTAGATTAGGTTAATCAGGATTAGCTTAACTTAGATGATGATTATGGGATTTTGACCCATTTGACTTAAATATTTTGATTTATTTAAATCAAAAGGGATGGAAGGTGATTTCATATTTAATTAAATATTTATGCTTGATTTATTTAATCAAGGAGGGTGATGTCAGGATCAAATTTGATTTATTTAATATAAGTTGGTGATTTTAGGAGATTGATAAATAAACTTGATTTATTTGATGAATGGATGAATATGACCTAATCAAATGAATGATGCTAATTTTGCATGTCTACACAAAGAAATGGATTCCCATTTTAAAACAAATAACTATTTGTATTTAGACAATGTAACCATTCCTTTTTAGGATGGGTATGCAATTTAGAGTAGGTAAATCTTCAACAAAATTTTAAATTTAAAACCTTTTTTTTATGCTTGGAAAACGATCCCTTATCCTTGGATTTACAAGTACAATGGCATGTTAATAGGAAGAGAAAAACTAACTTTAAGAATATGATGATTATTATTTTTTATAAATTTAGGACCAAATTATAATCCATTATAGGTGACAATGTCTAGTTTTCTAATATATAATTTATTTTCTTCTATTGAACACGTCTTTGTATTTATTATTTTTTCTTATAAAAGGGACACATAAACATGAAATGACATATATTACCATTTTTAATAATATTTGATTTTGATATTTTTTTGAAAACAAAATATGTTTAACCAATTTAGGCATCATCTCTACATGATCAAAATAAATTATTTAATTATTAGTTTAGTTCAAATGATTTTTTTCATACATGAGAGTTATAAAAAATGAATTAGGGCTAGTAAAATTAATTATTTATCAAAAATGTAAAATAAAATTGAAACCAAAATTCAACATCATATGCGTCTTTTCACAAAAGGAGTTAAGGGTTTTTATAGAGTGAATTGTGTTGACCATGCACATGCATATTTTGTCCCAAAACACATTTTTTTAAAAAACAATCATTGTACATCCTATACAAAATAAACTTTTATCATCTCGATATAAGACCAAATTATATAGTTCAAAATTAGAAACAAAATCCTACATTTCATGTTTACAATTTGAAAGAAACATCATGATATCCTTCCATTTTTTAAATAATAAACACAAAAATATGCCTTTATGACCGATGAGTTTTTTGTCACTTCTCTTGTTTTGTCCCTGCTATCGAGCTCATCCATGTGTCGCACGTGCAAACTTTTAAGTAGGTTATGGCTTTCTATTCGCATAAAGGTGCAACCTTTCTTAATATCATTTATCTTTTGTACTCAGAGGTTGACATGTTCCTACATTATGGGGTTTTTACCGAGCAGCTCTAAGCAATTTTGTAAAATACATACCTTTATGCCACATGTCCCAATCAATTTTTTGTCAGTGGGATGTAAGGAATGTCGGGGAAAAGTTTTTTGGGTGTGCCCTATCAATAAGTGAAAATTTAAAGACACTAGGAATTCCCTGAAGGATCGTGAATGCCATCTTCTTCTAGTCATCACCCACCCAATGTTTTCAAGTGATCAGATTTGTGTCAAATGAGGTTTTTATGGTGTTGCATTACTTTTGACAAAAGTGAGATATTTTGTAGCAATCCAAGCTCTAGCTTAGCAAATTTCACATATATTTAATGAAAGGAACTAGCTTGACTAGTTTGAGTTTCATTTCAATTGGTGCTTAGAATCTCAAACTTTATTACTTTGTGCATTCATCTAACATAAATCCAATCTTAAATGCATTTTTTGAGGTGGTGGATTTAACACTATTGTTTATGTTTTGTATTTTATGTTTAGGTGGTGGAGATATCTTTATGCTTTTTTGCTTCTCTTGCTCTATAAAGGGAATTTTTGAGCCTCTCAAAGAGTGGAAGATCTATTACAAAATTGTTTGTTATTGTCCTATAATCAATATTTTGATCAATCTTAGAGATAGTGTCTAGTCCTTAACATCTAACCTTTACATTTCACATTTTTTTCTAGAATTTAAATTATTGAAAGAAGAAGCTTATTGGGCTGTACCTATTTTTCCTTTATCATATGTCTCATTCTTTACTTATATAAAGCTTATGCTCTATGCCATATATTTTTTAGACATGATCTTGATGATTGGTCATTCTTTAGTTGTTCAACTTTTGTGATATCTAGCCTAAATCTATAGCAAATTGGATCATGTTTTCCACTCTTTCATTTTATACAAAAGTTGTGTTTGGTTTTATTCTATGCTATTAAGTAAAGGAATATTTTTAAAGGATTTGAAACACTAAACAATATAGTTCTTTATTTTTTCATCCTTTGTTGAACCTTAGTGGACACTTCCAGCGAGAGGATCTAACTGTTTGCTCTCTGCTTATATAAGCCAAGTAGTAGTTCATTTTCCTCTCAACAATGAAGGGTTTGTAGTACTATGTGTTCATTTTTTTGGAGTGGATATCCCAATAGGGGTTTTGAAATGTTGTAAAAACTTTTGGTGCATCACCTTAGATAGTTTTTAATTCTACATTCTTTCTTCCCCTTTTTCCTAAACCAAGAATGTACTAGAATAACTAGGATAATCACTTGATAATTAATTATTCTTTAATTAATTATTAAGTCTCTTATTACTTTAGTTCATTTATGTTAAATTTAGGAATGCTTTTTTATTATTAGTTTCAATTAAATATATGACAAGTTGTCTCATTGCATGAGATTAGAACACTTGTCACTATCTAGTCAAATCCTCATCTAGGGTTTGTTTTTGCATGATTTTATATAGATTTCACATTCATTGTAATAATTCAATTCAGAATCATTCAGGTTAATACATTGCATATATCAGTGCTCTTCTAGATTCAGTCTTTCCTCTCTTGGTTGCATAGAAAATTAGTTTCTTTGATCTTTCTTTTTTGATAGGATAATTGCTTGTAAGTGATTTATGGGTGTTGTTGAGTTCAATCATCAACTTCAACATGGTATCAAAGCTCTAGATCTATAGCCTCCTATCTAGATTTTGAGAGATCCTATATTTTGAGAAAAATCTTCTAATTTTTTAATCTATTTTCCCAAAAAAATTCAAAGAAATTATCATGATCATCAAATTTTCTTTTTTTTATTTTTTTGCAAAAAGCAAGAAAAGAAAAAAAAGCAAAAGAAAAGGAAGGAAAGAAAATATTTTAAAATATTTCACCACCCACTAGCCACCAATTAAGGTTTTTCTCCTTTTTTGATCTATTTTTCATAAATTAGTCATAACTTGAACATACGATGTCAAAATTAGGCAAACGAGATATTGTCAGAAAGATGGTTTCAAGCTCTTTCCATTGAAGTAGGTCAAAAATTAGATTTTGTTGCTCGTTGTTATTATCAGTCAAAGTTAGATCTTCATTTTGTTCTTTTGATCTCAATAAATTTTTGTTTGTATCTTTGATTTTCATGATTCAAGTGGCATTAGAAAGGAATTTTAGAGCTCTTTTTCTAGAATCTATCCCAGGTATAATTTATTTAGTATTTTATTTTTCCACATTTTACTTAATTACATGGACATCTTGGCACCTAGAAAGGATCTATTTGTGTAGGATGACAACATTTAATTCACTTTATCGGTACTAAAGTTATTAGTTTCTATTTTTTTCATTTGAGTGAGTATCATGGGTTTTTCTGCTCATCCTTTCCTGATCAACTTTGAAAAGGATAGCTATGAGTGTTGGAAAAATGACATCTTGGCACATCTTAGGTGGCTCAATATTTTTTCCTACTTGTATGTAATCATACCTATACTAGACACACCAGGGAGTTTATCAACATGGGGCATCATCAGAAATCATATTGTAGGGGTTATATGTTATAGTGTTGATCTTGACACTATGTGTGTGTGTATCAAACATTGAATGTCCCCAAATACTTTGGAAACAACTTTGGGAGATCCGTGGAGACCCTCATATCTCTCCATACCCAAAGGATCCTGTTGCAAATTGTCTCATGGGTGCTATCATAATAGTGGTTTACAATTCCTGAGAGGAACGAATTTTAGCTGAAATCACATATTTTTAGAAAATATAATGATTTAAGCCTTAAAAAGTTCCATTTTAAGGATTCCAATTGAAGAGGGTTTGATCAAATCACCTTAGATCAAACCCCCTTGGATAGAACCTCGCTAGTTTTAAACCATACCTATAAATGCGTCTCCTTTACACCTATCAAAATGCTGATAAAAAATCACTTTTGATTTAGATTTTGGGGGATCAAATGAATTCATTTAAAATTTATTTCAAATGATTATGGCATTCCTCAGAACAAGCTATCCAATGAATATAATTTTAATATGTTTTGGTTTTGTTATGTATTTGTTTTTTAAAGTTTTATTAAACATAGGTTTTTCATCGAAAATGAATTTCTTTTTTCTTCACATGTGGAAAAATAGAAGATTATCAAAAAATTTGAAAAATATGAGTGCACCAGATATTGAAGTCCTTGATCCAACAAAAAATTAAATTAAATTTTGACATATGAAAAAGTTACGCAGTTATGTCCGCTGTGTCTAAATTGTAATTTGTTTGACTTTGAAACTTGATTAAGGAAAAAATATTCAATAAAAAACTATCTAACCAAGTGGAAGCACTAGATATCAAAGTTACAAATCTAAATTTGAAAGAATTAGAATTTTATCCTTCATGGAAAAAAGTTATGCGTTATATGGTGTCGTCACTTTTTAAAAATGTTGTTTTCTAAAAAAATCAATTTTCGTGGGAGATGGAAAAGAAGTGCAATTTGATTCCAAAAATTTTTGAAAAAAATATTTTTTTAGAATCTACAGAAAAAATTTGATGAGACTCTAGTTTGCACCATCTTCAAATTCCTCACAGTTTAGCCGCTATAGGTGCCCGAATGTGAAGATTTAGTTAAAAATAATAATTTCAGTGTCCAATTTGGCCAAAAATTGTATACAGATGCAGATTCCATACCCTCTGATGATGATACTTTAGCAGAGCTTGAGTATATCATAGGTCTTGCATGTTTTGATGGTTCAGAGACTGGTCTTCATGTTCCCACTCTATAGATCGAGACTACATCAAATTCTATTATTTTTTATTAGTTTGACATCACCACATCCTTGGCCCCTATTGATTTAGTACAACAGGACATACATCTTCCTGACATAGCTACTTGGATTCATATCTTACAGACATATCATCCTTATTTTTGGAGTCCTATATTGCATATTTGGAAGATTAATTTGAGGAAATTCATCTCCTCTTTGTTGATAGCCACATCAACACTATTGGCCCACAATATTCATCACCTTTGTAGATTGTTCTATATTAGTCTTTAAAAGATCTTGGATCGACAACATCGCTTTTTGACGTGTGGATACATGAGCAATTATTAGAGGCACACATTATTTGGATTTGGATTCTTGATTCACCTAATGGGAGAAATGTTATTTGTAGGTAGTGGATCATATTTTGTCTTTAGACATTCATCATTGGTGCAAGAGCTACATCTTTATTGAGGGATTGATATCCTCTTTTTATCTATCCTATTGGGGGGACATCTATTGTACTTGTGTGATAGAAGTAGTCCTTGGCATGTCACATTGAGTCCTCCTATCCTTTTTTCACTAGTGTAGTCATTTCTTTTTCTCTTTTGGAGAGGAGTTTTTGCCATGTGGTTTTCTTTTTTTTCCTAATTATGAGAGATTCATTTATTTTGTACATAGGTACGTCATCAGGACTTGTATCTGAGACCCATCATGCATCCATCATTGCATTCTACATTAGCATTTTATAGCTTTTTCCTAAGTTGATCTTAAGGGGGGTTGTTGGAGTAATCAAGAAAATCGCTTGATAATTAATTATTATTTCCCTTATTACTTTAGTTCACTTAAACTAAACTTAAGATTGATTCTTTATTATTAGTTTGAGTTAAATATATAGGAAAATTTGTCTCATTGCATAGGATTAGAACACTTGTCACTCTAGTCAAATCCTCATCTAAGGTTTTCTTTTGCAAGTTTTTATAACGCTTGCACATTCATTGTAATAATTCAATTCAGAACCATTCAAGTTAATACATTGCACATATCATCACTCTTCTAGATTCAGTATTTTCTCCCTTAGTTGCATAGAAAATTAGTTTCTTTGATCTTTATTTTGTGGTAGGATAATTGCTTGCAGATGATTTCTGGGTGCTGTGGAGTTCAATCATTAACTTTAACAAAATGAAGAGTCGAATTCTAAAATCTCAGAGATGATTCAATAGAGAACAACAAGTCTCGATCTACTGAATTTCCCATAAATATGTTTGGAGAAGTGTAGGCTTTAATGATTAATAGTAAACATAGAGACAAGAGAGAGTGAAAAGGTGATCAAGAAATAATATTCTCAAAGAGAGCATACAAGAGAGAATTCACATGTAGCCACTCGAGGTGGGAGAGAAGGCTCTTACAAATGTAGGGGAAAAATGTTGGTAAGATGAAAAAATTCACTCATGTGGCATAGAGGAAAATAAGAATATAGTGATGGTGATAAAATTATATGGATTTCTTAATTAAGTGGCAGAAAAATAAGAAACTATTTTCGATAAAAAAAAATTATGAATATTTGAATATAGAAGAATATATTTTTTTGTGGTAGAATAACAATGAGTTAAATCCAAAAAAAAGAAATGAGAAAGATGAAATTCCATGAAAGAAAGTAAAATATATCCCAATTGAATGTTGAAAGAAATGAATTTTTATTTTTGTAAATTGTTGATTTACAAATGGAACTTACTGTAGAATGTATGATTTCATCACTATCTCAAAATTTTGAATTATGCTCACAAAATTTATGAGTAAGAAGAAGGAGCATCCATCCTGCTTACCTCTATCCTAAGAGTTCTAGTTACAGATTGAAATCCTCATTACTCCAAAATTTATTGCCTTCATTGCATCAAAACTCTATGCTAGTTGAACTTAGAAGTCTAGTGCAGAATGGTATCATGGGGAAAATGGGTTTGAGAAGTAGAAAGAAAAAATTATTTAAGATTCTAGGTGACATATATTTTATTCTCAAAATTTTGGCATTGGGACCCACTTCCACCTTGCGCTAGTGGTTTGGGGATTCATATATTGTGTATTTTCTCCTCGAATTTTTAACTTAGAAGTGTAGGCAACATTCGAGTCTTTTTATGGTGATAACTTAAGAATGTGTGGAGCTGAGAAATGAATTCTATTTACGGAAGCGAAGCCTAATCATAGGTGTCTTTTTATGGTGGTGATAATCAAATCATGTTGGATTATTTTAGTGACAGTCGTGTATTCTTGATTTGAGTTCATTTTTGATGTTCTTAGTCACAACTGTTGTAGTCTAGAGGAAGTCACATGCTTCAGTAGACTCGGTTTTTTAGTGGTATCAGTCCTCAAGGAATCTCAAGTAGTAATCTAGTCTGGAGTTGAAGTAATTGTTGCATATAGTTTATTTCCAGTTTATTAAAATATCATTAATTGTTTTGTTATCAGTAATTGTTTTTTATAAAGGAAAAAATGGGTTTTATAGGGACCCGAAACCAGAGAGTTTACAAAAAGAAAGATAAAGTGTTATAGAGGCCAATACAAAAAGGATGCATCAAAAAATCCCATAAAGCACTACAACCACCAACCCAAGGCCAACAAGGGCCACCAACAAAACCAACCCAAAAAAACCAGCAACAAAGACAACCCGCAACTAAACTAAGGAGTTAAGAGCTTCAACAGCCTCAACTTCTAAATTGTGCTTATCCTGGGAACACTTTTTTAGGGCTTGAACCATCTAGGGCATGGGAGTCACCTTACTCTTCAAACTTGCTCTTGTCCTTTTAGAAATTTCAACATCCTCAGTCCTACTTTTTTCCTTATCGGCTTCCAAGTCCACAACAAGAGAACCGTGTTGATTGTTTTCCAATTTCTCAGTCATAGAATTAATGATAATGGAATTATGTTTCACCATTCTGTGATTGTGCTCCATTATAGTTTTCATTGTGTTTTTTATTTTGACAATTTTAGTTTCCTAGAACTTTACTTTACCTTCACTAACCTCAACCCCAGGCTTCCACATGTTTTCCTCATTCCTTCCACCCTTCGTGGTATTAAGTTTGTTGAATTTGGCTTCCAAAACCTCCAGCTTGCTATTGAGGGCCCTATTTCTTAGGTTAAGGTCCATAATTTCATGGAAGGCCTACTTCATAATTTTGAAGTAATCAACAACACCATTTCTGGCAATGGCCAAGATATCCCTAGGAAACTCACGGTCCTATTTAAAGTAATGATCATCAAGGTTAAGGTCACTTGGGAATCTCGGTTTGTTTTCTCTGTTCGTGGAAGGATAGGATGAGAAGGAATTCTTGCTAGCATCAGGAACCTCAGAGCTATCCTCTGGGGTATCCTCAAAGTAAGAGACCAATTTGTTAGCGGAGGGACCCTTTTGAATGGGATTCTCTATCCGAACAAAGTAGTTGGGGTTTATGTATTTTAGAGCAGAGCTGCTAGGGTTTTTGAAAATGCTAGACTACTTAAGCGGGGGTTTACATTGTAGGGTTTTCTTGTTACATTTGTTAGGAGAGGGAGGATTATCTTCAATCCACTTAGATTTAGGCTTATTGACATCCTCTGACACACTATCTTCAGTGTCGTCATCTTCAGAGGGTGAACCCGAGATAGGGTTCGATAAGGTCGACATATTTTGAAAATGTTCATAAATAAGCCTAATGAGACTAGTATGCAAAATTGATACTTTCTAGGATCCTTCTTATGGTCTTCCAGGCTATTTTTCATGGAACAATACAGATAGTAAGGTAATGAAACCCTTACCTTGTGGGGGAAATTGTTGAGCAAGGCGAAGTGGTAGCCGTAGACCCTCATGAATCTTCTATCCAGTGTAATGTATTCCATGATTATCCTAAGCACTTTCCTCCATAACGACTTAATTGAATCCGCTTCAAAGTAGCTATTGGAGACTTTTATTAGCTTATTCTTCTCCTTATCTTTCCTAGGAAATCTGATAATAGCCTTTGCCGAGAACTTTCTATCATGAAAAAATTTCATAGTCTTAGTAGACATTCCAATAACCTCTCGAATGAGGTTTTCATCCACCTTAACTTGCCTCCCAAAAAGATTAATTTCTCCATTCTTCCAATTTATCTCAAAGTACTCAGTGGCCTTCAAATTAGGCCCATGAAGCTTTTCAATGAAGGGGAGCAGCCCACCACACTCAATTTTTTCCCAAACCTTCAGGTTCCTCTTATGCACTTCATAACTTTTTGGCTCCACCATTTTCCTATCTCCACCCATAGTCACGAGCACCTCTTTGAAAACTCTACCAGAGCAAGAGTCCTGAGATAAAAAGCTGCAGTCAAATGATAAGGCCCACAAAATGTGCTGCCACATCCTACCAATTAAGATATTAAGTGCGGCCCCATAAAATCTAATGATGTCGAAGTACTTGACTTTGCTCTCTTTCATCATCTTAAAAAGTTGTTGTTTTCCCATGCGTGATATCATATTCAATTAAGGCCCTTACATTAGCTCTGAGACCACTGAGGTTCTGCCACGTGATCAACCCCTTTTGTTTCACCCCCTCATTAGCAAAATAATCAGCCACACTATTGGCTTCCCTAAACGCATGAGATATTTTAACTTTATCAATTTTGGTTAGAAGTGTTTTTTCATCTTCAATCCATCTCTTTATAGACCAAGAGGGAGGGGATTTTCCTAGGAGACAATCAATAATGTTTTTAGAATCTCCTTCAAGCCATATATTTTTATCATTCTAACTAAGGGCTAAATTAATCACTTGAAAGGCTCCAATAGCTTTTTCCACGTGATTAGTTTGAGATCCAAGGGGAATTTCCACCACCACTAAAAAATTACCATTTGAATCCCTAAAAACACCTCCACTTCCCACCAACCTCAGGTTTCCCTTAGCCGCACCATCAAAATTGGCTTTAATCCATCCGAACGGTGGAAAAATATAGCATACCCCAGTCCAGTCTTTTTTTGTAGGTTTAGAATCACTTGACACATCATTTTTAATCAATAATTGTTGCATATAGTTTATTTTTAGTTTATTAAAATTTCATTAAGGGTAAGGTCTTATGGAGGGGGTTCTTTAAATGTCTCCATGAATGTTGTTTAGTTTTTTTAGGAATATTTTAAAGTTTTTGGTCTCATGGATTTAATCTTGCAATTTTGCTTAAAATTTTAAGCTCCAAAATTTAATTTTGATAAAAAATAAAACATAAATGAAAATTCTCTTATTTTTTATTTTTTGATAAGAATTTAAAATTTTAGATGATAGACAAGTGGTAGAAAAAATTCCTAAGCTATAGGGGTAATTTCTATCCCCGCCTCAATTTCACAGTCCTAAAAGGTAGGGGCTGCTATTTTTTAGGAAAAGATTCCAATTAATTCCGTGGCACAATTTATTTTTCCATGGGACCTTCAACTCCATGAAAATAGATCCCCAAGGCCCCCCATGGGACCATACTATAAATGTTTTGTTATCCGTTATGTTGGTGTTATTTAAAATTTGCATGATTTTGTGTTAAACGATATTCGAGTTGGCTATCTATTATAATTTTAGATTTGCATCATGATGAATAAAAAAATGCTATCAAAGATTTAATTTGGAGATAATTAAATTATTAACTTTATATAACAATTATATCATTTTAATAAAAGAAATGGAGGCACACGAGTGCAGGCATGGGCGGGAAAAGAGGGATTTTGAAAGTACAAGCAATGGAAATGGAGGTGGACCAAGATCAGAGAAATCTTAGGCGAATCAGGAGTTGGCATCAAATAAGAAGCAAGGTGAGGTTGATCAGGACAAGGTGGACTCTAGAAACAAAATCCAGGTGGAACCAGGTGAAAAGGATATTCTGGCGGTTAATCCTATGGATTCCCCTACTGGTCAAAAAAATGAAAAAGCTAAAGATGCGGTGGGGACCACTGGCGGCATTGGAGGTAATTGTAAACCCTGGACTTCTCTATTTGGGGTAAAACCAAATGGAAAATCATCTTTCCCTCCGGTGCAAAATATCTCTTCCTAAGATAAAGGTAAGTTTGTAATTTCTGTGCCAAATTTGCTAATTGATCATAATATTGCTTTAATGGAAGGAACCCTGGTTGGGAAGTTTATGAGCCCTAGACCAAACATTGAAGTGGTGAGGGAGTTCATCAAAAATAAATGGAGAATGAATGGAAAAGTCTCAGTTGCAGCACTTCCAAAGGGGTTTTTTGCATTTGAATTCACTTGCAGAGAGGACATCTTGGCTATTAGAAGTGGGGGTCCTAGGGTTATAGGGAAATCTTCCCTGGCTCTAAAGAAGTGGTCATCTAACTTGGACCTTTCAGACTCCATTTTTGAGAATGTCCCAGTTTGGGTTAGACTTTCGGGACTTCCCCTAGAATACTGGAATGAGGATATCTTTTATGGTATTGTGAATTCCTTTGGTGAGCTCCTTTCTATTGATTTAATGACAGCTGCTAGAAAGAGGTTGGTATTTGCTCGAATATGTGTTGGGGTCTCTCAGAATGCTGACCTTCCCTCATCAATCGAGATCCAGTCAAAACTAGGGTCCTGGTTGTAAGATATAGAGTTTGAAACCATCTCATTTTCCTATTTCAAATGTAGAAAATCTAGGCACTAGGCTAAAAAATGCCCCTTAAATGCTACCAAAGAAAAAGAGAAACTAGTAAAATTCTTTGAAATCGGCATGGTGAAAGAAATCAGGAGGAGATAGCCTTGAAAATAAAGAGTCTAATGTTCATAGCACTTCTAATGAGGCTGAGGTGGTCATGGAAAATAATGGAGAGGATCCGTTGGAACCCCAACAAAAAGATCTTGTGAAGACTTTACCTATTAAGGAAAATGAATCCAATGAGGATCAATCGACTGGGGAAGAAAATTTGAACCATGATGCTAACCCCTTTTCCCACAAGCTAATCCCAATAGAGAAAAATGATGAGACCCCGGGTTTGGAGGATATTCCTATTCAGAGACTGTCCTTGGAGCTGAACATCCCTCTCCCTCTCCCTTCCTCTAAAGGTCTTTTTCCTCCAATGTATAGCACATTATGGATCCTAACTCCTTCGAAGTGGTTAAGGACTCCCTCAAAAAACCAGACCATTCAACTAAACTTTCTAGTAACTTCACATCTTTTTCATATGAATGGTATCTTCGATACATTACCCTGGGAACAAAGGCTCCTAACTGATAAGGAATGGAAATCTAGCAAAGATACGGATAGCCAGGAAGAGACTTCAAGTGGAATTTCTACCGGATCAAAAGCAAAGGCAGACTGTGGAGCATCAAAGAACTCTCGAGGGAAAAAATCTAGTAAATGGACAAGAGAGCATAATAGCTTTCAGGATATAGCAGATGGATCTCAGAAAACCATCTTGGAATACCTCAAATATGCTGGTAATTCATGGAGATAATGTCTTGGAATATCAGGGGACTCAATAGCTCCCACAAGCAGGACGTTCTATGCAATTTTGTTAGAAATCACAAGCCTAATATTCTTCTTATTTAGGAGACGAAAATGTTAAAGGAAAAAATAGAAAAGGTGAAACTATTTTAGCACTATAGTAGTCATGGAAAAAATTTAATCGGGGCTTCTGGAGGTATTGCTACCTTCTAGAATAGTCACATAATCAAAGGGGATCTAATTTTTGAAGGCATGAACCATATTGCTACTAGATTCACACATATTAGGGATAATTTTAGTTGGATCCAATTGAACATCTATGCCCCCAAGGGAAAAGGACTGAGAAAATCCTTTTGGATGGAGCTGGTTGCTTTTAGTTGGATTTTTGATAGAGAGTCTTGGGTTGTTATGGGTGACTTTAATACGCCCTTAACGAATGGTGAAAATTTTGGAGGTTCCCAGATCAAAGCGGAGAGCAAAGAAGATCTTCAAAGTTTCATTGACAACCAGGGGCTGGTAGATTTGGATTTACATGGAGCTTCCTATACCTGGCCAAATCACAGAAAGGGGATGGATCTTATATAGGTTAGACTTGATAGATCTTTAGTCTCCAATCATTGGTTTTTTTATTATTGTTGTTCTCTTAAAGCTCTCTCTAGGATTGGATCTAATCATTTCCCTATTAGTTTTGTTGAAGATCCTATTAAAAAGAAGAAAAATCCCCATTTCAAAGTTGAAAAAATGTGGCTCTCTCATCCTACTTTTAAAGAGGAAATTAGGAAATGGTGGAATATAAGTATTTCTAGCACTGCTATGTTTAGAATAGATAAAAAACTGAGGGAAGTGAAATGTAACTTGAAAAAATGGAAAAAAGAGTCCTTTGGGAACATCTTTAGGATCAAATCTGACCTACAAATGGAATTGGGGGAAATTCAATATAAAGTCTAGATGGAGGGATATTTGAATGATACAAGGGAAAGAGAGAATGAGCTACTCATTAAGATGCATGACATTATCAGAAAGGAGGAGGAGTTCTGGAGGCAAAGATCTAGAGCTTTATGGTTATCTACAAGTGACAAAAATACCAGGTACTTTCATCTACAGGCCTCAAAACATAGACCTATCAACAAAATATCTCAAATTGGTGTTAGGAGTAATAGGGGAGCTAGTTCTAACAATTCTATCCAATGACGGGTCGGCAGAGGGCTCAGTATTGTTAACACCAGATGCCTCAGAGTCAGGGGAATCTTCGGAGTACGAGATAATTTTTTAGCCTAGGGATTCTTATCAACAAAACTAGTTTTGAGGAAGGCGCTTGCTGGCTCAAGCACAACACAAGCTTTAAAAATAGGTGGGTTAGGGCTTTTCTTGCCAGAATGGACATCAGGCGGGCTAAGGACAGTTCTAGCTGGACTTAAATTGGGTAAAAAACTAGAGCTGCTGTGTTTAGTATCATCTTCCTCTTAGTCATGGGAGGCTTCCAAATTAGCAGGAGTGGGCATTTTTTGGTAATGCTCCACAATTAATCTAATTAGGCCAGTATGCAAAATAGGGAATCTTCTAGGGTTTTTCTTGTGGTCATATAAACTTTTCCTCAAAGAACAGAGAAGATAGTAGGGGAAAGAAACCCTTACCTTGTAGCGGAAATGGTTGAGCAGGGAAAAGTGATAACTGTAGACCCTGGTGAAATGACCATCCATAGTTATGTACTCCACAATAACCTATAGAATCTTTCTCCAAAGGGATTTGAAGGTGTCGGCTTCAAAGTAGCTATTAGCTATTTTCACCAATTTCAGTGTTTCTTTCTCTTTTTTTGGAAATATGATGACGACATCATTGGAAAAAACCCTGTCCCTAATTTTTTTTCCCATCAGTAGACATTCCCCTCACTTCATCTATCAAGTTTTCGTTGAGCTCAACTTTCCTACCAAAAAGGGTAAGATCCCCATTATTCCAATTTTTCTCAAAAATATCCATAGCCTCTTGATTCGAACCATGGAGCTTCTCTAGGAAAGGAAGTAACCCAGTGCTTTTAACTTTATTCCAAGCCTTAACATTTCTTGTGTGCATCTTATAGTTGTCTAGCTCAATTCTTTTCCTATCTCCACCCATCTTGGCAGACACAGTGGGGCAGACAGAGATGAAATCTTTACTAGAACTGGTCCCACCAAATCTAAGAACCCACAAAGTGTGCCAAGCCACCTTGCAGAGTAAGCAACTGAGCTTAGTACCATAAAATCTAATGATTGTGATGTGATAACTCCATCCTGTCCTCATTAAAGAGATGACACACCTCTTGTCCATGTGATTTATCATAATTCAATAAAGTGCGGACATTAGCACTTAGATCATTAGAATTTAGCCAAGCACTCTGATCATTACTCCTAACCCCTTCATTAGCGAAAAAATCAGTGATAGCGTTGGCTTCTCTATAGGCATGTGAAATTTTAATTTTTTCAAACTTAGCAAGAGTTGACGTGATCCCACAAAGCTGGTTTACAATTTATGGGAGGAACTATTTTTTGCTAAAATCACATATTTTTAGAAAATATAATGATTTAATCCTTAAAAGGTTCCATTTAAAGAATTCCAATTGAATATGGTTTGATCAAACTACCTTAAATCAAACCCCCTTGGATAGAACCCCGCTAGTTTTAAACCATACCTATAAAAGAGTCCTTTACACCTATCAAAATGCTGATTAAAAACCACTTTTGATTTACCTTTTGGGGGATCAAATGAATTGATTTAAAATTTATTTTTTGCAAGTATGTAACTATCCTTATTATAAGCTTCCCAAAATGTATAATTTTAAATAAATTTAATTTTATTATTATATTTATTTTTTATTTCTCGTGAATGTAGGTTTTTCACGAAAATCAAACTCTTTGTTCTACACATGTGGAAAAATAGTAGATTATTAAAAAAAAAATTAAAAATAATAGTGCACCAGATATTGAAGTCCTTGATCTAACAAAGAAAATAAAATGAATTTCAATACATACAAAAAGTTACACGTTATACGATCGCTATGTCTGAATTATAATTGGTTTAAATTTGAAACTTGATTAAAAGAAAAAATATTCAATAAAAAAATATCTAACCAAGTGGAAGCACTAGATATTAGAGTTATGAATCTAAATTAGAAAGAATTAGAATTTTATCCTTCATGGAAAAAAAGTTATATATACTGTGAGTGTCACTTCTTAAAAATGTTATTTTCTGAAAAAAAATAGTTTTCGTGGGAGATGGAAAAGGAAGTGCAATCTGATTCCAAAAATTTTGAAAAAAATATATTCAGAATCTATAGACAAAATTTCACAGAACTCTAGTTTACATCATCTTCAAATTCCTCACAGTTTAGCCGCTATAGGTGCCCAAAAGTGAAGATTTAGTTAAAAAAAAATATTTCAGTGTCCAGTTTGGCCAAAAATTATAAACCACTATTCTTGGATCACAAGATGGCATCATCAATCCAAGATTTTATTGTCCATGAGGGGGGGGGGGAATTTGCCACAAAGGCAATCAATAATATTTTTGGAATCACCTTGAAGCCATAGGTTTTTAAAGTTAAGACTTTGGGTTAAATTTATAATGTGAAAAGCACCAACAGCCTCTGCCAAGTGATTGGTTTTGGAACCAAGAGGAGAGGCCATTGCACCTAGAAAGTTGCCAAAGGAGTCCCTTATGACTCCGCCATAGCCCGCCACTGCCAGATTACCTTTAGCCTTACCATCAAAGTTAGCTTGACCCATCCATTAGGCGGAAAAGACCAACAAACACCCTCTCTATCCTTCTTGGCATTTTTAGGGGCACAAGGAAAATCAAGGCTTATGTTCCATTCCTTCGAATCGATATGGTCATAGGATGAGTGAGCCACTTTCTTGGAATTGCTAACCTTCTCAGAGATAGCATTGACATTTTCTTTCAAAAATTTGATAATTTTATCAAAAATAATATCCATCAAAGCTTCTTTATCTCTATAAATTCTATTGTTGTGTTCTTTCCAAAGATCCCAAGCAACATGAGGGAAAGAGAAATCCCATAAAATCCTAAGAATAGAATTGTGAGTTGGAGCTTTCCATTAAAGGAAGAAGTCTTCAATAGACGAGGGAAAAACCCATGAAAGATGCCAAAAACTGATTATTTTTTCCTAGATAGAGGTAGCAAAAGGAAAATAAAGGAACATATGACGCACTGAATCAGCCTCCATCTTACACAGAAAACATCTATAAGGTATTTGGAAGCCACATTTGCAAAGGTTATTAATCGTGAGCACCTTATTTTGGAGAAGGATCTAGAAAAAAATGTTAATTTTAGTGACCAAATGTTTGAACCAAGCCTTTGACCAGAAGGGAGGAGAGCCCTAGGAGGAAGTAATCTTGGCAAAGGTAGATGAAATATAATAGTTTCCCGACGGTTCATCAATCTAGACAAGACGATCTTCCAATTGATCAGGGCAAAGTCTAACATCTAACAAAGCAGATTGAATAGGAGCAAGAGCCTGACTGACAAGACACAGATCCACCCATTTTCCATTCACTTTGTAGTCTTTCACATAAGAACAAAAATGAGCTTTGCAATTCTCAGCCCACTCACTAAAGGAATCAATTTTTATAAAGGGCTCCTTGAACAAGCATCTATCCTCCCAGAATCTAGTTTGGTTTCTACTTCTAACTTGCCAACTAGTTCCAAAGTCTACAATATTTTCTCTGTTGATCAGATTATTCCAGTAGGTTGAACCTCTAGGAAGAAGATGGGAATCCTTCAAAATAATAAGAGAACAATTGTTCTCTAAATATTTGAAACTAGCTAGGATATCTATCCATTCACCTGCGGATGAGAAAATTCTCCATATTTGTTTTGCTAGAAGGATTTTGTTAACCATCCCGATTCTTCTAAGACCTAATCCTCCAGTCTTTTTTGGTTTGCACACCAGATCCCAACCAATTAAAGATAGTCTTTTCTTTTCTTCGACACCCGACCAAAGAAATATTTTTTAAATAATTTCTATGGAATCCGCAAACTTAGCAGGAATCTTAAAGAGGCTCAAAGCATAGATCAGAAAATTCTGAAGAGAACCTTTGAGGAGTTGAAGTTTTCCTGCTTGACTTAACAGAGCTCCTTCCCAACCAGCAAGCTTCTTGCTAAACCTCTCGACCAACGAAATCCAAAAGGATTCAGGAGGTTTAAGGCTTAAGGGTAAGCCAAGATAGGTGGCAGGTAAGGAGTCCACCCTGTAACCAAGGATTTTGGCAATTTTGGTCTGTCTGTGAGCCGGGGTGTTGAAGAAGAACAAAGAACTTTTTTGATTATTAATCAACTATCCAGATGCTCTCCCATAATTATTGAGCAGAGATTTCAAATTTTTATCTTCTGAGACCAAGGCTTTACCCAATAGCATAGTATCATCAACAAATTGTTGATGAGAACAAACCAAGTTGCTAGAGGAGGCGTTGAGACCAATAAGGGATCTATTGTCAATCAGCTTTTTCAGGTTTCTTCCAAGACTTTCAGCCATGATGGTGAATAAAATTTGAGAAATAGGATCACCCTATCTTAGACCTCTGGTACTTTGGAAGAAAGAAGTAGGGGATCCATTAACCATTACAGAGATAGAAGTAGTAGACACAAGTTGTTCCACCATTTGAATAACCCTATTCCAAAATCCAAAAGCCTTTTAAATTTTAAATAAGAAAATCCAGTCAACTCTGTCATAGGCTTTTGATATATCAAACTTTAACAAGAAGCCTTCAGTCTTAGATTCCACCAAGGAATGGATATTCTCATGCACAATAATAATAGAGTCAAGGATTTATCTACCTGGAACGAATCCATTCTGTTGAGGTGAAATCAAAGAAGGCAAAAGAATTATGAGTCTAGAAGTCAAAACCTTAGAGATGATTTTATAGATCGAATTACAGAGGCTTATAGGTCTGGAGGCCTCAAAGTTTATTACTTCAGCCTTCTTGGGGATTAGAACCAAAAAGGTGGCATTCAATTCTTTTAGGAGACTTCTAGAACTAAAAAATTCTTTTACAACATTCACCACATCGTCTCCAACAATCTCCCAGAACCATTGGAAGAAAAACAAAGGGAAACCATCCAGACCCAGAGCTTTACTCCCATCAAAGGAGAAAACAGCCTGCTTGACTTCCTCATTGGTAGAGATAGCAGACAACATTGAGTTATTTTCTTGGTTGATTACTTTCGGTATAGCCTCTATTAAATGATCCTAATCATTTTGGTTAATTTCATCATTCTCAGAAAGAAGGTTTTTAAACTAATACTTGTTTCAACACTGATAGGGATCCCTATGTGGATGTTTTGAATTTAGCTAGAAATAATGCTGATATCCATTTCAAAATTTCAAAATGGACTTTCAATGAAATTAATGAGATGAAGATAAAAAATTGGGACCTTCAAAGTAAACTGGAAGAGTTGGGAGCCAAGGTTGCGGCGATTGAAAAGAAAGAGGTGGAACGAAGAGATTACGGTATGAGCAAAGATACTCAGCACCATGCTGGCAAGAATAGAAATGTTGAAATTGAGGTGGAGAAAATGAAAAATACTATCAAAATTATTGCTAAGCAAAACAATCATATGGCCAGACACAACGCCATCATCATCAATGCCATGACAGAGAAATTGGACAAAACCCAATAGGGGTCTCTAGTGGTTGATCTGGAGGAAACCAATGAAAGAAACCAGGAGGAGGATACTGGCATTTCTAAGAGAACCAGGGCCAATTTGAAGAGAAAGGCTCCCCCTACTCCGCAAATGATTCAAACTTTTAAGAAGGGTTTTCATGATATGCAGAATTTGGAGGCTAAGATAGAGTCTTTCTTGAAGACTCTGGGTTAATTGTGTTCGGTTTTTTGTTGGTCTTACTACAAGTTTTTTAGTTTGACCTTTCTAGTCTATTGGGGTTGGTTGCTTGTTGTTCTATTTTCTACCTTTTGTGTAGCTGGTTGTTTTTGTTGGACTTTTCTTTCCTATCTTTTTTGTTGTAAACTTTGTGGCTTCGGGTCCCTATAAAATCTGTTTTACCCTTTATCAAAAACAATTATATCATTTTGTTCTAGAAAATTATGATTTTTGAATCTTTATTTCTATTTGATGGACAAAATAGTCAATGTTATATATCACTTATTATTAAAAAATTATATTATGATAATCTAAAAAAAGTATATCATGATATCAAATACATGTTAAAAATAAACATATACTTTAATTTACAACTTCAAAATTATTATATTTTATAAAGTTGTTATGTTTTCAAATTACTATTCAAGTTTTTTAGTATATTGATAGATTTATTTGAATGTAATAGTTTTATTATTAATAAAATGTTAGTAAAATGTTAGTCATAAGGGATTCCTTTGGAAATTTTCTAGGTGCAACTGCCACTCCCCTTGGATCTCAAACCAATCACCTAGCTGAGGCTGCTGGAGCTTTTTGTATTATAAATTTTCCCCATAGTCTAAATTTTAAAAACCTTTGGCTTGAAGGGGATTTTAAAAATATTATTGATTGTCTTTTAGGTAGGTCCCCCCCTTCGTGGAATATTAAGTCTTGGATTGATGATGCTATCTTGACCCTAGCCAAGTTTGATAATATAAATATTCCACACGCTTATAGAGAAGCCAATGTTGTGGAGGAATTTTTTGTGAATGAAGGGGTTAGGAGCAAAGGATAGTGCACTTGGCTAAATATTAGTGAATTAAGCATTAATGTCTAGGCCTTATTGAACTATGATGCGTCACATGGGCAAGAAGCATGTCACCTCATTAATGATGATATGACGGGGTAATTACATCACAATCATTAGATTGTATGGGACCGAGCTTAGTCACTTAATCTGTAAGATTGTCTGGCATGCTTTTTGGGCTCTTAGATTTGGCGGGAATATTTCAATTAAATATTTCATCTTTGTCTACCCCACTGTGCTTGACAAAATGGGTAGAGATAGGAAAAGAGTTGAGCCGGAAAACTTTGAGATGCATACAAGAAATACTAAAGCGTGGAACAAAGTAAAAGGTGGGGGCTTACTCCCTTTTCTGGAAAAACTCCATGGGTCTAATCAGGATGTTACTGAGCATTTTGAGAAGAATTGGAAAAATGGGAAACTTACCCTTTTTGGTAGGAAAGTTGAGCTCGATGAAAACCTTATAGCTGAAGTGACTAGAATGTTGAGCTCGATGAAAACCTTATAGCTGAAGGGATAGGGTTTTCTCTGATGACTACTAACATTAGATTTATGAAGAAAGAGAAGGAAAGACTGAAACTGGTGAAAATTTCTAACAACTACTTCGAAGTCGATACCAGAAAAGCTCTCTCATGAAAATTTATGTGTTATCATGGAGTACATTACTTTGGATGGACGCTTCACCAGGATCTATGGCTATCACTTTGCCCTGCTCAACCATTTTCGCTACAAGGTTATGGTTTATATTCCCTACTATCTTCTCTATTCTTTGAAAAAAAGTCTAGATGACCACAAGAAAAACCTTAAAAGATATCCTATTTTTCATACTGGTTTGATTAGGTTAATTGTTGAACATTACCAAAATATGCCTGCCCCTGCTAATTTGGATGCCCCTCCTGATTATGAGGAGGATGATACTAAATCGAGGTGCTTGGGGAATTTTCCCAATTTGAGCCTGGTTAGGATGGTCCTTAGCCCATCCTCTGTCCAAATTGGTAAGAAAAGCCTTAACCCCCATTATGTGAAATCCTGCATTGTGCCTAAGCTGAGAAGTTCTACCCTTAAAACCAGAAGTATTGGTAAGAATCTACATGTTAAAAAATTTGTGTCGTACTCTGAAGACTCTCCCGATTCTGAGGATTCTGGTGCTAACGATACTTCATCCTTTGTTGCCCTATCATTGGACAGAGATTCTAGAATTGGTTCCCCTATAATCCCTGACCCTGCTAAAACTTGCTTCAACCTAGAAAGGGAACCCACTGTGGATGTCTTGGGTTTAGCTAGGACTAATGTTGCTGACCATTTTAGAATTTTGAAATGGATCTTTCATGAAATTAACGAGCTAAAAATAAAAATCTGGGCCCTTCAAAGTAAACTGGAAGAAATGGGAGCCAAGGTTATGGCACTTGGCAAAATAGAGGTGGGGCAAAAAGATCATGGTGCCAATAAAGAAACCTAGAACCAAGCAGGCATGGACAGAAGGGTTGAAATTGAGCTGGATAAAATAAAAAATACTGTTAAAATTATAGCCAAGTAGAACAATAGGATGGTAAGACACAATGCCATCATCATCAATGCCATGACTAAAAAATTGGACAAAGCTCAATAGGGGTCTTTTGTGGTTGATCTAGAAGAGGTCAATGATAAAAACCAAGATGAGGATGTTGGTATTTCAAAGAGAACTAGGGCTAATTTGAAGAGGAAGGCTCCTTCTACACCATAGATGATTCAAACCTTCAAGAAGGGTGTTCAGGACATGCATAACCTAGAGGCTGAGACCAAGTCTGTTCTAAAGACTCTGGGTTAGTTGCAGCTAGTCTTTTTGTTGGTTTTTTGGCTGGTTTTTTGTCTGACCCTCCTGGTCTTTTGTGGGTGGCTGCTACTTGTTCTAGTTTTTTCCTTTTGTGCAACCTATTTTTTCTGTTGGACTTTTTAGTCCTTTCTCTTTTGTTGTAAACTTGGTGGTTTTGAGTCCCTATAAAACCCGTTGTTCCCTTTATCAAAAACATAGAAAAAAAATTAAAATGAAAAATGAAAAATATAATTTCAGTAGTAACAATAAAATGCTAGTTATGAAAAATAAAAACAAAATAATTAAATTCTAAAATGAAAAGTTTATTTTAGTTTTAAAAAAATAACAATAATTAATTATCTATTATTGGCATTAGTTACTTCAAGTAAAGTCTTTAAACCTATCAAAATAAAAATATGTCTTGAACTTATAATCATGTATTACATGAGTGTATCCATGCTGATAAGAAAATGCGAATTATATTAAAATTCTGAAACAAGAAAATTATTTTAAATTTTAAGATTAACAACAATTAATTATCTAAATACTTAAATTAGTAACCTCAATAAGATTTATAAATCTAGCAAAATAAAATACAACTTGAACTTATAATCATGTATTATGTCAACATATCTAAAATAGAAAAATAAAAATTATACATAAACAGAATAAATCACACAATAATATTTTTTAAGAATTTTCTTTCAAATTATATTAAGGTGTTTCCTGCTAAAAAGGATGATCAACGACCGGTATCATCTGGGAGACGATTGAACTTGTTTTGTCCCTTGATTCTTTTCCACTAATTTTTGACTACCTTGAATGCTCTCGTCTACTTCTTGCCACCTTCGCTTAGATATTATCTTTCACAGTAATGGTGCAATCATCTCCCACATCCTCCCACCGATCATCCGACATGTCTTGAATACTTTGAGCGAATCGGGCGTCATGGCTTCTCCTGTGGATTTCTTCTGACAAGCAACCCATTTCTGCTACCGCCTGCTCATGATCGGTGACCTCCTACTAATATTTCTCCAACTCGAGTGCCTGCATTTTCAATAAGACTTGCATGCCATCTTGTTTCTCACCAACAGAGCCTTGCGTTATTTTTGGAATCAACAGCCACTCAACTAGTGGAACTTACAGGTTGCAAGGTAATCATAGATACGGCTAGCACCTCCTATAATTCCAAATTGAAGGCCAATTTGTGGTTGTTGCAAATAGATTATGTTGCATTTAATTCCATATTCTGAAGAGAAACTATGTTTGCTTCCAAATTTTCCATAGCTCTGCTAAAAACTTGAAATTGCTTATTAAGAAGCAAGCATTGCAGCCTCCTCACCTTGAATTGTCCTCATCTTGACTGGGGGTTCTGAATGGTGGGTGGACACCTGCAGTTGGAAGTCATATTTTTAATGAAAAAGGAAACCTACAATTATAGGTATATCAAGGGCAGTACAAGCTGCATATCAGCTTAAAAAACTTGGAGAAAAAATAAAGTCATCTTAGGAAACATATATAGATGAGTACTAGATGGTGGAGTAGATAGAAAAGATTCATGTTGTGGTCTTGTGGACTGTAATTATTACATGATATTCATGAAATGGATTTGTTGAGAAGGCTTTAGAAATTTCCAAGCAAATGCAAGTGTTAGGTTTAAAGTCAAATTCTACAACCTTTTCTAGCACCCTCCCTGCCAACATATTTGTGGACCCCCTCATAATATTTTTCACATTTAATTTCCATGTTTTCCTCAACATTATACAGTCTGAAGTATTAATGCTCGAGGAGGAGAGAGAGTTAAATGAGTGAGAGATAGTAGAGATCAAGCTCACAACATAGCGAGAGAAAGTAAACAACTTGGTTGAAGACCTTACACACTACTTTCAAAGTGTGTATAACACTTTCTTCACTATATTGAAGGAATGTCATTCTACCAATGAGTTGGGTGAAATGCTCTATGCATTGGTGGGCCATTTCATTATTTCTTGTCTGTTAGAAGCCCAAGATGTGATAGTAAAATCCTTAAAGTAGTGGGCTCAGAATTCAGATGAAAGGAAGATTGAAGGAGCCATTGAGGTTGTAGGAAAGGTGAGTAGACTCTTACAAAAGCTGGCCAACGATGGATTTTTAGACATTCATTTAGCGGAAGAGACTCGACAAGTCTCAATCCCAGCTGGTCCTAGCACACTAGAGGAGGAAACCTATCCCTTTCAAATATAACTCATAATTTGTTTTCCAAGTGAGCACCTAAATTTAGGTTTCAACAGATGTTGGGATGAAATGTTGAACTTTTAAAATCATTTATTATTCTTTCCTTCCAAAGGAAGTTACTATAGTCTTCTTTTAAATAAAAATAGACTAGCAATTGCACCTTGGTTTGCAATGGGTACACAGAAGAGGTGTGGAAGGTTAATTATGGGAAAAATTGGTTCATTATTTTCATACATTTGTGGCATACATGAGATCTAATGGTAGATCATTTAGCAATTATCTGTTCACTTACACAAGGATTGATACACAACTTAAACAAAACCTTTTAATTAGGAAGAGTATTAGACTCCATTATCTTTCATTAAAATTTCTTCCCACATAATTGCATGGATCAAAATGCAAATTAATGAGAAAACTAGACCTTTTTAGGCTTGCAATATTAGTAGTTTAATACCAAAAAATCTCATTCCAAATTATGTTGCATAGTGCTTTCCTTTTTCAATAAAATTCTATCCAATGGAGTTCATAAATTCATGATTTAAAGTTAGAGTCTCAAACTGCCATATTATTCATGAAATATTTTTCTACTTCTAAACAAAACTTACTTACAATTACTAAAAAGATTTTTTCTCTAGTAGTAAGTAGTTTTCCAAAGCTCTTATGAATAACTTGGTTACAAAATTTTACTCTGGTTATTGGAAGAGCTTTCAAAATTTAAAACTATTTTTTTCCTTTAAATTAGCTTATAGAATACTAGTACATCTTTTTTATTTTTGACTTAGAAAGATTTTCCAACTATCCAATTAAGTTTCTTTTAAAAGTATTCATTTTTTAATTATTTTTAGTTTGGTATAGGTCAGAGGTTCCAGTTGTGGAATGGATTGTGAAAGAGGCCCCAGAAGGATAGCTCTTAGAAGGTTGGGTTGACAAACTGAAGGGATCAAGTTTTCAGCTTGTTGATGCTAGTGCTAGATTCATTAAAGTATTCTATACCAAGGATTGGTGTAGTATATTACATATTTTCTTACACATACATATATTTGGGGGTGTTAACTTCTAAGCTTTGCAATCCCCATTGATCCTTTTTTTTATTTGGAAAATTTCCCATCCATGGTGCATTTGGCCCAAATCTCACAGCTAGGGACAATTTATTTTGTCAAAATGACACAAGACTTGTGTTTGGCAAGAATTGTTGAGGTATGTGTTGATGGGTGCTTTGTACACTTTCTCAACACAGGAAGTGCATGAATGTACTACCTCTCTTGAAAGGAAATCTCCCACGACAAGGTGCTGAAAATCTCCCCAAGGTCTCTCGGGTGTTAGGTCATGACTTGCATGGAGTCCTTCAATTGGTTTTGATGTGATTTTTCTAGTAATCATAGGGCAGACTTACATAGCTGGACACAAGATGGATCTTCAAATACAAAGTTTCTAAGATGGAAGTCAAGTTTCACTTTGCTATAGGTTCGGATAGTGTTCCAAAACTCTAATGTTTCTTTAGTTTTGGCTTTACAATGTGCAATGAACCTTGGTATAGGAACTTATTTCTAAAAAGGGGAAAAAGAGCAGGGAAGGTGGAAGGTTCCTGGACCTGCAACTAACTGTGAATAGTAATTATGGAGTTCCTGTAATGGACAACTTCTTGGAAACAATATCCCACTTAACCAGAAATCTCACAATCTCATGGGATTTGTGCTATCTTCTAAGGTCTAGAAATCTTTCACCTTTCATTCACCACTTGCATGCATGAACAAAGATGAAAATGTGGAGCAGCTTTGAATTTAAGCCCAGACTAACTTTACACAGCCATCTACTAGCAGCAAACAACAAAAAGTATGGACTAAGAAGGCATCTACACTGCAGGAATTTTCACAACTACAAAAAAACATTTCTAAAATCTACCAAAGAAAGAATATAGCTAACTAGAACAACAATACAAATCTAAATAAAGCATCTAACAATGGAGGTTGAATCAAGTAACATGTGAAGAACTCAGAAAATGCACCAAGTCAATATATTTTCATTATAAATTTCTGCAGCATGTCTATACAACAACTCAACTCTCTTTGCAAATGAGAGGAGAGCCCTATTTATAGTGCCCAAAAATTCAAATGAATGGCCAAGATTAATTCTCATTGTGTGGCCAAGATTCATTACAAAATAGGGTTTCACCAACCCTCAATATATTACAATTTTAAAATTACATTTTGTCCTTTCCCTATTTCGTCCTCTAGTGACAACACTGTAGCTTTTTTTTCTTTTGGTGATTGTTGTTTTACTATAGCTACTCCTTGGGGAGCTCTTTATTGCCAATAGGGTTGTCCTCCTGCTTCTTCGATGTTGTATATTCCATGAATTTGAGGATGATTGGTTGGATTTTGTCTACCTCAATGATCTCATACCACAACACTTGGTAGCTCCACTCTTTCACATTATCTTCAAGCTTCTTCCAGTCCTCATCATATTTTATGCCCTGGTCCTTGAATAGCTCTGATTGGTCAAAGGCATGGGCTGAAAAACTCATGAACTCCACTGTTATTTTGCCAGACATCCCATCCTCCATCTTCTTCTAGAAGTAAGGTTTCACCTTTTCTAGATCCATCTGTACTACAGGCATATCATACTTGGTCATCAGCTTGAGATAACGAGCACATTCCACCCTAATTTCCTTGATCCATTTGATGTCCAGATCCACTTTACTCATTATCTATTCTAGCCTTTCTTTCTTGTTGTCAAAATCATGCCTCCACACATCCATTAGCTAGTGATCGTCCTTGTTGAAAGCAAGCTTCTTTTCCCACGTGGCTTTTGGCAACTGGAAGATGGCTTCAATCTTTGGAAAGGTAGAGTCGTATGTTGTAGGGAAGTCAGTGTAGAGATTCCTCATGCCTTCCAAAGATTGCAGTAGATCCAAGAACTTGTTGGCTATCTGAACAGCCCGGCTAATACCCATGTTTCCAACATACAAGACTTGCCGAAACCAGCTCTCAGTAGTCTTTTCCAAGTTCTTTCTTCTTTCCATCTTATCAATCTATTCTTTGGACATCAATTTGGGTGGAGCCATGGATGTAGTAGGCAGGTCATCCACTGAAGACCATTGCTGGATATACTCTGTCAAAGAAGCTACCTATGCTTTAAGCTCATCCTTTGAGACCTTTTCCTGCTTTATCAGATGCACCACTATAGCCACTGATTCTTCAAGGTGCCCCACCTTCTGGTCTCTAGTAGCAGTTCCCAAATCAAGGGTGGAGATGTTGTAGGACATTCCCTCCTGGCCTACCACAGGCATTGCCATTTGTATGGCCCGAGACATAGAAGCATCCATTGTTACCTTGCATCTATCCTTAGGCTTCTTCTCCTTTCTTGTTGTGATCTGCGCTTGGGCTAAGATTGCCTCTAGCCTCACCCTTGGGTCCTTTAGTACATGAGTTTTCTTTTCAAGATGCCTTTCCAGCCACTCAGGCATAGCAGCCTTCTCTTTAGGTGATCCATGATCACCTTCGCCCCTCTTGGCCAAGGCCTCTATTTTCTTATCTTTTGGGCCCTTTCTTCCTCCTTGGTAGTATCTCCTTCTTCTTCATCGGAGTCCTGGATGAACACAAGGTGCTTAATAGTAGGCTTGGCAGATAATTGCTGCCCGAGACTTTCTTTCTCTTACATTTCCTTCCCCTCCTTTTCTTCGGTCAGACCAACCTCATTTGTGTGTTCCTTGGGTGACTCAATTTTGAAACTCTTGATGATTTGAACCTCACCCTCAGGCTTATCTTCCTGTTGCTTTCCTTCCCTAAGAGGTGACCCTTCTACCTTCTCTTTCATATCCCTCAGCTGTCGGGCCATTTCTTCTTCAAGATCATCATCAAAGGTTTGCACAATGACTCTACCACTGGCATCATCTTCCTCATCTCTACTCTCTGAGGAGCTATTTTCTTCCTCTTCATAGGCCACCTTGTCGATTATGTAGTGTTCATACTCTGGGTGCTCGTGGTATTCATCAGCCTCCTCTTCAAAGGGCTTCAAGGCCTCTTGTTCTCACCTCTCCCACTCCTCGGAGATTAACATGGTGGCCTCCATAGACGATGGCCCTGTCAATGGTTGTGAAGGTTTAACAGTAGCGAGGACCTGTGTAAGGGCTGCTTGAAGAGTGGGATCCATAAGGATCTAGAAGAGCTCAGGGGGAGATTCTACATATGTCTTGAGAAGGACTCAAGCATGGTGGGAGTGGGCACTAGTGCCGCTATGATAGCTAATGGGAGTGATGTAGTGGGTGATATTGTAGTGGAGGAGGGAAGAGTAGTCACGGTAGAGGAAGAGTCAATTACAATCACAGGCTCAGTTGGAGGTGAAGGGGAAAGATGGACAAAGATGTCCACCACCGGTGGGGATGTGGCAACCATAGCCAGGGAGGTAGATAATGGGGCAATCAGAGCAGGGAGAGCCAAAAGAGGGTTTAACTATTTTGCATCTTTTTCCTCTTCTTCTCGGATTAAGGGCTACTCCGTGGTGCCTTCTATTTGCTTAAGCCTCTTTGAAGGTGAGCCCCAAGGATCCTTCCTTGTGTATACTTTGGGATCAGGGGATTGCTCTGTTTTTGTGTCTTTCCTCTTCTTCGATCTGGTGACTGGAGGGGACTTGGATGTCCCACCCATTGAAGTCGTGGCAGTGACATCCTCTATGGCACTTGGTTCACTTTTGAGTCCTTCGTATGTCAGGACCACCCCTTGTTGTTTTAATCGGGCCACCTGCCCATCAACCCACTCCTTGGTATGGGATAAGATTGGCTTGGTTATAATATCGAGGTCATCGACCTCTTGCTCATCCTAGTCAATTGTTGGTATCAGTAAATTGGCAACTGTGGGGTACCTGGGGTCCATTATGGTGCTTTTGTCCTCCTCGACTTGATCTAGTATGGGAAATGGCTGCACCTTTCTTACAAAATACACAGTCATCCTTATATAGTGCCTTGCACCTACCTCTTTATCATCCTGACAATCCCCCCAAAAGTCCTCAACATGGTGCAGATGAGAGAATCCCAGTCCTAGTGCCTTCCTTACATGACCATATGGGTCCATTCGTGGGCGAGCAGTGTGTAGGTGAAAATGATAATCTTTCAGTTCTTTCTCAGAGTTACCAGCACACTGGGAAGTTTGTAATCTATACATGTGCCCTGGCCAAGGGTCATGGGATAAGAGATCCCTGCTACATGCTTTCCACTGAAGACTACCTATATGTGTTGGAGCTATCGAGAAATCTCCAATAGGATGATCCGGTCATTGGGGTATCGAGCCAGCTTGTTTGGCCTCTTGGTGAAGCCTTGGGCACGGATGTATGTGAACTTTGGGTATTGAATGAAGAGGAAGGCATACTACTTCAAGAATGCCCAGGCACTGTGGGAAACCCTTCTCTCAAAATCCCTGACAATCATTCTAATGGTATGGCCAATGAAGGTGTCATTTACCCTGCAATATTCCTTTTTGAAGTTTTAGTACTAGAGCTAGGGGTATCTGTCATAGGCCTTGAGTCTTCGACTGTGCTCCTCATTAGGTGCCACAAATAACCCATTATATTGTCTCCGATCTGCTAAGGAATAGATGAGATATGAAGTCATATAAAATTTGGAACTCTTCTTCACATTGACAAACTGCTCATGGAAGCAGTCGCTTAGTATACCTCCCCAGTATAATGAGGTCTTTGTGGTAATGTCTTCATTCCTGTGAAGGATATGCTCAATAAAGTACACCATCCACTCCTGAAAGAAGGTAGTCATAGGAAGACCCATAACCCTACTTAGCATTGTGACTAGGTCATGGTAATCTTTGTGGAAGTCACTACGAAAGAGTTCGTGAGGTACCTTTGCAGTGGTACCCTAATTTTATTTAAGCCAATGCTTATTTATTAACCTTTTGTAGCCTACCGGATTATCATCCCATGCTGCCTGACATTCCTCTATTGTAGGCATTTCCATTTTTTGAAAAGTGGGAATATGGAAGGTCTTTGTGATTCCTTTAGCCGACATGTCAGCAAGAATGTTACCATCTCTATCAACAATTGTCCTCGTGCCGGGTTGATATTCTTGTCGACAAGCCATGACCAATTCAGGGGCCACAAGGGATGGAGGGAAGTCTACAACTTTTGCAATTCCACTTTGTTTGATCAGCCTCACATTTTTGGTCGTCGAATTGACCCTGACCCTTTGTGTAAATTCATCAATATCGACATGACCGATATTGGTGTTGGTGATTTCCTTCCAATCCGTGGTAACCTTTGAGTGCAGAGGTTCACCCTGGAATTGGTATTTCATTTGGTCCTTAACCTCTTTTCCTCAAGGATTCTTGCCCGACTTCTTTCCTTTGTCCTTTTCCATAGCTGCCCCCAAAGGTCCTACACCTGATTCCATATATCCTACAAGCAACGGTGCAGTTAGTGCAACTGATCACGAAATTCTTCATGTTAGTTGAAATCCCATGGATAAAATCAAATTTAAATAATCTATCATGCATAAAATGATACTTTTATCTCCCAATGTCATTAATCCTTTGATTGAGGACTTTCGGACTATCCGGGCTAGGAGGCCCAGACTTCCCTGGTAGAAATGTTGTTTTGGAAAGGAACATGGGCTCGAGCGATCTGAAAGACTTCTCCTGACCGAATTTTGATGGTTCAAAGGGATCGTAGCGAAGAGGACCAGAATTAAGCATGTGGGTCGAGATCAGATTTCAAATTTGAGCTCATTTGGATTGATTTAGGAGCATCTAGAGGTACAAGGCCATAAAGCTGTCCAGAGTTGACTGTTTGGAACGTTCAGGAAGAAACGGAGTTTCAGGAGCGGAACCTCGGGGTCTGGGACCCGACGAGTCCAAAGGAAATCATCGGGCAAAAGTTTGGAGGGGTCGGCGCAGCGGACTAGACCTGGCATCAGAGTCAAACGTCATATTTTAATTTGAGCTTCCACGATGAGCAGGGAGGTAGAGCTCGAAACTCGAAAGGGCGGTTGCGAATTTCCCTTTCAAAACGGCAGAGGGATGAAATCCCAGTGGCTGGAGCCAGGAAGGAGTGAGGCCGTTAAATTTTTAAAGCCAAATTCCCAGTGGCGAATGGAGGCCCAGGGCTTAGGAGGCAGAAGTTTGTTGAGGATTTGCTGTTAGGGGTGACAGAATCTGAACGGAGTTGTGAATGGCAGGACCCGGCAATGATAAGGATGTCGAGGTTCACCAGTTGGGAACCCCTATGGAAAAAGATCACCCGGGACTTGCTAGGCGGGAAAATGTCATTCGCTTGCCACTCGACATGGCGAAGACCTCATGGAAGCCCGCGGAAGGAAGTTCACAGACCGGGACCCAGGAGGGCGACGAGAGTTGAGTTCAAATGCAAAGCAAACGGTGAAAGGAAAGGTGGGCTCCAGAGCTCAGGCGGATGGGGCAACTTCGTTGTTTGGGACAATGACACTTTCGTAGACTTTCGGACACGAAAGTCCAGGATCTCGAGCTTGAAGAGCCAAAATGGCGACCAAATTTTGGTGTTAAGCTTTCAATCTCGACAACGGGGGGAGGACGGAGGTCCGATGATCCGAGCCTGAGGGGTCAAATAGCTATTTGGAAAATGTTTGTCATTTTTAATTTTTAACAACCAAGAGGAGACCCAGGCTCGGAGGGCATGAATGCCCCTACGCGAAGAACAAGCACGCGTGAATGAAGCTCTAGATTGATCATGAGGGTATTTTGTAGGTTTTTCTCAAGTTTTGAAGACATGGGTTTTGTGTGTTGTGTTATACTTTATCAATCACATGTCCCCTTTAACTCATGTTGTTCATTTTAAACCTTTAAAATTGTGAAAAAATTGCTTGGGAGGGCAACCGGTAAACCTACCTTGGACACTCAATGCGGCAAGGGGTGGGATCCACTAACAGTCGGGAAGGTGATGACAATGGGTGCGAAGGCGACGACTGATGAAGATGGTGGACTCCTATGGTGATGACAACAAGTGAGAATGATAGGTTTGGGCAAGATATTTATACCCCAACCATCATTAATGGCCATATTAAATGCAAGTACGGTGAGCAATTAGGTTGGTGGATTCAAATCCATGAACATTGGTGGGAAGTTCGGTGTCCGATGGTCGGGAAGACGTAGGGTGGCAGCCGTTTGGAAAATTCTATTATGAAATCACCAGTGGCGAAGGGGAGGTCGGGGTCTGGAGGGAAAAGTTTAGCCAGAGGTCTGCCATCGGGAACGACAAAGCCCTCACGAAACTTCAGGAGTAGAAGTCCAAAGGTTCAAGCCTAGTAGGTTCGAAGGCAGCTTGCAAACTTTACAATTTTCACCAGATGAAGAACAAGGATCCAGGACGCAGGGTCCAAGAAGATGCAATCCATCCACCATTCAGGACAGCAGACACAATAGGTAAACCCAACTAGGGAAAGTCGAAGGGGCGGGCCCGGCCGGGCCCAAGGTCGCTGGCAGAGGAAAATTGTCAGAGAGACCCCGCAAGACCCCAGAACTTGACAAAACTAAAGGGGGTGAAACACGGTCAACTTAAGATGATACTTTGGAGGTACATTGACCATCTAGGACACGAAAAAGGGGCATGCAAAATGAGACGGTGACAAAATGACGACCTGACAAGTCGAAAGAAAAAAGAGGGTCCCCGTTCTAAATGGGGTGTGTGTGCTGAGGGCACAACAGTATGTTGTAGCTAAAATTCATACAGTATATTACTCAGTTTTACACATTTTCTTGGCCATAAATTATGAAATCCTTGTTTAGTTACTACTTAAGCTCATCTTATTGGCAGAGTCACAAATTTTACTTAATCAAGAAAAATAAGCCTTCTTATATTCTATTTTTTCCTGAGATTCCCTCAGACTAATGCTGCAACTATTCAAAGCATAAGATGACCTTTCAATTCTGGCCATAATCCCCTTATCCATAGTTTTAGGTTGGGTATCTTATTAGAATGAAATTCAAAATTTTCAATACAATTTCAAAGACTTAAATATACTTTGAATCAGAAAACACTTGGAATCAATGGTACAACACATAAGCATGGGGTGTTATCCTCTAGAGAAGCTTACAACATTGGAAGCTTCTTATATTAAACAATTTTTACTAGGATAATAGAACACCTTGCAAGTATATCTAGTAAAAGATTTTTTTCATCTAGACTCATCATCTCCACCCCTATTGCTACTGTTTGTGGCTTGGCCACTATGCAAGGCTCAGCCTTCTCATCTATTATGACATGGTTTCCACCAAATTTCTTCTTGTTAGCAAGTTTGAGGATCTAATAAATAGATGGATGCCATGGATGCCAAATATGCTCGCTAAATAGCTTGTTGTTGCTTTGCATTAGATAGTTTTCTCATGCATTTCCATTCTAGTATGTGTCTTTAGTTGGTTTGAGGGGATCATCTGTAACCCCCTTGTTTTTTGTAGGGTGATGTGAACTTATAGCTCTAATTCTTGATAATCACAACATTGGGGGTTTTGATTTTGTGGCAGCATGTGATTGATTCATATTCCTATTACTTTATAGTGTAAAATGTGATTGATTGAGGTTTCATGCACTTTATATGTTGTCTTTGATTATTCTTATGATGTAATTTATTTTTTCCATTGTTATTCATGGAGCTCTATAGGAGGTTCCTTTTGTTCCTACATCTTTTTGTATGCCTAAGACAATTGAAATGGCTTTGATTGTGGTAGTTAAGGTCTAGAAAAAATTATTTTAATATTTATTATTACGCCATGTTTTTCAATACAGTTAAGAAAGCATATGTTTATTTTTAAATGATTTTCTAACAAGTGTTTTCTTCATATAAGAGGGAAAATCATTCCATTTCATTTACCAGGTAAAAAAATTAAGAGAGATTCCCTCATACATGATGACATGAATGTCTCTAGTTTGAGAGCCATTTTCAATTGTAGAGGTACTTTTCGATATCCCTAGTCTCAAATCCCAGTGGAGTGGAACTGGTATTTGTAGGTGGTGTGTGCTGAAGAGGTCATCCGTGTCTCATTCTTCTATGTCAATCTTGTAGGTTACTGTGCTTCAATAAATGCTATTCTGAATCAAAAGGATGCCAAAAGCTTCAAAAACTTTCAAGAAAATTCAATTGGTAGGCATAAATCTAGACTCCAATGTTTGCTACCATTCTCCTTGCCCATGCAAAAATGTGGGCTTTTGAATAGGGTATGGACATCCATCAAATCATAAAGGATAGAGGGGTTTTTTTAGATGTTGTAGTTGCAACTTCCTCAGTAGACATGTATACAAAATGTGGAAGCATAGACAAGGCACATGAAGTGTTTTACAAGGTGCCTCTAAGAGATGTGGTTTCAGATATTCACAAAATTTATTTTTTGAAAAGGCTTTAGAAATTTCAAAGAAAATGCAATTGTCAAGTTTAAAATAAAATTCCTCAACCTTTACTAGCATCCTCCCTACCCATGCCAAAATGGGAGCTTTGGACAATTATGGACATCCATCGAAGCATAAAGGATAGGGGAACTTTTTCAGATATTATAGTCGTAATTGTCCTAGCAGACATGTATGCAAAAAGTGGAAGCATTAACAAGGCACATGAACTATTTGACAAAATGCTTGGAAAAGATTTCATCTCATGGACTACAATGATTGCAGGATATGTACAAAATGGATTTTTTGAAAAGGCTTTAGAAACTTTCAAGTATATGCAATTGGTAGGTGTAAAGCCAAATTCCACAACCTTCACTAGTTTCCTCCATGCCTGTGCCAAAATGGGAGCTTTGGAACATAGTATGGACATCCATCTTGAAGCATCATGAAAGGATAATAGAACTAATTTTTGAATATCCATTTGATTCAAAATTTCAATCTACATCTGCATGCATGCACACACATAGTGGGTCCTACAGTTAGTTTAGACTGGTTAGTTTTGTAGAAATCATAGTAAGTTTGGTTTCTAAATACACATTTTATTGATAGGCATATAACATTGGCTTATATGAACAAATACATGTATATGACATGCGCTTGTTGGTAATGGAGCTTAATTATCTTCCTCATTTAGAGGTTTTTTTTTGGTTATGTTTGGATCCCTATAAAAGGATGCAATATATCACTTCTCCATTAAGACCTTGTTGCAAAACATCATTTTCTAAATGCCCTACCAATTGACCTTATGTATTGCAAAATGTTTGAAAAAAATTGACCCACTTTTTTCCTAATTGAACTTCCACAACTCTTCGATGTACCCATTGCACACCAAGGTACGATTACTAGTTATGATTGTCCAAATAAATGTAAAAAAAAAAAACATTTTTAAGAGTTAAAATAAAATTTAAAAAAATATGGGTATGTTCAGGATCATCATGGAAAAAATAGGCCCTAAGTGGTGATGAAAATTCAGAAAAGTAAGAGTTAGGCAACTTGATGTAAAAATTTGAATAAGTTATTTATATTATTTCAAAAATATGTAAGAATAGAATCTATAGCAAATTGAATGTAGTTTATAAACTACTAGGTTTTTTTTAAAAAATCTATTTGGTAAAAATTTGAAATTTCAATGCGAGTACTTCAATTTAGGGAAAAAAAAGAACTAGGTGTCTTTGACCACCCTAACCACAATAAAATGATAATATTTTTATAATATTTTAGATATAAGTAGATGACTCATTTCCCAATGTGATGCTTTTTTTGTAATTTTTTCCAAGTAAATAATTAATTATGAATTTTTTATTAAAACTTTTAAAAAATATAAAAATTGTATGTTTGACCACCTTAACTTGGTAAAAATTATGAAATTCAATTTTTTTAATCCTATAGTATGTGAAGCTTAGAATGTGATGCATGTTTCGGATTCAAAAAATGTGATACAATTTGAAAGCTATAGATTTTTTTCAATAAGCCTATCAATTAGGACTTTAGTCGTAATTCAAATAGAAAATGAATAATAATTATTTATTAAATTCAAAGTAAAGAATAATTTATATTGGTGGAAAGTTAAGAATATCCTTTAAAAACCCTTTTCGTTTCATCAATTTTGGGTAAAAAAAAAGTTGTTAGCCACATACCCTACACATACCCATCATATCACCACTTTTTCACCCATCATGATCCTGCACATACCAATTTTATGATTGTGATTATTTTCATAAATAAAAAGACTATTTAAGCATGCAATAAACATATCTAGTGTCTTCCTCTAAAATCTGATTGTAAAAGTAGAATGAACACTGAATAGTTGTGCAAGTTTGATGGTGAAGGTGTATGAGCTTTGCTAGGGTTTTCTTGTTTCTGCAGTCATTCTTGGTACCTCTTGCGTCATACTAAGCTTACTACATAGGAATTTCCTCTTTTCCTATGTGTATGACCACATTTACTATGGTTTTTTAATTTTAATATTCCTTCAACCGATTCTAACCCAGTAGTTCATGCTAGTTTTGGTGGTTCAATGGCTCTAGTCAATGCCTCCTCTGAACAAATGACCCCCAAAATTTGTTCCAAAAGTCTTCCACGAGGTAAGTCTTTTGACTCCCTAGCTGATACCATTTTACCTTTGCCTGATTTTGATTCTTCTTGTCAATGGCTTGAGCAACATACCCTTGTTGGGTATTTTTTTGGGAGGACTCCCCTTAAAAGCGTGCTTAAAGAATGGGTCAACAAGGCCTAGGTCCCTCATGGGGTTCACCTTGATATGGTCCAAAATTTTACCAAAGGCTTTTTCTTGTTCTATTTTGTGGAGGTTGTGAGCACTAACCTACAAATCTTGCTCAAACAAAGACAAATATTAGCATTTGGTCAGTTTAAACAAGGAAAATATAATGCTCCCTATAAAATTCATTTGAACACAAGAATAACGAAAAAAAAGCACAAAAGTAGGCAAAACACAATAGAACATTATTCCAATTACCAAACCAACATCTTATAGGTGGATTGGTGCTATTTTGATATGGAAAATATCCCTTTCCCAACCCCTTTGGATAAGCTATGTGATGAAACTATTGTGAAGATGATATAAAAATGCTTATGATGATGATATGAGGTGGGCAAAATCAGTTCTCCATTGAAGAGTGACTTTGCATTAGCTTTTTGGATCAAGTTGTGGAGGATTTGATACAAGATGAAGCTTTCATTTATAGATTATTTTGATGAGAGAATGGCCAAATGGATGAATGTGGGACAAAGAACAAGCCAATGAAAAGAGGCCACTTGTCAACTTGCCATAGGTTGAGGGATGTGCAAGACTTGAGAAATGTGCCCAAGAGAGGGAGATTCAAATTTGAATTTGATAGTTAATGCTGAGTTTGGTTTATGCAAGGGACATGTAAGAGCTTATTAATTGCTTTGTTGTGTGTACATGTCCACCTGTTTTTGAATTCAAATTCGAGGGAATATTCCTCAAAGATGCCATGTTGATGGAAAATGTTGGATTTAATAAATCAATAAATTGATTTATTTGTGCAAGTGGGAATATCTAGAGGATGTGATGGGTGGTTAGGTTAGGTTAATTAGGATTAGGTTAGCTTAATGATGATTAGGATGTTTTGACCCCTTTGACTTGATTTCTTTGATTTATTTAAATCAAAAATGGATAGAAGGTTTGATTTGTTTAATCAAGGAGGGTCATGTTAGGATCAAGTTTGATTTATTTAACATAAGTTGGTGACTTTAGGAGATTGATAAATAAACTTGATTTATGGATGAATATGACCTAATCGAATGCATTATGCCAATTTTGCATGTCTACATTTTTCCCCTCTTTGAAGCAATGTACTTGTTGCGTTGGCTCAAAGAATAAACTTTCCGCGATCGAAATTCAAAATTTTTTAGATTTTTTCGGTTGCCCCAGTAGAAAGAAGTACACTAGTACATTTCCCCCTCAAAAGATCGAGTGAAAAGATTCGATTTGAGGGTCAATCTCACGATAAAGAGGTTCAAGATGGATGGTTATGGATGATGATGCAAATCAGATTATTTTAAGATGCTCAGACTAACATATCTATATTATGATGATGATATGCTGTGATTATGGCAATGTATAATTTATGCAAATGTGATGATATATGATGATATGTTGTGATTATGCAAATGTATGATAGGAAAATGTGATGATTTATGAGATACTTAGACTAATAGATCTATATTTTGATGATGATGCAAATGCGATGCATGTGAAATGATCGATGTTTCCTATTATGTATGATATGAATGATATTTGGTATGTTGATGGTTTGTGGATGCAAGATGTATGCATGATAAATGCATGCTAGTGTGGAGAAAGAAGAAATGAGATGATGACAAGAGGATCCAACAAGTCCATGATCTGACGAGACTTTATTAGAGATGATGATGATGATAGATGATGATTCACTTATCAAGGATTGGGACTTTAAAAGGGCTACTTGCCTTATGTTTGATAACATATGTAGGTACTATGCATCAAGGTATAAAGAACCAGGATGGCGTTGTGCCTAGTGTGATGGACTTTGACTCGAAAAATAGATAGGAGTATTCTTTTTAACAATTGACATACAAAAACCTTGCTAGGACGTACCTAACAAAGCAAGTATTTACCAAATTATTTTACAAGAACATCCAACAAGCATAGTAGACAAAAGATAATGATCATTTCTCCATTCTTATCTCTCTAAATCCTTCATTCGTATATCATCGAGAGGTCCTTGGAATGAGTGCAATAAGATAAATCAAAAGAAAAGACCAAGTATGCAAACAAGTCAATGTTCTTCATACCTTCAGCCAAAGGGATGTGTTTTGATAGGATAAGAATCCAAGGTGATATCCAAAATGATTCCCATTGTTAGAATGATATATCCTAGGACATGCATTGTAAAGGATGATGATGGTTTGATAAGTTGATTGATAGGCTGTTGATATAAAGTTGACTGACATGTTTGAAAATGATCAAGAGTTTGATTTTGTTTTTAAACATTTGTTGTTTGCTTTTGATTTTACGATTGAAGCTTGCTTTGCTGATTGATGTGGTTGTTTCTATTTGTTTTTCCAAAAGATGAAGGTGATGATCAGTTTATTATGGATGATTGATTATTTCGAGTGAAAGCGAGATGAGACAGATGGATTTTTTCAAATATTTGGATTTTTGGCGTTTTTGGAATGTTTTGAGTTGTTTTGGTATTTTTTGATATTTTACATATCTTTTGATTTTCAAATTTTCAAATGTTTTGGGCTTTTGAGATTTTATGAATGTTTTATTTTTTTATTTTTTTTAATGTTTTCGGATTTTGATGTTTTTTTTTAATGTTTTTGGATTTTGTGTTTTTTGAATGTTTTTGGATTTTGTGTGATTTTGGATGTTTTTGGATTTTGATGTCTTGGGGGCTGATGAGCCTTGCCTATGTTTAAGCTTAGAGATGACATAGTTCGGATTCCAATGTTTTTGATGTTTTTTGGATTTTGATATGTTTTGGATGTTTTTGGACTTTTCGCACAATTTTGATGACTTGGATATGGATATGTGTGATGATATCAGTGCTCTTTTTGGCATTTTGTTGAAGACCAAGCTAAGGTTGATTGATTAGATTGATGGATTGATGATGATGATAACATTGTTGAGGATACACAACAATGCAAGGATCTGATTGATCAAGATTGATGATGATAACATTGTTGAGGATGCATAACAAAGCAATGATAGTGTTAAGAAATACAAGGATTGGGAAAAATATCCCAAGATGATGATGGATTGATTTGATTGATCAGGATTGATGAAGATTGATTTGAAACAAAATTTGTTTGAATGATTTGATGTGATGTTTGAAGGGTGCGTTAGATGCGACTGATATTGATTATTTGGATTGATGTTCGATGAAAGATGAAGACTGATAAGGAATGTCTTCTCGTCAAAATGTGCCACGGGCTAGTGATTTAGATTTTGTATTGCAAATGCTTGACCAATTTGATATTATGTTTTCCAATGTTCAGATCACCACATAAGTTGGAGGATATAGATCAAGATTTATTCTTGAAGCAAAATGTATAATTTTTCCCCTAGTGTCTAGCAATGTATGGAATGCAATAGATGTATATTTGGATAGGTGTATGGATGGATGGATATGGATTACCTTGTGATAAGATAAGGTGTTTGGATGAAGAATGTTGATTTGGATAATGCTTCATGGATTAGATAATGCTGGGTAGGATAGGATCAATGAAAATGACCCATGTCAAGATGTTTACCATAAGCAAGCATAAAGTTTACCCCAAACTTTCATCAAGATCAAGATAACTCAGATGATAGATGTAGATGGATGACAATGGATTGGATAAATGGTGTGTGGATGAGTGGATTTATTATAGCTAAGATGGATGGAATGATGGATTTATTATGGATGGGATAAGATTCTTTCACCTGAAGTGGCATGCATAGATGCTCGATTCTACACATGACGCCTATTTTCCAGGTTTTCATCATGGTACCTACCCAAAGCACCGCCCCTACGGTTTTCACTAGAGGATGATTTTTTTCTCTTTACTATTTTCAATCCTTTTTTTTTTTTTGGATTTTCATATTTTTTGATTTTTTTGGTTTTTTTTGAAATATTTATGCTGAACCACCTCATGGTGTTGACGTAGATGCCCCTGTCATAATGTGCCATCGATATCCTACTTGAAGGAGCTTCTTTGCTAAGATATGTGCACTTGAATGCAACTTTTGGGATTCCTGATTTGCTTTGTTGATACTAGAGTTGACTTCATCTTGGTGCACACATCGTGATAGAGTGCATTCTGAATCCTTATGATGAAGGGTCATTGCCAATACATGGTCAATTTGAAAATTGGATATTATGCATGAAGGCATGGATGGAATGTATTTAGGGATAGGAGATGGATCGGTTGACAGTTTGGAACCTTTGACTCTCCAAACTTGGGAAGGTGAACAATGATGGGTGGATACGAATGTGTATGTGGAATTAGGACCAACTGCTTGATATACTTTATATGTCACTTGAAAAGCCTACTTTTCTTTTGCAAACATCTTGATGGATACTTTTCCCTCTTTTATTTTGCCCCATAGTTTCTTTGGCTGATGGAGTTTGATAGGGATAATATTTCTTTATATGTTTTGGTATCCATTTGTATCTGGTTTGTTTGATATGCTTCTTAGCTTCTTTTTCTTTGATAATGTTCTTTGTGCTTTGATTCACATCCTTCATTTGATGTTGGTCCCAATTCGTGGATGGGGTGATGGGTGGATGAAGATTCATGACGTGGTTGGTTGTAGTATTGGCAATGGTTTCACCATAAGGACTCTTCATGCTCCCTATGTTGACGTTTGCTTGAGACAAAGTTGCCCCTAGTATTGTGGAAGTAGTACCTTCATGCTTTGATTCTGCCTGTTTTGAGATGTCTTATTCAATAAACATGCTCTAACAAATGACCATTGTAGATGACATTGTTTCAATTTACCGACCTGCTAACTCTGAAATATCTTGTTATGTCTGACCTGCTTCCTTGAGTGGATAATGTTGGATATCTTTATTCATGATGTCTTCAATCTGAATTTGGGATATATCTAATCCTGATGTTGACAACTCTGCTTGACTGTAGGAACTAATAACATGTTCCTTTTGTGTAATAATGTCAGGAATAAAGGAAGCCTATTTTGAATGAAGATCATCTACGTGTCATTCTGCAAAATGGATTTCATGGGTAGATGGAGGAGTATGCTACATGATCATCTTGCATAGATAGGAGAGTGTCCATCAGATTATTGTAATATCTTGAAGATATAAATTCTTGATCTTGAATGGTTTTGGAGTTGCTTTCGACATGCTTTGGATCAAGTTTTTGGCATGGGCTAGTTTCAAAGGATGGATTGTTTACAAAGGATTCTTGGATGTCATCATTAGACATGGTAAGTGGTTCAATATCCTCAAGTTTCAAGTTCAGGGTTCCTTCAGTATCTATAAGCATGAGGTTGAAGGATGTCAATATGTCTTGGGAAGGACCATTTCTAGACCTTGGTGAAAGATTTTGATCATGCTTTGGAATGAATTCTTGAGATATATCCTCTAACTCATAAGGTGATGTAGAGACATTTTCAACATGATTATAGGTGAATGGATCATGCATTATGTCAATAAGATCAAATAATCCTAACACTCCTTGAAATAGATCACTAAAAAGTGGCTCTTGATGTACATATGGCGAGTTGATCATCAGATGGGATAGAAACATCTTCATTGTGTTCGTTAATTGAGAGATTTTGAACATTGTTTTCAACAATTGTGGTGGGGAGATTGTGAATGTCTTCAACCATAGAGTCAAATAATGTTGACATTTCTTGAATTGGATCATTGTTGGGTATTGTAGGTGGATTTTGATCATGATTCAAAAGTGACTCTTGACATATGTTGATTGGATCATTGGATGAAGTAGACATCGTTTCAAGGTGTTTAGTGGTGGATTGATCTTGATCCTTGTTCTCAACAATTGTCATTTTTTTGTGTTTGTGCTTGTGCTCCTTGGGTAGCTTGAGAGGCTTGGGCAGTTTGAGATACTTGATGCACTCGTTGAGCTTGTGTTGCTTGTTGTGTTGCTAGATATTATTGGATGGCCTTGTGGTAGGCCCGGTGAGCTTTTAGCGCAATGTCATATTGTCTTACTACATTTGGTTTTGGTGGTAGTGGTGGTGGATTTGGAATCATGTTGGATGTAGTGACAAGTGGTTGAGATACGCTTGGAGAAATCACGGTAGTGAGGGGTTGAGATATGATGGGTGGGATAGGGGTGGTTGGAGTGATCAAGGTGATAGGAATGGTTAGAATGACTGAGATGATAGGTCTTTGGGAGACCATATTTTGATTTGTCAGGATTGATGTTGTCATTTTTTTAGATACCATTTGTTGGTGTGATGTCGATGGTATATTCAAAGGATTGGATGTGATGGATTGATTGGTGTTAGGTGGATTGATTTGGATGGAGTGATTGGTGCTAGGTAAAGGGGGAAGCCCTAAACTAGGGAATGATGTTGATATGAGTAATGGTGGTGGAGATGTATCTTGGCACAATGACTCAACTATTTTGGTAAGTGTAACAATTTGATCTCGCCAAATTTGATCTTGATTTCGATCTTGACTCCCTTGATATAGTTGATTTGGTTTTTGTTTAAGCAAATTGGAGTATGTACTTGTGTTTGATTTTGGACAATGTTCTAACTTGGGATGATGTTCAGATTTGGCATGATAGGTTGAAATTAACCATTTTTCATGTTTGGAATATTCATATGGTTTGCAAATGTATCCCTCCCAAATTTTGCTAGATTCATGTTTGAAAAACATGTACTTGGTACATTCTCGTTGTTCATTTGAAGGCTCATGCATTGATTGTTCGATTGGTGGATTTGTAGGTTTGGTCTTAGATCTACCATTGAAAAATGTGTTCAATCTTTGATTTGGGCATACTCACACTTGTTGTGCCATTGACATTTGTGGGAGGTAATGATCCCATGTACGGTTTGTATAGATGCAAGTGTTGATAATCAATCAGCATTGTAAGGCTTTGATAGCTTAGTTGACTTGGATTACTCATGATGTATGGATCAAGTTTATATTCCATGTTCCTCTTGTGTTTTGACCTTGTTGCAAAAGTGACCTCTAAGTTCTTAGGACCAATGATGAGATGAAGGATGAAAGGGGTGAATGATATGGGTGATGAACGTTTAGGAACTTTGGATCAATGCTAGACTTAGGGTTTGATTTTGATTGGTTTTATTTGGATAATGAACTTGTAAACCCTAAGATGTTAGATGTTATCTTAGGATGAACTTGTTCCAAAGGATTGCTAATTTAGCTAAAGGTATGAGAAAGGATGCATTCCCATACTCCTAACTAAACAAGGTGATTTTGAGTTTGATTTTGATGATCTACCCAAGTCTAGAATGATGTTTCCAAAGCTCTAAATTTTTTTGGTGGGATGGATTTTGATAGATGTTTGGAATTTGGATGAAGTGTTTGATTTGATCCTAAATGAACCTAGGAAGGACTTGTTTACAAAACCAAGATAGTGAAGAACATGCCTTTCTCTAAGAGTAATTTAAATCAAAAGACCAATGTTTGCATGAAAACCATATGACCAAAAGATGCCAAGCACATATGTAGGGTCCAATTGATTTAATCTTTGCTTAATGGATTCTTTTTACCACAAACAGACTCTTGATTAGATTTTGAATCTAGATGTCTAATGTCTCAACTTTCCCCTTATCTCGTAAAGTGTATTTTGTGGAAACCAAGGAAATTTGAGGCAAGAGTTACCTATTGTTGACCTTAGTAGGAGCAAATTGAGATGAAATCCAAATGCTTAGAAGCCTCTAAGGATAAAATCCTAAGGGCAAGCAATAACATGTGAATTTTTTCAAGGATATTTGCTTCCCCTAAAGGGTTTGAGATTTGATGCTCATGTTGAATGTTGGTTTTCAATGTTTTCAATTAAAACACTGTGTTTTCAAACTGACTCACAAGCAATATAACACCCTAGCTCAATTGGTATGTTTTTCTTGGTGGGCTTGCCTCATGCCCTTCATAGTAGAAGAGATGATTTTACATGCAACCAAGGAAAAAATATAAAGGTATGTTAAGAATGAAGTCTTAACCTCTATATTTTAACCAAGATTAGACATGGCAAGTAACTTCTTGGAATCTAAGTTCCAATGCACCACTTTGATAAACTCGGTGAATGGAGTTAATAGGCCACTACAAACAAGGGTTTTATTTCAAACTTTCCATTCATGGAGATTGACCCATATGGCGAGAGTCCCCTTTCGGATCCATCTGTCGGAATCAACTGCATGATATTGGCGTTTACTCCAATACCCACATTTATATCCAGTTGGAAATACTCTTGGCTTTAGAGTGTTACCGGTTGAGTCATTCCCTTGGGTGAGTACTTTTTCCCCAAGGCAGGCCCTCTAGGATAAACAAAAGCAAGCGAAGACAAAATCTATAACTCGATCAATCTTTGACAACACAAAGAAAGAGAATATATGAGATGATGCTCCACTCACACTCGCACAATTTTTTTTTCCAATTTTAAACCCAAACTGAAGTGTGAAGGAAATCTTTTATGCAACTTAATGTCATCAAAAAGGCTTTTGATTCTCAAGATCACCGTGAAGTATGAGAGAAGTGCATACGCCTTTTTAGATGAGATTATTTTGCATAAAAGATTACAAAGTACAAAAGACACATGTTTGTTTTAGCCTCAAAGTAATGATGAGTTCGTTTTAAAGCACCAAGCTAAATGTGAAGTTGATTTGTTCAATTTTAGCCCAAAATTAGAGTCTAATGAGTTTCTAAGGTTCAATTTTAGCCCAACTTTGAAACAAAACATTAATGATCTAGTTGGCCTAGAATAGAAAATGAAAGCAAGGAATGGATGCTTCAAGCTATTTCAATAAGCATTGAAAAATGCTCTTTTCAAGTTCCAATTCAAGGCCCACTTTCAATTCAAAAATTCTACGAAGATTATTTTCTACGCTTTGAGTTTGCAAGTTCCTTGTGCAAGCGAAATCCCTCCTGCAAGATAAAAGAGACAAATGTACAAGAATCAAGTTATTTAATTCAAGTCATTTTAAGCATTAAAAATAAAAGAACAATTTTATATGAAGAGACTAATGATTTTTTCTGACTTGTTAAATGAAGTATTAATAAGAATCCTACTTTTCAATGATCTTGGCTCATCTAGTCTTCGTAAATAGATGACTTTAACTTCTACTTCCCATCAATATTTGCACGATATATACTCCAAACCACATAGAATGTTCCCTAGACATAAATAGTAGATGCAAAAAGAGTGTTGTAGTCAGCATTCAATGCAATGCAATAAAGCTTGATTTCTCCTTGTACCTGCAGTCTACTTCCATTAAAGTTTAAATGCTATAACTTGCATGTTAGGCACCATATTAGTGAATATGATTGAAAGCAACTCAATTCAAGAGGAAAAAATGTTGAAGCTGACAGTTAACGTTGTAGATTGGTTTAAGTGCTCCCCTTAAAGAAATTTTCTATCATCTAAATTTTGACTATAAGATATTTAATGCAAAGACCACTAGTATACTCAATGCAATTCAAAACTCAAGTCAGGAGAAAAAGTAGATGAATTAAAGCAAGGTTGGTGGACATGATTTTGACGTGCTCTTAGCCTCTACAAAAAAGCATTTACAACCTAAAACATAAAACAAAGTTCATCTAGATTCCAATTGAAATGAAATGGCTTTCTTCATTTAAAGAGTTCTAAAATGATTAATCAGCTTCCAAGGGGCATTGAAGCACTCTTAGTCTATTCTTAATTGCTTTCAGATTAAGAGTTCCAATCTAGAGTTCAAGTATTATTCATTGAATGTGCATATACCAACAATTAAAATGGAAATGACAGTTTGACCACCATTCTTAAGAGAAAACCATTTATGTTAATCGTTCAAAGGATATCAATTATGAATGGAATATCACAACATATAGAAAAAAATGGGGTGATAGAAAAAGAAAAAGCCTGCCTTGAAAAGATATCGTACCAATAAGAGAAACCTAAATCTTGGATAAGAAGATATGTTAGTGCTAGATTGCAGAATGAGGATAGAAATGATCACAGATAATCTTTTGACTCAAGAGTAAACCGTATTTTCCCCTACCTGGCACATCAAGTTGTGCAAAGTCGATGAGAAATATGATGGGACTACCATGGAGTGCATTAATGGTGTCCTACTTTTCTGCCATCAAACACCTACCAACTGTGGTCCTTTGAATCCCACCATGCTACAATTATTCGTTGCCAAGGAAAAAGGTCCCACTACATCAGAGTTGGGTTACCATTATTCACGAGGAATACTCATAAAGTAATGTTTCCAAGAGGAAGAAAAATATCTGCAATATTTAGGTCAAATAACTGGAAAGCCTATGATTTCCTTTCGTGCATTAATGCTTCATGATGTCGGTGCTGCCTTGGAGGACGCGTGTGGAGATAAGCTGGTAGAGTGGCTAGAAAAGCATTTGAAAGTGATTCTTACACAAAACTTCGAGCAACATGCCTGTAGATTTCTAAGGCAATGTATCTAGCATTTACTCCTCGTGGCGGGTCTTACCAAACTTGTGTGGTGGTCAAAGTATAGGCATGATAATCACAATCTTTCCCACATGCATAACAATTGTGAGTGGTTAGTGGTTAAGTGTATTCTGGGGAATTTAGCTTTATGCCTGTCATTGCATTCCATGAAATAACATCTCTATGAAGGCAATGTATCATTTCAGACAATTCAGAAAGAACAAGTTCTATTAACAACATAAATAATTAAAAGTAAATCAAAAAGAAAATATACATGCCCGCCACTTCCAATTGGAATGTTTATCTACCTCTGTTTTCTATTGCCCTCCTTTTGTTATACTACCCATTACTGCTTCCCTTGACTATTTCACACTGCAACACCATCTGTCCACACATCACCTATGCACATACTGTCTACATGCAGAGATAGTTGTCTGTAAATCAAATGGCAAAGTAACTAAGAACCCTAAATCCACACAAGTAATCATATGCATGTTTTGGAAATGGAGAAATTTCCTGAACACAAGCCAGCTCAGCAGAATAGCAGATGGAATTAACTCTAGAGCTGGAAACCTGCACCTTGTATGACCTTGTGACACTACAACCTTCTTTTGACATCCTACAGCCATAAACAAAGACAAATAATAGGAAATCCCAAATTTTAACAGTGCAAATTAGTGGAAGAAAAAGTTGTTTCCTGATTCGCAGTGAGGAAATTATTTAATCACTAGTTCAAATCTGCCTAAGCAACCTTAATTGGTAAAGTTACATGAAAGCCTTCTGCATGAGAAGGAAGCAATGGCAGGGACACACCAGCACCAAAATAACGAAAACTAAAGGTACAATGCTCAAGAACAATTAGTTGCAATCTTGAATGGAGACCTATGTGACTGGTATCATGTTGCTTGGTGATTTACATGATGGTCAACAAGCAAAGGAAAACATATTATTTTATTGTCTCACACTTTGTTCCAAAATGAATATAGCTGCCAGCTACATAAAATTACACCTAGACTTGTGTTTATGCCCCATGATGCCTAAAGATACCTCCAGTAACAACCATAGAAGCCAAAAGATTAGAAAACTAAGGGGAATTGTTTGAAGATAAAAAATTTCAAATCATGGTTTTTGGCTCGCACATGTCAGTACTAGAGCATAGTTCTTTCTTAGCTCTACAAAACTTTATAATGGCTAGCATTAGATATTGGGTTGTTAACAAACTACCACGGTAGACCCCATTCCTACAAATCATACATTTCAAGAATATATAGGCTAAACATCAAAGAACCAAGATTGAAGAAACAAGATTCCAGGCAATCATAGAAGCATATCATACGAAAGAGACAACGGTATAAGGCTAAGGCCAAAACAAATGTAAGAGATTCATTCAACTTTCTTTCAAATGATTAAAATGCAACGACAACCACATAATCAGACAAAAGTGAAACTTTTGTTACTTTAGAGATTTGTCAATACATACTACGGTGGGTGCCAAATGTGAGCACTAACTTGCAAATCTTGCTCAAACAAAGAAAAATATTAGCATTTGGTCAGTTTAAACAAGGAAAATATAATGCTCCCTATAAAATTCATTTGAACACAAGAATAACGAAAACAAAGCACAAAAGTAAGCAAAACACAATAGAACATTATTCCAATGACCAAACCAACATCTTATAGGGGGATTGGTGCTATTTTGATATGGAAAATAGCCATTTCCCAACCCCTTTGGATAATCTATGTGATGAAACTGTTGTGAAGATAATATAAAAATTCTTATGATGATGATATGAGGTGGGAGAAATCAGTTCTCCATTGAAGAGAGTGACTTTGCATTAGCTTTGTGGATCAAGTTGTGGAGGATTTGATAAAAGATGAAGCTTTCATTTATAGATTATTTTGATGAGAGAATGGCCAAATGGATGAATGTGGGACAAAGAACAAGCCAATGAAAAGAGGCCACTTGTCAACTTGCCATAGGTTGAGGGATGTGCAAGATTTGAGAAATGTGCCCAAGAGAGGGAGATTCAAATTTGAATTTGATAGTTAATGTTGGGTTTGACTTGTGCAAGGGACATGTAAGAGCTTATTAATTGCTTTGTTGGGTGTACATGTCCACTTGTTTTTGAATTCAAATTCTAGTGAATATTCCTCAGAGATGCCATGTTGATGGAAAATGCTGGATTTAATAAATCAATAAATTGATTTATTTGTGGAAGTAGGAATATCTAGAGGATGTGATGGGCACTCGTTAGGTTAGGTTAATCATGATTAGGTTAGCTTAATGATGATTAGGATGTTTTGACCCCTTTGACTTGATTTCTTTGATTTATTTAAATAAAAAATGGATAGAAGGTGATTTCAGGCTTAATTAAATAAAGGTTTGATTTGATTAATCAAGGAGGGTCATGTTAGGATCAAGTTTGATTTATTTAACATAAGTTGGTGACTTTAGGAGATTGATAAATAAACTTGATTTATGGATGAATATGACCTAATCGAATGCATTATGCCAATTTTTCATGTCTACAGAGGTCAATCATGTCCAAGTAATCCTGACACATGGTCCCTAGTGTGTCAGGTCTTCTTTGTTGGTCTTCCAGGTGTCCAGACCTGGGACTTCGTTGTCTTAGATGACACCAAGTTGCAAGTCTTGGTTTGAATTTAATTTCTAGGTTTACCTTTTCCTTGTGTTCCTTTTCTAAATCACATTGTGTCCTCTCTAGGGAGGGTAATTTTTATTGAGCTTGATAGGGTTTTTTAGGCCCAACCCCAAAAATGGGTCTATGTTGAAGTGGACCTTTCACAAGATTTGAAGGAATCCATTGACATTCAAATTGGAGCACTCTAACATACCCAAAAGTTCACTTATTTTAATATTCCTAACACATGTTATAGGTGTCAGTCCACAGACCACAAGATCAAGCACTACCCTTTGGTAATTCCTCATAGTTCCTTTTCCGCCATGAGAATCTTAAAAGCCTTGTTAGGAGGATAATTTTGTTGCCAAACTTGATGAAAAATGGACCACATTTATGAACTGTAAAAATAAGTCCAGTGCATCTCAATTGTCTTCCAAAGCCCCTAAGCTAGCAAAAAGTGTTTCAAACCTTTCAGTGAAGGGGAAAGAGGCTCCAGTCAGGGCTGATAATGTTCCAGCATGGCCTAGGCCAAAGGTGATGCCTCAACCTACTACCATTGTGATAGTGTAGTTGAACGGTTCTCCTCCCATGTCAAGAGCACAAAGGTGGTCTTGTAGTCCCTCACCGCCATTGGAAGAAGGTGAATATGTGCAAGAGAAATGGATATTTTCTTCTTCGACTATTCTAATTGTGTCAATTCTACTAGAGTTTTTGCAAAATCTCTTCTCTTGGAATGTTCAAGGTCTAACAGACCTTTCCAAAAATTATTCTATTAGGGATACTTTGAAGAAATATTCTGCTATTAAAGTGCTTTGTCTCCAAGAAGTTAAAATTATGGTTTTTTCTCACATTGGCTTGTCGCTCTATTTGGCTAGCTAGTCAAAAAATTTGTATTGATCATGAAGCTAGGCATGGTGGAGTTGTCACCCTTCTTTCCCCATGGTGGTAGGATTGTGTGGTCAACCATGGGTCTAACCCCACACATCGGCTCATTTGGACCCTTCTCAACATTGATAATCATTCCTTTGGGATTATTAATGTTTATACTTCTAATGATTCAATGGAACACTCTATGCTTTGGCATTGGATTGTTGATTCATTGCTTGTTGCTACTTGGTTATGGTGTGTGGATTTCAATATGTTTGAGATGGCCTATGATAAAGATGGAACCTTTCCATTCAGATGGGCACTTGGAAAAAGGGAGGCATTGCTTTACATGCATAATAAATTGGGGCTCTTTGATCCCAATATTGGGTGCGGCCATTCTCATTCCCTCTAGTACACTTGGTGTAATTATAGGGCTAGTTTTGAAAGGATATTTAAATTCCTTGATCGTGCTATGATCTTGGCTCAATATTTTTTCTCTTTTGACAATTCTTCACTCCCGATTAAACTGTTAATGGATGTGAATTTTTGAGATCATTTCCCCATTTCTTTTCGCATTGAATGGGAGACAAGACAACCTCAGACTTACAAAATACAATTCTTTTTTAACATGTCTTTTCTTTTTCATCAGCCTATGTTGGCCCACATTCATCGAGTCTAGAATTTGGAGTGTAGGGAAACTCATAATACATGATAGATTAATTGGTGGAATAAAGCTATCACTCGCATGACAAGATTTTTGCATGTTTATGGGAGCCAACTAGGTATTTTTTGCTGGTGGTCTTATGAGGCTACCACACCTGACTTGTACTCAACTAGCAAGGCTTTGATGACCAACCCTTTCACCCCATCATTGCAAGTTAGGGTGGCGGACTTAAGACACAAAAAACAAGTTGCAAAAAATTATGCTACCAAAGGTGCTCAAATCAAATCCCGAGTGTAGTGGTTAAAAATTGGCAACTATGCCCCTAAGGAATTTTTTTGGCCCTACATGCCAGGAACTCATCTCTAGGCATTAAAAAAATTAAAGGTGGAAATCAGGGGGTTGCCTTGAATACACCAATCCATGTCATTCCTTATGAACTTTCATGCAATCTTATCTTAGGTAGACAGTGGATTCATGCCATGAAAGGTGTGCCTTCCACTCTTCATCACAAAATGAAATACATCTACAACAACACAGTCCACACAATTGATGCTGATCTTGAACTTGATAGTGTCTTACAACTTGAGAAAAACACAAAAAAATTCCTTAAACGCATCAACATCATCAACACCAACAACCAATCCTTCGAAAGCATTTGCCTCCACCACTTCAAAAAAAGATGAACATTACACAACAAACTTTGAAGAACTTAATTATGAACAACCACCTAATCCAAAAATAATGAAAAAGATTTATGGAAAAGGTTATGAACTCATGAAACAACTTGGCTATAGCTGAAAAGGATGTGGTACTCATGAATAATGTATCCGCAACCCTATAGACCCCCACACACAACAAACAACTCATGGTCTTGGTTATTGTCCTATAATAGAGATCGCCAAACCTTCACTCAACATCAACAATCTCACAAACCATACTCTTAAATTATTTTTAACTAAACACCTCGACTCTAGTGGTCTTGAACATCATCCTTTCAACAATATGACACAAACAAAAAACTATTTGCTTAATGTAAATATCATCTCTCAAGATACCAATAATTTTCATCTGATATATTTTCCCTCTTCCCATAAGAGTGAGCACAAAATCTCACAATCTAAAGAAACTTGTGTAAGTATGACATCTACTACTAAGCAAGATGTATCTTGCACACCAACCACAAGACCACCTTCTACCATTGATCAAGAGGGTATCTTGTCGATACTCCTCCAAGGTCACTTGATCACCCTCCCTCCCAGAACTCATAATAAATGATATTACAAGACTTTATTCTATGCATATCATAGAGTTCATGGTAATTCCACTAACGAATGCCAAGCTTTGAGTCATAAAATCTAGCATTTTTTAGGAGTTTGGTATGCTTCCCTCTATGGGGGAACCTAATTCCTCTAATTGATACCAATTTTCACTCTCACCTTCATTAAATCAATCATTTCGACTCACCTTTGTCTCACACTCAATGGGGGCAACGGTTTATGTAGCCTTTCCCTCGTATGTCACTTGTGGTTGCCTCCTTTGGCTAGTCGTTAACCTTTCATGAATACATAAGAGCAAGCTTGGGATGTGGACGAAATGCCTTAAGTTGGCTCACATATGACATACTCCCCTTTTCATGACGTAGCTTATTGGTAACATATGAATTGGCATAGGGCTTTCTAAATAAGCTCTCATGTTCTCCTTCTTATACTTTAAAGAAATTGCTCACAGTAATGGTGTAGCAACTGCTTTAAAGTGGGGGGCATACATAGACAACATATTTGTGAAAATTTAATGGTGTGATGTGTCCTCTTCTTGGTGGTGTCATTGGGTTTGATTCCTTCCAAGAGTGTATGATCAACTGAAATGGCTTGATGCAAATGAGGCATCCCATGGATAATGATCTGACACCCTGACTTTTCCTCTCCTGGAGACATTATGCACAATGCTCCTTAAGAAGAAGACCTTACATGAACAAAGAAAAATCCCCTTTAACAAAATTTTTACATGACATTCAAAACATTTACAAAAAGCATTACATTGTGGTGCCTTATCAATGTTATCAAGAGCATAACTTTGATATGGTTTGTATAATGGGAAGCTGACACACTCGCATGAATTTCTCATTATATGGTGGGAAGTCGACACACTAGCATGAATTTCTCACTAAACCACTTCTTTGGGACAACTCACCCTATAGATGACCTAATGTTATGTGGCCCCAAAGTGAGCACATCCTTTTCACCCCTTTTTCCTTTCTTTCCATTGGATGATTATGTATCTTGATGGTTTGACTTAGGATCTTGGATCCTAGGGGCTTGACTATCTTCTTGATTTTTTTCATCCTTTTTCATCTGCATCTAAACACTCAGATCTCTCTTGAATGTTTGCTTTAGTGTGAGTTTCAAGAAGGTTCATTGTCTCACTAAAGTGGGGGCTAAATGTACTATAGAAAAAAGTACCTCTTGCTTGACATGGAAATAATTCATGACAAATTGGATTTAATGAGGCCTTGATTTAGATGTTGTGAGGAATTTTATGCATCCACACTTGGTTTGGGACCCTTGCAAGCTCAATAAAATCCATTTAATGATGTCTTGTAAAGGTGTTGTTAAATATTCTAAAGGAATTTCATGCTTTTCTAGACTTAATATACCCATTTCTCCCTAATTCATCATTATAAAATGTGTTTAATGACATTATCACATCAATCTAGAAGGTTTATAACTTAAAAATTAATGTTAAAATAGTGTTGTAATGTTTCTTACACATTCACATTGGTTCTTGTGCCTTCCTAGGCTATGTGGACGTCATCTTAGTGTTGTAAAGTGTATTTAATCAAACTTTCACATTGAATTTTGTGTCGCAATTCCTAATTGACTTTTAAATCATTACCAACAGGCCCATCTCGAGGCTTAAATTGATCAAATGACCGACAAAGTTACAATTTAAACCTTATTTCCTTGTCTCTTGGTATCCTAGTTGTGAAAATGGCCCCCGTGGGACCCATTTTCCATCCATGGTGAATCAGTCCCATCCAGGTGGGACCCATTCGCCATGGGTGGGGAATGAGTCCCATTTGGCTCAATTTTGACCTTTGAATGAGAAAAAGTAAAAATTAAGTTTAATTTTCCTTCATGTCGGCCTGTGATGAGGTATTAACAGGTAAAATAGGTGAATTTCCTATAAATACAACCTTCTAAGCCCTAATTTACATCTCTCAAGTCATTTTTACAACTCATTCATCATTTATCTTCTCATGCAAGCTAGGGTTTTAACATTACAATCCATTCAAGATTAATTTTCAGACCTTCAAGGGAAGATCCTTCATGTTTTGTTGCATAATTTTAAGATAAAACATTATGGAAAGGTAAACAACTCCATTATTGCATGTTTCATTCCATTCTTTCAACATTTTGGTTTAATTACCTAAAAGGAGTTTGACAAAGGCAAACCCCCATGCCCTAACATTCAACATTTCTCTCTCTTTCCTTGTGTGTTTGTAGATTTAAGACTCTTGGAAGCTTGGAAATCATTTAAGATCAATTTGAAAGGTTTCTCAAGTCTTCTCTTCATTCAAAAAGTCAAAACGTCAACAAAAACTCATTTTTCAGGTTTGGAATTTAGAGTTTCAGAAGCTAACACCTATAAAGAATCATACTGTAGATTGAGAGCTCCATATTCCACTGAATATCCAAAAATTCAAAAGTGGACTCATTCTCCATGGGTGGAAAATGATTCCCACTTCCACGTCAATTTTGAGTTTTTTGCATTTTTAGATACCCTTTTGTCAGAAATAGATTTCAGCTCAGTTTTGCAGAATTGAGACTGATTCGCCCAAAATGGAGAATGAGTCCTAGCGGGCCTAAAAATCAGCATCAATGACATTCCAAAAACTATTTTGAGTCTCCATCCATATTCTAGATGCACACTTTCAGTTTGATTCATTTATGTTCAGTTTTGCATCCATTTCTAGGTCTTTTTGTATTACACAACGTGTTTTCAAACAAGTTGTTTTCCTTTAGTTTCCATTCATTAATCAATCAATATTATTAGTTTCTTGCATTCAAAAATTACATCTAGGTACATTGTATCCATATTCCATCCATATTGCATTGAATTTGAGTGTAGACATAAGCATTTTGACCCATCTTTCTTCTTCTAAGTGAAAAACCCTATAAGCATTAGAAGGAATTAGGGTGACAAAAATCAATGGTACAACCATCATGAATGAACAAGATGATAAAACAACAAATATTTTTCTTATTAAAACATTTAGTTGTGAGGGATGAAAGATGCAAATAATAATTAGAAATGATACCTAACTGTTATAGCAACAATGAGGGAAGTTTTTAGAGTATAAAAAGTTGTGTACCTTGTCAAAAAATTGTTGTTTTTAGATTGTAGAGGACATATTTTCCTTCAGTGGTGAATGGGTCCCTGTTAGATTTTCTAAAACTAAAATCAAGGTCCTGTTCCTTGATGTTTGCACTCTCAAAATCCTGGTTATCAATTTCTGGAAGTTTGCTGATAATTTTGTAGCTTCAAATCTTTGATTTTTCACTTTGAATGGTAACTTTTGCAACTTTCACAACTTTGACAATTTTTCTCCAACTTGCTCCACCTGATCTTCAACTTATAAATATGCAAACAAAAATTTAAGGGAAGAAAAACTTGTCTTTTGTTAGTGAATTTGGGGGTTTTCCTTGGTCAAACCCCTTGTATGTAATTAAACCAAATGATGAAACAATGAAGTTGAAAATGTATGAAACATGAAATGATTCAATGTAGATACCTTGGATGTTGTCTTTTAATGCAAATTTTCAATCTAACATGTAGGGGCCATGAAGAATGTAGATCTTGATCCTTGAATATGATGTGAAATAATGCTAGAAAGTAGATCTTTAATGCTACATCCACTTCTTTAGCTCAACAACATGTAAGAATGCATCAAACCCTTGTCATGATGCTATGATCTTGAATTGCTGCAATAAACTCTTGAAATCTGCCTTGTGAATGCTCTTGTAAACTTTTGTGAACTCAAACTTGCTATAATGCATGAGTGCTTGAGAGTCTAGATTGAAACTATTGTTGTGCAATTTTCGCACACCTGCCTCACTGAAAGCAGGGACCCTCTTTTGCTTTCATTCTTGGTGTTTTGGTCCTTTGATCTTAGGGATTTACCTCACTTTGGCATAAGATTTAATGTCTATCTTGCCTAGATTGATGATCCCTTTGTGATATTGATTGAAAACCTCAAGTTTTAGACTCATTTCGGGTTTTCCTCTGTTCTCGGGAAAATCCACTCCTGGCGGAATTCCCTAGATACTCTAAAAATCCGGTGATGGATGTTTTATATTGTGATCTAGAAATGTTGAAGCCTCACAAAATTTTGTGTTGGTTGGATTTCTTTGAATATTCGTCATCCTATCAAGTTCCCAGGTTTTGGTTTGGCCTGCCTTGTCGATTGCATTAATCCTCGATTGTAAGATTTATGCGGCATGTATTTAATTGATTTTGGGGAGTTTTGTGCCATTAAGTTTCATCATTTTCTTTCTATTGATCTAGAGTGTTTGATCCTAAGAGCTTTGCTAGATTTGATGTGTTGGATTTGTGAATTCTTGGATTTGATGGTGATTTTCCTGGGCGTTATCATAACTGTTGTTATTTGCTGGGGCACTAAAGATTGTTAACTTTCATTGTTGTAATCGAGTCTCATTTCGTCAATGGTATGTATGCATTGCCTTGCTTTTGATTGTTGAATGTGAGTGATTCTTTGGCATCCTGAGTGTGCTTGGAGTCTGAATTTCTGTATGTTTGGGCATTCAACATCTGAAGTTAGGGTTGTTCAATTCTGTTAGATTGATGATTCCCATGTGAGTTTTTCAAGCTTGTTTTTTGATTTCATTATGAGGAAGCTCACTTGTCTAGGCCATAAAGAACCTTTTGTAAACCTAGCAAATGAGTAAGTTGAGCCCAAGCTTGTCCTATACATTCATGGCAGAATTTTAGGGTTTCGTGCTTAAGGAATCACTAATGCCTCTCGATTTACTTTAGGATGAGCCTCAAATTTAAAGATGATCTATAAGAGGTTCAAATCGAGCTAGTTTCAAGACCAAGGTCCTCAAATTTTTGATCATTCGATCAATTTGAGTGAATTCATGAGAGAATGTTGGCATTCAATATTTCAAGCCTTCATGGAAATCCTTAACTGTCAGAATTCCCTGACTTACTATTTTCTCTTTGATTTCCCGAAATGTGCAGTGATCTAGAGTTATGCCTACTTCGCGGATTTTCATTCCCTTCAAATTTTACTGAAATTTCCTTTCTTCCTTCATTTTCCTAAAATTCGTAGACTATTGCTATTTTCACAAATTTCTGTCCTGGGTGGAATTCTCTAAAACTTTGTTGAAAATGAAGAACTAAGAGATAGCATGATTTATTAGCTGGTGATTATGCATTGCATGATCAATTTGAATTATTTAAAGATGTGTCAGGTTGCTTCTTAGTTAATGACAGTTGATTAAATGATTATTGGATGCTTTTATGTTTGTTTCGCTAAAATCCACCTGGTTGGGAATTTTCCAAAATTCCTCTATGGCCTGGATTCCACAGGAGGACTAAAAACCTGAACTTTGAGATGATTAATTTTATGAGGTTTTAGAGCATTTTTCTTATCTTGGAACTTATATTGAGGTTGAATATTCTATTTGTGATTATTAACTTGGGTTCCATGTGATCTTTATTGTGGTTCCTTGTTGGATGAAGGCTGAATCGAGTAGAGAGATGGCTAGCAAGATAGTGGGTAGGCAAACAGATTTAAGTGTTGAAGGATCTTCACTCTCAGAATCAGAAAGAATTAAGCTGGACATAAAGAGTAAGGTTCCTGAGTCTAAGTTGTCATCCACTTGGTCTAAAATTGGTGGCACCAATGTGGATGGATTGGGATAAAGTCATCAATCAATCAAAGGATGAGATTAAATCTATGGAAAGGAAATTTAAAGTGTTGGTTACTCCACCCTTGGCTAACTTAGATAGAATCTTCTTGAAGGTGCAAGATCAAATAGATAAAGATAGGGGAAATAGCATTTAATACAGGGCTACATTGAAATTTTTGATTCCCCATTATTCCTTCTTCATCCTTCACATGCATTGGACCGAATTACATTGGAGACCCCAGGCCGACCCTAATGAGTCCCAAGAATTTAATGCTATTTCATGTTGTTCTAGAAGTTCTTGGGCTAACTTGTTTGTGGCCATTTTATTATTGTAAACCCTAATTAGGTCAGCATATCTTGGGGGGTTTCTATAAATATGGCATTTTTCCTCATTTGTAAAGGATGAGAGATAGAAAATTTATACTTAGAAGTGAATAGAGCTAGGAGCAAGTGTTGTAACACAAAACATTGGAATTGTTGCTGTCATTGGATGATTCAATACAACTGAATACATTGTGATTTTTGGTGATCTCTTTGTGTTGAATTTTATCTTGCATGGTTCTTATGATTCTATCTTTTGAAATTTCTCAAGGTTATTTGATATATGTTAGATTTAGAATTAGAATTGATTCAATGGTGTTTATGGTTTGATGCTTGAAGTGTTTGCAGCAATCCCTAGTCCATACTTTTTGCTACTAGCTGATTGTTGGTTGCTTTGCAAAGTTAGCTAGGAATTTAATATTCATTGTGCTTAGTTCAATTGTGAAGGTTTATTCATTTCAATTGCAATAGGATTGTTTTGGATGAATGTTCATGATCTAAAAATCTTTAATGCCTTAGAAGATTGCACTATTTCTATAAGATTACAGATTCATCTGGGTCAAGCAGGAATTAGTTTCTAAGGGATTGGTACATTTCAAGTGTTTCATCATTTGCATTGTTGGTCTTAGGATTAGTTTTAATCTTATAAATCTCTTTGAAACCATTATCTTTTGTTATTTCTTTTATCATTTGGGGTTAGATTTAGGATTTCAAGTATCACCATCTTACTAAATCTGATTGTTGTGCCCTTAGCACACACGCCCCGTTCGGAACAGGGACCCTCTTTTCTTTTGCCTTGTCGGGTCACTTTTGTCGCTGGCTCATTTTGCCTGCCCCTCTTTTTTGATGCTTAGGATGGTCGATGTTGCTCCAAAGTTCCATCATAAATCGATCATGCCTTCACTTTTGGTTTTTGTTGCATTCCGGAGCCTCGCAGAATCTCTCTAGCAATTTGGCCCTAAAACGGCCCCGGGCCCTGCCGGGCCCGGGTGTCCGGAATTCCCTAACTGGATTTCCCCGCTGGGATTTCCATTTCCTGCAACGTCCACTGGGCATCCTTCCAGACCCCGAGGTCCGATCCACCTCTCACCGTTTGCAAAAATTCGTTAAAATCTTCCCTGCGGCTTTCTGCCTTTCGGACCCCAGACCTCAGAGATCTATCTCTGGGGTTCCATCTTGGTTTTGCCATCCGCGACGGTGAACCTCCGGCGGTGACCCACCTCCTGGGTCCCGCTATACTCTTCGTCGTCTAGAGTTCACGTCTTCTCCTATCTGCCATGAGGTCTTTCGGGCCCGGCCGCCCGGAGTTCCGTCTTTGAAATTCCATGACGGTTTCGCCATCACTGACGGTAATTCCCTGCCGGCTTCCCACCCTCTAGGCCCTGAGCCGCTCCTTGCCGTTGCCATTCAAACTAACAAAAATCTTATTATGGCTGTCACGTCATGTCTCCTCGGCCGTCGGGCCCCGGTGTTCCCACCACCATCGCCGACCTAAATTCAAATCCAACCAACTTTTCTCGCGGCCATACGAGCATTCAATGCAGGCATTCATGGCAGTTGGGGTATAAAATACCCAATTCGCCCAAGTCATTTTCACAAACAAGATTGGAGCGAATTGGAGAAACTGTCAGCTGGGGCCTGTTGCCTTCGACAACGTCACGATCATCGTCCTCAGCATCATTTTGTCGACCCCCGGTGGATCCCACGTCTAGCCACTTAGCGTGTTTGAGGTAGGGCGTTCGTCTGCCATTCTTGAATTTCATTTAGTCATTTTGAAAGATCTAAATAAATGAACAAATCATGAAGAAGGCATAAAGGGGTAGAACACTAGATTGCACACCAAACCCATGTAGTAGAAAACCAGGGAAATCACCTAAGATGCCCTCGCTGCCGATTTGGGCTTTTTCTGTGGCGCAGCTGTTCTTCGCATAGGGCGATCGACCCCCTCGGGCCGGGGACCCACCTTCGCCGTCTGATTTCAAATTTTGATCACCTGCCCATGGCGATCCTCATCTCCAGGTCTGGCTCGTCGGGCTTTCGTCTCTGAAATGTCGGTGGAATTTCACCGTGCCCAAACTACCAATTCCTCCCTGCCTCCTGGCTGCCGGATCCTGGCATGCATCTCGCCAAAAAATTTTAAGCTGAGCATGCATCCTGTGGGCCTTCCAGGCCTCGAAACCCGGAGTTCCTCCTCCGGGGTTCTGCCCGCATCTTGCCGTCGGTGACAACGAACATCCTTCGGGCCGCGCCTTCCGCTCCGCCGTTGTCTTTCATTTTTGCATCCGCGTGCTTGGGACTTCTCGGGCCCCGGTGTCTGGACTTCCAGTCTCAGAAGTCTGCTTCTCGCCTGCCATCGCTAACAGCGAACCCCATCCGGCGTTCTGACTTTTGAGCTCCGGGTGGTGGGTTTCTTTGGTCTGTTTTCCGCCATTATCCATAAGGAGGTTTTTGGCAAACTCATCAATGCCTTCTGCTCTCTGGGCCCTAGTACTCAGACTTCCATCCTCGGAAGTCCACCACTCTCCTACCGTTGGGGAAGTTTCACCCCACCCTTCCGCTCTCTGGGCCCCAAAGCGCCATCCGCCATAGGATATTGCCGAATATTTGAGCGTTCGTCTGCTCTCCGGGCCCCGTGCCTCAGGATTCCAGTCGTCGCCCGCCATTCTAAACGAAGATCCCCGCTCGGCCGACCACTCTCTGGGCCCCGGTATCCGGACTTCCGTCCTCAAAAGTTCATCTGCTGTCCGCCGCCACCAACTACCTTCTCCTGACAGCTTCCCAGTTGGAGACCTCTGGGGCCCCTTAAATCCATCCAAACGATCCTAAAATTGGAATCCAACTTCGACCCACGTCTTGAATTTTAGCCCTCTTCATCATGAGTCTCTTAAAATATTAAAATTTGACCAAAGAAGGTCTTTGGGAGTTTTTTGCTACATTTTCCCTTCCAGACAGCATTCATGCCAAGGAAGTCCGGCCCTCCAGGCCCAGATTGTCCAAATGCCCTGAAACAAAGATCAATAACATCTAGAGATAAAATTTATGATATACTTGATTGATTATTTGAAGTGGATGTTGTTTTTAAGATATGGACTAACGTGAACGTTGTTGATATTTTATTGCACTAACTTTTCCCTTGCCTGCAGAATATATGGAATCAGGTGCAGGAACTTCAGAGGCATCCACTGAGAAGGACAAGGGCAAAAATTCAGGAAAGACCCCTCGAAGAAAGGAAGACAAAGATCAAATAAAGTACCAGTTCGAGGGTGATCCGCTCCACTCAAAGGTCTCAACGGACTAGAAGGAGATTTCAAACACGAATATTGGTCAGGTAGATATAGATGAATTCACTCGAAGGGTCAGGGTCAACCTGACAACAAAGAACACTAGATTAATACGGTAGAGTGGAATAGCCAAGGCTGCCGATTTCCCTCCGTCTCTCATGGTGCCCGAGCTGGTCATGGCTTGCCGAGAAGCCTATCAAACAAACACCAGAATGATTGTGGATAAGGAAGGAAACATCCTTGCAGATATGTCGCTAGAAGGGATCACCAAGACATTCCACATTCCCATGTTCCAATAGATAGAGGTCCCCATGTTAGAAGAATGCCAAGCAGCGTGGGATGCTAATCCAACAGGGTGCAAGAAGTCAATCAACCTCCATTGGCTTAAGGAAAAATGGGGTAGCGCTGCGAAGATTCCCCAAGAACTCTTCCGTAGCAATTTTTACAAGGATTACCATGACCTGGTAACCATGTTAAGTAGGGTTATGGGTCTCCCGATGGCCGCCTACTTTCAGGAGTGGATGGCATACTATATTGAGTAGATCCTATGGGGAAATGAGGACGTTACAACCAAGGTCTCATTCTACTGGGGAGGCATCATTAGCAACATCTTCCATGAGCAGTTTGTCAACGTGAAGAAGAGTTCTAAGTTCTACATGACCTCCTACCTCGTCTACTCCCTAGCAGATCAAAGACAATATAGCGGGTTGTTTGTGGCACCCGATCAGGGGCAGAAGCGAGGACTCAAACCATTTGACAAATATCTGTAACTCCAATACCAAAATTTCAAGAAAGAATACTGCAGGGTTAACGATGCCTTCATCGGCCACATCATTAGATTGATCACTAGAGACATCGAGAGGAGGGTCTCCCATAGCGCCAGGGCACTTCTGAAGCAATATGCTTTTCTGTTCATCTAGTTTCCCAAGTTTACATACATTCGGGCCCAGGGTTTCACTGAAAGGCTGAATAGATTGCCTCGCTACCCCAATGATAGAATCATCCTCTTGGAGCTCTCTCGGCAACTCCAACACATCCAGGTGATCTTTAGCAACAAGTATATAGCTGGGATCTCCTACCCCATGACCCTTGGCCAGGGCGTGTATCGATTACAAACGTCACAATGTGCTAGTAACTCTGAGAAGGAGCTCAAAGAGTACCATTTCAACTGGTACACTGCTCGCCCATAGATGGACCCATATGGCCACATAAGGAAGGCACTGGGGCCGGCATATGCCCATCAATATCACATTGAGGATTTCTGAGCTGACTGCCAGGATGACAAAGAAGTGGGCGCAAGACACTACATCTGCATGACGGTACTATTCCTAACAAGAGTATAACCATTCCCAGTACCGGACCAAGTTAAGGAGGACGAGTCCACCATGATGCACCCAAGGTACCCTATAGTTGCTAACCTACCAATATCGTCGATCGACTGGGATGAACAAGAGGTCGATGACCTGGATACCATAACCCAGTCGATTCTAACTCGTACCAAGGAGTGGATCGATGGGCAGGTGGCACATCTAAAGCGACAAGGGGTGGTCCTGACCTATGAAGGGCTCAAGAGCGAGCTAAATGCCACGGAGGATGTTGCTGCCACCACATCAACTGGCGGGACCTCCAAGTCTCCTCTAGTCACCAGATCCCAGAAAAGGAAAGGAATGGAGACTGCACAGTCTCTAGATCCCAAGGAACAAGCAAATAAAGAAATGGGAGGCTCATCTCCCAAAAGGCTTAAACAAGCGGTGAGTGCGGAAGAATCCCGACCTCCCTTGGCTCTTCCTGCTCCTCCTGTTGCACCGCCTACCTCCCTAGCTATGGTCACCGCATCTCCACCGGCAGTTGACATTTTTGTCCATCTTGCTCCTTCGCCCCCGGCTAGGTCGATGGTCGTCATAGACTCCTCTTCTGACATGACCACTCCCCCTTCCTCTACTACCATGTCTCTAATTACATCACTCCCTCTGGCAACAATAACATCGCCTATTCCTGCTGCCACTATACCTGAGGCTCTTACAAGACACATGCAAAACCTTCCCCCTGAGCTCTCATAGATCTTAATGGACCCAACTCTCCAAGCAGACATTGCCCAAGTCCTCGTGATAGCTCAGCCTTCACAACCACCAACAAGGCCACCGGCTATGGAGGCCATAATGCAAATCTCAAAAGAGTTGGAGGAACGAGAGCAGGAAGCCTCGAAGTCTATAGAGAAGGAAGTCGATGAGTATCATGAGCAGCCCGAGTATGAGCACTCAACCATCGACAATGTGGTTTATGACGGGGAGGAGATAGGCTCTTCCGAGAGTGGAGATGAAGAGGGTGGCTCGGGTGCTAAGGAAATCATCCAGACTTTCGATGAGGACCTTGAGGATGAGATGGCACAACAGATAAAGGACGTTGGGACAAAGGAAGAAGAGTCACCACATGGTGAAGAGGGGCATCCACCAGAAGAGCAACAGATAAAGGACTTAATCGAGGCTGAGACCCATGTTGCCAAGAGCCCTGAGGTCGAGGCTACTGAAGAGAAGAAAGAAGAAGAAGCAACAAAAGAAGAAACTCCCATCCACCAATTATCCACCAAGCTACTTTTCAAGTGCCTAGTGTTTGTCCATGACTCTAATGAAGAAGAAGAGGATGATACCAAAGAGAAAGAAGAACCCCAAAAGGAGAAAGAGGTGAAAGTCTTGCCTTTGACTGAGAAGGGCAAGGGCAGCCATAATTCACCCAAGGATAATTCTGCTATGCTTGAATGGTTGGAAAGGCAACTTGAGAAAACGACCCCAGTGCTGAAGGACCCAAGGGTGAGGTTGGAGGCCATCTTAACTCGATCTCATATCACAAAAAAGAAGGAGAAGAAGCCCAAGGTCTGATCCAAGATAACAATGGATGCTTTCGGCTCCCGAGCAGCACAAATTGCAATGCCTACAATTGGCCAGGCAGGGGTGAGTTACAATATCTCTACCATTGACTTGGGGACAGCAACCAGGGAGCAAAAGGTTGAGCACCTGGAGGAGTCGGTGGCCACGGTGGTGCACCTGATAAAATAGGATAAAATTTTCAAGTACGAGCTCAAGGCATAGGTTGCTACCCTAACAGACTACATACAGCAATGGTCCTCAGTGGACAACCTGCCCACCACCTCCACAGCCGTGCCATAGTTGCTCTCCAAAGAACAGATCGATAAAATGGAAAGAAGGAAGAACTTGGAGAAAACTACTGAGGACTGGTTTCGACAGGTCTCATACGTCGAAAACATGGGAATTAGCAGGGCTGTGCAGATGGCCAACAAGTTCTGAAACTTGATACAATCTCTAGAGAGCACGAGGAGGCTCTGCACCAATTTCCCCGCAACCTACAGCTCCACCTTCCCAAGGATCAAAGCTATCCTTCAAATGCCTGAGGCCGCGTGGGAGGAGAAGCTAGAACTTAAAAAAGAAGATCACTGGCTAGTGGATGTGTGGCACAAAGACTTCAACAACTGGAAGGAGAGGTTGGAGAAAATCCTGAGCAGAGTGGATCTAGACATTGAGTGGATCAAGAAAATCCAGGTGGAATGTGCCTGATATCTTATGCTAATGATGGGCTATGATATGCCCACTGTGCAAATGGATCCAGAGAAGATCAAACCATACTTCTAGGAGAAGATGAAGGATGGGACAGCTGGAGAAATCACAACGGAGTTCCTAAGTTTTGCTGCCCATGCCTTCGACCAATCTGAGCTATTTAGGGATCAAGGCTCGAAGTATGAAGAAGATTGGAAAAGACTGGAAGAGAATGCTAATGAATGGAGCTATCAGGCATTGCGATGCAAAATCCTCGAAATAGACAAGCTCCAGGCGGTCATCCTCAAGTACATAGAACACGCAGCTTCCGAGGAACAAGAGGACAACCTAGCCAAAGATAAAGACCTTCCTGAAGAGTAGCTACAGCAAAGAAAACAACAATCAGCTACAGGACAAAAGAGCTATAGTGCCATCCACTAGAGGACGAAATAGGGAAAAAACAGGAATGTAATTTTTAAATTGTAATCAATTTGGGGGTAGGTGAAACCCTATCTTATAATGAATCTTGGCCACACAATGAGAATGAATCTTGGCCATTCATTTAACTTTTGAAAAACTATAAATAGGGCACTCTTTTCATTTGCAAAGTGAGAGTTGAGTTGTTATAAAGGCATGCTACTGAAATTTATAAGAAAAAATATTGACTTGGTGTATTTTCTTGATTTCTCTCATGTTATTTGATTCATTCTCCAATGTTAGATGTTTGACTTAGATATTATTGCTATTTAGTTAGTTATCTTATTTCTTTGGATAGATCTTAGAATGTTGTTGGGTGATCATGCAAATTTCTTGCCATGTTGATGATTTCTTGGTCCATACTTTTTGCTGTTCGTTGATGGTGGATAGCTGTGCAAAGTTAGCCTGGACATGATTTCAAAGCTGCTACAAACATTTATCTTTGATTCATGCATGTATGTGGTGGATGAAGGATGAAATATCTGCAGCCCTTAGAAGATAGCACAATTTCCATGATACTGTGAAATCCCTAGTTAAGTGGGATATTGTTTTAAGAAATTGTCCATTGCAGGAACTCCATTGTCACTATTCATAGCTAGCTTCAGACTTAGGAACTTTTTCTCTCCTTCGCCATTTTCCTTTTTTTAGTAACTAACCTATGCTAAGGTTCATTGCACATTATAAAGCCAAATTCAACAACTAGATGGAGTCCAAGATTGTTGTTTGAACCTATAGCCGGTGCATAACAACTTTCCATCCTAAGAACTCTATTTTAAGATCCAACTTCCATGCTTTGTGTCCTTGCTTTGTATTTTCTGTAAGACCGCCTTGTGATTCCAGCAAATCATATCAAACTACTGAGATATCTAAGCACTGTCATGACCTGACATCCGAGAGACCTTGGGATAGTGTTCTACAATTTGATTGTGGGAGATTGTCTTTCAAGAGAGGTAGTGCACCTACGCATTGCCTGTGTTGAGAAGTGTATAAAAAACACATCAACAGGATTGGCGCTAGAAGGAGGGCTGACAAGTTGGGAATAAAAGGCTGAAGGTTGGAAGTGATTCATTTTATGTCCTCCTCCTCCTAACGTGAAAATACTAATTTAAGGGATAAAGTGAAGCTGGATCGAATCGGATCATTATCCCTAGAAAGATTTCAACGGGTTCTATGGTCAACACCAAACAAGGGAGAATTCGAAGAATTACAGCCTCCCATGAGGGCAAAGTGAGCGCTAAGAAGTAGTGTTGCCTCTTCCTCTTCCTCCATTCCATCTGCCTCCATCCCACCCTCACCTTCATTTAGCTGGCCATCATCTTCCATCCAATCATCTCAAACTGCATTTGCACCTCCTATCTCCAGCAGCCAGGGGATTGCCCCTCTCCCGGCCTTCCCAGCCCAAGGCATAGTCCAGGCAGCTGTAGCTCAAGGGAAGTCCCATATTGCTATTGTATTGCAAATACAGCCTCAAATTCCCATTTTCCAATAGCAAGCACCACCTCTGCCACCCTCTATGGCTTGGCTAGCACATAACCCATCACCGATACATTTTGCTATCTACAATGATATGCCCAAGAATCCGGAGGGCTTTTGTTTAAAGTTCCATCCACACGATCTATAAAGAACAACTGAGGAGCATATCAAAATATTCGAGACTGCGATCACCAAAATGCAAGTTGACTACGAGGATGTTGCATGTCGCCTCTTTCTGCATTCATTAGGGGAAGATGCCTTCTATTGGTACATTAATCTGCTAAGGGGATCCATCACCTCGTGGAACCTGATGAAGAATGTCTTCCTGTAGAAATACAAGATCCCCATCAGCCCCTCAGAGCTTTACCAACAGTTCATGTCCATCAGAAGGGAGGTCAATAAACCTATTGGCTCCTTCAATAACCGCTTCCATCGGGCCTACATAAGGCTTCAAGATCTGTACCTCCATAACGATGCAGCGGCTCGCTCGGTCTACTATGTGGCGCTGGACAACCTCACATCGGCCTTGGTGAAAAGGATGCGCCCACCGCTCGCTACCCTAGTGGCTGCCTATTCGGAGGTCGTTATCGCCAGTGTGGACTTGGGGCAAAATATCTCTGCCCACTACCTTCTTTGGGGCCAATTGCCCACCCAATGTAGATTCAGGGGCTTAATCAGGCATTTGCTCACCAAACCCCTCTTATGAACCAGGTACCCCAATTGCATATGGTGCCACATTCGGGGTAGCCGTTGAATTATGCACCTCCTGCGCCTCCCTATCTGTAGCCCCAACAGTAGTACAACTATTCCCAGATTGCTCCACAACAGCAGGCGTATCCTCAACAGCCCTAGGCACCATTGTACCTATCGGGACCAGACTTTCCTTCAGTCTATCAAAATCAGTCGGCAGCCCCGCTCGCTTTTCTCCAAAATCTGGCACCGTCGCCTGGAAGCGCGACTGAAAAAGATAAGCTAGAGGAGCTAACTGAGATAATAAAAAAAATGTCCATAGAAATAACGCACCTAAAGAACCATAATAACCAGTTGTAGGCCTACCAATGCAATTTCCAGGCCAATCTCAATCGAGACAACCGAGACAATAGGGACAGTAGGGATAATTGTGAAGTAGGCACTTCCTCTGGGTAGAATTATGAGAGGGGGAAAAACGCTAATCAAAATAGAGAAATGAGACCTTCTTAGAGGCAGAATCGTACATGGAACACTAGGCCCAACAATAGTGGTGTCCCTACGCCTTTCAATCAACTGGCGAGCAATGAAAAAATATCCAGCATTTTATACCTGGCTGAAGCAGCCTTATCCGAATGGTGTCAGCTTCACAATACTAGCAGACATTCCGAGCTGGATTGTCTCGAGTTCCAGAAAGCTACTAAAATCTTCCAAGTGGAGGTACAAAATGCAGTCAACAATGCCAACTGCAGGGACATCGTCCCATCCGAGCCATATGGTTCCTCCTGTCTCATGGTTAATCAAGCGTCGTTCCCGCAAGGTGACTGCAACGAACCCGAAGTCGAGCCTACTCCTATTAAGGATGAAGAAGCGCAAGAGGTAAGTAATGAATAGACCTTGGCTCAGCTCTTTGATTCAGTAGATAATGGTCCAGTAGATGAAGAAGAACCATTTGTGGATGAGGTCCACATGTTCCTTCAACGGTCGAGTCCCTATTTCCTTAGGAATAGACAAGCAGGTGGACCTTTTACAACTTCTACCCCACCAAATAATTTTGCCGCTCTGTCTGATTCCAACACTAGCAATAACCCTGAGCTTCCTCACGTACCTACCCAATACCTCAACAAGAACGGATCTCAAAACCAGTCGCAAAATCAGCCTCAAGGCTAATCCCAAAATCTGTCTAGACAAACGAAGGTCCAACCCCCTAGTTCTACTATAGGTCAAGCTTTTAGTTCATAAATTAAGCAAATGGGTGAATATGTAGAAGAAGAGTTTAAGAAGGTAAAAATTACCTTATCTACCTTTGAATTACTCAAAGTTCCTGCCGTGAGGCATGCCTTCTTTAGGGTCCTTAATGGGACTCCATCTTCTAGTACGACATAAGAAACACCCGCTAAGAGGGTAACCTTTGAAGAGCCTAGGAAAGAACCGGAGTTACAGGATAATACCAGAAGAAGGAACGATGTTCCCGTAAATCAGTCAGTAAGTAAACAAATTGAAAAGGAGCCAGAAATAGCTAATAGGCAGTTTTCTAAGGACCAGCTATTTAAGAAGACCAGGGATATGGATAATGAAAGGAACAATGGTCAAATAGCTCATATGGACATGCCTACGGGCATCCTCCAGGGAAGACTGGAAACTCCCCCTTTCCTGACTACCATTAGGGTCTTTGGGAAGAACCTGCACAACTATCTGCTCGATTTATGAGCGTCTGCCAATTTCATGCCCTTGGTAGTATGCAAAGCTCTTGGCATCACTCCCACGCCTTCAAAGAGAAAGGTGACCCAGCTGGACAAAATAGAGATCAACATTGTGGGCGAAATAAATTGTATCCCAATGCAAATTATCGTAGACCCGTAGATATAGCAAGTCATTGATATTCAAGTGGATGACATTCCCGATGCATATGGAATCATTTTGGGAAGGGAATTCACCAAGGCACTGAATGGATACACCGCCACAGACCTTTCTCACATGTGGCTGCCATGGAAGGGGCTACCAAATCAGATCTGTATCGACCGTGAAATTCGTATGAAGTACATGATCACGGAATACAACAACCTCAGTGAGGTGTTGTTCGCCGAGACCGATTTAGGGAATTACCACCCTTTTGCCTACCAAAATGAGCTCGGGCTTCAGGAGGAGCATTCAAATGAAGTGTTACTGGTGTTGTGTAGTCCTTCGACCAATTCTACATGGATGCCCCCAGACATAGAAACATTGGTGGAAGTCGATGATGAACCAAATAAGGATGACGATTGGGGACTACTCAATGGCTTCCAGGAATTCATGGAAAAGTGTGCAAGGGATCAGCTCAGCCTAGGAGCCCGAATGAATTTCTAGGATCTCTTATTGCTGAACTAGTGCAGGGTTCACAATGCTAAACACTCTAAGTTTGACTGTTGCTTATGTCAAGCAACAGTGGCGCATGTTAGAAAATAATTTGCCCCCAGATGGAAACGCCAAAGGAGACACCAATAGAGCCACTTGTTGATCTTTGTATTGGACCAAAAAATTCCCCTAAGGTCACAAGACTAGCCATCCAGCTGAAAGGGAACAAAGGCTCAATCAGACATGAAGATAAGGAATCCTCTGCATGCTGGATGCTCTGATTTGATGGATCCAAGTGCAGGCAAGGAGCTGGAGCTGGGTTCGAACTCATCAACCCAACAGGTAAGACATTTCTTGCTGCCCATAGATTACAGTTTTATTGCACCAATAACGTGGCAGAATACGAGGCCTTAGTCCTTGGCCTTCTCATGGCCTTGAAGAAAAATGTAAAAGTGCTGCAAGTTTTTGAGGATTCCAAGCTTGTAGTTAAATAGGTCAGGAAATTGTATTCTTGCCATGATCAGAGACTCAAAAATTATAGGCAAAGGGTTTGGGATCTCTTAGAGGGCTTAGATGCATTCAATATACAATTGATCCCTCGTACTCAGAATCGCACAACTGATGCCTTGGCTCAAGCAGCCAGCACTCTACAACCCTCTCTTTGTCTGGGCTCAAGAAATTCACTATTGAGCTAATGTCCATGCCATCGGTTCCAGATAATGTTACCCACCAGCAAGTCTTCAATGATGATAGGCATATCTTTCAATTCATCACAAGTTCTGATGTCTTCGTAGCTCAAATAATTGATGAAGCTGATCCACAGGAGGCCGAACTAGACATAGAGGGGGTTATCAACCTCAAAACCAACACAATCCCTAGAGGTATGGTTCAGCTGGAATGCATATTCGACTTGGATCAAATCAGGGATCAGGATCAACAAACGAAAAAGGAAGCCATAAGCAACTAGTGCAATGCACACAACCTTGGGATAGCCGAGGAGATCAAGAATGTTTTTATCGGCAAGGTGTGCACGCCGAAGAAAAGAAGAGGAATAATGGATGTGTTGTGAAGGTACCATGATGTGGTGGCATGGAGCCACGAAGATTTAAAAACTTATGACACATCTGTCATTACACACACGATCCCTCTTAAGACCAAAGTGAGGCCATTCCGCCAGCGGCAGCGCCCTATCAATGCCTTGCTGGAACCTGTTGTTTACAAGGAGGTGCAGAAATTGCTCTCAGCAAGAATCATTTTTCCCGTCAGGCATTCCACATGGGTGGCCAACTTGGTCCCAGTCAGGAAGAAGAGTGGAGATATTAGATTGTGTAGATTTTTGCAATCTAAACCATGCCTCAGAGAAAGAAAACTATCAAGTACCTTCGCTAGACGAGGTGCTATAGATCGTCAACGACTCTTAGATGATGTCATTCTTTGACGGGTACTCTGGGTATAACTAGGTAATGGTACAGTATGAGGATCGTCATAAGATGGTGTTCACCACTAAGTGGGGGAAGTTCGCATACAGGAGAATGTCGTTCAGGCTCATCAACGCCGACGCCACTTTCCAACGTGCCATGGACATCACCTTCAAGGACCCAATTGGCAAGTGTATAATCATCTACATGGATGATTTGACCGTATTTTCTAAAAGATGGGGCGATCATGTCTCTGACTTATGTAAATTATTTCAGAGATGCAGAGAGTTCAAGGTTTCCCTCAACCCCAAGAAGTGCATTTTTGGAGTGACCAAAGGCAGACTACTCGGGCACATCATTTCGGAGCAAGGGATCTTCATTGATCCTGAGCGTATCGAGTCCTTACTCAAAATTAAGCCCCTAGGCAGCAAGAAGGAATTAAAATCTTTCTTTGGAAAGATCAACTTTATCCAGAAATTCATCATGGGCTTCGTAGAGATCGTTAAACCTCTCAATGCCATGCTCAAACAAGACGCCAAAGTTGAATGGACACCTGACGCTAAACAATCCTTCAAAAAAATCAAATGGGCTATCACTGAGGCACTTGTGTTAGTTAGCCCAGATTATCTGAAGCCATTCTACATCTACTCATTTGCTTCAAAACATTCCTGTGCTAGCATGTTGACCCAGAAGGACGATGAAGGAAACGAGCACCTAATCACCTTTATGAGTGCTCCCCTCAAGGATGCTGAATTGTGTTATCACAACATTGAAAAGCAGGCATATGCTCTTGTTAGAGGAGTGAAGAAATTCATACACTACATTCTACGCAACAAGGTGTTTGCCATTGTCCCTGACCCAATGGTAAAAATGTTGCTCATACAAAATGAATTGGGTGAACGAAGAGCTAAATGGGTCACCCTGCTCCAAGAGTATGATATGGAGATTCAACCGATGAAACTGATAAGAGGGCAAACACTCACCCGCACAATTGCCGAAATAGCAGCAGAAGCTATACCTGAACTCACTGTGCAGCAGTACCAGCTTGAAGATGTCTCCCTGGGAGAGTGGTACCAGAATGTCATCTACTATCTTCTGAATCATAAGTGCCCGCCGCACCTGCAAGGAGTCCAAAAGCTAGCCTGGAGATTGAAAAGTAATGGTTACATGTTATAGGGTTCCATTCTCTATAAGAAGAACCATGAAGGCATTTATTTGAGGTGCCTTGGCAAGGAAGAAGTAGATCGGGTCTTGAAAGAGTTTCACAATAAATTTGGCATGGGCCATGGTTCTGGTTCCTCCACAACACATCAAATATTGAGAGTAGGGTATTATTGGTCAACTGTCTTCAAGGATGCCCATTGCCATATTTGCTCCTATCACACGTGTCAGACCGCTGCCACCAGGGAGAAGAATGTTGTTGTCCCACTACAGCCGGTTCTGGAGGCAAGGTGTTTTGCGCAATGGGGTCTTGACTTCATCAGACCGGTAAGCCCTCCATCATCTATGGGACATAAGTACCTTCTTACCGCTACCGATTATTGTACTAGATGGATGGAAGCAATAGTATGTAAGTAATGCACAACTGAAGTAGTTACTAGTTTTCTAGAAAGTTTCATTTTAAATCACTTTGGTTGTCCCTATGCTTTGGTATGTGATAATGGACCTGCATATGCTTCATTAAAATTTGCTAGTTGGGCATTTGACTATGGAATAGCCCTTAAATTCTTGTCCAATTACTACCCTTAGGGCAATGGCCTTGCTGAGTCCATGAATAAAAACTTGATTACTATGATCAAGAAGCTGCTAGATAGGAATCCCAAAGACTGGCATACCCAGCTCCGCTTCGCCCTTTGGGCTGATCGCACTCTCCACAAGGCTGCGCTTAGCGATTCTCCGTTCCACCTTATCTATGGCCTAGAACCTATATTCTCCATCCATCTGAAGATTTCTACTCTTCCATTCATCAACGATTTTTATGAGGGGGGAGATCGTAGGGAATCTCGATTAGCCGAGCTCTTGCATTTAGAAGAAGTCTGAGACCGTGCAATAGAAAATTTTGCCAAACATCAGGGCATAATTAAGAGATGGTTCGACCGTCAAGCCAAGATCAAGGCCTTTAGAATTGCAGATTTGGTCCTGTATTGGGACAAGGCCCATAAAAAGAAAGGGGGACACAACAAATTCGACAAGCTTTGGCTTGGCCCCTTTCAAATAGCTAAAATTTTGGGAGATAATGCCTTCTACTTAAAGACCCTAACTGGTGAGAACGTCCCATTGCCGGTCAACGGGCAGCACCTGAAGCATTACTTCTAGGCTTGAGCTCCTTTGAGCTCTTTGTTGTAAATACTTGTACATAGGTTAGGGTAGTTTGTTTTCCTGCTGGTTTGCATTTTGTTTGTGTCACTTTTTGTTTCCTCCCTCCTGGTAGTTTGGTTTCGAAAGTTGTTCCCTGCTCCTTTGAGGTGGCTGTGCTTGCCTGGCAAGCGGTTCACTTTGCTATCTGTCCTTTGTGCTCTTTGGTTAAACATTCACTCTCGATTATCAGTCTTTGAAAGTTGTCCGCGAATGATTTCCTTGTTTGAACTTTGCTCAGAACTTGACCCTTAGCTGGATCTTCTTACCCACATCTTAGATCTCGCACAAAGCACATAATAATAATTTCTCAAGGACCATACTATGGTTGTTATGACACCCTAGTGAGTGAAAAATCTCAAGTATGCTCCAGTGACCACTACAGTCTCAAACCCATTGTAGGATTCAATGCTTACCCGGTCAAACTAAATGACAAAAGAGAAGTGAAATATCAAAGCAAAAAAAAAAAAGAATTTTGAAAAGAAAATAAATGACTGTATGGGTGTTTGGATAACTTTACCGAGGCTATGGACGCCCGGCTGACAGTAGAGCAATATCCATGAGATTGTAGCGACAACTCCATCGGGGCTATGGACACCTGACTGGTAGCGGGACAATGTCCAGGTTACTTTTGGTGTTAGGCGATTTATGTAGCTCACTCGGTTGAATTGGTAACCCTGGTCACTATCCCAAAGAAAGGAATGAACTCACACCACACACACTTCTGAGATGTCTGGTAAGTTGATCCAATTAAGGATCTCGTCCTCCTAGATTCATCTCTGGAAGCCAATCCTAGTCTATGAAACTAGAGATTCTGGGTCTTGAATGAATATTTATCCCTAGAACGCTCGGGAACGTTCCCCAGCGGAGTCGCCATTTGTTGTGCCCTTAGCACACACGCCCCGTTCAGAACGAGGACCCTCTTTTTTTTGCCTTGTCGGGTCATTTTTGTCGCTGTCTTATTTTGTGTGCCCCTCTTTTTTGATGCTTAGGATGGTTGATGTTGCTCCAAAGTTCCATCATAAATCGATCATGCCTTCGCTTTTGGTTTTTGTTGCATTTCAGAGCTTCGTGGAATCTCTCTGGCAATTTGGCCCTAACACAGCCCCGGGCCCTGCCAGGCCCGGGCGTCCGGAATTCCCTAACCGGATTTCCCCACCGGGATTGCTGTTTCCTGCGGCATCCGTTGGGCATCCTTCCGGACCCCAGGGTCCAATCCACCTCTCGCTGTTTGCAAAAATTTGTTAAAATCTTCCCTGCAGCTTTCTGCCTTTCGGACCCTGGACCCCGGAGATCCGTCTCCGGGGTTCTGTCTTGGTTTCACCGTCCGCGACGGTGAACCTCCAGCAGCGACCTGCCTCCCGAGTTCCGCTATCCTCTTCGCTGTCTGGAGTTCACGTATTCTCCTATCTGCCATGAGGTCTTCCTTGCCCGGTCGTCCGGAGTTCTGTCTCTGGAATTCCTTGACGGTTCCGCCGTCCCTGATGGTGGATCCCTACTGGCTTCCCGCTCTCCGGGCCCCGAGCCGCTCCTCGCCATCACCGTTCAAACTAACAAAAATCTTACGGCGGCCGTCACGTCACATCTCCCTAGTCGTCGGGCCCTGGTGTTCCCACCAATGTCACCAACCTAAATTCAAATCCAACCAACTTTTCTCGCGACCATACGAGCATTCAATGTAGGCATTCATGGCGGTTGGGGTATAAAATGCCCAATCCGTCCAAGTCATTTTTACAAACAGGATTAGAGCGAATTGGAGAAACTATCAGCTAAAGCCCACCGCCTTCGACAACGTCATGATCATCGTCCTCAGCATCATTTCGTCGACCCTCGGTGGATCTCACGTCTCGCCACTTAGTGTGTTTGAGGTAGGTCGTCCGTCTGCCAGTCTCAAATTTTATTTCATCATTTTGAAAGATCTAAATAAATGAACAAATCATGAAGAAGGCATAAAGGGGTAGAACACTAGATTGCGCACCAAACCCATGTGGCAGAAAACCAGGCAAATCACCTAAGATGCCCTCACCGCCGATTTGGGCTTTTTCTATAGCGCAGCTATTCTTCGCGTAGGGCGATCAGCCCCCTCGGGCTCAGGACACACCTTCCCCATCCGATTTCAAATTTTGATCATCTGCCGACGGCGATCCTCCTCTCCGGGTCTGGCTCATCGGGTTTCCGTCTCCAGAATGCCAGTCGAATTTCACCATGCCCAAACTGCTAATTCCTCGCCACCTCCCGGCTGTCGGATCTCGGCATGCGTCTCGCTGGCAAATTTTAAGGCGACAGTGAACATCCTTCAGGCCCCGCCTTTCGCTCTGCCATTGTCTTGCGTTTTCACATCCGCGTGCTTGGGACTTCTCAGGCCCCGGTGTTTGGACTATTGGTCTTGTAAGTCTACTTCTTGCCCGCTGTAGCTAACAGTGAACCCCATCTGGCATTCTGACTTCTGGGCTCTAGGCGTCGGGTTTCTTTGGTCTGTTTTCTACCGTTATCCACGGTGAGGTTTTTGGCGAACTCATTAATGGCTTCCACTCTCCGGGCCCCGGTACCCAGACTTCCGTCCTCAGAAGTCTACTGCTCTCCTACCATCGGGGAAGTTTCACCCTACCCTTCTGCTCTTCGGGCCCGGAAGTGCTGTCCGTCGTAGGATATCGCCGAATATCTTAGCATCTGTCTGCTCTCCGGGCCCCGTGCCTAAGGATTCTGGTCGTCACCTGCCATTCTAAACAAAGATCCCCGCTCGGCTGACCACTCTCCGGGCCTCAGTATCCGGAATTCTATCCTCGGAAGTCCGTATGCTGTCTGCCACCACCAACTACCTTCTCCTGACAGCTTCCCAGCTGGAGACCTCCGAGGCCCCTTAAATCCATCCAAACGATCCTAAAATTGGAATCCAACTTCGACCCACGTCTTGAATTTTAGCCCTCTTCATCATGAGTCTCTTAAAATATTAAAATTCGACCAAAGAAGGTCTCCGGGAGCTTTCCGCTACGTTTTCCCTTCCAGAGAGCATTCCTACCAGGGAAGTCCGGCCCTCCGAGCCCAGATTGTCCAAATGCCTTGAAACGAAGATCAATAACGTCTCGAGATAAAATTTATGATATATTTGATTGATTATTTGAAGTGGATGTTATTTTCAAGATATGGACTAACATGAATATTGTTGATGTTTTATTGCACTAACTTTGCCCTTGGCTGCAGAATATATGGAATCAGGTGTAGGAACTTCAGGGGCATCCGCCGAGAAGGACAAGGGCAAAAAGTTAGGAAGGACCCCTCGGGGAAAGGAAGACAAAGATCAAATGAAGTACCAGTTCCAGGGTGAGCCGCTCCACTCAAAGGTCTCAACGGACTGGAATGAGATTTTAGATATGAATATTGGTGAGGTAGATATAGATGAATTCACTCAGGGTCAGGGACAACTCGATAATAAAGAACGCCAGATTAATACGGTAGAGTGGAATAGCCAAGGCTGCCGATTTCCCTCCATCTCTTGTGGTGCCCGAGCTGGTCATGGCTTGCCGAGAAGCCTATTAAACAGACACCAAAACGATTATGGATAAGGAAGGAAACATCCTTGCAGACATGTCGCCAGAAGGGATCACCAAGACATTCCACATTCCCACATTCTAATAGATGGAGGTCCCCACGTTAGAAGAATGCCAAGCAGTGTGGGATGCTAATCCAATAGGGTGCAAGAAGTCAATCAACTTCCATTGGCTTAAGGAAAAATGGGGCAGTGCTGTGAAGGTTCCCCAAAAACTTTTTTGTAGCGATTTCCACGAGGATTATCATGACCTGGTAACCATGTTAAGCAGGGTTATGGGTCTCCCGACGGCCGCTTACTTTCAGGAGTGGATGGCATACTATAATGAGCAGATCTTGCGGGGAAATGAGGATGTTACAACCAAGGTCTCATTCTACTGGGGAGGCATCATTGGCAACTGCTTCCATAAGCAGTTTGTCAATGTGAAGAAGAGTTCTAAGTTCTACATAACCTCCTACCTCATCTACTCCCTGGCAGATTAAAGAAAATATAATAGGTTGTTTGTGGCACCCGATCAGGGGCAGAAGCGAGGACTCAAACCGTTTGACAAATATCCACAACTCCAATACCAGAATTTGAAGAAAGAATACTGCAGGGTTAACGATGCCTTCATCAGCCACATCATCAGATTGATCGTTGGAGACTTCGAGAGGAGGGTCTCCCATAGTGTCAAGGTGCTTCTGAAGCAATATGCTTTTCTGTTAATCCAGTTTCCCAAGTTTATGTACATCCGGGCCTAGGGTTTCACTGAAAGGCTAAATAGATTGCCTATCTACCCTAATGATAGAATCATCCTCTTGGAGCTCTCTCGACAACTCCAACACATCTAGGCGATCTTCAACAACAAGCATATAGCGGGGATCTCCTACCCCATGACCCTTGGCCAAGGCCTGTATCGATTACAAACATCACAATGTGCCAGTAACTCTGAGAAGGAGCTCAAAGAGTACCATTTCAACTGGTACACCGCTTGCCCACGGATGGACCCATATGGCCACGTAAGGAAGGCACTGGGGCTGGCGTATGCCCATCAATATCACATTAAGGATTTCTTGGTCGACTACTAGGACGACAAAGAAGTGTGCGCAAGGCACTACATGCGCATGACGGTACTATTCCTAAGAAGAGTACAACCATTCCCAGTACCGAACCAAGTCGAGGAGGACGAGTCCACCATGATGCACCCAAGGTACCCTACAAATGCTAACCTGCCAATACCGTCGATCGACTAGGATGAACAAGAGGTCGATGACCTAGATAGCATAACCCAACCAATTCTAACTCGTACTAGGAAGTGGATCGATGGGCAGGTGGCACATCTAAAGTGACAAGGGGTGGTCCTGACCTATGAAGGGCTCAAAAGCGAGCCGAGTGCCACGGAGGATGTTGCTACCACCACATCAATTGGCGGGACCTCCAAGTCTCCTCTGGTCACCAGATCCCAGAAAAGGAAAGGAACAGAGACCGTGCAGTCTCCAGATCCCAAGGAACAAGCAAAGAAAGAAACAGGAGGCTCATCCGCAAAAGGCTTAAACAAGTGGTGAGTTTGGAAGAATCCCGACCTACCTTGGCTCTTCCTTCTCCTCCTCTTGCACCGCCTACCTCCCTAGCTATGGTCACCGCATCTCCACCGACAGTGGAAATTTTTGTCCATCTTGCTCCTTCGCCCCCGATCGGGTCGGTGGTCATCATAGACTCCTCTTCTGGCATGACCACTCCCCCTTCCTTTGCTACCATGTCTCCAATTACATCACTCCCTCTGGCAACAATAACATTGCCTATTCCTGCTGCCACTATGCTTGAGGCTCTTACAAGACACATGCAAAACCTCTCCCTAAGCTCTCACAGATCTTAATGGACCCAACTCTCCAAGCAGCCCTCGCCCAAGTCCTCGCGACAACTCATCATTCACAACCACCAACAGTGCCACCGGCTATGGAGGCCACAATGCAAATCTCAAAAGAGTTGGAGGAACGAGAGCAGGAAGCCTCGAAGTCTATAGAGGAGGAAGCCGATGAGTATTATAAGCACTCTGAGTATGAGCACCGAACCATCGACAGGGTGGTTTATGAGGGGGAGGAGACAGGCTCTTCTGAGAGTGGAGATGAAGAGGGTGGCTCGGGTGCTAAGGAAATCATCCAGACTTTTGATGAGGACCTTAAGGAGGAGATGGCACAGTAGCTAAAGGACGTTGGGACGGAGGCAGAAGAGTCACCACATGGTGAAGAGGGGTAGCCACCAGAAGAGCAATAGATAAAGGACTTAACCAAGGCTGAGACCCATGTTGCCAAGAGCCCTGAGGCTGAGGCTACTAAAGAGAAGAAAGAAGAAGAAGCAACAAAAGAAGAAACTCCCATCCAACAATTATCCACCAAGCTGCCTGTCAAGCGCCTAGTGTTCATCCACAACTCTGACGAAGAGGAAGAGGATGATACCAAAGAGAAAGAACCCCAAAAGGAGAAAGAGGTGGAAGTCTTTCCTTCGACTGAGAAGGGCGAGGCAGCTGTGATTCACCCAAGGATAAGTCTGCGATGCCCGAATGGTTGGAAAGACAACTTGAGAAAATGACCCTAGTGCTGAAGGACCCAAGGGCGAGGTTGGAGGCCATCTTGGCTCGATCTCAGATCACAACGAAGAAGGAGAAGAAGCCCATGGTCCGATCCAAGATAACAATGGATGCTTTCGGCTCCCGAGCAGTGCAAATTGCAACACCTACAATTGGCTAGGGAGGGGTGAGTTACAATATCTCTACCATTGACTTGGGGATAGCAACCAGGGAGAAAAAGGTCGAGCACCTGGAGGAGTCGGTGGCCACGGTAGTGCACCTGATATTACAGGATAAAATTTCCAAAGATGAGCTCAAGGCATAGGTTGCTGCCCTAACAGACTACGTACAACAATAGTCCTTAGTGGACGACCTGCCCACCACCTCCATGGCTATGCCACAGTTGCTCTCTAAAGAACGAATCAATAAAATGGAAAGAAGGAAGAACTTGCAGAAAACCACCGAGGACTGGTTCCGATAGGTCTCATACGTCAGAAACATGGGAATCAACAGGGCTGTGTGGATGTCCAAAAAGTTCCTAGACTTGATACAATCTCTGGAGAGCACAAGGAGGGTCTGCACCAATTTCCTCACAACCTACGGCTCCACCTTCCTACAGATTGAAGCTATCCTTCAAATTCCTAAGGCCACATGGGAGGAGAAGCTAAAACTTAAAAAAGAAGATCACTGGCTAGTGGATGTGTGGCGCAGAGACTTCGACAACCGGAAGGAGAGGTTGGAGAAAATCCTAAGTAGAGTGGATCCAGACATTGAGTGGATCAAGGAAATCCAGACGGAATGTTCCTGATATCTTAAGCTAATGATGGGCTATGATATGCCCACTATGCAAATGAATCCAGAGAAGATCAAACCATACTTCCAGGAGAAGATGAAGGATGGGACAACTGGAGAAATCACAACGGAGTTCCTAAGTTTTGCTGCCCGCGCCTTCGACCAATCAAAGCTATTTAGGGATCAAGGCTCGAAGTATGATGAAGATTGGAAAAGACTGGAAGAGAACGCTAAGGAATGTAGCTATCAGGCATTGCGATGCGAAATCCTTGAAATAGACAAGCTCCAGGCGGTCATCCTAAAGCACATAGAACACACAGCTTTCGAGGAGCAAGAGGACAGCCCAACCAAAGATGAATACCTTCCTGAAGAGTAGCTACAGCAAAGAAAATAGCAATCAGCTACAGGACAAAAGAGCTATAGTGCCATCCGCTAGAGGACAAAATAGGGAAAAGACAGGAATGTAATTTTTAAATTGTAATCTATTTGGGGGTAGGTGAAACCCTATTTTGTAATGAATCTTGGCCACACAATGAGAATGAATCTTGGCCATTCATTTAACTTTTGGAAAAATATAAATAGGGCACTCCTCTCATTTGCAAAGTGAGAGTTGAGTTGTTGTAAAGGCATGCTGTTGAAATTTATAAGAAAAGGCATTGACTTGGTGTATTTTCTTGATTTATCTCATGTTATTTGATTCATTCTCTTGATTTCTCTCATGTTATTTGATTCATTCTCCAATGTTAGATGTTTGACTTAGATCTTATTGCTGTTTAGTTAGTTATCTTATTTATTTGGATAGATCTTAGAATGTTGTTGGATGATCATGCAAATTTATTGCCATGTTGATGATTTCTTGGTCCATACTTTTTGCTATTCGCTGATGGTGGATAGCTATGCAAAGTTAGCCTGGACTTGATTTCAAAGCTGCTCCAAACATTTATCTTTGATTCATGCATGTATGTGGTGGATGAAGGATGAAATATCTGCAGCCCTTAGAAGATAACATAATTTCCATGATACTGTGAAATCCCTGGTTAAGTGGGATATTGTTTTAAGAAATTGTCCATTGCAGGAACTCCATTGTCACTATTCATAGCTAGCTTCAGACTTAGGAACTTTTCCTCTCCTTCACCCTTTTCCTTTTTTTAGTAACTAACCTATGCTAAGGTTCATTGCACATTGTAAAGCCAAATCCAACAACTAGATGGAGTCCAAGATTGTTGTTTGAACCTACAGCCGGTGCATAACAACTTTCCATCCTAAGAACTCCATTTCAAGATCCAACTTCCATGTTTTGTGTCCTTGCTTTGTATTTTCTGTAAGACCGCCTTGTGATTCCAGCAAATCACATCAAACTACTAAGGTATCTAAGCACTGTCATGACCTGACATTTTAGAGACCTTGGGATAGTGTTCTGCAATTTGATTGTGGGAGATTGTCTTTCAAGAGAGGTAGTGCACCTACGCATTGCCTGTGTTGAGAAGTGCATAAAAAACACATCAACACTGATAAGCTTTGAGATTCAATATTTGCTTGTAGTAAGGTCCCCTTGTGATTACCAACATTTTCACATTTATCACTGAGTTGCTTATGCATTGTCAAGAATTGACATGAGAGACCTTGGGGTTATCTCTTGAGGCTTGCTGATAGAGATTTACCTTTCAAGAGAAATAGGATACTTTTATCTTGTCAGAGTTGTTGTTGTGCAGAAAACACCATCAACAACTATGTGAATTAACCCCTTATTTATACTAAATTTAGAGAGAAACCTCAAAATTCAAATAATTCAAGTTGGCCTTACATTTGGGTATTAAAATAATAAGGATCTTTCCATAATTAAATTCAAAAATGGTGTCCTCATTAAGTGAGGACCTATTCACCAACTAGGGTGAATGGGTCTTGGCTCAGTTTTCTAGGAGCTAACCCTAGGGGATGAAAAGAGCATTAAAAATTCATTTAGAATCAGCTGATAAAGGGGGGTCCTATTAAGGGAAGACCCATTCGCCACCTAGGGCAAATGGGTCCTTGCACCATTTTCTAGGACCTAATTTTTTCCCAATTAAATGTTTTATTATTTAAATCATGGGTGTCGGGATAGATCTTCAAGAGGTGTCATAAATAAGGTTTAAATTTAGATTAAAGGGCGTTAATTAACTCCAATTACCCAAAATTAATCAAGACCACCCTAGATAAATTTGAAAGTACTTTACAACACTTTACAACACCTAAATAAGGCATAATTTAAATACATTTATTAAGAAGGGACCCATTAATCTTAATTAAGTAAATAAATCTTTGAAAAGTGTGAAAGTGTGTTACAAAACTTCACAACACCTTTTCAAAGGATCAATTAAGGCATATTTTAATCAAATAAAGGGCCTAGAATGATGTGAATGTGTACAACACATTACAATGTTACTCCAAGACACCTTTAATTCAGTTTTAATGTCAGTTATTCCTAACCAAGTAAGGGAAAAGGCTACTTTTTCCATTACTACACATACAAATTCTCAAGTTTTCACAATATCATATTTCAAACACTCATACCTCTTACATGCTCTTTTTTCAACTCATAAGTTTTCCATATTGATACCCTATTACATCCACATACATCAATTAGGTCGGCCTAATTAGATGTAGCCATATTTTAATTCAAAAACACTTTTTTGGCTCCAAACTTGATTCAAAACTTCTTGCTCAAAAAAATCATGCAAAACTTGATTTAGGTTGGCACAGATCTAACATAGATTTGCTTAACATCTACAATACATATTAATCTTCATAGAAAAATTTCAAGTATTAGGACAACCAGGAGTTAGAACTAATCACAAAATAAGCCAATCTATCCAACATCAATCATCCATGTGATCATATAAGCATGCACCATCAAGAATGTATGTATTACTAGTACTTGTAGAACATTTTCCAAAATTATAGAGTCTGAATCAAAACACCGAATGAATGTAGACCAGATAACTCATACCACCTTGCACTATATAAGCCAAAAACCTATATGCTGATAATTTATCATTTGTAACTTCCAGCCAAATCAACCAAAATTCTTGAAATCTTGATCATAGATGCATTTAGTAGTCCTAAACAACATATCATAACTACATAAGCCGAACTTCTAATACAAGCAATTTTGGACCAAATTACTAATCAAGGTATCACCAAAACTGCCAACAAACAATGTTGACATCAATGAAAACACATCAAAGGGTTCCTTCATTTTTTCAACACCCAAAACTTTCAATGATTTGTCTAGTTATACCATGAGAACCCATAGATTTAATAGGATGTCCAATAGTATTTTCAAAACATGCAATTTTAATAGGATGTCTAATAGGATGTGCAAGTGGATCATGAGAGTGCATAGTTTCAACAAGATGTACAAGAGGACATTCATCTACACGTGCAATGCTAGGTAAAAGAAATTGAATCTATTTTAGTTGAATTCTCATGGTAGAAAAACATTGATAGAAAATAATATTTGTTTTGTGTAAAATGTGTACCCATTTAGGAACAAGTTCCTAAGTAGAAACTCCTATCGATATTGAATGTGTAGCCCAACTATTGTTTTAAATGGGCACATTTTTTTTGAAGAAATATGTATGCAATTTAAAATAGGTATGTTTTTTACAAAGAAATGGGTACCCATTATTAAACAACTATTTGTATTTATACCATTTAACCATTCTTTTTTAGGATGGGAACACAATTTAGAGTAGGAAATCTTCAATAAAATTTTAAATTTAAAACCCCTATTTTTATATGCTTGGAAAATGTTCCCTTAGGCTTGGATCTACAAGTATAATGTCATGTTAATAGCAAGAGAAAAGATAACTTTAGGAATAATGACTTATATATATATATATATATATATATATATATATATATATATATATATATAAATTTAGGACCAAATAAAAATCTATTACGAGATAATGTCTAGTTTTCTAATATATAATTTATTTTCTTCTATTGAACACATCTTTTTATTTATTATTTTTAAAAAAGGGACTCATAAACATGAAATAACATATATTACCATTTTTAATAACTTTTGATTTTGATATTTTTTTAAAAATAAAATATGTTTAACCAATTTAGGCATCATACTCTACATGATCCAAATAAATTGTTTAATGAGTAGTTTAACTCAAATTATGTTTTTCATACATTAGGATTATAAAAATTGTACTAGCGCTAATGAAAATTAATTATTTATCAAAAAATTGTAAAATAATATCAAAACCAAACTTCAACATCATATGCATCTTTCCACAAAAGGAGCTAAGTGTTTTTTTTAGAGTCAATTGTGTTGGCCATGCAAATGCATATTTTGTCCCAAAACATATATTTTAAAGAGACAATCATTGTACATCCTATACAATATAAAATTTTATCATCTCAATATAAGAACAAATTACATAGCTCAAAATTAGAAACAAAATCCTATATTTCATGTTTAAAATTTGAAAGAAACATCATGATAGCCTTCCACTTGTTAAATAATAAACACAAAAATATTCCTTTATGACCTTGCGAGTTGTTCTTCACTTCTTTTGTTTTGTCTCTACTATTGGGCTCGTCCATGTGTCGCATAGATGCACTTTTATGTAGGTCATGTATTTTTTTTGCATAAAGGCACATGATGGCACACCACATGGTGGCTATGTAGCCTTTTTTAATATCATTTACCTTTTGGTTGTAGAGGTTGACACATGGCTACACTACAGGATTTTTACCAAGTAGCTCTAAGGGACTTTCTTAAATACCCATCCTTATGCCACCTGTCCTAGTTAGATTTTTGTTAGTGGGAAGTAAGGAATGTTGGGGAATTTTGTTTTGGGTGAACTCTATTTGCAAGTGAAAATTTCAAGAGAGCAAGCATTCACTAAAGGATCACAAACACCATCTTGTTCTAGTCATCGCCCACCTAGTGTATTCAAGCTTTCAAATTTTTGTCAGATGAGGTTTTTATGGAACCATATTGCTTTTGAAAAGAAAGATATTTTGTAGCAATCCAATCTCTAGCCTAGTAGATTTCACATACTTTTAATGAAAGGAATCAGTTTGGGTGGTTTGAGTTATGTTACTATCGGTGCTTAGCATATCAAACATTATTACTCAGTGGATTCATCTGACATATATCTAATCTTAAATGATTTTTTTGAGGTGGTGGATTTAATGTTACTCTTTAGGTTTTGATTTTATGTTTAGGTGGTGGAGAGATTTTTATGCTTGTTTGCCTCACTTGCTCTATAAAAGGGAATTTATGAGCCTCTCAAAGAGTGGAAGATCTATTACAAAAATGTTTGTTATCAATCTTAGAGAGAGTTTCTAGTCCTTAACATCTGACCTTTAGATTTGTATTGTTTTCTAGAATTGAAATAGTATAAAGGAAAAGTATATTGGACTATGCCTATTTGGCCTTAATTGTATGTCTCATTCTTTTCTTATATAAAGCTTATGCTCTATGTCGTATATACTCTGGACATGAACTTGATGATTAATCATTCTTTAGTTGTTCAACTTTTGTGATATCTTGCCTAAATTTGTAGCATATTGGATCATGTTTTACGCTCTTTCATTTTCTACAAAAATTGTGTTAGGTTTCATTCTATGCTATTATGTAAAGACATCTCCGTAAAATATTTGAAGCACTAAACAATGGTTTTTTGGTGTATCATCCTTTGTTGAACCTTAGTGGATGCTTCCTTTGAGAGGATATGAATGTTTTCTATGTGATTATATAAGCCTTAATAGTTTGTTCTCCTCTCAATAATGAGGGGTTTGTAGCACTATATGTTTATTTTTTCATACCGGATATCCTAGTAGGGGTTTTGAAATGTTGTAAAAGCTTTTGGTGCATCACCTTAGATAGTTTTTAATTCTACATTTTTTCTTCCCCTTTATTGTAAACCAATGATGAAAAGCCAACTTCTAAAGTCTTGGAGGTTATTCAGTAAAGCGCAACAGGTGCCCATCTATTGAATTTCTTATAAAGCTATTCAGGGAAGCATAGGCTTTTATGATAAAAAATAAACATAGATGTAAGAGAGAGTGAAAAGGTAATCACAAAGTAATATTCTGAAGAGGGAATACAAGAAAGAATTCATATGTAGCCACTAGAGGTGGGAGAGAAGGCTCTTACAAATGCAAGGAAAAAAATATTGGTAAGATGAAAAAATTCTCTCATGCAGCATAGAGGCAAATAAAGGCAAATAAGAATATAGTGATGGTAATAAAATTATATGGTTTTCATAATTAAGTGGTAGAAAAAGAAGTAACTATTTTTTATTAAATTTATTATGAATATTTAAGTATAAAAGAATATAATTTTTAGTGGTGGAATAGCGATGAGTTAAATCCCACAAAAAAGAAATGAGAAAAATGAAATTTGATGAAAGGAAGTAAAATATGTCCCAAGTCAATGTTGAAAGACATGAAAAAGAAATATTGTAAATTGTTGAATTAAAATAGAACTTCCTGCAGAATGTATGATGTCATCATTATCTCAAAATTCTGAATTATGCTCCACAAACTTTATGAGTCTTTTTATGGCGGTGATAATCAAATTATGTCGGATTAGTTTAGTCACAGTAGTGTATTCTTGATTTGAGTTCACTTATGATGTCCTTAGTCACAACTGTTGTAGTCTAGAGGAAGTCACAAGCTTTGGTAGACTCGGTTTTTTAGTGGTATCAGTCCTCAAGGAATCTCAAATACGGATAGATATCTTTGTAATAGTCTGGAGTTGAAGTAATTGTTGCATATAGTTTGTTTCCAGCTTATTAAAATATCATTAATTGTTTTGTTATCAGTAATTGTTGCATATAGTTTATTTTCAGTTTATTAAAATATCATTAAGGGTAATTATGGAGGGGCTTCTTTAAAAGTCTCTATGGATGCTGTTTAGGTTTTTTAGGAATATTTTGAAGTTCTTGGTCTTATGGATTTAATGTTGCAATTCTGCTTAAAATTTTAAGCTTCAACATTTAATTTTGATAAAAAATAAAAAATAAATGAAAATTCTCTTATTTTCTGATAAGAATTTAAGAATTTAAAATTTTAGATGATAACAAGTGGCAAAAAAATTTCTAAGTTGTAGGGGCAATTTCTAACTCCACCTCAATTTCACCAGCTGAAATCTACACTCCTCAAAGGTAGGGGCTGCTACTTTTTAGGAAAAAATTTCAATTAATTCCGTAGCACAATTTTCTTTTTTCCATGGGACCTCCAACTCCATGAAAATAGATGCCCAAGCCCCCCCATGGGACCATACAATAAATGTTTTGTTATCGGTTATGTTGGTCTTATTTGAAATTTGGAAACATTAGATTATGATAATCTAAAAAAAGTATATCATGATATCAAATACATGTTATAAATGAACATATACTCTTCATTTACAACTTCAAAATCAATATATATTATAAAGTTGTTATGTTTTTAAGTTACTATTCAAAAATTTTAATGTATTGATAGATTTATTCAAATGCAATAGTTTTATTATTAGGAAAATGTTAGTTATGTAACATAGAAAAATAATTAAAATGAAAAATGAAAAATATAGTTTCACTAGTAACAATAAAATGATAGTTATGAAAAATAAAAATAGAAACATTTAAATTCTAAAAGGAAAGTTTATTTTAGTTTTAAAGAATAACAATAATTAATTATCTATTATTGACACTACTTACTTCAAATAAAGTCTTTAAATATATCAAAATAAAAATATGTCTTGAACTTATAATCATGTATTACATCAGTGTATCCATTCTAGTAAAAAGTGAAAATTATATAAAAATTCTGAAACAAGAAAATTATTTTAGATTTTAAGATTAAAATTCTAATGTCACAGTTTCATTTAATTTGTTCTCAGAGGCGATGTTGTTGGGTTCTATCTCTAGTGCTTGAACAAGTTCTCTTTGGTGGTTGTTTCTGCACAGTCTTTTGCTAGTAGCTCTGCCCTTGCTACAGGCCTGTGTTGGTGTGGTTCTTTCATGTTGTTTCTGATTGGTTTACTGTGTTGACCAGTCTGTTCTGTTGAGTTGTTTTGCTTTGTTCTTTTGGCACTGTTGTCTGTTCTTCCTCGTTGCTTTGTTCGAGAAGTTTCTTGTTGTTGTTTCTTCATGTCGTTCTTGATCTTGCTGTATCCTTTTCTTAATCCTTTGTTGTAAAAGGGATCAGGGCCCTTTCAAAATCCATGCTTACTTAATAAGAAACAATTAGTTACTTAAATACTGAAATTAGTCACCTCAATAAAATTTATAAATCTACCAAAATAAAATACAACTTGAACTTATAATTATGTATTATGTCAGCATATCTAAAATAGAAAAATAAAAGATTACACATAAACAGAATCAGTTGCACAATAATAATTTTTTAGAATTTTCTTTCAAATTATGTTTATGATTATATAAATAAATGTAAAAAAATTCAAACATTTTGAAGAGATGTTAAAATGAAATTTCAAAAATCTTATGATTGTGATTATTTCCATAAATAAAAAGGAAATTTAAACACGAAATAAACATATCTAGCATCTTTCTCTAAAATCTGATTGTGATTATTTAAAACTAATAGAAAAAAACTCATTCATTTTCAATCGCTCCCACAGTCAAAATTTAACACGTCGAAGCATTAAAACGATTAGTTAAAACATTAAAGCTCTACATCAGAGAAAAGGTCGGAACATAGAAAACTTTAACACGTCGAGCTCATAAAATGAAACAGAGAAAATTCATAAAAGAAACGACCTACTGAAAGTAATGGAAGGCGTCATTTATCTCCTGATGTCATTGCTTTTAAAATAACAATGCATCCATCGTTCCGGCTGCTGGAGGAATAATATATGATGATCCCGTCACAACAGGTAATTTGTGACATGTTTGTGGAGAATTTTTACAGTTTAATTTTTATATTTTTTAGAATCCAGAATTATATTCCCCAAATCTGATTCTTGCATGAAATATCTACGTACCTTTCTCTCTCTATGATTTGACATTTTTAGGGAAATATACCGAACTAAATTTAGATTGAAGGGAGCATTGAAAAAGATTAATTTTGTGCCCTAAATTGGAAAAAGTTGATTCAAGACTAAGGAGCATGATAACGATGACTTTAAGAATGGTAGTTATACACTATTGCTATGTGATTGATTATTAATTCGTTTATTTATGGGATTTGAGGCACTTCACTTTGAAATATATAATATATATTTGAGACCTTGGACTACGTCACATGTAGACTTCTTATATAGAGATGGATTGTGGACTAAGTTTAAAGGATTTCAAAGAGTTATGTTATTGAAACATAATTTTCATTCTCTCACTTATTTATTTATTGATTTGATCATTTGAATAAGGTGTTTGTGAATTAATTCAAAGTTGAGGTCACTTAGGAAGAAGATGAATAAGATAGAGTTCTATTATGGTTTCACATTTAGTTTGTATATATATTTTTATCTGTTATTTCTATATTATTTTTTAGAAAGAATTGGTTTAGTCGTTTAAAGTAGTAGAGAGTTGAGAAGAAAAATAATATTTTTTAGTTAGGTGAGGAGTTGTTTGGTCTAGTAGAATATGGGTAAAGATTATGGATCGTACTCCAACTGCCTAAGAATATGTTGAAGTATAGTGTTAGCCACCCATTCATTCCTCATCTCATCAATCCATTTGACCACCAAGATACAAAGAAAATATATTTCAAGCCTTCCTTTTCACATTGAGAAGAGAGGCCACCTACTACCACATTTCCTTTATCCTTCTTGAGAGAATCTTCTCATAAACTATTTTTTTAATTATTTTGGGGATGACACCTCTTCCTACACTTTTTCTTATAGCTATGATGATCTATTTTTGATATAGAACTTTAATCCCAAGAGCCAAGGATGCAATTATCAATATGGAGGATTTGTAGCATTTAAGTTATATATGTAGATATAACTAGGTTGTACCCTATGAGTTGTTTATTTGTGAAGATGAGGGGGGGAAATTATTGCATCAACACCACATCTATTTTAATGCTAGAGGTATCACATTAAATAATAAAGCGTTTAGGAAGAATTGGTAGAGAACCAAATAGAGTGGAACACATGTTCATTTGAGAGCAATAAAAGGAAACTTAGCTACTCTAGTCAAAATGGAGTTCGTTTTGAGAATTTTTTTCAAGGACCCCATTATTTATCATATTTGTGCACAAAATTATGGTAGTATCTTCTCATAGCTAAGAACCCTCACATTCCTCTAAGGGATTTAGTGTATGACCTATCTTTTATTGCTATAGATCTTTTTTGCGGAAACCTTGAGAAAATATTTTAAATAATATGGCTGAAATACTCCACCTATTTGACTCTAAAAGATAACATAGAGTGCCTAGGGATGAGATAATTCTCCTTTCAAATGCCAAGAGTAAATTATAAAAGTCAAACATGATTGGGGTAGTTTTGAGTGTACATGAGAATATCATTAAAGAAGAATAATAAATATTTGTGAAAGTAGTCATATAACACTATATTCATCATGTTATGAAAAATAGGAGCATTAGAAAAAATTGATGGCACCACTGAAAATTTCTAGTAGTCTTCAGTGCAATTGTTGGAAGTTCTAGGGATCAACTTCTCTAGCATAAATTTTGTGATATCTTAAATGAAGATTCAATTTATTAAAAAGTCAGCCTCAAAAATCTCAATGAAAAAATCATCAATAACAATGATAGGAAATTTATCTTTGATGATTAAATTATTAAGTTCAAAAAAATAGAAAACATCCACTATCCCCCCATATTTCATAGAAATATTAACTATGTGAGAAGATTAAAGACTACTACTAGGCTGAATGAACTTTGGCTTTGGGGTATCTTTAACCATATTTTTAAAATTCACTCCTTTTCTAAAAGAAGTATATATTTAGTGGATGGAAGCTAAAACTTGGAAGAATTCCATTGTAATAGGATATTAGAGGAGTTAGCCATTTTGTTTCTCAAATAATTATTGTTATATACAAGGCAACCCTTGCAAATCTAATAGAGGAGACGAGGTTGGATGATCAAACTGTAGAGAGTAGATTTGGGTTAGGATAACAAAACACCTATTTTCAATGATTTTTAGATGGTTTGATTTGAAAATTTGAACCTCAACCAAATTTAGTTTTTCTAATTTATTCACACAACCATTATGGTGGAATTAGAACTATAGTCAAGAGAAGTCACAAGTGATTATCTCAAATGTTTGTAACCATTCGACAACCAACAAGCTTGCAAGGCTACAAAAAAAAATGCATGAGGAGATGATCATAGAAATCACCTGAGAGATTGATGTCTGAGTATAAAATCGTGGCCTCAATAATTCAGAATTATGGCTAGCAAAAATTGTGAATGTAAAAAAATAGAGAGCCTCCTCCAATCTATGAATTGTGTCATCCTTTGATTGCACCTCTATTACCACCAATTCATGCCTCCAATTCATCATTTTTTTGATATCATATTAGAATTTAGGAGATAAGAGACAATCATAAGTAAATAATATGTAATATTGTATTTAGCTAACCCCAATTACATTGAGTATAAAGTCTTGAATATATAGACAAGGATGAGGAAATCCACCTATGAGGTGAATTGACAAGTGCCCCAAAATGTGGCACAAAAGAGTAGAAAAGTGTCACATAGGTGTTAACTTTAGGAACACTTGGAGCTTGCAAACCAACAACCTCTATGACCAAGTCATCAACCTTATGGGCCAAGTGTTGAGAATTTTTTTGGATGAGGTGGAAAGTCTTCCAACCTCAAAAGGTATATGCATGAGGTTTACCAAACAACTTGGTAACCTCAATAGGCTTAAAGGTTGCACATTTAGTTAGACAAGGTGTCTAACCTTGTCAACCTAAGTACAATTAAGTATAGTAAATAGATTAATTATTCACACTAACACACTTAAGTTATAGTGAATAGATAAATTATGCACTCTAACAAATCATGCTACCAATGTTTTGATTTGGAGTTAATTAATTTATTCACCTCACATAACAATTCTATCTTTCTTGTTCCATAAAAATTATAATTCTCGAATCTCTATTTCTATTTGATGAACAAATTAGCCAATGATTATATATGTGTGTATGTATAAGAAGAACAAGGTACTTCCATTTCATGTATTGATTTTGGTCTTTAACAAGAAGAACAAAGAACTTGCATTTCATGTACATGGTTTTTAACAAGAGCAAAGTATTGATTTTGGTGACATCCATTGCTTATAGTAGATGTAAAATTGACTTATGAAAATGTGTTCTTTATTATAAAAGATACTATGGTCTTCTATTATATAGATTATTCTATTATATACTTATTTAATTTTAGAGTTAAACTATATATAAAATATAATTCTACTTTATTAAAAATCATTTTGAAATTTGAAATAATTATATAATAACAATAAAGGTTAGAATGAATTGTATTATAATCCTAATCTTTATTAATAATTATTCTATTTTTTTAGTTAAACAAATATTAAGGTTATTATACAATAACATTAAATTGGAATGAGGTGATGATGTGGGGTGAGAAGGCACCAGGTTTGAAGGGCGAGGCTAGGGAAAGCTGGGTGGATGAGGTGATTTGTGATTTTCCAGATGCATCACTATCACTGGTTGGCAGCCACAACCCTCAATGGGTGTTCTCCAAGGGAAGATAGGTCGATCACTGCCACATGCACTATTGGCAACAACCAACAGAGGAGCAAACGGTTCACTACCCTACCCACGTACGACATGATATGACCTCAGAAGCAACAAGGGATAACTTGCATGATGATGGAGTTTGGAAGGATGCACCGCCATGGCTATGACCCTCCAAGATTTAGAGAGGTCCAGTATCTAGAAAAAAGGATAGATTCCACAATCCTGGAAGAAGAAATGAAGAAGGGAAGCCGAACTACAAATTGGAACAAGGATAAAACCCTAAAGAGTCAGAGGTGAAGGAAATCTTGATGATTGATGTGTCACAGGAAATAAAAAATGATGTAGAAATACTGAGGGAATTCACACTAATATGCCGCTTCATTGGGGGTACTCCCAGCAGGGCAATGATCAGGGATTGGATAACAAAAAATTGGCAGATGAAGGTATTACTCAGATTTTTTCCAAATAAATTTTTCATGGTGGTATTTGTAGACGAAGAAACTAAGAGAGTCGCAGAAGGTAGAGTGTGGCACATCGACAATTTCCCGCTATACATACAACCCTGGAATAAATTTTTTGACCCAACTAGGTTATAGCCATATGACCAACCAATTTGGATCCGCCTATACAATCTCCCATTTGAGTATTGGAATGGAGAATTCCTAGAAAAGATTGGACAATTGTTGGGGACATTGTTAGACATTGATATTAGGGAGATTGTGGAGCAAGGTGAAATTAGGGAGATTGTGACAGACTGGCTTCCTGAAGAAGAGCTCATTTTGGGTAACTAGGATAAAGCCAAGATGGATAATCTATCTCCTACATCAGATTCAGGCACATAGCTGGAACTTGAGGATGGGCTAGACACCATTGATGAAAGAAGCATAACTCCAATTATGGCCATGCATCTGGGTATGGGTAAAATCAAAAAACAAGGGAAAACCAGAGGAAGAAAATCCTTCAAGAAATTGAGGGAAGAGGAGGCAGTCGCCTGGAACTATCCTAGCATCAAGGAATTTTTAAGTACCAAGGGAGGGAAGGCCTCCCTTGGGAAGCAATGAAGCTGACTACATGGAATGTCAGGGGCCTAAAGGCCCCTGGAAAATGTTACTTGGTTAGGCGTCATCTTTAGTCATGTGTAAGTGACATAATTATTTTGCATGAGACCAAGTTGTCACAAGCAGAGGCATGCACATTTTTGAAATACATTAGATCATGGAATGGTCACTTTCAAGAATTGATAGGAGCATCTAGGGGTATTGGGATGATCTGGAAGGAGTCCAAAATATCAGTGAAAGTGTAATGTTCACAAACGAACTAGTTGGTGATGAAAATCTATAGTATGAGTCTAAATCTCACATTCATGCTCATTAACATCTATGGACCTATTGGAACAAAGGAGAAAGCTGAGATTTGGTCAGAGGTTATGGATTTTGTTAAGTGTCATATGGATTCAAGCCTCATCATTGGGGGTGATTTCAATGCTTTCCTGGACATGTTTGAGGAAAGCAGAGGGATAAGGTTGGAATCCCAAGTCATGATAGATTTTAGAAGGTTCGTGGCAAGCTCAAGACTGGAAGACTGCCAAACCTCGAATGGAGTTTTCACATGGACCAATAGGTGCAAGGATTTTATGACAATCTCAGAGAGGCTAGAAAAATTCTTGATCTTTCCCGGGTGGTGCAACATTTGTTCCATCATTGAAGCCCACATTCTACCAATTTCCATATCGGATCACTTTCCAGTCAAACTTAATCTCAACTTAGAGGTTTGGAGCTATCGAAGTCATCTTTTAGGTTCATGAATATGTGGTGGCGTGATGAAGGGCTATTGAGCTTGTTAGAAAGGTGGTGGAAGGAGTTTTGAGTAGGGGGCTTGATTAGCTTCAAATTAGCAAAAAGACTGCAGTATTTGAAACAAAGGCTTAAAGATTGGAACAGGGAAAAATTTATGAACATATTCATAGAAAAGGAAAGGTTTAAATGTGAATTGAAAGCACTAAATGAGAAGGTTATAAGGGATGGAATGAGGAATGAGGAATTCCTGCAAGAGAAGGAACTAAAATCAGAACTTGCAGAACTACTTAAGAGGGAAGAAATTTATTGGAGGGACAAATCAAGAGAATTCTAGCTCAAGGAAGGTGATTCAAATTCAAAATTCTTCCATGCCTCTATTGTTTCCTAAAGAACTAAAAAAAAAAGTTGAATCGATTCAGTCCCAGGATGGCACCTTGAAGCATGGCGATTTGGAAGTGGGCATCGAGGGAGTTGCCTTCTTCAAAAATGTGTTGGGAGAACAAGTGGGAGATTGCGGTGAAGGGGGTATATTAGATACAATTGAAATAAGGGTCAGAAGTGAGGACAATGCAATGCTTGAAGAACCAGTCTTGATGGATGAAGTTAAGGTGGCCCTCTTCCAGTTGCATCCCGATAAGGCCCCCGAGCCGAATGGATTCCTAGCTAGGTTCTTCCAAAACTACTGGGGCTTTCTTGGGAGGGATCTTTGGTTAGTGGTGGAAGATTTTAGAAGGACAAAGAGATTCATCAAGGACCTGAATAACTTTGTTATAGCACTAATTCCCAAGAGGGCTGAATGTAGGATGTTCGGTGATTATAGGCCAATCTCTCTTTGTAATATGCTACACAAAGTAATAGCAAATGTACTGGAAAATAGACTCAAGAAGATACTCAACAAAATTATCTCTCCTAAACAAAATGGCTTCGTTCCAGGGAGAGAAATCACAGACAGTATTTTTCTCATTAGTGAAGTGGTACATTCGCTAATGGTAAATCATATGGCTAGCATGTTTATTAAGTTGGATGCATGCAAGGCTTATGAAAAATCTTCATGGGACTTTCTACTCAAAGTCATGGATCACATGGGCTTTAGTAATCAATGGTGCTCATTAATCAAGTAGTGTATATGCACAGTTAGATTCTCTATCCTAATTAATGGTTCGCTGCATGGCTTTTTTGTGGCTACTAATGGACTACACAAAGGGGATCCTTTATCCTTGTCATTATTCATTATCAAGGAAGAGGCTTTGAGTTGTGCAGTCAAAAGGCGAAGACAACATGCCAAGTGGATTGGAATCATTGTGGCCCCAAATGTGGAACAAATTACTCACACACAGTTCGCTGATGAGACCACCTTGTTTGGAGAGGCAAGCATTAGGGAGGAAAGATGCATCGAAGTGACTCTAGCAGAGTATGAACAATAGTCGGGCCAAAAAATGAATAAGGAGAAATCAAGAATCTATTTCTTCAAGACAAGGGCTAATGTTTAGAAAGCCATCTCAACATTACTGGGGTTTCAAATCAATAAGTTTCCTACCAGATTCCTAGGGGTTCAATTTTTTGAGGTGGCCTGTACATCCAAGCACTAGGAGGAGGTGATGAACAAGTGCAGAAACAAGGTGATGTCTTGGAAAAATAAATGGTTGACTTTGGCTGGCAGGATCACTATGACTAGGGTAGTTCTCTCGACTAAACCAATATACACATTGGCTTGCTATGAAGCTCCAAAAAAGATCGAACAAGGTATAGAGAATATTCTAAAGAGATTCCTATGGGAAGGGTAATACCATTGATCGGATGGGAACTGCTTGCAAGCCTAGAATTGATGGTGGTGCAGGATTAAGGAGGATTGGGAGGCAAAATACAGTGTTGGGAGCAAAGATGATTTGGAAAATGTATAGGCACCCAGAGAAGTTGTGGTGCCACATAGCCTAGAATAAATATTTATACAATGGATATTTATAAAAATATCTAGGGAGGCTCAGCCATTTGGAGATTCATAAATAAATGTCGCCCATTGATCACAAGTCATATTACATGGAAACTTGGCAATGGACAAAAGGATAGGTTTTGGATAGATTCTAGGAATGGATACAAGAGTCTTTCAAAGCAATTCAAGTTAGACCAGGAATTAGGATGGCTCGAGGATGAATGGGGAATTAAAGTTGCCAAGTATATTAATTCAGAAGAAACTGGAGGTGGTAGAAGGGTGAAGTGGAAAAAATTGATGCGTGTGCACCTCGAACAAAAGAAATTGGAGGCAATCTTAGAAGAGTTAAACAATCGGGTAGTGTGTGTGTCCAAAGAAGAGGACACCATTGTATGGTGTGGGGAAAAATTTGGCGAATACACTACCAAACTTGGTTATCAAATATAGGTAGAGATTGGAGCAAGAATAGATTGAATGGTAAAATTATCTTGGAACCAAGCTGTGCTCCCCAAGGCTGGTGCATTTCTCTGGGTGGTTTTTCATAAGAGGTGCTTAATGATGGAAAGATTAAAAACACTAGGAATCGCAGACCCAACTCGATGCATGATGTGTGAACAAGCCAAGGAGGAGGTGGATCACCTGTTTCTATCATGTCCTACTGCAATGGAATGCTGGGAGTGGCTCCAGAGGTCATTTCAAGTACATGGTTTGAGATAAGAGAAATTGTGAGAATTCTTGAACGCATGGCAAATTGGCAATAAAAACGGGTATTGGTAGGGTCTTTGGTTATTGGCACCTTCGTTGGTGATTTGGCACATATGGAAAGAAAGGAATAGGAGAATTTTCAAAGGTGAAGCACTAGATAATAACAGACTAATAGAGAGGATGAAGGAGGCAATAATCGAGGTGGCTAGCAATAGGATAATGCTTGGTGCAAAATCAAGATTCATGAAATGGGATGAAGAAATTTAAAAAGAATGGAATAAGCTAAAAAGTCTGAAGGTGTGTCGCCCGGGGAAGACAAGGTTGATAGAAAGACAATCCATTGGAAGGAGCCAGTGGATGTCCCTTGGAAATTGAACTTCGATGGGGCGGCTAAGGGAAATCCCGGTGCTGTGGGGGTTGGATGTCTTATCAGAGACCAAGTGGGACAGTGTGCTTGGGCAGCCTCAAAGAAATTAGGTGTGTCAACTAAAAATGTAGCAGAGCTTGAGGCACTAATGATGGGCCTACAGATATGCATCAGTAAGGGGATCCAAATGGTAGAGATAGAGGGAGATTCGATGGTTTGCATTCAAGCAATAATCAATGGCCGGTCCCCAAGTTGGCAGATTAACTGTTGGGTTGCCCAGATTAAGGTACTTCTTAGCAAACTAGATAACTATAGGATTGAGCACACATTCAAAGAAGCTAATAAGGTTGCAGATTGCCTAGCAAGTGTAGGTGTATGGAAAGAGGAAGGGTTGATCATCGATTCCAAGTTAGAAATTTGGGTAGGACTCAAGGATATAGTGGATAGAGACAAGGAAAAGATGTAACCAAAATCCCAAGGGGGATGTGTGGAAGTACAAAGTCACATGGGGAAACTCAGAGGTAGGATCTAACTTGTTCGATGTGCCTGGAAGAAGATTTGACAACTCCATAGCCTTGACGATAAGTGATTGAGTGGCCTCGTGAAATTCATTCTCTTGTCATGAGCCAATTTCTTACTTCGTGTAAGGTTTAAATGTGGCTTTGGGTAATGGAATTGCTCAATAAAAAATGGAAGTCACATAATACCCGTGAGGTCTATTTCGGCTTTGGGAGGAGTGTACGGTTGACGTGGCCTAGTATCAGGGTTATAAACATCGTAGGGACATGCCTTGGTCAATTGGGTAATGTTGGAAAGGTTTGGCTATATTTGGCATGTGTGGTGCCCTGATACATGTAGTAAATGTGGTTGTTCAAAGATGATGTTCCAGTTTGGCTTGGTTAGCATATGCAATAAGGAGCCCTTATTAGCACAGTGTAGTAGACTCTTCACAATATAAAACAGAGAAGTGCACAATGCAATTGTGGAAGTTGTATCGCGGGTGTTAAATGTGAATCAGCACTGGTGCAACAATAGAATATATGAGACAGTGCTTGGTGCCCTTGTGGATATAAGTGAATCTAGGGAATGGGTGTCTATACTTCTAAATAGGATCGTGGTAGGCCAGAATATTCAAGCACTAGAAAATGCAACCATGGAATTGAGGTCAGATGGATGGGTGAGCGTCACACACATGTTCTTTGACCCTGCAATGGTGTTGGAGGAGGTCATAGAGGGTGACAAAGATGAGGCAGAGATATTATGCCAACGTAGGGAAGCCCTAGTGAACTATATGTCGGATGCATGGGAAGTCTTTCTAACCAGGATTAAAAATGTGAATATGGAGGCCTTCTCCCGGTTTATGGCTTCTGACTGTTCTTGGCTTGGTGAGGGGAGCCTTATGTGGCTCACTATGCTGGGTAGTTACATGGCTATAATCTATCAGTTTCTAGAGCATTAGTTGTTAGGGGTTGTTTGATGATGCCTTTGGGCAAGAGCATGAGTTGCTAGGGGATGTTTTATGATGCCTGTGGGCCTACTGTATTCTTGTTTGGATGTACCTAGGAGCTACCCCATGTTTTGGTAGCACTTATCTATAAAATAAATAAATAAAATAAAATATTAAGGTTATTATAATTTAAATAATTAATCATGACCCTAATTTTGTAATTAATAATTGAATTATAATTATAATTCTAAATATTATCATTTTAAAAGCATTATAATTATGTTTAGAGTTAGAATTAGGATTATATAATTTATTCAACATTCTTAATTAATAACGCATTCCATGTTCTTTCAAATGAATATGTATAAATTTATTCAATTTTAGTTAAAATCCAAACTTCAAGAAATAATTAAAATATATCATTAGCAAATCTTGAATTCACAACTAAATTAAAATAAAATTTCATTTAATTTCTTAAATTAAATATATTTATTTACAAAGTTATCAGAGAAAAAAAGTAGAGAGATAAAAGAACAAACAAATTCATTATGCCAAAAGGCATAACTTATAGTGACAACACAGGTGGAGTGTGACTGTATTAAAAAAAGTGTTAACTTAAACAAATTAAAAGCTGACAACTAAGGATTTTTTATTAAATATGACATCTTTTCGAATAGTCATAACTTTTTGAACTAATATACATAGCAAGTAAAAAAAAATGAATGTGTTGATTCAAAAATAAATTATTACCATAGATACAAAGTGGTGCAAATAAGTGCGAATAAATACAGAAGTGGTGCTAATATATATTGCGAGTGAAGAAAAGGTAAGTCATTTTTATAGGAATTAAAAACATAAAATGATAAAACTAAATCCATTAAGCCTAATTTTCATTTCTTCAATCTTTGTTTAATGAATTTATTAAACATAAATTACTGGTTCACATGCAGTAGTAGTAAATTCCATTTCTTCGATCTTTGTTTAATGAATTTATTAAACATAAATTAATGTTTCACATTAAGTAGTAAATTATTTAATTTTGATGTGATATGGTTAAATTTTATAATGTGATAAACTAAGGTAAATTCTCTCTATGTAGCATTAAGGGAAATTAAGGTAAATTCAATGTGAAAAGGTAAATTTATAATGTGAACTCATAAAATTGGTATCATATCATATAATGTGAACTCCTAAAATTTATAATGTGAACTCAATAAATTAATCTATAAATTTAAAAACTGAAGTCATAAAATTAAGTAAATTTTCATAAAGCTTCTTTAATCTTTTTAATAAATTTACACTTTTTCTTTTACACTTTTTCTCATATAAGAATCAAATTTCATATATAGGAGTTATAAATTTTTGTAATTTACTTTAAATTTTTTGAATCAAAATTCATATGTTTTTAATAAATTTACACTTTTTCTTATATAAGAATCAAATTTCATATATAAGAGTTATAAATATTTGTAATTTTTTTTTTTTTTTTTTTGAATTTCTTTAAAATAGTTTGTAAGAGTTTTAAGTATTATTTTGTTATTTTAATAAAACTTAATAGTTATTTTCTAATCTACATTTGAGTTTCTTATAATGTTATGTATGAAAGTTTGTAAAACTTTAATTGTTAAGTAAATATTTTTCTTATAAGGTTGTTCGAGAGTTGAATAGTTAGAGGAGTAAAAAATTAAAATTAAAAGTGAATGTTACTATGATATCGTACATGTAGAAAATAAAGAAATATCACTACTTTAAAAATAATAATGGCCAAGGCAATATGTATTTATGTTTTTTCAACAATGTCTTTTTATATTGTATTTGGTTGATAATATTATTTATATACATATGAACCGTTAAATTCCATCATTAAGTGTCTTTACAAATTCTTAACAATTTTATAGATTTAATAATTTTTATTAAAATTTGTAGGATGGCTTGTCATCCAAGGACAAGTTTTCAAAATGAAGAGCAACAAAGAGAGCATCAAACAGAATATGCTCGAAATTATATGAGACAACAACATGAACAAATGGCTAATGCACAAAGAGAGGAAGTAAGGAGTTTTAAAATTAAAGAGCAACAAAGAGAACAAAGGAGAGAATATGCTGAAAACTATATGAGACAACGATGTGAACAAATGACTGATGTACAAAGACAAGAAGAAAGGATTCATCAAAACCAAAATGATAGAGAAAGAATCGTTAAAAGTAGGGAAAATAAGACAATGAAAGAGATTGAAGTAGAAATGAGACATGTAGATAGAATGATAACACATCGTTCATGAATTCAAAGAGCTATGCATTCTGATCAATTGAATGAGATAGAAAGACAAAAAATACATGTGTGCAATTTTGAATTAGTTGAAAGACATCGTTAATCTTGTGGGAATATTGAGGTTAGTTCTAAAGGGGTGAATTCTGTTACAATAGATCGTGTGCTACAAATACCAAATGATAGAGTTCAAAATGTAATGAATGTTGATAATAGAAGAGATCAAGAAGTAGTTAATAATAATACAATGACTGAGATTGATTTGAAAATTCTATAAATGATATTTTGACATGGACTAGATAAACTTTCTACACCAAGTATGTGTTAGATTTGTGAAGCGAGTTATCCTAGAATGAAGGTTGTATGGGTACCTAAGGGCCCTATTTGCAATGAATGTCGACAAGAGAGGAATGAATATCTATTTTCAACATTAAACAATATGGATCCTAGTCCACAACCATTAGAACTTGCAAATTTAACACAAATAGAGGAAATGTTGATATCACATGTCAGCCCAATACTTCAAGTAACACATGTAACTGGAGAGAAATACAAATATAAAGGAAATACCATAATTTTTCCACACTTAGAAGTGAGAGAAATAGCTTAAATTTTACCACATCGAATACAATATTTACTGGTCATTATTGTTAGAAAAAAGGATCAGAGTGGAACAACTTATAATTTTATAGTTAATAGAGAGAGGGTATATAGAGCACTTAAATATAAAGTAGAACATGATAGGTTCTATAAAGATGTTCAAATTGATGAAAATGTACTTTGTGAACTTACATGCAATTCAGATCAAAACTTTTTTGAATAACTGAATTCTGTTTATATGGAGTTTGATTCAAATGCAAATGAGTATGTATTTGCAAGTCCCATATTAGAGATAGATGAAGGAAACATTATTAATCACACTAAATCAATGGCCTCTAAACCACTAAATTCTCAAAGAGAGATGGAACTAATTCATGCATGGGTAAATAACCCTAATGTAGATCCTGGATCACTAATTGACTGGATAGGAATTGGACCATCTCTAGTGAATGAGTATGCTATTGAAGGATTACTTGCTATGGATTTTCCAACAATATTTCTATATGGACGATGTGATTGGATAGAACCACGAATGAGGAGAGTTCATCTGCATGAGTTTGTTAAGCATTTATTTAGATATAGAGATTATTATTTTAGAAGACATCCATTGTTTAAATATTATATGATGAATATGATTAGCGACATCATGCACAAAACTGATCAGTAGTGATTGTCAAAAAGATCTTGCAAGATATGTCAATCACAATCAATGAATTAAGAGAACATATGGAAAATATCCGTCATTCACATCTAGCTAACCATCTAATGTGTTTTGGTACAAGACTGAGGGGTACAAGGTATTATTGGGAAAAATGTTGGGATGAATTAACTAATCTATTGCATCAAATTGGAAGACCAACAATTTTCTTTACCTTGAGTGTAGCAGATATGTATTGGCTAGATTTACATTCATTAATGCTAGCGACACATCCAACTAACCCACAAGAAGCATAAAAATGGTGACGAAAAAATATTATTGACTACCCACATTTTTTGGCACATTACATGCACCTACAATATACAATATTTCTCAAGGAGGATGTTGAATTATCAATTTCAAAGGATTCAAGGGTCATGTTAACATCTAATTTATGGATACAAGTAGGTCTTGTGAATGGAGCTTTACGATACATCAAAAATATTATATACAAACCTGGATGTGGCCCACCAAATCCACCTACATATGTTATGGTTGAATTTGATAATTACTCTAGAATTCCTTTTGAAGATGCATCTAATTAAAACAAAATATGATATGAATCATGATTTGTAAATTATTATAATTCTTTATTTAAAAAAAAATATGTGTAGACATGCAAAATTAGCATCATGCATTCAATTAGGTTCATTCATCAAGTAAACCAAGTTTACATTCATCTGCTCATAAAATCAATCAAGCTCATTAAATCCATTCATTAGGCAAATCAGGTTCATTTAATCTCTAAGGATTATCCACTTAAATTGAATAAATTAACTTTATTTAATTTAAGCCTATCATTCCCTCTTTGATTAAATAAATCAAGACTTTATTTAATTAAATCTCAAAAGTCATATTTCTCCCTCTTGATTTAAATAAATCAAAATATTCAAGTCAAATGGGTCAAAATCAACTAATCATCACCTAAGCTAATCTAATCCTGATTAACCTAATCTAACCACCCATCACATCCTCTAGCTTTTCCCATTTGCACTAATAAATCATTTTAATTCATTTATAAATTCATTATTTTTGTTCAACTTGGCATAAAAATGGAATATTCCCTCAAGTTTGAATATAAAGACAAGTTGACTTGTCCCTTCCAACATTGCAATAAATTCACTCTTTCATGTCCCCCTCTCAACATTAACTCTCAATTTCAAATTTGAATCTCCCCCTCTTTGGCATATTGGCCAAAACTTGCACATTCCTCAACCTACCATAATGTGACAAGTGGCCTCATCTCATTGGTCAAATCATTATCCCACATTGCTCTCTTATGAGCATTCTTTCAACTTGAGAATCTATAAGTAGAGGGTTGATTCTTCAACAAATCATCCACAAAGCTTATGCAAAGTCAATCTCTTCAATTGAGAACTGATTTTTTCCGTCCACTCCATCTCAAGCAATTGCATCATTTAGCTTAGCAAAGGATTGGGAAAGGGCTTCTTTCCATAGAAGCACCAATCCACTATGGAATAGGTATCCTTTATGCTCTTTTATGTTCTTAGTTAGTTGTTTTATTTAAATTGTGAGACATGATAGATTATCTCATAGGAGCACTATGATATTTGCATAGTTTGAACTAACATGCTAATGTTTTTTAAAGTTTGAGCTATTTTCCAGATTTGTGGTGCTCACATATGGTGCTAGAAGGAGGGCATAGACTCGTGCTTGTTTGAAAATTTCACCATCTAACATGCTACTAGTGTTTCTAGATTTTGTATCTTAGTTGAAATGGCTTAATTATTTCACACTAAGATTGGTCATATTATAACTAATATCTGAAACAGAAATAAGTCTCTTTTAAAATTTGTTTGAGGTGAACTTGCGACATTGTTGTCACTCTGCCTTTTTTCAAGTAAGGCTTATTCATACTTACAAATTGTTGTCACTCTGTTTTTGTGAAAAAAAAATTCCCTGATGACAATTCATTCAAATCTCATGCATCATATGTAGTGCCAGAAATGATAAGGCCTTTGCAGGTGATTTTGTTCACACTTTTCTATTTGGGTTACTGATTGTTAAAGAAAAGAAAAGTCAAATAGTTCATCGGCCTTATCTATGTGTCCATATTTTGCAAGCTTGTCTACAAGAGTCATATGCTGTGAAATTTGATTTTACACCTACTAATGGCATTTAGTTTGAAAGTATTTTTGAATGGAATTGTGGGCACAACTTTAAGTCTACCAATTGCATTATTTTGAATTTTTTTTCAAAAGCTTGTGTGATGCAGCTTTACACCTGTCAATTACATTTGCTTGAAAATTTCTAAAGCCTTTCAACAAATCTATTTTGTTGCATATCTTATATCAGCTGCACCACATTTTTCTTGAAGGAATTTTGTCTAACAATTCATGTGCCTTCTTTATGCCTGCTCATTCTACCTAACAGTCCAAGTGCTTTGTCTTTTTTTGTATACATGTCTGACATAGTGTTTCCAGCTATAACATCTTCTAGCTATAACATCTGACAAAGTTCCTACATTTGTGCGAGAGTGCTGGTAGACGTTACCAACTTACCAGTAGTAGTCAAGCATTTCCTTGCATGGCCTTCAAGGCGCAGTTAAAGCACTAGGCCCTCTTTAATTACTCATTGGCCCACTCATGGTTATGCTCTTTTTAGCCATAATGGCTTTCTCCTAGAGTGGTGTACAAAAATTATTTAACACGCATTGCTTGCGTAAGCCAACGAATAGTTGTTCTTAGAAATATAATTGGCAAGTATAAAACTGAATTCCTCAGCCTCTCTACATGTGCCAAAATGGAAGCATAGATGGGACACACGAACTATTTCCACAAATAATGAAAATCTATGTGCTACTAATCACTTAATATTTACTATTTGCAGGAGGATTTCTAAGCATTGAGTAAGGTAGATAGTCTTGAACCTTGGAAATGTGTTGTTGTGCATTAATGCACATATCTTAGGTGATTTATGTCAAACAGTTTAAAGTGCCTTGAATATGCTAAAAACTCCTATTATATTTGAATTTTTTTTCTTTTGCTGTGCCCCAAACCAACCTCTAACCTGCAGCTTTAAGCTTTTATTCACTGGGCCATGGTGTATTTTACACATTGGGTTTTTGCTTTTGATAGTAGTTTTGACTTTGCCAGCTACATACGGGTGTATCTATAGACTATGGGTTGTTACCCCAGGCATGACTCCACTTGTTCTTAGAATATCTTGGCATAGGCAACCAAATCATCATAGCTATTTCTATTTTTTGTTGCCTTTATGTGCTTGCTTTGGTCTATAATACACGATTTGATAGATATACTTCCAAAATCAGAAATAGGCACAAAAGAGTGACTGTGATCTATTAAAGTAAATTCTCCTTCTCACCGCCTACATAGGTCATGGTCACTTCACTATTTAATGGGATCAGTTTGCTACTTCAAAATCTTTACTACTCTCAAATTATCTTTTTGAGACTTGTTTAATATAAAATGTCTAATTGTTGAGTGAGTTTGAATAGCTTTTATTGACTATTGAAGGCCTTTCTATAATATTGCAAATAATGGATATGCATAACGTGATCTGGTGAAATATTATTATCAGAGTATGATTTGGAGGAGAGATCTTTTAAAAAAAAATTCTACGTAGCCAATTATTTGGTTTGCCAAATTGGAGTTGCATAGAATTTGATTTTTAACATTATAACCATTATTTTTTATAGAAACTTTACATGACAAGTGTAATTTTTTGTGAAAAGTGATGTATGCTTTTTTTATTCTTTGACATAGATCGCATTGTTAATATTTTTTACTTTGATTGCAGGTTTGCATCACAAAACTATGGTGGTCTCTCTCATGTGAGAATCACAAACAAAATTGAACTGAAGAAGTAAACATTGAACTTGAGACTTGAAAGAGCATTTTTTAATGCTTGTTATTGCTTAGAGCATCCAATTACTATGCTCGTTTTCTATTTTATGCCAACTCACTAGCTTTTAATCTCTTCAAGTTGGGTTAAAATTGAACCTTAGAAATTGACTAGACTTCACTTTTGGGCTAAAATTGAAAAATCAACTTCACATTTGATTTTTGGTGCTTAAAATGAACTCATCATTGCTTTAAGGCTAAAATGAACATGTGTCTTTTATGCTTTGTAATCTTTTATGCAAAATAATATCATCTAAAA